>SJYO01029184.1:31429323-31529622 GCA_006410555.1 Capra ibex
AGTCTGTTGTTCCATGTCCAGTTCTAACTGTTGCTTCCTGACCTGCATACAGATTTCTCAAGAGGCAGGTCAGGTGGTCTGGTATTCCCATCTCTTTCAGAATTTTCCACAGTTTATTGTGATCCACACAGTCAAAGGTTTGGACCTGTCATTTCTACATACTTTCCAATATGCAGTTTGAATATTATCATAGTCTGTATTGAATAAATTCAGTATACACAAGTACTTACATTACTTTGCACTTGAAGTGCCATTTGTGAATAGTCTTAAGGTGGCTGGAACTGAAAATTTATATATTAGGGAGGACCTCCTCTTTTCTTCTTTTTTCCCTTTAGAATGGTCACACTCCCTTCGACTAATAAAGATTTGATGGTGATTTGAAGACCCACAGAGAGTTCTCTGAAGGTGGATGAGGTCGGGGTGGGACGAAGTTTTTATGTTAATAGAGGCGTCCTCAACCCCTTTCGTCAGGATCTGGAAGAGGTCATGATCTAAGTCGGTGATGATGGGGTTCTCAAGGTCACCAAGGGAGTGTGGTTGGACGACCCTAAATTTCTAAAATACAGGAGAAAGAGAACCAGTGTTCGTCCTTACGGACGTCCCGTCATTCCTCGACCATCGGTTTCCTCTTTCTTAGGGTCTTTATGTCCCTGAAGTGCGGTCGGGGACTAGTGCACTCCTAATACAGTAGGAGGTTGAGACCAGGGGTGAAAGGGGAGGGTGGTCGACACGACCTCTTCACCTCGTCGAATGGTTGGAAGGGGGTGGGAGTGGTCCGGGACAGTAAGTAAAAACAGTGACGATTAAGGTCTCCAGTTTTCCCCGGGGAAGAGGGACATCAACCTTAAACGGAGAGAGACTAATGGTATCAGTATAATTGTTAACAATGAAAAATTTACCAACACAACCTCTCTCTTCTAATAAGTAGGAGAAGATTTGACGTTCTTGTCTTTCCATCGTCAGAAGGAAAGTGGGCGGGAGAGGAGTCAGTGATTCTCGGTAGTAAAAGGAACGTGAAGTTAAGAACGTTAGTTTAACCTTCCCTACCCCATTTAATTCCTTCCTTCGTTACTAACCCTAGCACCAAACATGAAAACAAGACTATTAAAGGATAAGAAGGGGGGTATTTGTATATAAGGAAATTATTAGTCTTTATGTCATTGTTATGTACGTAAATCTTTTTTCTAAGTACTATTCTCCTATTTTTCTGGTTCGGTAGAGAAAGACAACGACTTAGTATTCTGTACATCTGAGAGGTTGGTCTATGTAAAAACCTTCAAATTTTCCATGTCCTGTTGATCTCCGATGTGGAAACTCCATGAGGACTCATACACCTCCGGAAAAGTAATCCACTCGAAGACTAAGGTATTACGATGTGTGGAGCAGGAATCTAAAAGTCTAGAGTTTTCAGTCAGTATTTTAAAATGATGAAACTAGAGTCATGGTACGGAAGAGAAAGGGTCAAACATGGTACGGGAAAATAGAGGGAATTATGACACAAATTTTCTAGGGTGGAAAGGAGCCGTGAGAATAAATCTTAAGTTATCTAAAAGTAAAGAGGGTATGTAGAGATAGAATAAATACAAAGAAATCTGGAATGAGACCTCTTTCTTTACCGTTGGGTGAGGTCATAAGAACGGACCTCTTAGGGTACCTATTTTCTCGGACTGCCCGATGTCAGGTACCCTGTGTTTTGTCAGTCTGTGCTGAATTACTGATTTGTTGTTGTTGTTTCTGGAATGAGTCAGTGCAACCCCTTAATCTTCGTGATTGTTTTTGACCGGGGTACATCAGTTAATAGTGTGTTTTCAAAAACAACGATTCTGAAAACCATGATTAGTCACTTAGACAACAACTAACCAATCGAACTTTATATACGTTGTCTTTCTCCCTACACAAGAAAAAAAATTACAAATAAATGAATAAATAAATAAAAACCGGTACGACACATCGAACACCCTAAAATCAATGGACTGGTCCCTAACTTGGACCCAGAAGGGTCCGTCACTCTCGTACCTCAGGATTGGTGACCTTGTGGTCCCTTAAGGGTCTCTATACAAGAATTATAAACAAAAACCTTTTATCACCGAGTAGTATTTACGTTTCAACGGTGGTTGGTGAAACTCCATTCATCAAGGTTTTTGATAAATTCTCCTCTTTCTTTTCTCTAGAATTTTCCTCACCCCGTAAAAACAGTGTCAATAATTCCTTACCAATCAACACTATCTCCGTTTTCTAGACAACCACCCTACCTCTTCAGGACTTCGGAGATATTTGTCGAAAAAGTACGTCTAGTAACTTAAACACCCCAAGAAAAAAAAGGTCAAACTTTCGTCAGTGATAAATAATTGACTTATCTAATGTTTTTACTTTCATTTATGGTATCAAGTCCCGAAGGGTCCACCGCGATCACCATTTCTTGGGTGGACCACTACATTTTCACGTCCAAACTAGTGACTGACCCAGTCCTTTTAGGGGACCTCCTCCCGTACCTTTAGGTGAGGTCATAAGAACGGACCTCTTAGGGTACCTGTCTTCTTGGACCGTCCGATACTAGGTGCCTCAGCGTATCTCAGTCTGTACTGACTTCACTGAATCGTGTGTACCGTGGTATCAAGTAGGAAGATTATTCGGACAAAAAGACCATAAGAGATTGCAATCGTAGAGGTGGAAGATATTTTACGTACACACGGTTCAGTGAAGTCAACACAGACTGAGAAACGCTGGGTCACCGGACATCGGAGTGGTCCGAGGAGACAGGTACCCTAAGAGGTCCGTTTTTATGACCTCACCCAACGGTAAAGGAAGAGGTCCCCTAGAAGGACTGAGTCCCCAGTTTGGGTGCAGAGAATACAGGGGACGTAACCGTCCACCCAAGAAATGGTCATCGCGGTGGACCCTTCGGGTGTCATTTATCACGTCTATCTTAAAATTGATTCCATAAGTCTGAGGTCCGAAGGGTCCATCTCGATCACCAACTCTTGAACGGACGGTTACGTCCTACGTACTCTGTACCCAAGTTAGGGACCCAGTCCTTCTAGGAGACCTCTTCCCGTGTCGTAGGGGAAGGTCATAAGAACGAACCTCTTAGGGTACTTGTCTCCTCGACCGTCCGATACCAGGTATCCCAGTGTTTCTCAGGCCGTACTGACTTCGCTTAATCATACGTGCGTGTAAGTTTGAGGTCCCCACCGTACACTACTTTCAGTTAAGATAGGGAAAAAGTACCTACTTTGCTTCTCGTATCAAGATAGGAGAAAATTTGGCTCATCTCCACTCCGAGATTCTCTTAATGTACGTCTTTTTCTGGACGTTCTTCTCCCATGTATGTCTTGACCACATGTCAAGAACCAACAAAAACAACAAATCAGTGATTCAACACAGACTGAGACACTGGGATGCCTGACGTCGTACGGTCCGATGGTACAGGAGGTGATAGAGGACCTCAAACGAGTTTAAGTACAGGTAACTCAACCACTATGGTAGATTGGTAGAGTAGGAGACGGTGGGGGAGGAAAACGAAAGTTAGAAAGGGTCGTAGTCCCAGAAAAGGTTACTCAGTCGAAAAGTGTAGTGTATCGGTTTCATAATCTTGAAGTCGAAGTCGTAGTCAGGAAGTTTACTCACAAGTCTTAGCTAAACGAAATCTTAACTGATCAAACTAGAGGAACGTCAGGTTCCCTAAGAGTTCTCAGAAGAGGTCGTGGTGTCAAGCTTTCGTAGTTGAGAAACCACGAGTCGGAAGAAATACCAGGTTGAGAGTGTAGGTATGTACTGATGACCTTTTTTTTTTGTATCGAACAATGATAAATAAGACAACTAGATTTTCTCTATCGTCCCACTTCTGTCTCTGTATTACATGTGAGTGAAAACAATACCGTTCCTACCCACTTATAAAGACACACAATCCATCTGTGGTTCGACTAAACGACCAAGGAAAAGGTTATTCCGAAGTGTGTCCCACTCCCCTGAGACATTCATTTAACAGGACGACGATGGTGATTCAGTGAAGTCAGCACAGGCTGAGAAACACGCTGGGGTATCTACCGTCGGGTGGTCCGAGGGGGTAGGGACCCTAAGAGGTCCGTTCTTGTGACCTCACCCGACGGTAAAGGAAGAGGTCACGTACTTACACTTTCTCTTCAGCGAGTCAACACAGGCTGAGAAGCGCTGGGGTACCTGACGTCGGATGTTCCGAGGAAGCGGGTACCCTAAAAGATCCGTTCTCATGACCTCACCCCACGGTAACGGAAGAGGATCTTGACACGTTTTATACGATTTTATTCCCGAAGGATCCACCACGATCACCATTTCTTGGGTGGACGGGTACGTTCTCTGTATTCTCTGTGTCCAAACTAGAGACCCACCCCTTCTCGGGGACCTCCTCCTGTAACGTTGGGTGAGGTCATTAGAACGGACCTCTTAGGGTACCCGTCTCCTGGGACCGTTCGATATCAGGTATCCAGATACGGTCGATGTCTGGGACCTTATCGATGTCAGATGAGAAACACAACGTTTCTCAGTCTGTGTTGACTTCGTTGAATTGTACGTGTGTGCGTACGATTTCATTTTGTTTACTGTCTTTACTATCTGTTTGACCTTAGTCCGTATAGGAGACGGAACTTCTTGATCTATTACTCGTTTATATAGTTTATTGATGTTACAAAAGTCTGAGATATGTTAACCGTCATGTTCCCACACCAAGGACTCTTCTCTCTTCGTTAGTTCCATTCGAGATACTAACCAAACCTAAAACTGATTTCCGTAGGATACCTACCACCGTATTTCTCCTCCTCACAAACGGAAGGACTCAACTGTTATTTCTATGACCTCCATCTCCACCGACTTCAAACACTCCTTCTTATGGTCTCTACTCCCTAATCATGTGTTTTTGTAAGAGGTTTTCAGAAATTTTTCGAAGGGAGCTCAGGTAACGATATATAATTCGACGTGTACGTATTTCACTTTGAAGTGCTTCGACCCGTTTCTTACTGTTCACTCAATGTTTGGTCTGTATTTTCCGGTGCACAACATACTAGTATAAATATAATTTATAAGTATTATACTTTTAGTTATCTCTTAACTGATCAAACTAGAGGAACGTCAGGTTCCCTCACGTAAACGAAATACTTCGTTTACTTACAAAAGGTCCCCGATTCTTTCCCCTCTTACCTCTAGTCTCACGAATTCTCCAGACCCTAAAGGAAACCCCTACTTCTTTTATAAGACCTCGATCTATGACAACTATTGATATGTGAATATTCACATGATTTTATGTAACTTAAGATGTCAATTTTTACCAATTTCCACACTGGTCACCAATCTTCACCTCATCACTCTGGGACTTGAGGGAGGGGAGGAGGGTATCCGTGTTGGTTTAATGTTGACAGTTGTCTCTTTGATAGATACTGTTCTTGGACTTCTGATTGTCTTTTCTAAAAGGTGTTGATTTCTATATTTCGTCTCTTCCGTTACCGCTGGACGAGGTCATGAGAACGGACCTTTTAGGATACCTGCCTCCTCGGACCATCCGACGTCAGGTACCCCAGTGATTCTCAACTTGTGCTGACCCACTGAAGTGAAAGTGAAAAGTGAAAGTACGTAACCTCTTCCTTTACCGTTGGGTGAGGTCACAAGAACGGACCTCTTAGGGTCCCTACCTCCTCGGACCATCCGACTGCAGCTACCCCAACGTGTCTCAGCCTGTACTGACTTCACTGAATCGTCGTCGTTTCTATATTTCGTCCTTGGTGTTACTCTGTCCATCCTCCCCACCTTTGTACATGTGTATATATCATTTCTGGGTGTGAGGACCCATCCATTAAGTGTTTACTTTTCTTTTAGTGTTAACGTTTCCCAGAGGGGTCCCTCATTTCCCAGGTTCGAGGTATAGTCTAAGGGATCAGGTCTCAACGACGTGATGCTTCCGTTCAGGGATCTTATAGAAACTTTCGGTCACCTTGAACACACGTCCTCTTGATCTCCCGACATTCTTTGTCTTTGAGACAAGAATTTCCCACGTGTGTTTTAGATTGTGCGAGGTTCAATATCACGTCTCCGTCATGAAACTTTCCACGAACCAAACATGGGTAAACGACTAGAATCTCTCGGAGGGTCTCTCCGTCCTCCTTTGACCCTGAGGGAGACCCGGTATCTACGACCACCATCGGTAAAACCCTTCGAGGAAGATGGTGTTCCTGTGACCATAACCGTTCACGGTAAAACCACAGGAGAGAGATCGAATGGAGGGGTGGTCGTTCAACCATGGTCAAAGTCCGGGAGGTCGAGGTATCGGACGACGGGGTGGTGGTTCGTCTAACCGTTGGTACTATCTTCCGTCTCGGACCGTTGGTTGACCCGATCCCTTAGGGTAGATGGTGACACGGGTGTCATCAGGAGAGGTAGTGTTATCTTTTCGGGTACATCGGGTGTATCACCCGTAGAGACCTCGTATATCGATACCACTGGTTTTCCCTCATACCATAACCCGGTCTATCCTGTAGAGGATGTATTCCGATGAAAAGGTTCTACTCCGTTATACTGGTTGACGGATTGTATATCTTTACTTGTACCTCTTAATCCGTTTTACTCTTCTATTTCCCTATACAAAGTTTACTTCTTTGTTCTGTTTTGGGGTTCTCTTCTTTAATTGTTTCACAGATTAGATAGATGGGTTATTTCTCAAGTTCCATTACTAGTATTTCTACTAGTGACTTAAGTCCTCTTACCTACTCGTGTCATTCTTAAAGTGTCTTAGTTTGTCTTAACTTCTGATGTTATTGACTTTATTTTTTTTATCTCATCTTCCTTAGTTGTCGAATCTACTACGTGTTCTTACCTAGTCTCTTGACTTTCTGTCTCATCACCTTTAGTGGATTCGACTTACCTTTTTTCTTTTTATAAAAAAATCTTTTACTCCTATCAAACTCCTGTTTTAGATCGTATGATTACAGATATATATTTATGTATTTCGTTAATAATTGTTCGTGTTTCCCCTTTTAACTGTCATTGTGTCATTATAACCCCCTAAAATTATGGGATTAATACAGTACCGTGTCTAGTAAGTCTGTCTTTTAGATATTCCTTTGTGACCGGAATTTACAGTGTAATCTGGTACACTTAAACTACCTATATACATCTCGTAAGGTAGGTTTTCGTTACTTTATGTGTAAGAAAAGTTTTCGTGTACTTTGTAAGAGGTTCTATCTAGTGTCCGATCTGGTTTTTTTGTTTAGTTATTTAACTTTTACTAACTTTTGTATAGATTGTAGAAAAACCTGGTGTTGTTATATTTCCATCTTTAGTTCGTGTTCTTTTTTTGACGTTTTTGATGTTTATGTAACTCCGATTTGTTGTACGATGATTTGTTGGTTTATTCATTTAAATTTTTATGGACCTCTGTTCACTTTTACCTTTATGTTACTAAAATTTGGACCACCCTGTGACGTTTTCAGTTAGATTCTCGTATCAAATATCATCATGTTCGAATGGGGTCTTTTGTTTAAATTTTTTGGAGTTCCTTTGTGAGATTGGAATGTACATTTCGTTGATCTTTTTCTTTTTGTTTCGGGTTTCAAAGATCTTTCTTTCTTTACTTTGTATAGTCTCATCTTTATTTACTTTATCTCTGATTTTTTGGGTTCTTTTCTAGTTATTTTGATTCTCGACCCTGAAACTTTTCTGTTTTAATTATTCGCATATCGGTCTACTTAGTTCTTTTTTCTTTCTTCCTGATTTATTTTATCTTTTACTTTCTCTTCAATGTTGGTTGTGATATCTTTATGTTTCCTAGTATTCTCTAACGACACTTATTAATGTACGGTTATTTTACATATCGGATCTTCTTTATCTATTTAAGAATCTTGATAGGTTAGAGGTGTCCGACTTAGTCCTTCTTTATCTTTTATACTTCCCTAGTTAATGGTCATTACTTTGACTTAGTCATTTTTTTGTTTTGTATTTTGGGGTTGTTTGATTTCACGTCCCAGCCTACTGAAATATCCAGTTCAGATTGTTTATAAATTTCCTCTCAATTTTGGATAAAAAGAGTTTGATAAGTTTTTTTAATCTCCTTTCTCATGAAGACTTGAGTTAGATACTCAGGTCGTAGTGGTACTATGTTTTTAATCTGTCTCTGGTATTTTACATATAATGTCCGGTTATAGTGACTGTTTGTATTTACCTTTTTAGGAGTTGTTTTATAATCGTTTGACTTAAGTTATTATGAATTTTCCTATTACGTGGTACTAGTTTACTCTAAATAGGGTCCCTACGTGTCTACCAAGTGACAGACATTTAGTTAGTTCTACTATGAGGTGTAATTTTTAACTTCTTATTTTTATTATATACCGTTGGGTGACGTCATAAGAACGGACTTTTTAGGATACCTGTCTCCTCGGACCACCGAATATCAGGTATCCCAACGTTTCTCAGTCTGTACTGACTTGTTGATGTGTGTAGTTATCTACGTCTTTTCAAAAACTGTTTTACGTTGTAGGTAAATATTAAAATTTTTTAGAGTTGTTTCATCCCTATATCCCTTGTAAGAAATTGTATTATTCCTGATGTATAACAAGAACGGATCTCTTATGGTCCCTGCCCCCTCGGACCACCCGACGGCAGATACCCCAGTGTGTCTCAGTCTGTACTGACTTCGCTGAATCTTCGTCGTCGTCGTCGTACTGATTGAAATGTCGGTTGTAGTAAAAGTTACCACTTTTCGACTTTCGTAAAGGAGATTCTAGTCCTTGTTCTGTTCCTACGGGTGAGAGTAGTGAAAATAAACTATATCACAACCTTCGGGGTCGATGTCGATAATCTGTTATTTCCTTAATTGTAACCTTTCCTTCTTTATTTCGACAGTGAGAAACGTCCACTGAACTATGGTGCACATCTTTTATAATTTCTACGGTACGTTTAATAATCTTGATATTTATTTTAGTTATTTGAACGTCCCACGTTTTAGTTATATGTCTTTGACAACATAAAGATATATGATTGTTACTTGATAGTCTTTCTTTAAATTTTTTTTTTTTGGACTAAGACAAATGTTAACGTAGTTTTTCTTATTTTATGGATCCTGATATAGATTGATTTGTCCAATTTCTGTACATGAATCTTTTACTATTCTACAACTACTTTCTTTAAGTTCTACTGTGTTTACCTTTCTATAAGGTACAAGTACATAATCTTCTTAATTATAACAACTTTAATGGTATGAGGGGTTCCGTTAGATGTCTAAGCTACATTAGGGATAGTTTTAGGGTTACCGTAAAAAGTGTCTTGATTTTGTTTATTAAGATTTTGAACAACCTTTGTTTTTTCCGGGGTTTATCGGTTTTGTTAAAACCTCCACAGTACACGGGTAAATTTTGATATGATGTTTCGATGTTAGTAGTTTTGTCATACCATGACCATGTTTTTGTCTGTGTCTAATTAACTTGTCTTATCTCTTAGGTTTCTATTTGGGTATAAATACACCAGTTGATTAGATTTTATTTCCTGCATTCTTATATGTTACCCCTTTTCTGTTGGAGAAGTTATTGACCACAATCCTTTTGACCTGTCGATATACGTTTTCTTAGTCGACCTAATGAAAGAGTGTAGTATATGTTTTTAGTTGAGTTTTACCTAATTCTTGAATTTATATTCTTTACTTGGGTATTTTGAGGATATTCTTTTGTATCTGTTACTCGTTAAACTATAACCAAAATCCTTATGAAAAAGTCTATATCATAAGAGTCCGTTCCCTTTGTTTTCGTTTTTAATTGTTTACCCTCATGGAGTTTGATTTTTCGATATAAGTTTAATATGTTTCTTAAGTATGTTGAGTTGTAGTTTTTTGCTTTTGTTGAGTTGAGATAATTTTTACTCGGTCCCTGAACTTATTGTAAAAAGGATTTTTCTGTATGTCTACCGGTTGTCTGTGTACCTTTCTACGAGTTGTAGTGATTAGTATTCCATTTACGTTTATTTTTGGTGTTACTCTATAGTGGAGTGTAGATAGTCTTATCGATAATAGTTTTTCTGTTGTTTATTGTTCACACCTCTCCTACACCTCTTTCCTCTTTGGAGCACGTGACAACCACCCTTACATTTAAACATGTCGGGGATGTCTTTTGTAGTATCTCTAAAGAGTGTTTTAATTTTTTTTTTTAATCACAAACAACAAAAGTCGGGGATTCATAACCCTAATAAACAATGTAACGTTATGATTTGTGTTTGTCAACTTGTTATTTTTCCTTGTTTGACTACGTCCGTTACTGTACCTACTTCGGTCTGTGTTTTATTATACATGTTATACTAAGGTAAATATGTTGTAAGGACTCCTCCGTTTTCGTATATGTATCATTATTTTTAATCACACAAAGGACCTTATTTTAAATAACCTCATGATTGACGTTTCCCCGTACGGAAAGACTCCATTACCTTTACAAGGTATAGCATTTACGTCATCACTAATATGTGAACAACATACTAGTCGTCAACCTCATGTGTAAATTATGAGTGGTGAGTAAGTTTTACATAAGAGGTATACACATGTTAAATTACATACATATAATATAGAGATTGTCAACAAATTCCTTTCCATAGTTTTGTTTTAGTTGTGTTCCACTTGGATTACGGAAACGTTTATTCCTTTATTTAAACCTGACATTTTCTGATATGTTCTCGGGGAGTTAACAATATCAAATATCGTCAAAATAGGATCTACCTGTAACGGACTTCTGACTCACTTTTTGCGTTATAAAAGTTAGTCAAGTCAAGTCAGGGAGTCAGTACAGGTTGAGAAACGCTGGGGTACCTGACGTCGTGTGATCCGAAAGGACAGGTAGTGGTTGAGGGTCTCGAACGAGTTTGAATACAGGTAGTTCAGTCACTACGGTAGACTATAAAACTTATTAACATGTTACCGTGGGGTGAGGTCATGAGAGAACGGACCTTTTAGGGCACCTACCTCCTCGGACCATCCGACGTCAGGTACCCTAGTGTTTCTCAACCTGTACTGACTCGCTGAAATGAAAGTGAAAAGTCAAAGTACGTAACCTCTTCCTTTACCGTTGGGTGAGGTCGCAAGAACGGACCTCTTAGGGTCCCTGCCCCCTCGGACAACCCAACGGCAGATACCCCAGCGTGTCTCAGTCTGTGTTGACTTCGCTAAATGGTCGTCGTACGTTAACGTCTTGTTTCTTTATGTTCTGATATATATTTATATATATACATATATCATATTTATGTTTGACCCTTTAGTGACACAGTTAAGTACACTATCTTAATTGTTGGGACTAGAACAAATAATACTCCAGTAATCCTCTGGGACTTTAGAGTGGTAGAGATGAGATAGTACAGAACTTAGAACTTTTCGACAGAATCTAGAATGAGTACGGTTTTTTTCTTTTGAGTATCCAAAATTTCGTAAAAATAATATTCTATATCGGGTCTTTGTAAATTTTACATGTCCAGTCACTTTATAATACTCCACTTGTGAAGACATTGGTATTAAGTCTAGTTATTTATCTTGAAAAAGTCGATGGGATCTTCGGGAAGATCCACGGGGTGGGATATACTTTGAAGGGGAAAAGGGAGATCTTCACTCTCAACGAGTCAGCACAAGAAACACTGGGGTGTCTGACGTCGGAAGGTCCGAAGAACAGGTACCTTATGAGATCCGGTCTTATGACTTCACCCACCGACAAGGGAAGAGGTCTCCTAGAAGGGTTGGGTCCATAGCTTGGGTCCAGAGGACGTAACGTCCGTCCAAGAAATGGTCGACTCGATGGTCCCTTCGGGAAAGGGGGATATTCATTGATGATAAGGATGAAAATATCATTAGTGAAAGAAACTAAAGAAATTCCAAAATAGAAGGTTTACATATATTGACATGTGATATAAGAACGAGAAATTTTTTAATACAAATAAATTTTAGAGAATTACATACCGAAAAAGGAGTTAGAGAGAGAGAAAAAAAAGGAATGTTTAATAGACACCTTCTTGAACCTGAAAAGGAAACAGCCCAAAGAGTGTCAGACCTAAAACGATTGATGGTGAGTAACAAGTTGGAGTAGGAGAAAGGAGATTAGGATTTTTAGTCGTCGACATAGATCGTTTAATTTTATGACTGAGGTGTTAAAGAGGAATAGGTTTATTATGATAAACCACTGGTGTCCAGATACCCCCGGTTGAACTGAAAATATCAGTATATAAAGTATCAGTAGAAACTCACTGTCGAACACGAAAATTGTGATTAATTAGGTTGGATAGTATAATTGAAGAGGTCAGTAATAAAGAACTTTAAAGTTTTGGAACAGACTTGCAATGGGGAAACTATCGGTCATTCGAAGGAAATAACACTGTCGACTTAAACAGTATTACGACCAAATCCGGGAAGACTGAAACGTAGACTTGATAATACCGTGTGATAAGAGACCACAAGAAGGGAGTAGGAGAGAGAGAAAGGGGAAAACTCTCCAAAATCATTTCACAGGTTCCAATATGTCGACCAATCATAACTTAGACCCCCGGTTGGGTCCAAAATCTTACTTTTGACAGAGGTATATGGGGATACAAGAGAGGATATAAGAGGTAAGTTAAGGAAATGGAACAAGTGTCAACTTAGTCAACTATAGAACCCCGGGGAAGTCTATGGGTCGTGACGGGACACACGAGTCTCCTCCCTTGATGGGACCACTTTCTATATGACAGAGACCTATCTAGTTTATGGGGAAACGCACTCCGGTAAACCTCTTTCGATTTCCTTTCCCACTTGACGGTTCGGATATCCTCGATCTTCTATCGTTACCGGTCCAACCGAACTTTATATGTTTCGGAGTTTCTCCTTTTCCTGGTACTGGACCCGGAGTCGTGTACCCGTCCTGGATCTTCGGCCCACCCTTTCTCTCCTCTTGACAGACTGGCTTCGGTCCGGACGATACCAATGGTGATTAATGAGACCGGATACAGTACGACGGAACACTCATGTCCCGGGGAATCAGGAGGAAATATCCACAAATTCAGACAACTACCACAGACACCAGAATTTCGTCCAAGTTACGTTCGAGAAATACTGTACTTCAGTCCTTCGAACACGAGACGTGAGGAGGTTCCTGAAAGAGTGAATAAAGCTCCATTATTTTGACTTAAAGAAGAAATGAAAATACATATTTTGAGTCCGTAAACGTAAATTTTATACCCACGGGGAACTCGGGTATTTAAATAAAGATCCATAGATAGGATTCCTTTATTAGTTACTACGAGTGTTTTTTAATTATACTGTTTTAATTTCATTTATACCTACTAGTCTTAGAGACATATGGTGTGATTATAAATGGGTCAACTGAAAAGAATCTGTATCTCTTTTGAAACAAAACGAGATTTGTCTCAACACACCTACATCATAGGTTCTACTAGTTGAAATGGTTTTAAACCGACTACTAACAATTGAAATAACAGTAGGGAGGAAAATGGGTTCTGACGATTAACAGGGATCACTGTTAAAAGAGATAGAAGGAGATTTACTGTGCTAAAGAAAAGGGTTACAAAATCTTGAGAACTGGTGAGTTGATCTTTAATGTAAGGGATGTGAAAGTCGGAGAGAACATCGACTTTCGGACAGAACATTATACTTCATGTCATACAGAAAAAAAGTTCAAGAAGAGTTACCCTATATTCGTCTACACCTCGTACGTTGATGACATAGTGAAAATTTTTCCCCCTGAAGGGACGACCAGGTCGTCAATTATGAAGTGGAAGGTCACGTACCCCACACCCAAATTAGGGACCAGCCTTTCGATCCAAGGGTGTACGAAGTACCGATTTTGTTTTGTTTGTTTGTTTGTTTTTTGTTGTCTTTGTTATAACATTGTTTAAGTTATTTCTGAATTTTTATCAGGTGTAATTTTTTTTTTTGAGAATTTTTTTATTTTTCCCTTAACAAACGGATGATAAAACAGAAAGGAGGAAGGACACAGGATCTTGAGTCTACTTCTTATTTCTGTTGCGAGAACCTCTACCGTCTTGTTGTCCTATCTTCCGTGGACTGAAGTATGTCGTCTGTTTAAGTGGACGGGTTTTCAGGGAAAGATAGAGATCTGATAAAACATACTCTCTTTATGTGAAGGAGAAAACGCTTGGTAACATAAAACCCCCAGAGATAATGTCACCAAATAGAACATAGAATTTGTTTGAACACTTCTCCCACTATCTAAAAGGTACACCTTTCCTTCTTAAAAAGGTATAGTGAAAAAAGACTTCGTACTTTTTTACTCCAATTTTACTTAATTATTATATACAACATAGACAAAGGATCAAACAATAAACGATACAAACAAAGACCACCAAAATACATATCTTTAACGAACGAAATTATGACTAATATATTCTTATAAGTCTTTATTCCTAACTAATATAAAATAAATAATGTAAAATACAAATATACATATACACATATCTAATTATAATGTTAGGGTAACTCATATCATAAAGATTAGATGAAAAGATAATAAATTTCACATTTAGTACTTTGTGTAAGAAATAGTAGTTTATGTGAAAATGTCACATAAAAATAACAAACTATCTTGAGTCAATACATCTATCCGTTACTGAACGAATCGAATTATTAGATGTAAACATATAAAATAAAAAAGATAATAAAACGAAACAAAATGTTGTTTCTTGTAGAAATACACATTGAGAAAGATGTGTACAAATAAAAAAAGACATCTTATCTTACATTTCTTAATTCACTGATATAGTTTGTTATACCTGTAAAGTATATTATTAATGACAGTTTATCAAGAAGTCTTTCTTAATGTTTTAATATCTATTTGATATTCAAGGATAACATATCGTGTCCCTCGATGTAAGTTATAGAACACTATTTGGTTTTACCTTTTCTTACACTTTTCTTACATATACATTTATATATATACATACATATTACCTTATTAAAATGATATGTCATCTTTAATTATGTAACGTTTAGTTGACATGAAGTTATTTTATTTAAAAATTTTTCTTACATGTTTCAATGTATAGGTGGTTATCACACGTTAAAAAAATTGTCAAATGATACTCTTACTACATTCAAACAAACCGTAAATTCCTTGAAGAATTATCTCATTTTTTATGTATACATTTTCACGGGTTTAATATTTATACATCGAGTTATTTTAAAATGTTTGATCTTGATAAATTGTCTACGAGTTTTGTTTTGTTTTTTCGGTCTTATAATTGTTGTGACATCTTTAAGGTAAGGTCAGTAATGGGTTTTCACGGGTCGTAGTATCTATCGATACGGACACAGTTTTAGGTATGTTTGAGTATATGTAAGGAGAAAAAGTGAGACCGAAATAAAGTTATAAAGTTATAATACAAACACTCTAGGTAAGTATAATGCACATCAACATTACACGTGTAAAAATAACGACTTATTATAAGGTGACAAATTATGTGTGAATTCGTTATGTAAAAGGACTACTTCTTGTAAACCCATGAACGACTAAAACCCATTAAATTTTTCACGATAATACCCAAAGAAACCATCGAGTCTGTCATTTCTTAGACGGACGTTACGTCCTCTAGACCCAAGCTAGGGACCCAGTCCTTCCAGGGGACCTCTTCCCTTACCGTTGGGTGAGGTCATAAGAACGAACCTTTAGGGTACCTGTCTCCTCGGACCACCCGATGTCAGGTACCCAAACGTTTCTCAGCTTGTACTGATTCACTGATTATGTCTAATACTTGTACACACATTTACAACAAACCGTTTTGTTACGTGTGAAAAATAAGACCCATATACGTCTTACTCTCACGACCCGGTATCTCATGTGTATACGAATGGAAATATATAAAAAGTTTGTCAAAAGGTTTCACCATTATGGTCGAGATTAACATTTTGTGAACATGTGAACAAAAAAACAGAAATAATCGAATCTGTAAGACCCACCGTAAATCGTCATAGTGTAAAACCAAAAGTAAACGTAAAGAGACGTGTGATTACTTCAACTCGTGTAAAAGTATATACATAATCTGTAAACCTATAAAAATAAAACTCGACAATAAAATTCCACAAGTGAGTAAAAAGATAACCTAACAGAAAAAGAATAAGTAAACATTTTCAATAAATATGAGATATCTATGTTTAGTGAAGAATCTATATACAATGTTTTTATAAAAGGATCAAACCCCGAACGAAGAAATAAGAAAACTACTATAGAAAACTTCTTATCTTCAAAGATTATAATTTTTTATGTTAAACATTATAAAAAATTAGGAACAATAATCAGGAAAAACACAGGAAAGTTCTTGTGACAGATGAGGTTTCAGTGTTTCTACTGAAGGACACATGAAACGCAATCTTGCTATAAAGATGGAAAGAGTAATCTAGACGTTAGGTGACCCTCAAATAAAAACACATAATGAATTCCACCTCAATTATTTGTAAAAAGTGTGTACCTATAAGTTGACTAAACGATACTGAATTTTTTTTTAGGAATAGGTGACGTGACAGGTAGAAACGGTATTTAGTTCCTACACATCCATACACATCCATTCAAAGTGCACACACACACACACTTACTTGTACTTCACTTCACTTCAACGAGTCAGTACAGGTTGAGAAACACTGGGATACCTGACGTCGTTCGGTCCGAAGGGACAGGTAGTGGTTGAGGACCTTGTACGTGTTCGAGTACAGGTAGCTCAACCGCTACGGTAGGTTGGTGGAGTATGAGACAGCAGAGGAAGAGGACGGAAGTTTGAAAAGGTTGTAGTCCCATAAAAGGTTCCTGAGTCAAAAAACGTAGTCCACCGGTTTCATAACCTCGAAGTCGAAGTCGTAGTAAGGAAGGTTACTCATAAGTCCTGAGTAAAGGAAATCTTATTTGACCAATCTAGAACGTCAGGTTCCCTGAGAGTTCTCAGAAGAGGTTGTGGTGTTAAGTTTTCGTAGTTAAGAAGCCGTGAGTCGAAAGAAATGACAGGTTGAGAGTGTAGTTATTGTACTGATGACCTTTTTGGTATCGAAACTGATCTGACTGGAAACAACCATTTCATTACAGAGACGAAAAATTATACGACAGATCCAACCAGTATCGAAAAGAAGGTTCCTCGATCGCAGAAAATTAAAGTACCAACGTCAGTGGTAGACGTCACTAAGACCTCGGGTTCTTTTATTTCAGACAGTAACAAAATTAACAAAGGGGTAGATAAAGGGTACTTCACTACCCTGGTCTACGGTACTAGAAACAAAAGACTTACAACTCAAAATTCGGTCTTAAAAGTGAGAGGAGAAAGTGAAAGTAGGTCTCCGAGAAACCAAAAAGAAACGAACTACGGTCTTCCCACTACAGTAGGCGTATAGACTCCAATAACGATAAAGAGGACCGTTAGAACTAAGGTCGAATACGAAGTAGGTCGAACCGTAAAGTATACTACATGAGACGTATATTCAATTTATTCGTCCCACTGTTATATGCCAGAACTACATGAGGAAAGGGTTAAACCTTGGTCAAGGTACAGGTCAAGATTAACAAGGAAGAGTTAGATGTATGTATAACGGAAAAGATCTTGAAATATATTTATCTTAGTACGTCTTACGTGATAAAACATAGACCATTGAAAGGGATTTTGTAGATAAAGACGAAATAACTGATACGGTTTCGGAAACTGACACACCTAGTGTTATTTGATACCTTTTAAGACTTTCTCTACCCTTATGGTCTGGTGGACTGGACGGAGAACTCTTTGGATATACGTCCAGTCCTTCGTTGTCAATCTTGACCTGTACCTTGTTGTCTGACCAAGGTTTATCCTTTTCCTCATGCAGTTCCGACATATAACAGTGGGACGAATAAATTGACGATACGTCTCATGTAGTACTCTTTGTAACCCGACCTTCTTCGTATTCGACCTTAGTTCTAATGGCCCTCTTTATAGTTATTGGAGTCTATACACTTCTTCTTTCACTTCTCCTTGATTTTTCCTTGATTTTTCGGAGTACTACTCTCACTTTCTCCTCTCACTTTTTCAATTTCGAGTTGTAAGTCTTTTGCTTCTAGTACCGTAGACCAGGGTAGGGAAGTACCCTTTATCTACCCCTTTGTCACAGTCTTAAATAAAACCCCCCGAGGTTTTAGTGACGTCTACCACTGACGTCGGTACTTTAATTTTCTGCGAATGAGGAACCTTCCTTTCAATACTGGTTAGATCTATCGTATAAGTTTTCGTCTCTATAATAAAACGGTTGTTTCCAGGTAGATCAGTCCCGATACCAAAAAGGTCATCAGTACATACCTACACTCTCAACCTGACACTTCTTTCGACTCACGGCTTCTTAACTACGAAAACTTGACACCACAACCTCTTCTGAGAACTTTCAGGGAACCTGACGTTCCTCTAGGTTGGTCAGGTAAGATTTCCTATAGTCGGGACCCTAAAGAAACCTTCCTTACTACGATTTCGACTTTGAGGTCATGAAACCGGTGGAGTACGCTTCTCAACTGAGTGACCTTTTCTGAGACTACGACCCTCCCTAACCCCCGTCCTCCTCTTCCCCTACTGGCTCCTACTCTACTGACCTACCGTAGTAACTGAGCTACCTGCACTCACTCAGACTCACTTGAGGCCCTCAACCACTACCTGTCCCTCCGGACCCCACGACGCTAAGTACCCCAACGTTTCTCAGCCTGTGCTGACTCGTTGACTTGACTTGACTTGAAAGGGATGTGTACTATAAAAAAGTCTACGTAGAGACAGTAACGAACATGGTCATGAAACAGGGAAAGATACCGAAGTTTCATAAGATTACGTACTCACGTAGTGTTAAAAAAGTAAGTAAAGAACTACCTGAAAATCTAACATAGGTAAATCCCCAATAGTATTTACCTTAACGATACTCGTAAGGACACGTTCAAAAAGACTCCTTTATATAAAATTTAAGACAAACCCTTTTAAGTATTCTCACTTTAAAGGTCCTGTCTACCAATTCACATTCAGATTGAAAAGTTCTTTGACAATTTTAGACAGTTCCACTAACTTGAAGAATGGTCGTTACTTACTCTTAAAGTCAACAGGTATAGGAGTTTTTATGAATTCTAACAGTCTGAATTTAAAATCGATGAGACTACTCATACGCCACTATAAAATAAGACATAAAAAAAAATGTAAACGGACTACTAATTACTCTAACTCATAGTAAGGTACTCGAGTAACCATTAACCATATACATGAAAACACTGTAAAAACAAGTAAGACTAGTAGAAAAATGTTTAAAAAGTATATAATAAATAAAACTAGTAAAAATTAACGTAACGATGGAAGAATAAAAATTTAAACTCAAGAAATATGTAGAAGACTTATGTTTGGAAAACAACCAATGTGTATAATATTTATAAAAGAGGGTCGAAGGGTAAAGTAAAAAATTGGCATAGAAATTTTCTCACCAAAAATTAAAAACATTCAGGTCATAGACATACGAGGTGAGAGACATTTTAATGTAGTATTCAGACCTTGAATCTATTACGTTAAAAGGTCTAAACACAAAAAGAAAAGTTTTAATAAAACGGACAAGATCCGGGAAACGCAAAGGTCTATTTAAATCCCCCTCCCATTCAAACAGTTAAAACCTCTTCCTTTACCGTTGGGTGAGTTCGTAAGAACGGACCTATTGTAGTACCTGTCTCCACGGACCACCCAATGTCAGGTACCCCAGCGTTTCTCAGCGCGTCCTGAATCGTTGATTTGTTGTTGTTTCAAATAGTTAAATATACTTCAAAGGACGACGTTCATACTAAAACTGTCGTGATTTAAATACCACCAAATCATCGATTCAGCACAGACTGAAAACGGTGGGGCACCTGACATCGGGTGGTCCGAGGAGACAGGTACCCTAAGAGGTCCATTCTTATGACCTCATCCAACGGTAAAGGAAGAGGTCCCCTAGAAGGGGTAGGTCCTTACCTTCGGTCCAGAGAACGTAGCGTCCGCCTAAGAAATGGTTGACTCGATGTTCCTTTCGTGACTTAAATATCTAGTTGAATTTCTCTTAATTATAGAATTGTCATGACTTAAAGACCTAGTTCCTGGTACCAAATAGAAGTGTAAGTAAAACTAAAATCGAAAAAAGCCACCAGACATCAAAAGTCACATATTCAAAAGAAGTACAAAAGAATTTAAATGGGGTTAAGGTTAACAAGTAACGATCGTATGTCCTAGTGTTGACTCAAAGACATATAGATATTGATGTTCCGACGATTTAATTTAAGAATCAAGATATCATCCAAATAACATCTACGGAGTCCTTAAATAGTCGTACGAGTACGCTAAACGTTTGTCTGTATGAATGACGGAAAACTTAGTCTTTAAACACTGCCTCAAAGACAACAAGAGAATTAAGACTTTTTGTTTGTTCCGAGATAACGCGATGTGTGAATAACCGAGTGAAGTACCTTCCCGGAGTACTTAGATCCCCTGGAAGTGTTCTCCTTGGTAGTCGACGGGACAGGAAAAGGTTCAAGATTTTTACATCGACGGACACCTCAGATATAAATATATTGCTGAATCGTCTTCTTTGTCCACAAACCCAAGAAAAGGGGTTTGAAATTGGGAAAAAGTTTATTTTTGCTAAAATTTTTCATGTCTGAGGACAAATTTTATTTCCCTTGTTTTGTCTCTCTATAATTCTTAAAAAGTTTTAGGTCTGAGGATCCGAGATAAGGACTGGATAAAGAAGATGAGCAAAATCATCTCCTTTTCTCTCTGACCTTCATTTCTGTCGTCCACCTTCCTCACAGGACCCTTGTTCTCCCTTTTGCGTTCAGGAGTCTTCTCTTCACCCGTACCGGTAGCCGGGGGACCCTTTCATGACGGGAAGGGTCCGGTCTTCTCTTTCTGGGTCCTTGTGTACTTCTTTCCTCTCGAGACTCCGGCCGAGGACCTGTTCACAGTGCCCCGGCCCGCCACCCATCCCGCCCACCCATTCTCACCTCACGTTCCCCTCTTCAGGGGCGCCCGAGGCCGAGACGGTCTGGGGGCCGAGCCCCATCCTCCCCGCCCCACTCCCGTACCGGAAGGCGCCACTGCGTACGGGGTGCACTGGCCCGCCGCGGCTCAGAACGTGCGAGTCGAGAACGCAGTCTGGGCTGCCAGTGGTCGAGCGAAGAACCATGGACGAGGCGAACCGTGACTCCCCTCACGCCCGGCCCCGCCGGGGGTTCTCACCGTCCGCGCTCCCCTCGTCCATTCTCTGGGCCTCACCCCAGGTGTTTCCACCGCACCCGCTCGCCTGCGCCGGACGCCTGGGAAGGACCCCCAGGACAACGGGGAGTCATCTCTGACGTCGAGGGTGTGGGGGGCGCTGGGTCGTAAGCCGTCTGCTTTCGCCGTCCGGAAAGGCCCCCGACCCCACCCCCCGCCCGGCCCTCTGGCACCCCGGTGTCGGGGAACGCTTGTGGACGGAGAGCGTGGCATCGTTCGAAAAGGGTGTCGGGGCGGGGTAGGGGCTAGAAGAACCCCATCTTTTTTACCACCAACCACNCCCCCCCCCACCCCCGACCCTTCCCCCGCCGGCTCGCACCCTCGCCCCGTGTGACCCATCCCCACCGACCCCCATCCCTTGGGCCCCGGCCCTTCCCCGGCTCGCGGGCCGACGTCGTCGGGGGACGGGGGTGGGGCTGAGAGACGTCCAGACGCTCAGCTTCACAACGTCGCCGCGTGAACGTCGTTCTTAGCCCTCCTCGTCCTCTGTCGTTCCTATCCGGGTCCAGCCACGCTCCCTGTCAACCCGCCACCCCCCTTACACCCCTTTTGGGATTCTGAGGTTTACGAGGGACGTTGGGGCAGGAGGTAAAACCACGGACGTCTCTGGACCCGGACCTAGCCGTCCCTTTTACCACCCAACCCCGCGTCCTCCCCCGGTCACGAGCCTGACCCCCGGGGGATCTCCCGCATCCTCCGGAGAGTCCACCCTTTTCCTTTTAAACTTTTCGGAAACTGGTGGTCCTGACCCTTAGAACTCTCCACGCATCATCCCGGAGACAGGAGCCACGACTAGTAAGGTGGGTCTTTTATCGGGGAACAACGCAGAAAACAGAGGATCCTCGTTACCGCAGGTTTCTCCTTGTTCGTCATTTTTTAGTGTCGTACCTTCAACGGTTGGTCCTCTTACTTTTTTTTCTACCCTTCCTAGTTCTACGATTATTTTCTCTTGGATACCGGGAGGAAAGCCCACGATCACTTATAATACATGGATCTCCTTTAGCATCCGCCAAGGCACAATCCGTCGGGTAGGACGTAATATCTACCCTGCACTGAGTCTCCGAACCGCTCGGTGTCCGTTCCTACTCTCTTCTCTTATACCTTTCCTAACCCCTCCTCCACTCCGTCGACTACCTTTTCGACTCCCTTTTCGTCAACTCAGTATCAGAAGCCCGTCAATCGTGACTGGGGGGAATGGTACTCGTAGTACTACTCAAAACGGAATACGGAACTTAGGACTACAAAAGGGACTTCAATTCTCTGTGAATGAAGGAGTTGAATCTACAAGAACTCAAAGGAAACAACATTTGCAAAACCACAATTTGAACAAAGAACGCGTAAAGGATAATGGTCTAAGATTAATTTACAACACAAAAACTGGGTTAGACATTAAAAGACAGTCGTCCTTCCAAAATTGACAACGTACCTCTTTACAAGTAATATATAACACTTCAATTATTTCGTCAAATTTTTTCGTAAAACAAAAAAAAGGGAATTTTAGCATATACGAAATATATACTTGTGTGGTAGATTTTTATATATTTCATTTTCATAGAGAAATACCATCTTGATACTTATAAAAATTAAAAGAATAGAGATAAAAGAGGGAGAAAAACAAACAGACGTAACCTTTTAAGGGTTTACTACGACTAACCTCATGATCTAGAATGGAAAAGTCATAGTGTCAGTGTCTATTAAAGAACACAAAAAGTGTCTTTACCTTTCGGTACAAGTAACAGATAGTCTAAATAGTTAAATCTTGACAGTCTCTTCTGTAGGAGTAAAATTTCTAATCTCCAGGACCACTGGGTGTACAATGTGGGAGGTACGTGAAAAAAAAAAGAAAAACCGACAAAACGTCGAACACCCTAGAATCAAGGGACTGGTATCTAACTTGACCCCGACGTCGTCACTTTCACGGTTCAGGATTGACAACCTGACGGTCCTTTGAGGGAAGTAAAAGAGTCAAAAGTTTTGTTATGTATAATTCCTTTCTCGAACAACTGGTGAACTACTTTCATTACACTCGTGAATATTCATGAACACTGTTTTAGAACAAAAATCGAATGGAGTTAGAGAATAAATCTTCATATTTGGATTATTACTACTCTATATGGAGAAATTTTTAGTACAAAGAGTCGTTCTACTTATATTATTAGTGGAGGGTTCGGAAAACACACGTGAACTACTCCGTCATTCAGATTCGAAAGAAATTCGAAAATTGATGGGGACCCTCTACGTACTGGGTTTGGAAATCTGTAATGGAAGTCAATAAACTCCCTGCAAGGGTTTCGGTTTATGAAGGGATCACCGAGTCTGCCATTTCGCAGACGGATGTTACGTTCTCTGGGTCCAAGTTAGGGACCCAACCCTTCTAGAGGATCTCTTCCTTTACCGTTGGGTGAGGTCATAAGAACGGACCCTTTAGGGTGCTTGTCTCTTCGGACCATCCGATGTCAGGTACCCCAGTGTTTCTCAACCAGTGCTGACTCACTGAAGTGAGTGAAAGGGTTTCGGTTCAACAGGGTCATGAGTGTTTGTTCAAGGAGACGACAACACGGGGTAACGGTGGAAGGAGGGTCCAACAACTACAAGTCCTCAGGAATTCTACTCTTTCAGGATGACACAGAGACCTTAAGGCTCACTTAACTTAGGAGTGACAAGATATTTGACGTATTTAGGGAAGAGAGACAATACGAAGGACCTTTCTGGGACAGAAAGGGTTCACGGAAGGGTTCTTAGAGGGACAAATACGTTCTACACACTCCTTTGTCGAGTGAATTGTTACACTCTTTCAGGGAGGAGTGTAGTTGGGAGCACTTTGGATACTTTCATTTTTTAATAGGATATAACTCAGGTGCCCCAGCGTTTCTCAGTCTGTACTGATTCACTTGTTGTTATAACTCAATCTACGGTCCTCTAGTACAGTCACTTAAGTCATCTATGGGTTTGCACCTCTAGAAATACTCTTCTAACTAACCTCCTGATAACCCAATCACAGGGTTTTCTTTTGCTTCAACGGTACGTCACACGATTCATCCACTTTATGTATAATACATACTTCTCTCAGAAGACACCTTTATTTGAATCTTGAATCCTAAGATCTTGTCTTCAACCGTTTGGTGTCGGTACTCGGTTTAAATCGGAGGACGAATAGAAAAACCCGGTTACTCGAATCTTATTTAAAATGTAAAATATCACCAACTTTTTTATAAAACACTGTACATTTTTTAGTATACTTTAAGTTTACAAATATAGGTATTTCGAAATAACCTTATGTCTGTAAATAATTAAATATATAATAGATACCAACTAAAACCGAATGTCACCGTCTTCACTCATCAACACTTCTCTACCATACCGGGTGAACATTTCGGACGTATGAATAAACCGGGATTATCTCTTTCAAACCAACCAACAACGGACTCGAAGAATGCACCTCGGATTGATGAGTATATGATGTGGTAATCTACGGGAAAGTCTAGGTTTGTGAGACAATTCTCGGTTCCCTTCCACCAATTGTCGTAAGACAGGTCTCTGATCTTAGGCTTTGAGTAGAAAGAGACTCCGACTGTCCCGTGGAACCTAGATGGATATGTGTTTCTCTACATGTGGATACGTGGATATGGGGAGACGAGATCTTATATCGTAGTGTTATCTTGAATGTTTAGGTTTCCCCTTTCACCGATCCGTCCAGTTTTACCGTACATTGTGTCGTTTGGGGTCTGTAGTACTTAGTCTACGGATTAGTTAAAGTTTCGGGAAGGAGGAGGTCCACGAACTCTGTATCCCATATAAGTATGCTCTGTCTTTAAATATTTCTCTTTCCGATTTCAACTTTTCTGTCCTTTTGTTTACTTGTCTCTCCGAATACGGGTAGTCTGAAGAGTGAGAAAAAGAAGAAAAAAATTTGACATAAAAAAACCGGTGTGGTACGGGATAAGTCCCAAAATCAAAGGGGTTGGTCCTTAACTTGGCTGTGGAGGACACCACCTTCGTGTCTCATAATTGGTGACTTGACAGTCCCTTCAGAGAATCTGAATAGTCAGAACTGACGGTTACTAACGTAGTTGAAGATACCTTTTATCTTCGTAATACCGAAAGAACCGGATTCCTATAAGTCGTAAAGGAAGTACTTCTCTTTGACCTTCGAGTGTACACTCACTTAAATATCATATAAAAATATCTTCAAATCTGTACGTATATGGGGGTTTTGACATGCAGAGAAACATATATCCATCTAGGTTCCACGAGACAGTTGGAGTCTCTTCCTACTCAAATCCTAACATCGGAGGCCTGTCTTACGAAAGACAATTGGTGGAAGGGAATCGAGAATTGTCACAAACCTAGACTTTCCCGTAGATTACCACATCATACACTCACCAGTCCGAGGTACATTCTACGAGTCCGTTGTTTGTTGGTCGTCTTTCACTGGTTTTCTGGTATTCCTTTGACCCGTACTTCAAGGGAACTTCCCTTGTCGGTATAGATTCTGGACCGACATAAACGGACAACTGTAGTAAAGATACACCGCTCGAAGGAAAAGAGGGAGTCACCGGTAAGAAGTGTTTTCCCTATCTGTTTAAGAAGGGTATTTATGGATTTTTTAGATCGTTTCTCTTCTGTCACTCTAATCTCTCACACGGGAAACAATAGTCTCTTTTCCCACAAGTTCTTTCAAAACTCTACATCCATACCTAATCAGTAACTTTAAAATCATATAGTACATATAGATCATCTTTTTTTGATTCTCATCTAAATCACAAACAGTCGTTTACTGGTTGTTCCTATGTACAAACTTAGGAATACATAAAGTTATTTTAAATTTATTATTACATCTATTATGTTGTAAATTTATGTTTGTTAACGACCTAAAAAAAGAATTTTTTTTTTTAGATAACTTCCTTTAAGTCTTTTATTTGAATTCCCGGTGGAACACTGGTTTCTTTCGATACGTCAAACTTAAAAGATCGGTCTCCGTCTCGTTCTTATCACGTGTCTGTGACCTGAGAAAGTCGTTCAGGTCTATGTATACTTTGCGTGAAACCAATTTCACTTTGTTCAGGACTTTTTAATTGGTAGTAAACTTTGTAGTTCGGTGTAAATACGAAGCTTACTTTTATCTCATTGTCCCTGACCTAAATTAAGGGATATTGACTTTTTTACTTTTACACCTGTTTTATATATTCTATTGTTAAAAGTCAATGACTTGTAATCTGTCACCTCCCTTTTCAAGAGACTCTCTGCCCATTGTTATACTCGGAAGTTTGACGGGGGTTGAATGATACATAATATCCTAAATGTTGTGTACATCCTCAGTTTACATACAGTTATCATTATGTTTCCGGTCCTCCATCCCTTATCCGTATGTGTTAAAATTTCAAGAATAAGATATGGAATTATAGTGAACTTCCATCTAAGACTTTACAATTTTTATACATAATGGTTTTGTCTATTTTACCTTAGAAATCTTATGTGCTCTTTTACAACCTCCCTTTTCTCTTTTTGTTCTCGTCTACCCTGTTTACCTTTGTTACCGTTCTATGAACTAATTTTAAGTTTGTACAGTTATGGTTATGAGTGAAATTACATTTACCGGATTTCTGGAGTTAATATTTCGTCTATAATAGTTTGACATATCTTTTCCTTCTGTATTTATATACGACGGATATTCCGGGAATAAAATTTAAATTTCTATGCTTAACTAATATTCTTTTTCTTACCTTTTTCTCTTGTTCGAATTGTGGTCAGTCTTGTCCAGAACTCACCGATATAACTATAGTCAATGCTATTTAAAGTCTCTTTTCTTATTATGGGACTGACCGATGTCAGGTACCCCGGTCTCTCAACCTGTGCTGACTCACTAATTGTGATTGTGTAGTACCAGTATCCTACAGTAATGTATTAAAATTCACCACTCAAACAGTTCTCCTGTATTTTAGTATTTATAAGTGTATGATATCACGAAGTACATTTAACTATTTTACTATTTTAAAATAGTAAAATTTAACTATTTTTACGTCCTATTTTTCTGTTTAGGGTTAATGTTAGTATTTAAAGTTGTGGAAGAGATTTTATGACTATCTTGTTCATCTGTCTTTTAGTCGTTCATGTATATTGAACTTGTTGTTACACTTAGTTAAATGGATCAACTGTTAACATCTTGAACGGTGGTTGTTGTCATGTAAACAAAGTGTACGTACACCTTATAACTGGTTCTATTAGGTATATGTCCTGGTATTTTATATGGAGTTATTACAATTGTCCTAAGTTTAGTATTTTATATATGACTTGTGTTATCTTAATTTGTTCTTTGATTACTGTCTAGAGACTTTTAAGGGGATTATAAATTTAATTACACTTTGTTATGTCTAGATTTATTGAGTTTCTTCTTCAGTTTTCCCTTTAATATTCTATGAAACTTAACTCACTTTTACTTTTGATTCGTATATTATTAAACACTATACTGTCGTCATCATGAACCCTTTAAAATATCATATTTGTGAATATAACCTTATCTTCTTTCGGGATGTCAACAAATTATTTACCTTTAAAATAAATTTTGTGAAGGAGACTTCCTCTGATATCCAGTTCTACCGAAATCACCATTAAGATGGATAGTAAATTTCTACGTACGTACGTACCAGTCATCGAAGTTAGTACAGACTGAGAAACGCTGGGATACCTGTCATCGGGTGGTCCGAGGAGACAGGTACCCTAAGAGGAGTGTTCTTATGACCTCACCCAACGGTACGGGAAGAAGTCTCCTAGAAGGACTGAGTCCCTAATTTGGGAGTAGAGGACGCAGAGGACGTAACGTCCGTCTAAGAAATGGTAACTCGGGGGGCCCTCCGGGGTAAATTTCTACTGTATTGTGGTCAAGTCAAGTCAAGTCAAGTCAAGTCAGCGAGTCAGCACAGGCTGAAACGTTGGGGTACTTAACGTCGTGCGGTCCGGAGGGACAGGTAGTGGTTGAGGCCCTCAAGTGAGTCTGAGTGCAGGTAGGTCGGTAGAGTAGTCACTACGGTAGTTCGGTAGAGTAGGGGACAGCAGGGGAAAAGGAGGACGGGGGTTGGGGGGGTTTAGATACGGTTTAGGAATCTTTTGACTTCGTCTCTCTTATGAACGTTGAGTAGGATGTTCCAATCTTAATAGGTCTATTGATTGGTCTGTTAATAACTATTGATTTTGGTTATAGGAAGTACCTGTGTATACATTTTTAAGAATTGTTTTGAAATCATTTTAGATCAAGTTAATAACCTAAACCTTCTTTTCGATACTGGTTGGATCTGTCGTATAATTTTTCGTGTCTATAATGAAATGGTTGTTTCCAGGCAGATCAGTTTCGATACGAAAAAGGTAAACAGTACATACCTACACTCTCAACCTGATATTTCTTTCGACTCACGGCTTCTTAACCACGAAAACTTGACACCACAACCTCTTCTGAGAACTCTCAGGGAACGTGACGTTCCTCTAGGTTGACCGGTTAGGATTTTCTTTAGTCAGGACTTATAAGTAACCTTCCTGACTACGATTTCGACTTCGAGGTTATGAAACCGGTGGACTACACTTGGTCCATGACCTTTTATGGGACTACGACCCTTTCTAACTTCCACCCTCCTCTCCCCCTACTGTCTCCTACTCTACCAACCTACCGTAGTGACTGCACTGCCTGTCCTCAAACTCGTCCGAGGCCCTCAACCACTACCTGTCCCTTCGGACCGCACGACATCAGGTACCCTAGCGTCACAGCCTATGCTGACTCGCTGACTTGACTTGACTCAAGTTAATATATATTTTTAATGTTATGTTGTAGTGGTTGATTCCAAATAGGGTACCTAATTTTCGTCCCAATCATAAACTTTTAGTTTTAAGTGGTATAACTATATTTTTTCTTTTTTTATTTGTATACTACTAGAGTTCACTCTTACTTTTTTTTGCCGATTTTAAATCTTTGACTAATGACTAATTATGTAATTCCTGGTCTCTATATAATTATACAGAAAACAATGGACTTACAATAACTGACCCCTACAAAGTTATAAGTGAATGTATTGTTTAACGACCGGTGTCCGTAATTGAAAACGTTTTTAGGGGGGTAGTTATTACACAATTTTATGAGTCGTTACTTCATGTCTTCTCTGGAAGGAGTTGGACTATGTAGATACTTTTTGAATGTTTTACTATACACGGATACAAAAGGGGGATTCTATTCTTTGTTCCGTTTTTACCTGTAAAAATGATTAATCTTAGTTGTGACATGATCTTCAAGATCGGTCATGTTATTCTTTTTCTTTATTTTCATTATGTTTAACGTCTTCTTTTTTTATCTATGTAGAAATAAGTATCTTTTGTTTTAACAGGGACATCTTTTACGATACATTATATGATCTTTGATGATCTCGATTATTCACTCAAATCTTTTCAAAGTCTTATGTACTAGTTATATGTTTATATAAAGATCAAAAGACTCTGACGACACTGTTTAATGGTATTTGAACCACTGAACTTTTTTGACTATAAATAAGAGAGTGTCAAGTCATACGGTCTCAGGTATAGTTTTACAGTGATCATGATTCAAGAGAGACTTCTAAGATCCCTTGTTTTAGGAAGGAATGGAGAAGATCAAGGTCTCCGGGATTAAGAAACCGAACACCGTCGTTGATGTTAAAGACGAAGATGAGACACATAGGAAAGACAGAGAAGACTCCTATACAATAAACCTAAATCCCGGGTAGTACTAAGTCATTTTATAGTGAGTTAAGAATTAATATAGACGTCTCTGGGATAAAAGTTTATTCTAGTGTAAGACTTCACGACTCACTTGTATTTAAAATTCCTCTTTATAAGTCGAGAGATGTTCATTACTCATCGGTCTTATTTTAAATTTTGTTACATTAAATGTCATTGTAATGTTTATACTTAATAAATCCAAATTTAAACTGTTTTCTAAAAGTCCTAGACGTGTAACTTTTGATATTTTGTAAGTACTGTTTAATTTGGGGTCGTTAAAAATTATGTTTAACTGTTAGAATAAGATTTTAAATATAATTTTTTAGGTTTCTTAACTCTTATCAAATCTACTGGAACTCTTTTCTTTGTAAAAACTCTTGAATCTGATGGAAGAATGTTCTGATAATATTTCCATGATATTATCTTGTCACAACATAGTCGTATTTATATCTGTTTAACCAGTTATTTTGTTTTGTCAGTTCTTTATCTGAGTATATATACGAAAACTGTTTCGAAGGTTCCGTTAAACTACCATCTTATCCGTGAGAAAAGGTATTGACCACAACCTTGATCAAAGTTGACTTTAAAATAATTGTTAGTACTAGTGCTAGTGATGGTGTAACAGTAGTAATCTTTTTGAAATAGAGTGTAGTATATTTTTCAACTCAGTTTGAACAGTTTCTGACTTTATATTCCATTTTGTATTTTAAATGTCTTCTTTTGTGTCCTCTTTGAGATTGTGAAAGTCATACATTTATTTAAATTTAGTCTTAAATTTTTTGGAGATTATCTTTTGTTTAGTTATATAACCTGAAGTAGTTTTACTTTGGAAAGAGTAGTTTTCGGTAAAACTAAGAGTCTCTACCTATCTCTGTGTGACAATCTTTAGGATTCTAAAGAGAGATATTGTTATTTATTCCTGTGTAAGATTCTGTCATGTTCACAGAACGGTATCTAGACTCTTCGACGTCCTGGTATTGATTTGTACTCGACCTAAAGTCAAAATAACTGTCGTTTTGGACTGGACGTCTGAAGATCAAGACCTATGCTACCTCGACAGGGTAGTGAAGGTGTGAAAATTAGAATGTTGATTTTTTGGTATCTGTCAGTCAATCAAGTCAGTGAGTAAGCACAGGTTGAGAGGTACTCGGGTACCTGACGTCGTACGGTCCAAAGGGACAGGAAGTGGTAGAGGTCCTCACACGAGTTTTTATACAAGTAACTCAGTCACTAAGGTAGGTTAGTAGAATAGGAGACAACAGGGGAAGAGGAGGACGGGAGTCAGAAAGAATCGTAGTCCCAGAAAAGGTTACTTAGTAGAGAAACGTAGTCCACCGGTTTCATAAACTCGGAGTCGAAGTCGTAGTCAGGAAGGTTTATTGTAAGTCTTGACTAAACGAAATCCTAACTGACCAAACTGGAGGAACGTCAGGTTCCCTGAGAGTTCTCAGAAGAGGTTGTTGTGTCAAGTCTTCGTAGTTAAGAAATCGCGAGTCGAAAGAAATGTCAGGTTGAGAGAGTAGGTATGTGCTGATGACCTTTTTTGTTAGCGAAACTGATATTCCTAAAAACGACCGTTTTATTACAGAGACAAAAAATTATACGACAGATCCAAACAGTATCGAAAAGAAGGTTCCTAGTTCACGGAAAATTAAAGTACCGACGTTAGTAGTGGACGTCACTAAAACCTCGGGTTCTTTTATTTCAGACAGTACCAAAGGTAACAAAGAGGTAGATAAACGGTACTTCACTACCCTGGTCTACGGTACTAGAAGTAAAAAACTTACACCTCAAAATTCGGTCGAAAAAGTGAAAGGAGAAAATGAAAGTAGTTCTCCGAGAAATCAAAAAGAAACGAAAGATGGTATTCCCACCACAGTAGACGTATAGACTCCAATAACTATAAAGAGGGTCGTTACAACTAAGGTCGAACACGAAGTAGGTCGGACCCTAAAAAGTACTATATGAGACGTATATTCAATTTATTCGTCCTACTTTTATATATCGGAACGACAAGAGGAAAGGGTTAAACTTTGGTCTGACAACAGGGTACAGGTCAAGATTGACAACGAAGAACTGGACGTATGTCTAAAGAGTCCTCTGTCCATTCCACCAGGGAACGAAAATCTTAAGAGGTGTCAAACGACACTAGGTGTGTCAGTTTCCGAAATCGTATCAATGACTTCGTCTCCATCTACTAAAAGACCTTAAGAGAACGAAAAAGATACTAAGTTGTCTACAACCGTTAAACTAGAGACCAAGGAGACTGAAAAGATTTAGGTCGAACTTGTAGACCTTCAAGAACCCAGTAAATGACAACTTCGGACCGAACCTCTTAAAACTCGTAATGAAACGATCCCACACTGTACTTACGTTAACACGTCATCAAACTTGTAAGAAACCGTAACGGAAAGAAACCCTAACGTTACGTTTGACTAGAAAAGGTCAGGACGCCGGTGTCGGCTCAAAAGGTTTAAACGACCGTATAACTCACGTCGAGAAAGTGTCGTAGTAGAAGATCCTAAATTTTATCGAGTCAACGTTAAAGTAGTGGAGGTGATCGAAACGAGCATCACTACGAAGGGCTCCGGGTGAACAGAAACCTGAGATCTACAGACTGGGATCCACTCACTAGTGAGGTGACACCAAGAGACCCAGTACTTCTAGAAAAAACATATCAACAAGACACATAAGAACGGTGGAGAAGAATTGTGGAAGACGAAGACAATCCAGGTATGGTAAAGACAGGAAATAACACGGGTAGAAATTTACTTTACAAGAGAACCATAGAGATTAAAAGAGATAAAAAAAAAAAAAATGTTTTTACCAGGTGACCTGTTTGGTGAAGTCGTAAGAACGGGACTCTTGAGGTACTTATCATACTTTACCGTTTTAATATACTGTCACTTTCTACTTGAGGGGTTCCGCCATCCACGGGTTATACGATGACCTCTTCTCACCTCTTTATCGAAGTCTTTCTTACTTCTCCGACTCGGTTTCATTTGTGTTACGGGTCAACATCTACACTGAACACTACCTTCATTTCAGACTACAACACTTCTTGTTATAGCGTATCCTTGAACCTGACGATCCAGGTGCTTAGTTTCATTTAACCTTCACCAGTTTCTCATCTACCGTTCTCACTTATAGCTGTAAAATCCTTAGTCACTTGATTTTACCTGACCTTACCCACTTAAATTAAGTATACTGGTAATGTAAATGATGACACCCGTTCTTAGGGAATCTTCTTTACCTCATCGGGAGTATCAATTGTTTTCTCAGGTTTTACGTCATAACCCACGTTAGAGTTTTTACTCTCTTACTAGAGTTACACAAAGGGTCCGTTTGGTAAGTTATAGGGTCATTAGGTTCAGATACGGGATTGGCGAGTACGGCTTCTTCGACTTCCGATTGCCAAGAGACTTCTGGATGTTCTGGAAGGTCTTGATTGTGGTTTTTTTCTACAGGAAAAGTAGTATCCTCTGACCCTACATTTTCATCTTCAGTTCTCTATGGACCTCATTGTCCGTTCATGAGGAGAACCTGATGTTTTACTTCGTCCCGTTTCCGATTGTCTCAAAACGGTTTTCTTACGTGACCAGTATCGTTTGTGGGAGAAGGTTGTTGTGTTCTCTACTGAGATGTGTACCTGTAGTGGTCTACCAGTTGTGGTTTTAGTCTGACCAATATAAGAAACGTCGGCTTCCACCTATTCGAGATATGTCAGTCGTTTTTGTTCTGACCCTCGACTGACACTGAGTCAAGTACTTGAGGAATAACGTTTTAAGTCCTAATTTAACTTCTTTCATCCCTTTTGGTGATCTGGTAAGTCCATACTGGATTTAATTCTGAGAATACTAATATGTCACTTCCACTGTTTATCTAAGTTCCCTAATCTAGATTATCTCACGGATTTCTTGCTACCTACCTCCAAGTATTGTAACATGTCCTCCGACACTAGTTTTGTTAGGTATTCTTTTACTTTACGTTTTCCCGTTTTACCGACAGACTCCTCCGGAATGTTTATCGACTCTTTTCTTCCCCTTACTTTCCGTTTCCTCTTTTCCTTTCTATACGGGTAGACTTACGTCGTAAGGTTTCTTGTCGTTCATCTCTACTCTTTCGGAAGAAGTCACTAGTAGTGTTTCTTTGTCTCTTTTTGTTTTCTTACCCTTTCAATCTCTAGAGAAGTATTTTTTGGTATCTGTATAGCATTGTTTTTCGTGTACTATTGTGACCTTCTATCTCTATGTCTCCACCTGACTGACCTCTAGAACCCAAGAGTTCCTTAAGTTCTTTTCATATAATTTGGAACTGATTACTCAGTTCCTTCTTTGGTGTTCTCTTAAATCTTTTATGTTCTATTTACTTTTATTTCTGTGTAATATGGTGTTAAATACCCTCCGTCACTTATATCTCAAATCTCCCGTTGAATGTCGATATTTGTGAATGTAATTTTTTCTTTTTTTTCTAGAGTGTACTTTTCGACTAAAGTATGTAGTTCATATTTTTCTTCTCGTTTAATTTGGGTTTCAATAATTTTCCTTACTTTATTATTTCAAATTTCTGTTTGTCTCTTATCTTTTCGTTATCTCTTTTTTATTTTCGAGAAGTTTCTTAGTTATTTTTTTCTTTTTTTTTATAGTGGTTTTAAATTTTTAGAGATCGATCCAATTCATCTCTTTTTCTCTTATAGATATCCGGATTTTAATTTAATGTCTTTAATACTGATTAAAATGTCTATATTGTTCCTAATATTCTCTTCTGATACTTGTTGACATACAGTTGTTTAACTTATTGGACCCACTTTATCTGTTTAAGCATCTTGTGTATTGGATGGTCCCGACTTATGACTTCTTTATATTTTATACGTGTCTTGTTATTACTCATTCCTCTGACTTAGTTATTAGTTTTTCGAGAGTTGTTTCTTTTCTCGTCCTATCCTACCATAGAGACCATTTAATGTGGTTTATAATTTTTTTTTTTTTGAAAACTTTACGAAGGTCTTTTAACTTCTCGTCCTTTGGGAAATATTGAGTAAGATGGTCAGGTCGATATAGAATTATGATTTCGGTCTTTTTCTGTGACGTTCTTTACTTTTGATATCTGGTTATTAAGTATACTTATAAATAAGTTTTTATGATCGTTTACCTTAAGTCGTCATGTAATCCTAATATGTGGTACTGGTTCACCTGAAATAAGGACCTATATTCATGACAAGTTTTATCACTTTCAGTGAGTCAACACAGACTGACAAACACTGGGGTACCTGACAGGTATCCCTAAGAGGTCCGTTCTTGTGACCTCACTCAACGGTACGGGAGGAGGTCCCCTAGAAGGGTTGGGTCCCTATCTTCGGTCTAGAGGACGTGACGTCCGTCTAAGAAATGATCGACTCGGTGGCCTTTTCGGGACAAGTTGTATATTTTTACGTAATTATATTATTTGGTGTAATTCTCTCCCTTCCCTTTTTTCGTAATAGAGTTACCTAAGTCCTTTCTGTAAATTGTTTTAAGTTGTGAGACGGGAAAGTACTATTTTTGTGAGTCGTTTGATTCTTATCTTCCTTTGATGGAGTTGTATTATCTATGGAAGATACTTTTCGAGTGTTGATTATGGTATGGGTCAACCACTTTCTAACTTTTGAAAAGGAAATTCTAGTCTTTATTCTTTTCCTACAGTCGAAGTAGTGAAGGTGAGTTGTGTCATTACCTTCCGTATCAGGTTCGTGGTAGTCCACTCTTTCTTAGGTATGACCTTTCCTTCGTCGTTTATAGAGACATGAGTCTACTGTGCTAGAATATCTAACTTTGGGATTTCTCAGGAGTTATTTCGACAATCTTGATTATTTATTTAAATCGTTTCGACGTCCATGTTTTAGTTACGTATTTTTACCCAACACAGAGATATGTGGTTGACACTTGTTAGACTTTTTGTTATGAAAAAAACTATCGTAATTTTCTTATTTTATAAAACCATATTTTAATTCGTTTCCACTTTTTATGAAAATGTGACTTTTTACATATTTTGTCCTCATTTAAAATGTAAGTACCTTACCTTCTGTCATAACAATTCTACAGTCATGATCGGTTTTATTAAATATCTAAGTCACGTTAGGAATAGTTTTAAAGTTACTCCAAAATGAGTCCATGTCTTTTTGGATAGAATTTTAAGTATACCTTAGAGTTCACTGGGATTTATCGGTTTTCTTGGAACTTTGACTTCTTGTTTAAACCTCCTGAGTGACATTTCAATATATTAGTTCGTCACAGTAAAACAATATTTCTGTCTAGTTACCTTATCTTATGGGGTTTATTAAGAGTATACATTCAGTTTACTTAAAACTGTTCTCACGGTTCTAGTAAGTTACCCCTCTCAAGGATGGTCGGTGATTCTGGTCTCAGGGTCGTTACGGACACACGATAGAAGGAATTCTATAACTGTTTAACCTGTGTTACATAAATAATGAAAAGAAGGAAACTAAAATCACTAGAATAATACAGAACTCAAGTAGTAAATAAATCATGTACTGGGACCATATACAAAACGAGCGACGGTTTTGAATATGTGTAGAGATGAGGATACGGACTTCCCTTTAGAATATCTCCAATAATGATAATTACGGTGATATTTTCAATTACCTCTAATAACGAAAGGAGTCCTTCGGTTGATGGAGGATCTTGTAAGGAGTTGATGGATCTTTCTCCTGGAGGGTGAAGAATCGTGGAATAGGATGAGAAGTTGAGGTTGAAAGATAGTGATAGAGGACAAGATACAGAGACTGGTACCTGTGTTGATGGAGAAGAGGAACCCATATTTATGATCATTGAAAAGGGTATATAAAATGATTTGATAGTCAAATATGGGAGGTTGTTATATTGATGACCTGAACAGTGGTTCTATGAAAACAGTATTTTTATATATTAATATGAATATTGTGAAAAGTTCAGATGGTTTTTATAACAATCTCTGGAACTTTTGAAGCATAGACTAAAGAACCGATTACGGTATATTTATTCCTTAAGCCAATACCAACCAGATGTCTCTGAGAAATAAGAAGATAAACAAAAGGAAGAAATTTAAGAGTGTTATTTTACAAAAGATACGATAAATCCCGTTGAATAAAGGATGAGAGACGTTTATAGGAGATGATAAACCCGACGAGTTTATAGGGTTTATTAGTTCGAATTTTGTCTTCAGTTCTGTAGTTCCTCATTTAACGTTAAAAAAAAACATTTTTACGGAAAACTAGGTAAGTTCACTGTCACATATTACGGGACGGTAGTTTTCTTAGAAACTTAGAATATGAAAGTAGGGACCACCGAGTCTCCAATTTCGCAGACGGACGTTACGTCCTCTGGACCCAAGCTAGGGACCCAGTCCTTCTAGGGGACCTCTTCCTTTACCGTTGGGTGAAGTCATAAGAACGGACCTCTTAGGGTACCCGTCTCCTCGGACTACCCGATGTCAGGTGCCCCAACGTTTCTCAACCTGTGCTGACTCGCTGAAGTGAAAGTATTTTTTAATTGAGTTTTACTTGGTTTCTGGATTTATGTACTCGGTTTTGAAATTTTTAGAATCTTCTTTTGTTACACTATTTAGAAGTACAGGAACCTAAACCGTTATCTAAGAATCTATACTGTAATTTTCGTACTTGTTGTTTTCTTTTTGTATTTAACCTGAAGTATTTTTAAATTGTGAAATCACTTAGTTTCCTGTGATAGTTTTTTACTTCTGTTGGGTCTTATATGCTTTTTAAGGACGTTAAGTTGTTGTTTTTCTGTTGGGTTAATTTTTATTCGTTTTATGAATTTATCTATAAAGAGATTTCTTCCATACATTTATAGTTTACTCGTGTACTTTCCTACGAGTTAAAGTAGTCAGTAATCCTTTTACGTTTAGTTTCGATGAAGAGTGGTTGATCCTAATATTTTTATTTTTTACCTTTAATTGTTAACAAAACCTCTTATACCTATGTAAAGTATGTAACGACCATCCTTACGTCTTATAACATCGGTGATACCTTTTGTCAAACCATCAAGGAGTTTATCAATCTGTATCTTTGTCTTAATGGTATACTGGATCGTTGAGGTAAGGATCCGTATATGAATTTTCTTTATTTTTGTATGTAGGTGTATTTTTTGTATGAATTTACAAATTCCGTCGTGATCAGTGTTAACAATTTTCCACCTTTGTTGGGTCTATAGGTAGTCACAAACTTACCTATTTGTTTTATACTATATCTGTATTTTGCTTCGTAAAAGTCGGTATTTTTCTTTACTTTATGACATGTACGACGTTACACCTACTTGGAACTTTTGTAATACTATTCACTTTCTTCAGTCTGTATTCTCCAGTGTGTAACGTACTAAGGTAAATATATTTAATAAGGTATCTTCGTTCTCCATCTAATCAACAGCGATCCCTGATCCCTTTTCCCTCTTAACCCTCACTGACAATCGTATACCTTAACTACTGTTACAAAACCTTGATCTATCTCCACTATCTAAGTGTTGTAGTACTTACATACGATACGGTGACTCGACATGTGTAATTTTACCAATTGGTAATTACAATTAAAGAGGATTCTTTACTAGGATAAACTTTTTTTCTACACTTTTATATAAAAAAAAAGATAAAATGAAGTAAAAAATGTAATGGGGTAAACTCGTAAACTTCTTTCATTATCTATGATAGGATCAGTTTACATGTGTGGGTTATTATAGGATGGTTAGGGGGGTGTGTGCATCTGCGTGTAGTAAAACTTGTAATAAGGTCCCCAAAGAAATCAATTCTTACGGACTTGGGTTCCTCATTCACGAGAGGAAATTGTGTCTAGACGACGATAAACAGAGAAGACCAGAGTAAGGGTTCATCGACGAAGAGGGGACGGAAAAGAGCTGGAGTATCGAGGACGAAGAAGTACTACAGTTGGTCGAGTACAGAGTCCTAAAGACTCCAAGGATCCTATGTCTAGAAGAAAAGTATTCAGATGTATGAAAGTCAAGTCAAGTCAAGTCAAGTCAGCGAGTCAGCACAGGCTGAGAAACGTTGGGGTACTTAACGTCGTGCGGTCCGGAGGGACAGGTAGTGGTTGAGGGCCTCACGTGAGTTTGAGTGTCGGTAGAGTAGCCACTACGGGAGGTCGGTAGAGTAGGTGACAACAGGGGAAGAGGAGGACGGGGGTTAGGGAGGGTCGTAGTCTCAGAAAAGGTTACTCAGTTGAGAAGCGTACTCCACCGGTTTCATAACCTCAAAGTCGAAGTCATAGTAAGGAAGGTTACTTGTGGGTCCTGACTAGAGGAAATCTTACCTGACTAACCTAGAGGAACGTCAGGTTCCCTGAGAGTTCTCAGAAGAGGTTGTGGTGTCAAGTTTTCGTAGTTAAGAAGCCGTGAGTCGAAAGAAGTGTCAGGTTGAGAGTGTAGGAATGTACTGATGACCTTTTTGGTATCGGAACTGATCTACCTGGAAACAACCGTTTCATTACAGAGACGAAAACTTATACGATAGATCCAACCAGTATTGAAAAGAAGGTTCCTCATTCGCAGAAAATTAAAGTACCGACGTCAGTGGTAGACGTCACTAAAACCTCGGGGGGGTTTTATTTCAGACTGTGACAACGGTGACAAAGGGGTAGATAAAAGGTACTTCACTACCCTGGTCTACGGTACTAGAATCAAAAGACTTACAACTTGAAATTCGGTTGAAAAAGCGAGAGGAGAAAGTGAAAGTAGTTCTCCGAAAAATCAAGGAAAAGTGAAAGACGGTATTCCCACCACAGTAGACGTATAGACTCCAATAACTATAAAGAGGGTCCTTAGAACTAAAGTCGAACACAAAGAAGGTCGGGTCACAAAGAGTACTACATGAGACGTATATTCAATTTAATATGATGGAAAATTTGTATACGTTGGAACGGATAATAAAGTCCGCCAAGTATCTGAGGGAGTCAACTTTTGTGGACCACGTCAGTTAGTCATACCAACCGAACAGTCTTAAGGGACCTTAAGACTATGACCAGATTTACACCGACTTTCGTACGGTCCCGTCAACACCTGATCGTCCGTCGTTGAGACGACCAACCGATCCGAGGAGGTTCTACGGGACCTCCATTTCTATTATCTCAACTTTCTGGGTCTTCCGACATAGAGGGATCGATCCCCCATCCGTCGTCTATCTGTCTTAGTTCCTTTAAAAGTGAACCCGTGACCCTTATTACCGTCTGTTGTTCGTCCATACCTTCGAAAGGAGTGTTGTTAGTGAAGATATCCGGAATACCTTTGGGAGACGACGTCCCCAGATCTTCCCTAGACAAAACCAGAGGTTAACAGTCTTGTCGTAAGGACGGAGACGACCTTAACTCATTAGAGACACCCTTAAACCCCCTCCCTCCCCTCCTCGGTTTTCGTAAATAACTTCAGTGGTAGAACCAGTGGAGAGGTACATATAAAAACCTCATTCGTTGTCAGTCCATTCGTTGTCAGTCCATTCCGTCCCTTCTAGTCTAGTACAAGCCGTGGGGAGTTTACGAGTCGACGGAAATACGTACCAATTTGGAGACTTACTTTATCGGAATCCGGTCTAAAAGTTCTGACTAGAACACAATCCGTAGTGTATGGTCGTTCACGTGAATCGTGAGCCGATAACAAACCCTTGTAATTTATGTACCTGAAAAGTCGTCTTGTACTGTAAATACTTTTGATTTTTTTTTAATAAAATATACATCGGTTAGCTTAGGTGAAAGATATATCATTTTTATAATCTTTGAACGAGAGTCTTAAGCCCCTAGAACCAAAAAAGGAGATACAACTTGTACAAGAAAAAGGGTTTACTTTTCTCGAAATAAATTGAATATTCTTATTGAGTACGACACTCCTTATGTAATTTATTTTGACTTTCTTTTAATAAATCTTCTTTTCTTTTAGCGACAAAGTTGATGGACGAAGAGATGTACGGTTAGGTGGGACATGAATAATACACTTCTGTCTTTCTCATTGTTAGTCCCAGTCTCATCTCTTCATCCTCTCCTGTCCGCGAAACTCTAGTTTCCTCTCTTTCTTTAAGGAGTCTTTACATGGTCACCCCGGTCATCGGGACTCTCTTCTATACAGCCGACTATTCCGTCGTGTTTGTGTATGGTGTCCTCGTCCCCGGGGCAAACTGGAGACCCTAATCAGTGTTGGTTTTACTCCCTGTCCCGGAGTCCGTCACTCCCTTTCCCTGACTTCCTCCCACTCGACCCTCCCCCGTTCACTTCCCTCCTTCACCCGACTGAAGACTGAGCGAATAACGTCCTCCCTCCTCTCGATCCCTAGGCTCGGGTGACCACTGTGAGGAAGGACGCTAGGTCTCGACTGCGGACGTCTTCAGGGAGAGGAGGTCCATAGTCAAGGGATAAAGACACCTCCTTCTAGCTAAAGTCTAACTTCCAATCTCCCCTGTTGACGGGTTCTCGGGGTGTCCAGTGTTCAACCATGGTCGGTCTCGTCCCCTCCCCCTCTGAACTCCATCCCTATCATTGTCTTTCTCTCCGATGTGTCCTAGGTCAGACGAAAGATCTACGAGGGGATAAGTAAGAGGGTGGGGAAAAGTAAAACCGCGTTTTTTGACACACTCACAATCCCCTCTCCAGGTCCATAGTGAATAAGGGATCACTTCATGACCGAATACCGTTGTTCCGAAGGGACCATCGAGCCGACCATTTCTTAGACGGACGTTACGTCCTTCGGGGCCAAGTTAAGGACCCAGTCCTTCGAGGAGACCTCTTCCCTGTCCGATGGGTGAGGTCATAAGAATCCCAAGGGACCACCAAATCTGCCATTTCTAAGACGGACATTACGTCCTCTGTACGTACCCAACTCTTCTAGGGGACCTCTTCCCTTACCGATGGGTGAGGTTATAAGAACGGACCTCTTCGGGTATCTCTTCTCTGAGCACCCACTGACTCACTGAAAGTGAAATACCCTCGTTCTTTAAACTCTTCCTTCGTAGAGGGACCTTACTAGTGTTTTAGTGACGACGAACACCTGGGGATCCCACCCCCCACCCCCGTTTTCCGTTTCTGGTCTCGTCCAAGTGCTGACCTAAGAGAGATGGGGAAGGGACTACAAATAGATAAACCACGTTCTCTGTCTCCTGAGGTACCCTCCTCTGTCTCTTCCTGGTCTTCTACTCTTACCCATGGCCAACCCTAGAGGATCCTCCGTCAAATAGTCCCTGTAAACTCCTCCCTCTTCCGGTCCCCTCCCCCTACCTCTCCTTTACCACACTAGGAAGGTCCTACCTCCCTTCTCCTGTTTTGGACCCTCGGGTCTTACCCCTCCGTTTGGGGAAACGGTTCCAAGGTTCGGACAAGAAGAAGTATAAACTAGGTAAAACCTTCCCTCCCTCCCCCTTATTCCCATTCCTCTCCCCCTCCCCACGATTTCTCCTCCCCCTGTCTCCAAGTCAGACCTTTCGTCGAGGGATATCCCGTCCTCTCCGAAGACTTGATCCTTCTCAGTGCTCCTCCATTGTACCTGGTTTTAAAATTGACTCAAACCTTTATTAAATACAGAACTTAACGTCCTTTTACACCAAAAGACACAGACGTCTCTCCCTCCCGCACCGTCCTTACGAGACCTGTAAAGAAGGGTCGAGGTACTGAGATGGTAGTGGTAAAAAGTCTTACTGACTACCCAAGTAAGATAGACCCACAGGTCCGCACCCCCAAACCTCCTGTCTCTGGACTCGTGTCGAGCGAGACAGAAGACTTGTAATTACGGGACTTGGGGTGTTCTTTTTCACTCTATCTTTGAACCTTCCTTCTAACCCTTTGTATCTTTATGAAACCTTTTTTAGAAAGAGACGGTAAAGAGTACCGTTTTTCTTTTTACCTCCGACAATCCCTCCCTGACATCTCCCCCTTGTCACTTCGTCCCCTTTCCCGTTCCCCTACCATCCTCGACCCTTTCAAAACTGTTCGTCACCCTTTTCTTAGTCAAAGGGGCCACCGAGTCACCATTTCTTAGATGGACGTTACGAACCAACCCTTTTAGGGGACCTCCCCCTGTACTATTGGGTGAGGTCATGAGAACAGACTCTTTAGGGTACCTGTCTTCTCGGACCACCCGATGTCAGGTATCCCAGTGTTTCTCAGTCTGTACTGACTTCGTTGACTCGTACCTACGTTCCCTTTTCTTAGTCATAGGGGAACGGTCAGTAAGTGAAGAGTTAGGGAGTAAGTAGTAGACAGAGGACAGAGATATCTAGAAGTCCAGACACCGACATCCGCGGTTGGGTCAGTTCCTTCCCTTTCTGGACTTCATAGTCACGTCCAGTCACCCTCTCCCGTTGACGGGGTCTTGGGGACCTTCATCCTCAGTGATTTCGAACTCTCTTCAACCCCTCCGGTGATAGACGGTGGGGAGGAGGTTCTGAGGGATAAGGTCGGAGTCTTACGTACCGGAAACAGTCCTGGGATTCCCTCGTACCACAAAATAATATCCACTCCTGTCTCCCCTCTTGTTCCTTCACTCTCAACCATCCGTACCGTAGGTACTTCGGGAACTTCTATAGTCTCATAGAGACTTTAGACTCTTGACCGGTAACAAGTCAACATAGACGTCAAGATCTTCAGAATGTTGACATCTGTTCTCCTTTTTCTTTGACCTGTCTTAAGGACGTCCAGTCAGATTTAACCCCGGTGGTCCAATTTTGACAATACCCGTATCAGTTCTGGTCTCGTTTCAAATCCCTGTTTAGACGAGAATACCTGAACAGTCGTATCGTGTGAATTTACCCTCTTCATGAATGTCTTCACAGACGTTCCGCCCGAGTATATTTGCACACACGGTTGGAACGTCTGTGTCCCTTTCTTTCCTCTTTTATATACCCGTCCTCACGTGGACTTTCAACCCTATCCGACTATTTCTAGGATTTAGTATCTCCGTTGATAAATCGTCCTGGACATAAAGCGATGGATTTAGGACAGATGAAACAGAGGTAAGACAGAGGATTGTCCGTTTCCTCCCGTTTGGAGTTGTACCTCTTCCAGATGTCTCTTTTACTTCCTTTCGATCTTTTATTTCCTTTACATCTGTTACTCCCTTTCGGTCTTCTACTTCATGTCGGACTTTTACTTCCTGTCAGTTGACTCTTTCTTTTCGACCTTCACCTCTCCTTCAGTCTTGCCCTTGGTCTCCAGGTCTTACTCTCCTTTGGTCTGTTACTCTCTGTTGGTCGGCCACTCCCCTTCGTTCTTTTCGTCCCGTTCAGGCTTCGACTCTCTTTAGGTGAGTCCCTCCCGTTCGCCCTTAGGGTCCGTTTCGGTCTCTCGGTCAGAGTGCGACGGCGTTTCGCGGGACGACTTCTAATACACGGGGCCTTCCGTTTTTCTTTTTGCTTGTCCTGCTGTCTCCTAAGGGGGTGTCTGACTTCTAAGAGGCCCGACACCGTCATCTCCTCTACTAGAAAAGTAGACATGAAAGGGGTGATTTCTTGTGTCTAATGACAAACAGTATTTTATTATTTTCTAAAATTTTTATCTTTTCACATATGTTTCGTTAGTTTTATTGACGAATCACTCAAATACTTTCATCCCCTATGTGAATTTTAATAACAACAGTCCTACACTTTACTACACACTTTGTGTAATAGAGACCCTAAACTTCGACCTTCTTAGTTGAACCGTCAATAATGTCTAAGTGACGACATCTTTTGTCAGAACACTAGACACTTAACCCCTATTTTGAACGGAAGGTCCCGATACCTTTTCTAGTCTACTATGTGACTGACACATTCGACAGACCCGACCGAGGATACGAGAAGGGACGTGATCGTTCTGGTCTTGAGGTAGTCTACAAACCCTCTCCCGACCCACTCCAGAGTTCACACAGGTATTTGTTTAAGTCTGTCGACTCTCCACCCACGGTGAGACGGGACCCATTACGACAAGGACTTCGTGTGAGATGGAGAAGAGTACCCAGGACATAAGAGAATTCACGGGGTGACGACGACCTCGTCACTTGAGGAGTTCCATTGTGTCGAGGAAACTAAAGAGATCTCAGAGATCACTCAATATGGGGTGATACAAGGGATGACCGAAGGGTCTACCACGATCACCATTTATTAGGTGGACGGTCACGTCTTCTGTATGCTCTGTACCCAAACTAGGGACCCAACCCTTCTAGGGGACCTATTCCCGTACTGTTGGGTGAGGTCATAAGAGCGGATTTATTAAGTGTACCTGTTTCCTCAGACCACCCGATTTCAGATATCCCAACGTTACTCAGTCTGTGTTGACTTCGTTGATTTGTACATGTGTGTGAGTACAAGGGATGACTTGATTCCTCTTTCAGGGAGAAGAGTGTAAGTCGAGTCAAGTAAGTGAGTCAGTACAGACTGAAACGTTGGGGTACCTGACTTCGTGTGGTCCGAAGGGACAGGTCGTGGTTGAGGGTCTCGAACGAGTTTGAGTACAGATAGCTCAGCCACTATGGTATGTTGGTAAAGTAGGAGAGAGTAGGGGAAGAGGATTACGGGAGTTAGAAAGGATCGTAGTCCTAGTACTCAGTCAAGAAGTGGAGTCCACCGGTTTTATAGTCTCGAAGTCGAAGTCGTAGTCAGGAAGGTTACTTATAAATCCTGACTAAACGAAATCCTAACTGACCAAACTAGAGGGACGTCAGGTTCCCTGAGAGTTCTCAGAAAAGGTTGTTGTATCAAGTTTTGACTTCTTCGTAGTCAAGAAGTCGTGAGTCGGAAGAAATACCAGGTCGAGAGTATAGGTGTGTACTGATGGCCTTTTTGGTATCGAAACTGATATTCCTAGAAACGACCGTTTCATTACAGAGACGAAAATTTATACGACAGATCCAACCAGTATCGAAAAGAAGGTTCCTAGTTCACGGAAAATTAAAGTACCGACGTCAGTAGTGGACGTCACTAAAACCTCGGGTTCTTTTATTTCAGACTGTGTCAAAGGTAACGAAGGGGTAGATAAACTGTACTTCACTACCCTGGCCAACGGTACTACAAGTAAAAGACTTACAACTCGAAATTCGGTTGAAAAAGTGACAGGTGAAAGTGAAAGTAGTTCTCCGAGAAATCAAGGAGAAATGAAAGATGGTATTCCCACCACAGTAGACGTATAGACGCCAATACCTATAAAGAGGGTCGTTGAACTTAGGTCGAACACGAAGTAGGTCGGACCGTAAAGAGTACTACATGAGACGTATCTTCAATTTATTCGTCTCACTGTTATATGTCGGAACTGAATGAGGAAGGAGTTAAACCTTGGTCAGGTAACAAGGTACAGGCCAAGATTGACAACGAAGGACTGGACGTATGTCTAAAGAGTTCTCCGTCCAGTCCACCAGACCATAAGGGTAGAGAACTTCTCAAAAGGTATCAAACAACACTAGGTGTGTCAGTTTCCGAAATCGTATCAGTTACCCCGTCTTTATCTACAAAAAGACCTTAAGAGAACGAAAAAGATACTAGGTTGTCTATAACCGTTAAACTACAGACCAAGAAGACGGAAAAGATTTAGGGCGAACTTGTAGAAGTTTAAGAGTGAATCGACCATTTCTTAGGTGGACGTCACGTCCCCTGGGGTCAAACTAAGGACCCAGTCCTTCTAGGCGACCTCTTCTCTATCCGATGGGTGAGGTCATAAGAACCGGAAGGGACCACCGAGTCAGTCATTTCTTAGGAGAATGTTATGTCCTCTGGACCCAAACTAGGGACCCAACCCTTCTAGGGGACCTCTTTCCTTACCATGGGTGAGGGCATACTATCGGACCCCTTAAGGTACCGGACGTATCAGGAGCCCCAGTATTTCTCAACCTGCGTTGAAGAGTGTAATATCAAAATACTTACGACTGTACTTTACACTTTTTTACGAAACGTTTTAGAAAGAAAAACTTAAATAGATAAATAAAAAATGATATGCCCCAGAAACAACGACGTGTGTCTGAAAGAGATCAACGCCTCTCACCCCCGAAGAGAGATCACACCACGTACTCGAAGAGTAATACCACCGAAGAGAACAACGTCCCGTGTCCGAGATCCGCGTGTCCGAGTCATCAACACCGAGTGTCCGAATCAACGAGACACCATAGACACTAGAAGGGCCTGGTCCCTAACTTGGACACAGGGGAAGTAACCGTTCGTCTAAGAAATGGTGACCTGGTGGGCCCTTCAGGGACGTTTTAGAATTAATTACGTAAAAAGTCCGTGATATTAATCGGATGATCTGAACGAGAAAAGTTTTATTTCTAAAATAGAATGAGTAAACCCATGGATATTGTGTATTATTTTCGAAATTTTTAGTTATGTAATTAATGACTCAGTCTTGTGGAGTTAAGAACTGGGTCAAGACAGGGACTAACTTATGTTACGGAACTCGTACATTAAAGTAAGAAATCGTTGACTTTGAACGGTTAGGTTTTCCTTGTATCGCTCTCCCCAATATGGTATTAGGTAACGATTTATTAAGATTGCAACCTACATATCACAAAGAGTTTCAAACGATCGATGATCGTCTGTTTAGTGGATGGAACTACACATAGTGGATGGAACTAGACGAACGAAAGGTTTATTTCAGTAATAAGGAACGGATTTGTGGAACAGAGGGTTTAATAACCAGACAGTACTCCGCCACTCGTCTCGCTCGAACCTGAACCCTTGTTCCCGCCGACTCGGTCGGTCCTCGAAACGACGAACTCCGATCGACCGGGACTAGTCCCTTATAACCCCGTTCTGGGATCGTCGACGACCCTGGTAAACAGGACTCCTAGAAGGGAAGTTTTAAGGGACTTCACCATGACCCGTCAACTTCGTTCCTTGGCTGTTTGAAGACTCTCAACTGGTTGAACTAAAACATCTTATTCGACGAGGTCACACGTGTGACCCTGGTATAAGGGGGAAGTTAAACCAGAAAAGGAAATACCCTGTTCAGTCAAACAAACTAACCCCATGGAACACCCTCTCCCTTTAATAACAACCTGAGATGGACTAAATCTTGGTCAAGCAACCCTTGATCGAGTAACCAAAAATCAAAACACACGTAACTACGATCTTAAACAAACTGTGAAAACATAACCTTAAACGTAAAAATACACAAAACCATAATAGTTTGAATATTTTTACCCTTTATAAAGTAGATAGGGTTTATATACCCTGTATATACTCTATACAATTCTAGTTCTCACTACCAGGGACTTACCCAGTGGGTTCATAATATACTAGAACGTTAATCTTAACAAAACGTTTGCTCGTCCGTTTCCTCTACTCTTAGATGTCCATCTGTAAAAATACGATAAAGTAGTCCTCTTCTATAGTCTCCCAACGGGGGAATACCATATAGTTAGACTTTCCTTTGGGTTCCCTCTTGGACAAGATGTTCCTCTTCTCTCTCCTTTACTCTCACTTCTGTATAATAAAGTTTTGAATTTTGGGGGAGATCGGATAAATCGAAGGGGCGACCGACTTGTCCGACGTGACCGTCAAAAAGGTTGACGGGGAGCGGTACGGTGGTTGTATAAGTAAGAAAAGTGGTGGAGGACAAAGGGGATGGGTACTTTTGGTTTCTCTTCAAAGATACAAGTAGGGGTTTCGTATCCCGGGACCGAATCGAAGTGGTAGATTCCGGAACCTACCTGAACTCCACAGGTTAAGATTAAAGGGGTGTCCACAGGACCCATTGACTGTCACCCCTTGTTCAACTAACTAAAAGATTGTCTATAGTGAGGGGTTTGGAAGGGATAAATAAACTTCTCCGAACATGCATAATTTGTATCTCCTTTGTTTCAATAAGATCCTCTTTGAAGGGATATAGTACCTCTACGTTTACAGGATAGACTAGAAGAGTCCTTGGGAGTAGAAACGGTATGAAAATTTTACGTTTTAAACTTTTCTACCAATTCATTAAATCTTTGACTACACAATTCCCATTTGTCTTTAAGGTTGACACAAAGACATTTATAAACCGGTAGGTCTGTTCACTCGAACTAAACAAGGTAGAAGGTCTTTGGATTGAAATTAGGTTGGTGAAAACATTTGACTACCCAAAATGTAAAGACATGGACTGAGTCCCGACTTTAACACTTTACTCTTGATACTCCAGAGAGACAAACGAAGACACAAACGTACACAGAGACAGAAACCTATTGTAACAATTCCAACTGAACACCTACTCGAGAAAAGTCGCCCGAATTTCTTTTCATTCACGAATGTTAGGTTTGTTAAGATTCATATTCTTGTTAATTCGATTTACTCAAACAAAGTGAACTTGACCCTTTACAAGTTATAATTTAATTATGGACCGTAAATGTAAATTTAAACAACAAGGTTAATTATATCTAGACAGAAGTTTCAGTGGTTGTAATTCATATTATGAAATTGACGTAAATCTAAATTATGATTAATTTACTTTAGAACAAGAGACAACGTTTAAACAGTCGTTCTTTTTATTGAACTATACAACTTTGAAATTTCATTTATATTTGTTTTATTCTCGAAATTCCATTTGAGATATTCTTATTAATACAAAATTTTTAGTAGATTTTATCAGAGAGACCTAAAATTATTGATAATGAACGGAGAACCAAAAGTGATCTTTAGTTCCAAAAGTTCTCAGTCCCTAAGATTTAATTTATATATTAATCTCGATGACTTTTATTATAAAGTCATACACAAAAACCAATCCTTCCATATTCCTTGTCTTGATGTAAAATGACTCCTTCAAAATACGTACCAGTCCTAATTACTTTAAATCTAACTTCAATTGATTCATTTACATAAAACTATTCATTCAATTGTGTTCTGATCTTAAACTAGAGAGACAATCTTCACGAGGAAAAACTATTGTCTAATATACTCGAAGACACGGGAGTCCACTGGGTATAAACAAAAGAAAATTAGTAAAACACTGAAATCAAAACACTGAAATCAATTTATTCATAACAAAGTGTCACTGGATACTAGGACAACATAAATTTTCGAAAAACCATAAAAAACTGTTTTCAAGGGTTCAGTTTAATATTCCTTCAAGGAAACTGGAAATCGATTGAAACCCTACGAAGTTTCCCGGGGGACTTTGTGGGGTCTCTCTCTATGATTTAATCGATTAAAGTGAACCATACAATCTAATGTACACTTCACAACAGGTTTCTCATTATTCAGAAGAATACAATATAACATACCATTTACGATGTCCATAAGATCTCTAATATACCTCGAGGATTTTGAGACTATGTAGGACCATTTTAATAGTTAGTATGAAGATCGATAATAGACTTTCACAATATACAGGGTCGTCATTGGTTCGATAAAACAGTTAACGTAATATTAGTCTAAATTTACACGGAGGAATTCAGAAAACAGTAATATCTCAATGTCAAAGTGATACTACGGTAACGTTTTTACGAAGGAGACGTTCTAAATATTTTTCCTGAAGACCCTATTTATGTTCAGAGACTATAAGTCTGGTAATAGGACTTGACTCATTCTTTGACTTCTTACCCTTTAGATTACCGAAATATTGGGCAGTTGTCTTCCCTAATCAATGTATCCTGACACACTTGACCACTTATACGAATATTATAAATACCAAAGACAGACTTTTTAATGACTGAATTAAGACACAGAAAGGTTCCCATTCCTTTTGGAAAGGGAATGTGATCAATACTGAATGTCATTAAACCATTTAATAATGGTAACATTTGTCTTAACTTTGTAAATAGAAAAAGACAAATGGACCGACTAGGACGGTCATCGTATACGAATAGAGTTTCTAATTCGGTACGTACAGATTCATGTGTCCCGACCATGACACCTACCGAGTAATTTAGTCAATACCAAGGAAACCAGTGAACATAGTTGACTTAATGTCGATCAATGTGATTAGCAACAAAAATTAAACGAGAAACAAAGGTTTAAAAAGACGAAACACAGAGGTACTACATGATACAGGAACAGTTACAATGATCGACTTAATGAATATAGGAAAGATAAAATAGTCTAACAACAAAGAGAGTTATAGGTCACACATTGGTCCTGAGGTTGTTTTGAAGATACCGACTGTTTTTCTTGATATGTCTTTACGATACAAGACCATCCCTTTAAACAAAGAGTGTCCCCACGTACTATCTTTAAGACTTTGTTTAAATTAGTGTATGACGACGACGACGATTCAGCGAAGTCACCACAGGCTGAGACACGCTGGGTATCTGCCGTCGGGTGGTCCGAGGGGACAGGGACCCTAAGAGGTCCGTTCTTGTGACCTCACCCAACGGTAAAGGAAGAGGTTACGTACTTTCACTTTTCACTTTCACTTCAGCGAGTCAGCACAGGTTGAGAATCGCTGGGGTACCTGACGTCGGATGGTCCGAGGAGGTAGGTACCCTAAAAGGTCCGTCCTCATGACCTCACCCCACGGTAACGGAAGAGGCTTGATATATGATCTCAATTAATTTATTCATTTATTTAATACGTATTTCCTCTTGGTCCAAAGAGTGACAGTCTCTATCTTTAATTTTTATTTTTTATTCTCCTCTCTTTCGATTTACCTATACACACCATGACCTAATGTCAGTGTACATAATCATACTTGAACACACACAGAAATATAGTAAACATAGATGTCTCTATGTTTATCGATATCTATATGTACTATTTATTTACATCTCTAACATATATATGTCAAACTATACGTAGAGGAACGAGATAGTCGACTCTTTAAACTCTTCGTTACTGTGGGTTCATCGTTGGTCTTGTGGGACGTGAGTCTAGAATTAATGACTTATACTAATAGGTTATTTTAATTGGTTCTGAGGACTCTCTTTACCGACTAATAACCCGACCCTTTTCCTATTTTGGTCTACTTAGACCTTCTAAAGTATCATGGTCTTTCGTTCCTTCGTCTTTTTCCTATTTCGATACGGTTGGACTTTCTCGAGGGTTAACGGTTCCGATCTTTTAAACCCGTTTTTTGGGGGTTTACTAACATAACACAGTATTGGGACTTCTGAATTTTTAGGTACACAGTGTGACTATCCTTACTTATTAACATGCTGATTTATTTACCCCCCCTCATAGAAAGAATATATTATTAAAGTTTATAATTTACATCTTCCTTTACTCCCTATACTTTTCAATGGGAGTCTTGCAGTGTCATTATTAAAAATGTTTAGGTGTCTTACAAACGTGTCAGAGTTCAATAGACTGGGGTATATAAATAGTTAATGACACCAACAAAAGTCTGTATAGGTGTTTAAGAAACTACAAGGAGGGAGGTCCTCCATCTCAAAGTAAGGGAAGGAGAGATTATACCCGATCTGAATCATTGAACGAAGATTTGTTTGTCTTATGCTTTTCTCTTTTTGTCATTAAAATGTTCACCTCTTTGGGTCGTCAGTAGAATTAGTTTGCTAGTTTCAATTGGAGTGGTCACTAGTCAGTACGACTACAGTACATTGGGACTGTAACACTATTTTTTCCTGTGAAAGGGGTCTAATTATTGTCGGTGACATTAATATTCTTTTGTATTCTGTTTAGGTTTAACTCCTGGTAAAATGTTTTATAGAGTGAGAAATCTTCGCAGTTCCAATACTTTTTGTTCCTTTCTGACTCTTTGAGAGTATCTTATTTCTCTGTATAATTGGTTTACGTTGTAACACAGGACCTAACTTAGGACCCTGTTCTTTTCCTATCATCACTTTTTGGACCTCTTTAGCCTTATTAAGACATTAAATCAATTATCATCATGTGTTTACAAGTAAACAAAAAAATATTTACATGTTAATAATCGTCCTACTTCACAAATGTCTTTACGAAACATGATGGAAAGTTTATGAAGAAATCTTGATTTTAATAAAGTTGTGTTTTTCAAATTTTTTATTTGGTCTGACTCAAAGTTCTTGGGTTTTGTTTTGAGAGAATTACTTACTTTCACTAACTTGTCAACTCTTTTGTTTGACTTTGTATTAACTTGTTTAAGTAATAAGTCACTCTTTCCCTTCTAAACTGTCTGGTGTCGACTGTCGTTAATGACCTTTTTTATTTTAATAAGGTACTAATATGGTCTTTTAATCTTGATGAATTATTTAAGTAACGTACGTATATATATATATATACGTGATACACAAACACACACCTTCTCATGAGAGATTTATGACAAGACGGTGAAATATGTGAGTTTTTATGCTGAAGTTATAGTAGACGACAATGACGTACACGTTATAAAGTAATGAAAATTAAAGACGTGTTGAAGGTGTCATACCTATTAAATAAATTGGCAAGAGAAGACTCACTTTCAAATTTAGTAAAGACAGTGGAACTTGAAAGTAGTGACCTTACCAATGTTTCAACTTGGTCTATTCCAAAAAACAAGATTACCTGAATGTCTATTTATTCCCTAAGTTTCATCTTTCAGTTTTTTGGTCCCCCTTTCGGAATCCTTTCCATTTGTCTTACGGAGTTCCTATTTCAACGTGTCCGTTGATTCCGTCTTAGTTCTCCAGTCGTTTTTCTGAAAGAAAGGTGATACTTCAATTAAAAATTTTCGTGGGCCTCTCGTCGTTATCGTGACAGAGGGGTTGTTGAGACAAAAAACGGTGTCCTTTTTCAACGGACCAGATTCGACATCATGTCGACTGTACACGGAGGGACGTTGGGTCGTTGTACGAGGTGCATCTGTACTTGGAGTGTCAAATGCGTTTCGTTAGAGTTCTTAGGTCGACTCCACTCAGAACTCGTAAGACAGTGCATCATCCTTTCAGATTCGTCTGGTTGAGTTCCTAAGGATCCTGACACCGGTTGTGTCTCTGGTACCCCTGTACTTTACCGTCACCGATACTATGTCGTAAAGTCCAAGTGTCATTGAGTAGTTGTAATACGGGAACTATTGATCTTTGAGAACTGATGTTATTAGATGTTACACACGTCGTAAATCGACTCTCAAGTCCTTTCACCCGTCTTAATAGACCTTCTCTACTTTCAACGTGAAGTTTAATACAAGTAAACGAACCTACATCGTTTACAGACAAAACCTCTCAAAAACCTGGAACACTTTGAATACGTACGGGTTAAGGGTTTTCACTTCCTTGTGTCACTGTCCTCCCTACCATCTACTGAAATGAAAGACCCAAAAATAACAACAACAACAAAACTCAAATGAAAGACTTCGTCCCGAAGGGAGTACCGAGTCTCCAATTTCGCAGACGGACGTTACACCCTCTGGACCCAAGTTAGGGACCCAACCCTTTTAGGGGACCTCTTCCTTTTCCGTTAGGTGAGGTCATAAGAACGGACCTCTTAGAGTACCTGCCTCCTCGGACTATCCGACGTCAGGTACCCCAGCGTTTCTCAGCCTGTGCTGACTCGCTGAAGTGAAAGTGAGTGAAGACTTCGTCTCTGTATGTTAGATTCATCTTCAGACGAACCCGTGACACACGTGGTGAGTGTAGTCTTGTACTCACCTAAGTACGAGTCAACTCGTTTCACCACTTTACACAACCCAGATGAAGGTAAGGTCTCCGAAATAGTAGAGTCTACCGTCGACGAAGTCAGGTACGAGACTTCGGTTTGGAAACCTAGACGTCGTCTAAGTCGGTATAGCCCTCCCTACAAAAGTTCGGTGTCTGTCGCATGGTCTCTTTGCTCCCTCTCTTTGTCGGTAGAGTTCGAGAAGACACCCTATTCGAAACTTTCTTGTCCTTCTTTATACGTCCTCAACAACTTAAGTCTCGAAGTCTTTTATTGAAGATTTCCCTCGTATCTTTTATTATAAGATCTACAGTATCCCGACAAATTCTCGAGGAAAGGGGAGGGGAGTGTGGTGAACTTTCCAACACCTGAAGCCTCGATAGGGATCCCGAGAGAACCATGTGTTTTTGTCTTATAACTAACCCAGTCTCCCCGTCCCACAGATGAGAGGTCTTGAGTGCAGAAGTAATAAATTTAGTTACACATGGAGGAGAAGAAAGGAAAAATTTTTATCAAGAATTAACTGATATTACGAGAACAAAGGTTTTTAGAATGTAAATTTTCGATGACACTAATTGAATTAAATTTTCATCGACTTCGTTTTTATATATTATCTCTTTTCTGTTAGAGAAATTGTTCACTACGACCCCTTTGACCAGTTGGTGGACATTTTCTTACTTTGATCTTGTGAAAGATTGTGGTATGTGTTTTTATTTCAGTTTTACCTAATTTCTGGTCTTTGATATTTTGAGGATCTCCTCTTGTATCCGTTTTGTGAGAGGCTGTATTTAGTGTCGTCCTAGGCGATACTAGGTGGAGGGTCTCATTACCTTTATTTTCGTTTTTATTTGTTTACCCTGGATTAATTTGAATTTTTGAAAACGTGTTACTTCCTCGGATATTCGTTCCACTTTTCCGTCGGAAGTGTTACCCTCTTTTATTATCGTTTACTTCGTTGACTGTTTCTTAATAGAGGTTTTATACGTTCGTCGAGTACGTCGAGTTAAGGTCTTTTTATTTACTGGGTTAGTTTTATACTCGGTTTCTTGATTTGTCTGTAAAGAGGTTTCTTCTGTATGTCTACCGATTGTTTGTGTACTTTTCTACGAGTCATAGTGTGTAATAGTCTCTTTAATTTTAGTTTTGGTGTTCCTCCATGGTAGAGTGCGACCAGTCTTACCGACGATAGTTTTTCAGATGTTTGTTGTTTACGACCTCTCCCACCCCTCTTGTCCCTTGGGAGAATGTGATAACAACCCGACGTTTGATCATGTCGGTGATACCTCTTGTCACACGTCTAAGGAATTTTTTGACCTTTATCTTGACAGTATACTGGGTCGTTAACGTGACGACCCGTATGTGTGGCTCCTTTGGTCTTAACTTTCTCTGTGCATATGGGGTACAAATAGTGTCGTGACAAATGTTATCGATCCTTTACCTTCGTTGGACCTATAGGTAACCGTCTGCTTACCCATTCTTTCAACACCATTATATGTGTTACCTTATAATGAGTCGATATTTTTTCTTGTGTAAACTCAGTCAAGATTACTCCATCTACTTAGACCTGGGATAATATGTCTCACTTCATTCAGTCTTTCTTTTTGTGGTTATGTCATATAATTACGTAGATATCCAGTCCTTCGTTGTCAATCTTGACCTGTACCTTGTTGTCTGACCAAGGTTTATCCTTTTCCTCATGCAGTTCCGACATATAACAGTGGGACGAATAAATTGAAGATACGTCTCATGTGGTACTCTTTGTAACCCGACCTCCTTCGTGTTCGACCTTAGTTCTAACAGCCCTCTTTATCGTTATTGGAGTCTATACGTCTACTGTGGTGGGAATACCGTCTTCCGCTTCTCCTTGATTTTTCGGAGAACTACTTTCACTTTCTCCTCTCACTTTTTCAAATCGAATTTCAAGTTGTAAGTCTTTTGATTCTAGTACCGTAGACCAGGGTAGTGAAGTACCCTTGATCTACCCCTTTGTCACCTTTGTCACAGTCTGAAATAAAACCCCCCGAGGTTTTAGTGTCGTCTACCACTAACGTCGGTACTTTAATTTTCTGTGAATGAGGAACCTTCCTTCCAATACTGGTTGGATCTATCGCATAAGTTTTCGTCTCTGTAATGAAACGGTCGTTTCCAGACAGATCAGTTCCGATACCAAAAAGGTCATCAGTACGTACCTACACTCTCAACCTGACACTTCTTTCGACTCACGGCTTCTTAACTACGAAAACTTGACACCACAACCTCTTCTAAGAACGCTCAGGGAACCTGACGTTCTTCTAGGTTGGTCAGGTAAGACTTCCTCTAGTCGGGACCCTAAAGAAACCTTCCTTACTACGATTTCGACTCTGAGGTCATGAAACCGGTGGAGTACACTTCTCAACTGAGTAACCTTTTCTGAGACTACGACCCTCCCTAACCCCCGTCCTCCTCTTCCCCTGCTGGGTCCTACTCTACCGACCTACCGTAGTAGTTGAGTTACCTACACTCAAACTCACTTGAGACCCTCAACCACTACCTGTCCCTCCGGACCGCACGACGCTAAGTACCCCAGTGTGTCTCAGCCTGTGCTGACTCGCTGACTTGACTTGACTACCTTAAATCCTTCTACTATTGCTGCTGGGATATACGGTTCTGTCGTTTTCTCTGTGTCTGCATTTCTTATCTAAAAACCTGCGTCCCGTGAGTTTCGACCACATCACCCTGTTGGGTCTCCCTACCCTACCCCTCCCTCCACCCTCGCCCCAAGCCCTATCCCCCACCCCGCCCTGTGTACATGTGGACACCGACTAAGCACAGTTTCATACCGTTTTGGGTGGTGTTATAACATTAATGGAAGGTTAATTTTATTTGATTAATTTTTTTATTTTCATCGACTCACGAGATAACTACATGACTTTAACGAGTCCCTGTTTCTACTTCCATATCCGTACATGGTAGACCGAGAACCAGTCCACACGTGGTCACTCGACTGACTAGAGAGAATACTGATAAATCCTTTTGTCCCGTTATAGGAGACAGTCATCGAGGTATTTTTACCACAATCACAACAAGACTGATTGGTATTCGTCTTATTTGTCTCCTCCTCTGTCACTTTAAAGACGAGGTCAAAACCCGTTCGTCCCTTCCAAGCAGACACTCGGTTAACCGTGTGTCGAGGAAGACTTAGAGACTTTAAAGACCCTCTACGTGACAAATTTTAGGGTTATCGGTGAGTTCGTCGAACTCTCGACCTCGGACGGGGATGAGGGGTAATCGTTGGGTGTAAACTTATAAACGGACCAAGCTATTGGGGTGGGTTGTATGTGTGGTTATGTGTCCTTTCCCCTTTCCATGTTCCGTTGGAAACGACTCCCATTATACTCCCCAAGTCTGGGATACACGTCGTAACTGTCCCCTCACTCTCGAGTGAATGTCGACCCCTCCGAAAAATCTCCGAGCCACTACCTCGATCCAGGGATTCTTACTCGTCCTGGTCCTAGATCCTCCTTCTCCTCACGTTAGTCCTCCTTCTTTTGCCCCACGTTCCTGTTTCTCTCTCTTCTTTCGTGTGAACCCGTGTCACTTACTCAAGGAAAACCTACCCCGTCTTTTCATCTACTGTTCACACCGAGTTAAGACTAGTTGTCACTTCCAGTCCTACTCTTTTCGTCCTATATGAAGTGTCTACCCAACGGTAGGTCTCGGAAACTCGTCCTCTTACTGTTCAACTTTTATTCCTTCTCACTTAAATTAAGCTGTCTTTACACGTCTCATTTAACTCTCCCCTATTCCTCCATACTTCCATCTGTCCAGTCTCTTTTCCAATGGGATTGTCAGACCAAACTTCGTTAGTGCCGGATTGGGACATGTGTTTACAAATGTCGTTGAGAAAAGTAATAATGAGTTTTGACCCTTCTTGTGTTTACAGGATGACTCCCATTTACCTGTTTATTTGACCTTGTATAAATATATTTTATGATGAGTCATTTTTCTTTTTTACCCAATAATCATGTACTTTGTCGAATTTACTACTTAGAGATCCCGTAATACGACTCACTTACTTCGGACAGAGATTTACACTGTATAATATCTAAAGTAAATATATTGTAAGATTTTTTCTCTTTTACTATCTACTCTCCAACGGTTTCAAGTACCTTCGCCCATTTCATATTGACGTGATCCAAAAAAACCCCCCACTTACTTGACATAGGACTGATACCACCATGAAGGTGTTTATATATGTAAAGAATTTAAAGTATCTTGATATGTGGGATTTGTTGCAATTAAAGTGATATACTATTAAAAAAATTTATATTTAAAGAGGGTAATTTATATTCCCTTTATAAAACACCATTACCAATGGAGAAATATTAAGTTATCGATATAAATATAATTTATGAGAGGGAACTTATGATCCTTTACATAGGGAGTTGACACCTTATTTATTAGTTCGAATTTATATTTAACACTTTGTATTTTTGTTGTTTTTATGAAGAAGGTTGGGACGGAAGAGACACCACCCAAGACAGAAACCGATGGTGTAGGGTGGTAGTGGTGGCATCTATTCTCTGGAGAGAAACGGAGAAAGGGACTGGGAGGTCGTCCGAGGTGACCGGTCTGACGGTAAGGACCATGGTTGTATGGAGGTTCATGGTCACCCACGACCCAACGTTCTTATAGTCAAAGGAGAAAATTGGTTATAAAAATGTCGTTACTACAAGAGAGACGAAAGGTTAATATTGTTAATGCATACAACAAGTACCTTGTTTGACTATGGTCTTATGGAGTTCTCGTCGGACGTACTTACTTTTAAGGTGTTTCGGAGTGTGGTTTGACAGTCTTGAGTGGTCCTTGAGAGAGGAAAGACATGAGGTTCTCACACACTCTCAATAAAAGGTTGTGTAAAAAAAACTCAAAGTTTAATTTCATCTGAGGTACCTTTCCTCCCAAAAGATATATAATTAGACTAATCGTTTTGCGACCTAAGATGTCTCCGGTATTCTTCTCCTTCGGACTTCGGAGGTGAATTTTGTTGGTCTTCGGTACGTCGTCGGGAGTGTTTGCCAGTCTGTAGATTGTGAAATGTTGCACTCAAATTGGTCTTTCTCTTTTTGATCACCTAATGAATGTATTTCGACGATTGTTCTCTTTTGACCCGGAGAAGGGTGGCCAATTAACCCGCAGTCAAAATTTTCCGCGACAAAATTATTCTAAATTTTTTTGTAAAAGATTGTGTAGTTATACAAAACTTTTGACAGTAAAGTAAACGTCGATAGTCTTTTGAAAAGGTTTCAGAATTTTTAACTACATTGATTAAACAGAAGGTATGACACAGTTTATAACGAATACACCGTAAAGAAAAAATTTGTAGTAAAAATTTCTCATTCGAATAACAAATTTTGTAATTTCGTCTTTTGATAAGTTCTCTTGATCATTTTTTTTTAGGGTGTGAGAGTGAGGGTCTAAGAAAAGATCGGCGGGAGAACGGGGCTAGATGGTGGAAGCGGGTAAAATTATGATCTGTCCTGAGGTTCCCTTTACCACCTGACATCCTATAACCCCCCTTCTCTCCTCCACTTTAACCTTCGTCCTCTTTCTCTACTAAGGGGTTTCTTCCTCTTTAACAGATAAGTGGGGCTCTCCGACTAAGAGGGACCATTGGGCTCTTTCCGCTTATCTTTGACGTCCTTCTTCTATGGTCAAAATAACAGAGACTAACCGTTTATACTTTCTTTTCTAACTGTCATAGTTTACCTCCCTTGCGTCCCCCGCCCGACGTCACAATTTACCCTCCTCTTTGGCTCCTGAGCTCGAGTAACTACTGCGCCGGGAGTGCACTGGTCCTCAGCTGCACACGTCTTCAGGAATATCAGGTCCCGGACAAAGGGTCCTCGTCGAGGGATATCGACCTCTTCTTTTCACGGGCCCTAGGAAAGTCCAGTCATATTTCGGCCCGCGACGGAAGCCCTGCGACCCCAGATCTTCAGTCTATCGTCTTTGGCTCGCATCGGCCATGATGAAAGGATTTTGGTGCCAAGGCGATTTGAAGGTAAAAACACGCCCCTTAAACCCCGTCAAACCCCCACCTCTTCCTCTTCCTATCGATTAACTCCTAGGGTTCTCTCTGTGTCTTTGTTAAATCCTTGTTGAACTCAGCGAGTGAGAGACGGACTTCCCTTGGCCACCCGTGGCCCCTCCCTCCCGCCCCAACGGAATTTTCCTAGCGCTCCTACTCCTGCACCCCTTTGAAAGTCTGCTTGTTCCGGATCTTAGCAATTTCCCTGGGCACTAAGTCCATGACTGGAGGAGTGGCTCGTCAGAACAGCCAGACGTCCTGAGAACCAGAAACCCCTCGCTGGGTTTAGCTGACTCCCTTCTCCCTCCTTTTAAGGGACCTAGGGACGTCCAGTCACGTTTCCACGTCAACGGAGGACAAGGACCCCCACCCCCACCCCCACCCCCCCACTCACGCCTACTGTGGCTTCGGGTAGGGCCCCAGTGACGTCGGAGAGGGGTAGGCCTACTTCGCGGTCTCCGGACACGTCTCGGACGTCGCCTTTACCCCGCCCCCTTCCCCCTCTGACCTCTCTGCACCTTCCGCCTCCCCTCCGGTCTCTGACCTGGTCGGCCAGAGTCCACTCTCCATCCTCCAACCTTACCGAACCCTTTCGGATTTTCCCGCCCTCACAACCTCTAGCCTCCGCTCCCTCCCCAATTAACGAAGGCGCGAAGAGGCGACGAGGGACGAGGACAAAGCCACGATCCTCTCCGGACATCGTCCCGGACGACCCTTTACCACCCGACCTCGCGCTCCTCTCTTCTACCTCGACCTCGCCCTCCCCCTCCCACTCCTCCCCCTCTCTCCCCGCCTCGGTCCCCTCAAGCCTCGGACTCCTAGATCGGAAAAGATCAACCTTTTGAAACTGTCAATTCTCTGGATTTACTCTTCTTCGGTCAGAGATACCTTTGGGTATGAGATCGACGACCAAGTAAACGGACCGTAGATCAACAAGACAAGGGAACAAAAGGTCCCAATTAAATAAGTTTTTCCTTTAGCTTTTTATGAGTTGTACGTTTTCAGAACACCTCTTTTACTTTCTTTTGGTGTCTTGTACGGTTTCCGACTCCTTCTGGCGGGAAACCTTCGACATGGGGTCCTCCGTCTTCCTTTAGGAGTTGGAAGACTTCTTCCACATTCGGTCCTTCGTCTTCCTTTGGAATCTCCTCCCGACTGAGTCGGACCAGTCCCTATATTTCTCCTGTGAGGGCAATCCGTAAACCTGGGACTTCTTTACTATTCTCCTCGTCTACTCAACCTTTCCGAATCCCTTCTCTATTCTTCTCATTCTTTGTTCAAACACTACTACGTAACCTTCGTTTCTGTAAGTGCGTCGGCAGGAATAGGGCACACGAAATCCGGAACTTAAGAAGAAAAAAAGACTATAATTTTAGAACGGGGTCGAAAGACAATCGTAAAGGACTACATAGACACTGAAAACGAAATAAAAATTAGTAGACCACCTCAAAACAAAATCCATATCAAAGGAACAAAAGTCGTAGACGTAAAACATAAAACTGTGTAAGAGATCCAGATAAAAAGCTAACCCTTTAAAGCGTGTATACGTACTTTTATACAAGTAAAGTATAACATTTCATTTTGTATTGTCCAATGTTTCGTCGTATAAATCATGGTCGAGTGTATACATCCTCTTTCAGAGTTTAACACACACACGCGCGCACACATATGTATGTACGTATATAGTCTTTAGATTGACACGAACAAAGACACACGACAAAAAAAAAACGAATATACATAAAAAATTACTTGTGTAGTGTGTGTGTTTCTCTTAATTTCAAAAAAATAATTAATTCTCAGTTAGTTTATTAAACGTTGGTCGAATATTCCCGTTACCCCCGTGAATTTGAGAACTATTTTCTTGATAATTTTTTTACATTTGGAGCTTTATGGAGACCTAGAGAATCGGTCTCCTTATTTTGACCGTTAATAATGTCTATGTGAACGAATTCTGAACTAGAAAAGTACCCTTTTGTGAATAGAGTGTCCCGACGACACCCCTTCTTTACTCCACTGACTCGACATGAACCACCCGAGAACAAGGGTGAATCCGTATATCTTGGGGTTGGGTAACATCTTGTAGTCAAAACTCCCTCCCAGGATCACACTGAATTGGACACGAGTCCTTGTTCAGGTTATCCGTCCCTCCACCCCAGAAGGTACGGTCCGGAGACGACAACTCGAGGTGGGGACCAAAGGGACCCAGGACGGTACGGACGACCCGTGACCTCAGGAGGTCACGGTTTTGGGGTGACTCAAAGGACCACAGGGGTCACCCAACTTAGGGAAGAGAACAGAAGATTTAGAGAGAGACGAAATATTGCTACGAATTGTGTCACCCTCCTGAAGGTCCACCGGACTCACCATTTCTTAGGCGGAGATTACGTCCTCTGTGTCCAAGCTAGGGACCCAGCCCTTCTAGGGGACCTCTTCCTTTACCGTTGGGTGAGATCATAAGAACGGACTTTTTAGGATACCTGTCTCCTCGGACCGCCCAATATCGGGTCCCCCAGCGTTTCTCAGTCTGTACTGAATCGTTGATTTTTTGTTGTTGGTGAACCCCCGACAAGGTCCTAACGTACCCGGTGTCACACTACGTCTTAAGAATCGTTATCAGGGTAGGTTAAAGTTGGTGTCCTATGGAGTAGGGATCCTCAGTCTGTACTACTCAGGTAAAACCCTTAACCTGATCTCAAGTTTAAACTCATTTTCTGCGGTGAGATGTCAGTCTCAAAGACGAAATTCAGATTTTTTGACTTCAAAACAGAAAACACCCTACTAGAGAGGGACTTCCGAGGACCGTCCGGACAGGATGACCAAGTCTTCTGAGTCTTATACACATTTAACGTTTTTCATTATGTCCTTTGTCTAGATTCCCTTGTCAAGGGAAGTAGGGTAGGGGTTAGCTATTACACCCCCTTTTTTTTGAACTTTCCATTTTTGAAATATTTATGTGAATTTCATCTTACCGATGATATATTTATAATCTTTAATATAAAAGGGATGTCTTATTTCTGATAGAAAAGGAAGACTATAGGTGTGTACGAACACTATGTAGTACAAAGTTATAAATTAACTAGAGAATAAATTAACTAAAAGACTAACTAAAAACGATTCCTCGGTCAACAACAAATCAGTGATTTAACACAGGTCGACAAAACGTTGGGGTACCTGACATCGGGTGGTCCGAGGAGACAGGTACGTTAAAAAAGTCCATTCTTATAACCTCACCTAACGGTAAAGGAAGAGGTCCCCTAGAAGGGTTGGGTCCCTAACTTGGCCGTAGAGGACGTAACGTCCACCTAATAAATGACGACTCGGTGATCCAAACACGTTTAAGACAGTAACTGAGTTATTAGAAGGGGTTCAAGAAAATAGCAAGATCATAATACTATTCGTTAAGGTCCTTCTTTGTCAAGTACCTTACCTAACGTGAAGTTTACAAAATAGTTTCGGAACGTATTAATGGACGTAGTCTTAGTAGACCCCTCGTAGAAATTTTATGACTAAAGACCCGGGGTGGATTCTGAGTGATAGACCTCCACCCGACACCTTCAAAGTCAATTGATGAACAACCAGTTCGACCTAAGACCGTCCTTGAGTGAACGGTCGTAATATTCTGACCAACTTAGGTCGGGGGACCGTGACTCCCCACCGTGACCCCGTCCTACATCTTCCCGAGGTCGTTCCTCCGTGTGGGGAGAAGTCCTACCAGACTGTAATCGAAGAGACGAGGTCGGACGTCGTCCATGGTTTGAGCAGATCTGACTACCGGGCCGACAGGACCTGTACACATGGACTTCCTAGTGACAGGGGTAACGTCCAGTCTCGTGATCTGAAGGAAAGAAGGGAAAAAGGAAGTGTTCCTCCGAACTACCCTCGAAAAAAAAAAAAAAATTGACAAGCTTTTTGAAATAAAAAAAATGCCTTTTCGTAAAATAAAATTTATATCGACACACATGTACAGTTAGGGTTTAAGGATTAGATAGGGAAGGGGGTTGAGAAAAGAGACTATTTTTCAGACAAGAGATTCAGACACTTAGACAAAAAACACACATTTATTCAAGTAAACATAGTAAAAAAATTCTGAGGTGTATATTCGGTATAGTATATAAACGGAAAGAGACAGACTGAATGAAGTAAATCATACTATTAGAGGTTCAGGTAAGTACAACGACGTTTACCGTACCGTAATAAAGTAAGAAAAATTACCTCATTATAAGGTAACATATATACATGTATGGAGTCGTATTATTTCCGACATATGTTGTTTGGATGCAGTATGAGTTACCACTTTTCGACTTTCGTAAAAGAGATTCTAGTCCTTGTTCTGTTCTTACAGATGAGAGAGGTGAAAATAAGTTGTATCAAAACCTTCAGGATCGGTACCGTTAGTCTGTTCCTTTTCTTTATTTTCATTAGGTTTAACCTTTTCTTCATTTTGACAGTGACAAACGTCTACTGTATGTGTGTGTATCTTTCAGGATTTCTACAATGCTCCGTTACTGATCTCGAGTAGTTACTCAGACCATTTCAACGTCCTATGTATTAATTATTGTCTTTAGAGAACTTAAGGGTATGTAATTGTTGTTTTCTAGTCTTTCTCTAATTCCTTAGTTAGGGTAAATGGTAGTGTCGTTTTTCTTATTCTATGTATCCATATAAGGATGAATTCCTACCCTTGAAAATTTCCCTTTTTCTGAAGTTTTAAGTCATTGACTTTTGTAACCGAAACTAGTAGAAACCGGTTCCCCCTATCCAGAATTTGTTCTAGACGGAGTACGGAGAGGGTGGGTGGAACGAGTCTGAAGGTCTTCCCGGAGACAACACAGGCGGACAAACCCCTAAGGGACTACCGAGTCACCATTTCTTAGACGGACTTTACGTCCTCTGGACCCAAGTCAGGAACCCAGTCTTCTAGGGAACCTCTTCCCTTACCGTTGGGTGAGGTCACAAGGTACCTGTCTCCTCGGACCGCTCGATGTCAGGCACCCAACGTTTCTCAGTCTGTACCGACTCGTGTACGTCGAGACTCGACATCACGGAAGTCAAGACACACACCGACTACGTCACGAAGACTACAGACGTACCCAGGTCTAGGTCTCTGTCTCCTCTCGGGTCCACTTCCTTCGAACGTTTCCGTGCACCGGGATGACGAGTCCTCTTTTCCTAACAACGGAGGACAAATTTGTTGGGGCACGTGATATCAGGATCGGGTGTTGAACCCCTGGTCCCATCAGTTCAATACTTGACCGTACTTCTACGAAAACGTCCGTAACTACCACCTCCTTCGTTACGGTAACACTGACGACAAGAAATCCAGACAGCAGACTCTTCAGTTATGACGAAAAAGACCAACCCGTTATTCCATTTGTACTTGAACCGAAATCCTTACGTTTTACCAATTCATGTACTGGAACGACATGACACGAGCCGATTCAACGAAGTCAGCACAGACTGAGAAACGTTGGGATACCTGACATCGGGCGGCCCGAGGAGACAGGTACCCTAATAGATCCGTTCTTATGACCTCACCCAACGGTACGGGAGGAGGCCCCCTAGAAGGGTTGGGTCCCTAGGTTGAGAACAGAGAAGACAGAGGACGTAACCATCCACCTAAGAAATGGCGATCGTGGTGGAGTCCAAGGTTAGACCTGAGAAGAATGTCATGTACTGGAACGTATTTAGAAAAGAACCTCTGGGCACCCCGGGGGTCTATATTTTGAGAACCTAGTTTCTATTTCAAAGGAGAGGTAATGGTAGTAACGAAAATAATATTAATAGTAGTAGTAGTGGTAGTACTAGTTCCCTATCATGACTCACTTATGGGTCACCTAAGGACAACCTGTGTATAGAGTATGACACTTCCGAACATTGTTAGTCACCGGTTCGGAACCTTTAGATGAGAGACTTACCCACCTGTGTTATATCAGTTTTTGATGACCGATCAAAACTTAGGAGATTATTATTCTTCGTACTCCTGTCTAACCAAGTAAGTAGACATTTACTCATATTGGGTGTTCTAACAGTACCCTTCATTTACGTCTTTTGCTACTTTAAGGACCGTATATTATCCGAAAGTCTGTTACAATCTGGAAACTAGTAGTAATAGTAACAGTAGTAGTAATAGTAGTCAAGTCAAGTCAACGAGTCAACACAGGCTGAGAAACGTTGGTGTACTTGACGTCGTACGGTCCGGAGGGACAGGTTGTGGTTGAGAGCCTCATATAGGTTTAAGTACAGGTAACTCAACCACTACGGTAGGTTGGTAGAGTAGGAGACAGCAGAGGAAGAGGAGGACGGGAGTTAGAAAGGGTCGTAGTCCCAGAAAAGTTTACTCAGTCGAGAAGCGTACTCCACCGGTTTCATAACCTCAAAGTCGAAATCGTAGTCAGGAAGGTTACTTGTGGGTCCTGACTAGAGGAAATCCTACCTGACCAACCTAGAGGAACGTCACGTTCCCTGAGAGTTCTCAGAAGAGGTTGTGGTGTCAAGTTTTCGTAGTTAAGAAGCCACGAGTCGAAAGAAATGTCAGGTTGAGAGTCTAGGAATGTACTGATGACCTTTTTGGTATCGGAAATGATTTGCCTGAAACCACTGTTTCATTACAGAGACGAAAAATTATACGACAGATCTAACCAGTATTGAAAAGAAGGTTCCTCGATCGCAGAAAATTAAAGTACCGACGTTAGTGGTAGACGACACTAAAACCTCGGGTCTTTTTATTTCAGTCGGTGACAAAAGGGTAGATAAAGGGTACTTCACTACCCTGGTCTACGGTACTAGAAGTAAAAGACTTACAACTCGAAATTCGGTAGAAAAAGTGAGAGGAGAAAGTGAAAGTAGTTCTCCGAGAAATCAAGAAGGAGTGAAAGATGGTATTCCCACCACAGTAGACGTATAGACTCCAATAACTATAAAGAGGGTCGTTAGAACTAAGGTCGAACACGAAGGAGGTCGGGCAAAGAGTACCACATGAGACGTATCTTCAATTTATTCGTCCCACTGTTATATGTCGGAACTGCATGAAGAAAAGGATAAACCTTGGACAGACAACAAGGTACAGGGCAAGATTGACAACGAAGGACCGGACGTATATCTAAAGAGTTCTCCGTCCAGTCCACCAGACGATAAGGGTAGAGGAAGTCTTAAAAGGTGTCAATAACACTAGGTGTGTCAGTTTCCGAAACCGTATCAGTTATTTCGTCTTTATCTACAAAAAGACCTTGAGAGAACGAAAAAGGTACTAGGTTACCTACGACCGTTAAACTAGAGACCAAGGAGACGGAAAAGATTTTGGTCGAACTTGTAGACCTTCAGGTGTCAAGTGCATAATGACTTGGGACCAAACCTCTTAAAACTCGTAATGAAATGATCGCACACTCTGTCACGTTGATACCCCATCACTCGTAAGAAACCGTAACGGAAAGAAACCAAACCTTACTTTTGACTGGAAAAGGTCAGGACACCGGTGACGACTTAAAAGGTTTAAACGACCGTATAACTCACATCGTGAAATTGTCGTAGTAGAAAATCCTAAACTTTATCGAGTTGACCTTAAGGTAGTGGAGGTGATCGAAACAAGTATCACTACGAAAGATTCCGGGTGAACTGAAGTGTAAGGTCCTACAGACCGAGATCCACTCACTAGTGTCCACTACAACGACGACGACGACGATTCAACGAAGTCAGTACAGGTTGAGACACTCTGAGGTATCTACCGTCTGGTGGTCCGAGGGGACAGGGTCACTAAGAGGTCCGTTCTTGTGACCTCACCTAATGGTAAAGGAAGAGGTTACGTACTTTCACTTTTCACTTTCACTTCAGCGGGTCAGTACAGGTTGAGAGGCACTGGCGTGCCTGACGTCGGATGGGTCGAGTAAACAGGTACCCTAAAAGGTCCGTTCTCATGACCTCACCCAACGGTAACGGAAGAGACGCCCACTACAACTCGTTATGAGTTTAACCTTGGGTTTTGCAGACACGAAGGAACTGAGGTGTTGCACAAAGATTTCGTTTTCAGACACGAACAGGGAGAGTAGGTTGGAAGAGGGAACGGATTTCTTTGTTTATCATGTATTTGATTTACGTCATTCACGGTAAGTAAACCTCAATATTTTCTTTATTTAGTAAATATCTGAGACCACGGTAAAGAGATAACATGCTACTCTTTTTTAAGGGAGGTGTAAAGGTATAAATCAATACACGGTCTTGTACACTTTAGTAGTCCTTTCAGAATAACAACACTTAATGTTTTATATTAGATCTTTACGGAGAAACCGTACTTTTCGACAAGGAATGTATAACAAAATACTTTTTCGGTCGACGTTTTGTGTGTGTCCAATTTCTATTTATAGTTCTGTAAACTTCACTTATAAAGATCTACTGCAATTATGACCTTTAACGTTGAAGTAGAAATAGGCAGAGACATAAAGGTTAAAATTGAAAAAGTTACTCGTACACGTCAAAAATATTAATCTTTTTTTTACAAGCACTTCCACTTCTATCATTTTAATAAAAAGAGGAAAGAAAAATCAACTCTATCCCCGATAACCTAGAACTTTGAGGAGTAAACGAAAGACAAGGGAGAATAAAGACTCTTCATGGACCATATTCACAGTCTTGAGGCACCTAGGACCGACTCTTCGAAAGGGAGAGATACGATGGAGGAACGGTGACATAGAACAATCCGTTTAAATACGACATAAAGATAGAAACCAGCGTCCACCGTAAAGTATTAATAACTACGAAAAATTTATAAGAGGGTACTACGTCCTATGTCGTACGAACCTCGACCACGTACCCCTACTGGGTCTCTCTACAATACCCCTCCCTCCACCCCCCCCAAGTACAAACCCTTACGTACATTCTTAATTTCTAAAATTTTAAATTTTTTATTTATTTATTTATTTTAATTTTTTTTTAAGAGGGTACTTTTACTAGAATTAAAAAGTTTTTGCTGTTATTTGTTTTGAAAGTTTCTTGTAATAATTTACTTAAGGATTAAGACGAAAATTTTACATGTCCATATTTTTTATATCCTTCCTATATGGGAGTCAACTTAAACGACGACGACGACGATTCAGCGAAGTCAGCACAGGCTGAGACACGCTGGGGTCTCTACCGTCGGATAGTCCGAGAAGACAGGGACCCTAAGAGGTCCGTTCTTGTGACCTCACCGAACGGTAAAGGAAGAGGTTACGTCCTTTCACTTTTCACTTTCACTTCAGCGAGTCAACACAGGCTGAGAAGAGTCGGGGTACCTGACGTCGGATGGTCCGAGGAGACAGGTGCCCTAAAAGGTCCGTTCTCATGACCTCACCCCACGGTAACGGAAGTCTCTGAGTGTTTAAATGTAAAGTAAATAAATAAGTAAATTGTTTATAAATGACCAACGGATGATACACAGTCGGTTTTAGTTAAATAGGAAGAGTCGTAGAGTCTGAAAAGAGGACTCTGAGATAAAAATTAACGGACGACTATAACTGGTAAACCTGATTCTGTTTAGTAACAGGTTGGTATACCCGTATTGGGACGTATTTGTGTATGAGTAGTGAAAACTGGTCAAATAGGAAATTAGGACCTCCGAGTGGTACATTACACCTCTGTCATACTTTTGTGTCCTTTTCACTTCTTAATTTCAGTCTTTTTGAAAACGTCATTATCGGGAAAAGAATAAAGTTTTGTAAACACTGACTAGTTTTCTTGAGAACGAATCCGTTCTTCACCTTATTATAGCAAAGTTTACGTTCTGTATGGATATGGTTGATTTCAACTCTCAATATTATCGGTAACACGTAAACTGTTGGCAACTACATCCACTAAAGGTTCCGGACGAGGAAAAAAGGAGTTGCAAATAGTTCGAGAACGATTCTCGGGACAGGGAACCGATCAAGGACTCTGTGTCGTCACTTGTTTTTCAAGGACGTAATAACTACGAATCTAAGGTTAAATGTGTGAATTTTTTTAACTCTGTTTTAAACACATGTCACTTTAAGTGTCTAGAATTCACACATGTTAACTCACATTTTATCCTGTAAAAGTAATGAGGTTTTTCAAAGAACAAGAGAAGAGTCGGGGGGAGGGTGGTGTCCATTAGTAAGTCGAATAAAGATAGTTAAATATAATAAAAACAGACAACATCTTAAAGTATATTTACCTTAGTATGTCGTACGTGAGAAACCACAAATTGTAGAAAGTGAGTAAAATGAACTGTATTACAAAAAATCTAAGTAGGAATATCAACACACATAACCGTTTACTAAGAAAATTTTAATAACGACCTATCATAAGACTAAGAAACACTAGTATGCCTGACATTGGGAGGTCCGAGGAGACAGGTACCCTAAGAGGTCCGGTCTTATGACCTCACCCAACGGTACGGGAGAAGGTCCCATAGAAGGGTTGGGTCCCTAGTTTGGATACAGAGAATGCACAGGATATAACCATCTCCTTAAGAAATGGTGATAGAGGTGGACCCTTTGACAGTTACGGAACTTTCTTCCGATCTCTTGACAAGAGCTAATTTTCTTTAATCTTCTGTAGTGTTGATTTACACTACAAACTTATTCCTGATATCAAATCTATTGTCATAATTTCGTTACGATTTAAAGGACTTACACTAGTAACATAACACCAACAAATCCTCTGACAGGAACAACAATCCTCTGTTTTACAACTTCATAATATTTCAGATAATCGAATCAGATTCAATCAGATCGAATCAGATAATCGAATCTTATAATTATCAAGTCACAAATTTTTTTCTTTCTTTTTTATATATAAAGAGAGAGTTCTTTCTCTTTCTTTTATACATAAATATATAAAGAGAGAAAACTCTTTCTCTACCATCAATCGTTTTATAATTAACCACTCAGATTAGATCTACTTCCTAATTCTCATATCTCCGTAAGTGAGATAATAAGAACTTTATAAAATGTCCAAACTTAAAAAATTTTATTCTTCAACTACCACTCCGAAAGGACCACCAAGTCACCAATTCTAAGGTACGAAGGCGACGTCCCCCGTACCTAAAGGGACTAGTTCCTTGATTCTAGGACGCACAGTACACCGTGTTAGTGTGTTTTTTGCAAGAACCATCACCACCCCCCGCCCCCCCCTCTTCTCTATAGAACAGTCAGGAGGTCTTCTTTTCCACCGTCTTACTCTTAGATCTTAGCTCTGACTGTTTAAATCAATAGAAATTCATACTCTATACAGCTAATTTCTTTTCGTTGAATTTTCAACACTCAAAATAAGTCTCTGGAATGACTCCTGTTATCCGGTTTCTCTATCGGATAGCCTATCAAGACTCCTTGGCAGGACTTCTCCACTCTCTCCTCGGTCCTATATATCCTCTAAAACGACTTTTTATTTTGTACATCAGTTTGTAGTTTTGTAATGACGATTAACGTTGTTCTGTTCTGTTTTGTTTAAGTCTGTAAAGTTCAATCACTAAAATCACGAAAGAATACATACCCTTCTACATTCTTAGACCCGAACATCTCTAATAAGGCCTCTATGTTTAGAATTAATAGATCCCGGATATAGAACAATAGGAAAAGGTAGGACTTAAGGGGAGTCCCACGTGACAACTCTCCACCGACGTGTCCCGAACAACCGTCGTTGTAAGAAACAAATAACTTCACTCTCCTCTGTAAGAAACAGGTGTCCACGCTGTCCAATATGTTTGTTGAAACACACTTCAGCGAGTCAGCACAGGCTGAGAAATACTGGGACGGTCCGAGGAGACAGGTACCCTAAGAGGTCCGTTCTTATGACCTCACCCAACGGTAAGGGAAGAGGTCCCCTAGAAGGGTTGGGTCCCTAGCTTGGTCCCAGAGCATGTAACGTCCGTCTGCGAAATAGGAGACTCGGTGGTCCCTTCGGTATTTGTGATTAATATTCTCTATGCACCTGGGGTTTCTGGGGTACCTGATATGTGAGGTACCTAAAGAAATCCGGTCTTATCGGAAAGGGAAGAGGTCCCCTAGGAGGGTTGGGTCCATAACTTGGGTCCAGAGGGTGTAACGTCCGTCTAAGAAATGGTCGACTCGGTGTTATTGAAATCCCCTTGTGTTTCTGTCCCTATAGTCCGACTTGAGACGAAGACGTTATCATATTCTTTAGTAAGGTATTCAGTTGAACAACCCTGTCTGGTGGTGCACAGTGGTTTTGAAAAACACTCTCAATTTTATCGTTATAGATATGTGGTACCTATACTAGTGTGAGGACATCCTCCTTCTCTCGATCCCTGAACTCTTGTAAATGTATAGGTCAATTTCACCTGATCCTCGTAGACATCCGAATTCGGTTTTTCTTCGTACATCAACTTATTCTTTTTGTATCATAATATAGTCTAAAACTACACCTTTCTGGTACACTCGACGAAACGGTCGTTACTTTCATAGTTTTTCTCTCTCTCAGTGTCCCTAGTTCCAATCGGGACAAGGTAATTTGGGGGTAGGTCATGTCCTCCTTTCGTCACCAGTCCTTGGGGTCTCGTTCATAAGTCTCACTCACCTTCCTTTACATCCCTACGAGTCTTACCTCATTATCCTATACTCCTACATCGTTCCTGTTCTCATCTCGGTTTCTTAGGTTTCGTTCTCATTGTATGAGGCATAAATGTGTTCCGGGTTTCCAAGTCTGATGTTTATACGGTCTCGATATCATATCATCAAAGAGTCCTGTATTTCAACGGATCGTTCTCGGTATAAAACGAAAATGAGGTTAGAAAATTTGTAATGTGTTTACCCCGCGTAGAGGTTACTGTCGATTTTCAACGGTACTCTTATGTACTTTTACAAGAGATGTACAATCCAAGAAGAACGGAAACTCTTAAGACGTTTTCGTCTAACTCTTAAAGGGTTCTTATACGACTGAAGTATCCCAACAAAATTCCTAATAAATTACACTGTAGAAGGACATATATACCTTAAGACCTTGGTAGGATAATACCCTACCCCGTTAAGAAGTCCACCCCTCACACTTTATTTTAAACATAAAATACCGTTCTGTTATTTTTAAATTTGTATTAAAAAAAAACGGAAAACCGGAGGAGAAGGGGGGACGACACGGAACACATAGATGTAATACCTAACGGGTTTGTAGGGGTAGCTGTCTTTATGGACGTTCAGGTATTTCTCGTTGTAAGAGGATCTTGGTTGTTCTATCGAGGAATTTCCTATTGTAAGGAAGAACTAGATTATTTCCCGGTACTGTTGTGTACTGGGTGATGAGTGAAACATGTGAATCTAGACTAAACACATTTGACAGTTATTATACAGTACATTACATGTCGGGAGACAGAGCTTTTGTACATATTGGCGTGAAACTGGAGAATTGTCACTTGTCAAGAGTTTCGAAAGACTCTCCGACAAGGACTCAATATTAGGAGTTAAACCGAGTCTATTTTTAAAGGTAAGGAAAGAATCTACCTGACCGATTAAAAAGCAGTTGTCCTCCTGTCTTTCCTCCGTCAATGTAACCAAATTTCCTCTTATTCGTCGTCCACAACCACTGACTAACGTACCCCCTCTGTGATTCTCTTTCAGATCGTACCTCTTGACCAACTTAGGATTACGGTGATTAAATCGATATCTGGGGTCTCTGTCTAAACCGACACCTCTCTCTTCTTGACTCTTTTGTGACTCAAATCCCATCCTGTAAATTCACCTTTTAGGTTTTCATTTCATTTCATCTATTTTACTACACCTCGAGATTTCTCTCTATATCCGATCTCTTTGTCGAAATCCTCATTTACGAATACACTTTCATTTTTAGTATTCTAATAAACTTGTAACAACACCCGACTTGTTGCAAGGAGTTACCATAGATCCAGAATTTAGGGACTTTGTAAACTTTAACTACTTTGTACTTAAAGTGGAATTTACCATTTTTCCTGAACCGACTACACTAATTCATTATTGGATTTACCCTTTTCTTAAACTTTTTCTTATCTGTGTACAAATACATATCGACTTAGTGAAACGACATGTGGACTTTGATAGTGTTGTAACAATTAGTTGATACGCACACGTACGGTTCAACAAAGTCAACACAGACTGAGAAACGCCAGGATACCTGACATCGGACACTCCGAGGAGACAGGTACCCTAATAGATCCGTTCTTACGAACTCACCCAACGGTACGAGAGGAGGTCCCTAGAAGGGCTGAGTCCCTAGCTTGGGCGTAGCGAATTCAGAGGACGCAACCATCCGCTCAAGAAATGGTGATTACGGTGGACCCTTCGGTAATAGTTAACATGAGGTTATATTTTATTTTTCCAAAAATTTTCTAGAACTCTACCCCTCCATTAGGACATAATAAGTCCACCGGGGCTTCTACATCAACGTTCACAGGAACATTTCCCTCCGTGTCCCTCTCAACCGAAATCTTGTACCTTTGTCTTTCACATCTCCACGCTGACGTTCGGTTTCCGTAGGCCGTCGGAGGTTTTCGGTCTCGGAAGTCTTCCTTGGTCAGGACGGTTGTGGAAATCAAATCAGGACATTTTGGCTCTGAGACCTCAAGACGAGAGGTCCTGAAATCCTCTTATGTGACGACAGTAAAATTCAGTGATTCAAACACCATGAAACAATGTCATTGTTATCCGTTGATTATTGTAAATCTCTTATTGTTTTTTTCCAGGTCCTGTATTGACAACAACAAATCAGTGAGTGAGTACAAGCTGAGAACACGTTGGGGTACCTGACATCGGGTGGTCCGAAGAGACAGGTACCCTAAAAGGTCCGCTCCTATAACCTTAACCAACAGTAAAAGAAGAGGTCCCCGTAGAAGGACTGGGTCCCTAGTTTGAGTGTAGAGGACGTAACCGTCTGTCTAAGGAATAGTGACTCGGTGGACCCCTCGGGTTTTCTTGACATTCCCTGTGGTCATAAAGTCCCCCGATGTAGGTTAGTCAGGTAAGACTTCCTCTAGTCGGGACCCTAAAGAAACCTTCCTGACTACGATTTCGACTTCGAGGTCATGAAACCGGTGGAGTACGCTTCTCAACTGAGTAACCTTTTCTGAGACTACGACCGTCCCTAACCCCCGTCCTCCTCTTCCCCTGCTGGGTCCTACTCTACCGACCTACCGTAGTACCTGAGCTACCTGCACTCAGACTCACTTGAGACCCTTTACCACTACTTGTCCCTCCGGACCGCACGACGCTAAGTACCCCAGTGTTTCTCAGCCTGTGCTGACTCGCTGACTTGACTTGACTTGACTTGACTTGTTATATTGAATAACCGATACTGGTATTCACCACCACAGTTTGTCTAGACCTAAGTTTAAGTGGAGAAGTGAATTTTCGACACACTGAGACCCACTTAAATTTTTTGATGTATGGATTCAATGTGACAGACATTTTAATATATTATTATTTGTTACATAAAGTTTCCTGTAACAACTCCTAATCTCCACTTATAGGTCAGTTACATGGACCACGTAATTTATGAAGTATCTATCATCAAAAGTTCTCGGTGTACATATTCGTACTAAATATCGATAATAACACATGAAATACAAAAATTACACTTCTACTCGGTTTGAAGCTCTCAACGTAATCTAACAGGTCGAGTCAAATCGTTACATTGCCTAATATACTCCAAACTACGGTTCCGGACGTGAAAAATTTTTAAAATAAATAAATTAACCTTCTATCAATTGTTATAAAACTACCAAAAACGGTACGTAGTTGTACTTAACCGGTAACCATATGTACACAGGGGGAGTTAGGACTTGAAGGAGGGTGGAGAAAGGGGTGGGTTAAGGAGATGTTCCGGACGTGAAAATTATTTCTTACGTAGGTAGACCTGACGACATACACATATACATATAACGTATGCCCATATAGGTCCACCGCAATGACCATTTCTTGGGTGGACGGCTAAGTCCTCAGTATTTCTTCACACCCAAATTAAGGACCCAGACCTTCTAGGGGACCTCCTTCCGTACCGTTGGGTGAGGTCATAGGTACGGACCTCTTAGGGTACCTCTCTCCTCAGACCGCTCGATATCAGGTACTCAAGAGTTTCTCAACCTGTACTGACTTCGCTGAATCGTGTCGTGTGTATGTAACCCTTGTTTGTCCATTTTTATGTCGAACAACTCCTACACTCTACCGTCTTTTTAGAAAAAGATGAAATTATCAATGAATTACTGACACTGTTACTGTGGTGTAAGAGATAATTCCAACAAGAGAGGAAGGACTAGTAAATGTCTCTTCACTTAATACCAATGTTTCAATTATTTAATGGAGAAACTTCCTTGTATTTGAACTTTACCAAAAGTTTAGGGAACCAAGAAAGACTTCAAAGATTTCATTCGACCACGTTACAAGTCAAGTCAAGTCAAGTCAGCGAGTCAGCACAGGCTGAGAACGCTGGGGTACTTAGCGTCGTGCGGTCCGGAGGGACAGGTAGTGGTTGAGGACCTCAAGTGAGTTTGAGTGTCGGTAGAGTAACCACTACGGTAGGTCGGTAGAGTAGGAGACAACAGGGGAAGAGGAGGACGGGGGTTAGGGAGGGTCGTAGTCTCAGAAAAGGTTACTCAGTTGAGAAACGTACTCCACCGGTTTCATGACCTCGAAGTTGAAATCGTAGTAAGGAAGGTTTCTTTAGAGTCCCAACTAGAAGTCTTACCTGACCAACCTAGAGGAACGTCAGGTTCCCTGAGAGTTCTCAGAAGAGGTTGTGGTGTCAAGTTTTCGTAGTTAAGAAGGTGTTGACCCATAACAAAAACGAAACCGAGGTAGGGAAGTAAGAAAGACCTCAATAAAGAGGTGACTAGAGGTCATCGTATAACCCGTGGATGACTGGACCCCTCAAGGAGGAAACCATAGGATAGTAAAACGGAAAAGTATGACAAGTACCCCAAGAGTTCCGTTCTTATGACTTCACCAAACGGTAAGGGAAGAGGTCACCTGGTGTAAGACAGTCTGGAGAGGTGGTACTGGGCGGGTAGAACCCAATGGGGTGTCCGTACCGAATCAAAATAACTCAATCTGTTCCGACACCAGGATCACACTAATCTAACTGATCAAAAGACACTCATACCAAAGTCACACAGACGGGAGACTACGGGAGAACGTTGTGGATGGTAGAATGAACCCAAAGAGAATGGAACCCCCACCCCATCGCCGATGGGTAAGGTTGTAAGACGGACCTCTTAAAACACCTGACATATCAGGTACCCCAACGTTTCTTAGCCTGTACTGACTCGCTGAAAGTGAAATAAAAACCAACGTAAGAGATCAATATTGACACGAATAGAATAAAATTTTTAAGACTACAATGACCCAAATAAAAATAATTTCATATCAACTTAATGTTACTCAATTAACATTAACTGACATGATTAATTGATGAATTGACATTATTTGACATGACGATATACTGTTTCACTGAGTCAATATGTATACATATATAAGAAAAAGTATAATAAAAGGTAATACTAAATTGTGTCCTATAACTCATGTCAAGGGACACGATATGCCATCCTGGAACAACAAATAGGTAAGATATATATGGTCAGACGTAGACGATTAGGGTTTGAGGATTAGGTTGTCAGAGGGTGGTAGGGGGAACCGTTGGTGGTCAAATAAGAGATACAGGGACTAAGACAAAGACGAGGTATCTATCCCAGTAAACACAGTATAAAATCTAACGTGTATATTCACTATAGCATACCATAAACAAAAAGAAAAAGACTGAATGAAGTGAATCAGACTATTAGAGATCAACATAGGTACAACGACGTTTACAGTAATAAAATAAGAAAGATTACCGACCTATTATAAAGTAACATGTATACATGGTGTAGAAACAGGTAAGTGGACAGTTACCTGTAACTCCAACAATGGTACAGAACCGATGACACTTATCACGACGATACTTGTATTCCTACGTACATAAAAAAAAATTAATGTCAAAAAAGACCTATGTACGGGTTAATCACCCTAACGACCTAGTATACAACAGATAAAAGTCAAAAGACTCCTTGTAGGTATATCAAAAGGCGTCACTGACGTGGTTGAATGTGAGGGTGGTAGTCACATCCTCTCAAGGGAAAAGAGGTGTGAGAGAGGCCGTTAACAATAAACATGTAAAAAATTACTACCGGGAAAGAACCTCTTTTTCCTTGGGAGATATGACTACCACCCTTGCATTCAACCACGTAGGTGGCACCTTTTGTTATACCTCTAAGGAGTCTTTTGATTTTTATCTTAATTACATACTAGGTCGTTAGGGTAAGAGGTCGTGGTGTCAAGTTTTCGTAGTTAAGAAGCCACGAGTCGGGAGAAATACAAGGTCGAGAGATGTAGGTATGTACTGATGACCTTTTTGGTATCGAAACTGATCTACCTGAAAACAGCCGTTTCACTACAGAGACGAAAAATTATACGATAGATCCAACCAGTATCAAAAGGAAGGTTCCTCGGTCACAGAAAATTAAAGTACCGACGTCAGTGGTAGTCGTCTCTAAAACCTCGGGTTCTTTTATTTTAGACAGTGAGAAAGGTGAACAAGGGAGGTAGAAGGAAGGGTCTTCAAGTAGGACAAACCACCTTGTCAATGTTTACACGAACCTTTTAAGGGTGAATCTTTTCGTATCTCTTTCCATTATATATTACTGAAAAATAACCAAGAGTCCAGACAGGACTAACTCGTGAAGAATGTTGGGATTACGGATTTCGTCACGAAAAGTATGGAATCTCGTGTAGTATTAGTGGACCGTCTGAACATCTGTGTCTATAAACTCGGGATGGAAGTCTCGAGACTCAATCAGACCTCACTTCCCACCTTTAAACGTTAAAATTGTTCAATGATCCACTACGACGACGAGACCGGTAATATGAAACTCTCGATGACTGGATGTTATCATCAACGATCGGTAAGTTGTGTAAACAATTTATTTACTTACTTACTTTAATTAGAATTGTTGTTCATAAACTTTATGTAATCTTAATGAAAAAAATGTTTGTCCCGTAGACTCCCTGTTTCTTCACTTCACTTAACACGTTCCATTCTTAACATGGGTTAAAAGAAAATAGAATTCAAGAAGTTTGAATTCCATCGGTCACCCCCGCCCTTTCCGTATCAATCCCTCGAACCCTACCTGTACATATACGACGATATAAATTTTACCTATTGGTTGTTCCTGGATGACATATCGTGTAACTTGAGACGAGTAACAATACACCGTCGGACCTAAACCCCTTCTTACTTATGTACATTTATATACCGACTCAGACAACAGACAAATGGACTTTGATAGTATTGTGACGATTAGTCGACACGACGACGACGACGATTCAGTGAAGTCAGCACGGGCTGAGACACGCTGGGGCATCTGCCGTCGGGTGGTCCGAGGGGGCAGGGTCACTAGGAGGTCCGTTCTTGTGACCTCACCCAACGGTAAAGGAAGAGGTTACGTACTTACACTTTTCACTTTCACTTCAGCGGTTCAGTACAGGTGGACAAGCGCTGGGGTACCTGGGGTCGGATGGTCCGAGTAAGCAGGTACCCTAAAAGGTCCGTTCTCATGACCTCACCCCACGGTAACGGAAGAGGTAATTAGTCGATATAGTTTTATGTTTTATTTTTCCAAGAAAAAAAAATTTCTTCCATTTTTTTTATTTCAATGCTAAGAATTGTTAATACAAAACGATACCAGAGACCCAGTTAAATTACCAAAATTGAAATTCTATAATCTTTTCAATAATGGTGTGAGGTCACAAACCTACAAAAAGGATAATCGTAACAAGTTTAAAAAAAAAGAAAAGAAAAAGACGATATTCGTAATGACATTGGTCTTTTAAGCTTTTTTTATAATATTTACGGAATTTTGTTTTATTATAGTATTTCATACAATTTTTATGTATATTTGTTACGATACGTTATAAATGTTGTACATAATGTCTATACCTCAAAAAGTATTATAAACCCACCGAGAATGTTGAGTTATCGTTTTACCTGAACCTATACTTACCTTTTAAGTCTTATTCCCTTTGTACTTGAGGCCCTCTACCACTACCTGTCCCTCCGGACCGCACGACGCTAAGTACCCCAGCGTTTCTCAGCCTGTGCTGACTCGCTGACTTGACTTGACTTGACTTGACTTTCACGGTTATTTGTTTACCTTTGAGTTGTTGTCTTTTTTATGTTTACTTTTGTTTTTTTTTTAGGAAGGAAACAAATTAGTTTAGTATTTTTAATTTTTCCGACTATTCTAAGACACAAACAGACCCACAGTCATTTATATTCATAGTATACGACACCCATCCTTATTATATATTCGTGTTGGAAATACTTCATCCCAAATATATGTCTACAGTTAATCTTGTTATTCCTATTATAACTTTAAACCTTTGTTGTGTTTATAGGTACTTATCTCTCCTGACCAAGTTATGTAATACTATGTGTATGACTGTTCCTTATGTCTGCATGATACCTCTGTAAAAAACCGAATCAAGGTCTGGTGGTGTCATTTCCCTTATAACGTATTTTGAGTAGTGTGACCAAAGGGTCACGTATATTTTCAATACAAATGTGATATGACATCAGAGAATTCATACATTATCATAATACAGATTTGTTTCATACATGGAATGAAATGTTTATGAAATAACGAATTTTTTGTGTTTGATAGTAAAGTCGGAAGTCACCCAGTGTCATCATTATCGATACAATGATGACACAATGATTGTCATTGTCATCATTGTATCATCATTGTCATCGTTTCTAATGACTAGTGTTTAGTGATATTATTTATATTATTATTACTTTTTCAAACTTTATAATTTTCTTAATGATTTTACACTGTGTTTCTGTACTTCACTTGTTTACAATCTTTTTGTCACGGTTATCTGAACGAACTACGTACTGACGGAGTTTGGAAGTCAAACATTTTTATGTCACAGAAGTTATGTGTCGTTTAACTCCATACAGGGGATATCTACATTTATACACTTACATACACATATATACTTACTCATGGATACAGACACACACATGGATATGTATATGTTCATAACGGATTAAAAAAGGTGGGATTAAGATTAAGTGAGATCAAAAAGGAGGGTCTCTCGAACCCTCGGGTCGTGGGGTTATCGTTATTCGTGTTGATCTCAGGTATAGAACAGAAGATTTATAACAATAGGTTATTTTTCTTGTTCCTGAGAAACCTCTTTACTGACTAATGTACCTGTCCCGTCTATTTCTTATGTTGTCCGGGCCTTGTAAAACGACACGGTCTTTCATTTCACGAGTTTTTTACTGCCCTCCCCTCGTATGGTTTTCCTGTTTTTCCAGTCAGACTTTTCCGAGAAATCTTTGGACTATTCTATCTTTTGTCTTGTCGATGTGAAGGCACTATAAGGACGGTTTATACGTATTAGACTTAGGTGAATTCTTTATAATTCGTTTCGGTTTACCTCCCCGTTACATTTTTTATTGACTCGATGTTACAACACTCTCGGTTTCTTTCAACTCCCGTATAAAATATGACTTCCTCTTCTCTGTACTGTTGATTTACGTTGATCACTAAGACTTGACCTAGGAAAACGGTAACAATCTTATTGACGATTTTTGGATGACCTTAGACTCAAATCTACTATCATTATATAGTTACAAGTAAAGAATAAAACTATTAACATAAAACCAACACGACCTTTTACAGTCAAACACCCTTGACACGTGACTTCCACGAACCCCAATGCAAATAAAAGATAACGACACATTATACAATGGTACTCGAAACGTCGAATTTTGTTACGAACAAATAATCGAGTGTCAAGACATCCAGTCATCAGACCCTCCCGAACCGATCAAGAGACCGATCCAGAGTACTTCGACTGTAGTTCTGCGGCCGACAAGACACGAGAATAAGTAGACCCACTAGTCCCCTTCTTCGGGGAATCTTCGAATAAATCCAACCACCGTCTTGAGTTAATAATTATAAAGCATGACTATCCTGAATAAAGGGGTAGAGGAACGACCGAAAACTGTCTCCCAACGAGAGTTGAGGATCTCCAAAGAGAGACAGGAACGTAAACCGAGGACTGTAGAAGTCTCGTCGTTATCACTACGTGGGTTCGGAATAGTACAAAGGTTTAAGAAACTGAAGGGGAAGACGGTTTCCGGTATATTTTGAAAGAGGAAAATTTCTCGAACACACTAATTTAATCGGGGTGGACTTATTAGAGGTAAAAAGGTATATACATTGTATTATCATTCTCTACTTTCAGTATTCCCGGGAGAAGTTTAAAACACATGGTACCCCAATTACCCCACAGTCCGACCGTAATGAGAGTTTATTAAGTCCCTTTTTTTAAGAACCATGTCGAAAACGTTAAAAAGATATTCAAACACTAAAAAGAAGTTTAATTTTCATTTGTATTTCTAAATATGTCACTTCAAGACTAGGGTTCATTGCATCTTATTTGTGAAAGATTGAGACGTCGGAACTTGTCTCGACACTTTTTGGTCTCTCTCACACACAACGTCGATAAACTTAAGAGACATTTCCTTTACAATTTACCGTCTACAGGACCACTTCTTATGGTCTTAGAGTTTACCTATCTACATTTGTTCTGGGTTTTAAAGTATTGTAGTATAAGTTACAGGTTTTATGTTTGGTTTGAAGATATGAGTCGTATTTTCTTTTGTACTTTTAGAGGTTTTCATACCCCTTTCCGTTAGTTGTCTGTGGTTACTATCCAACGATAGACATTTATAAACGATCAGAAAATTCGTTGATAATATTTTCACGAGTTTTCTCGGTAGTGGGAACTTTTTGATTAATTTTACCTTTAATAGTCGTTTCTTTATTTATATTTTTTCTTGAATTACCTTCAAAATCTTGACGTTTTACGTTATTAATTAAAATTTTGTCTGTGTTATCTAAATTGCGTTTATCCCTCTATTGTCTCCTTTCTCTATCGATTAACCTTGTATTTAGTTATCTATAACAGGTTTAACTTGTCGTGAGTTCTGTTTTATCTATTTGAGTAATCGGGATGTTGATAATTTCTTTAGTTCAAGTACCAAATTTTTGTGGGTTGTTGTTTTGAGATGTAGATCTACCAATGTGACCGTTTAAGATGGTTTGTAAATTTCTTCTTTGTCGTGGTTATCATGTGTGAGTGAAAGTTTTTTATCTTATACAGCGCCCGTCTTACTACTAAAGGTTTATAGGCGTGGGATTAACGATGTACCGTTTACGATGTACCGTTTTCCCTGAAACGACTAAACTAATTCTCAACCCTGGAACTCTACTTCTCTAACGGGAGTAATAGGTACACTCCGTTTAGATTAGAAATTTGAGTCTCTTGTAAAGGATAGATCCAGTCTCTCTACTCTATCTTCCTCTTTCTCTTTAACTTTTGCACCGTTCGCGAAATGGTCACGACCAAAACTTCTACCTCTTTCTCTCAGTACTCGGTTTTATATGTCAACCGAAGACCTTCGACCCCTACTGGAAATCAACTGTCAGTTATTCTTTTACCCCTAAAGTCAGGATGTTAGTGTTCCTTGACTTAAAACGGTTGTCAGAAACTCCTTTCTTTGTCTATAAGGGGATCTTGGAGGTCTTTCCTTATGTCGAGACGACTGTAGAACTAAAAACCGTCTACTCCGGATACTTGGTCTATTAACATTCCATTATATAAACATAACATATTTTGAGATTTAAACACCGTTAAAGAATACTGTCGTTAACTTTTGATTATGTTTTTCCTTTTTTATGTGAGGTTGAGTAAAACGTTTCCGATGTAATGAGACTATGGTTTGGTCTCTTTATTTGATGTTTATTTCTTTTCATTCTGGTTATAGAGTATAGTGGTTTAATTTAAAGAGTTATATCTCTTTCTTATTAGATGACGTTGGTTCACCCCAAATAGGCTTTTTACTTTCCAATTAAGTTGTCAACTTTCAGTTCGTTGTGTTAGGTGACGTAATTCTTGGGTTTCTTCTTTTTGGTGTACTCGTATCGGTATCAACGTTCTTTAAAAAACTGTTTTATGTTATAGATAATTACTAATTTTAACACTTATCTTCAGTTGCAGGTATTGGACTATTTTCCGAAGATGTTTTAGGAGGTCGATTGTATAAATTACCACTCCCTGGTTTATAAAAGAGAGTTCTGACCCTTGTTTCGTTCCTATAGGTAAGAGTCGTGAGAATAAGTTGTATTATTACTTTTCGAATGAGACATTTTGTCCTTTTTCCTTTTTTTTTTTTTTTCTTTTCTTTTCTTTATTTTCTGTATCTTTAACATTTTATTTAAAAAGAAGGTATAAACACCTACTGTAATGACAGATACTTATTTTGGGGTTCTTTAGATATAACCTTTACTTATTTATTTTGGTTTTATTGACGTGTACTTATTGATTTTATACCTGAAGTCGTGTATGGAGTGTTGAATATCTTTTCATTGAGTTTTACATTACATAAATTTACCATTAAATGTAAATTTATATATTTTTACTTAATTTATATTTACTTTCGTATTACATTTAGTATTTTACATCTACTTTCTGTATTCTTTTATTTCTACTTGAGGGGTCTAACCATCCACAGGTTATACGATGACCTCTTCTCACCTCTTTATTTAGGTCTTCCTTACTTCTCCGACTCGGTTTCACCTTCGTAACCGGATCAACACCTACACAAACCACCACTTTCATTTCAGGCTACGACATTTCTCGTTATAACGTATCCTTGGACTTTACACTCCAGGTACTTAGTTCCATTTAACCTTCACCAGTATGTTCTCTACCGTTCTCCCTTGGTACTTGTCAAATCCTTAGTCACTTGATTTTACCTACCCTTACCCGTCTAAATTAAGTCTGGTAATACACATGCTGACACCCGTTCTTAGGGAATCCTCTTTACCTCATCGGGAGTATCAGTTGTTTTCTCAGCTTTTACGTCATAACCCACGTTAGAGTTTTTACTGTCTTACTAGAGTTACACAAAGGTTCCGTTTGGTAAGTCATAGTGTCATTAGGTTCAGATACGGGGTTAACGATTACAGTTTCTTCGACTTCCACTTACCAAGATGTTTCTGGATGTTGTGGAAGATCTTGATTGTGGTTATTTTTCTACAGGAAAAGTAGTATCCCCTGACCTTACGTTTTCTTCCTTCAGTTCTATGGTCCTCATTGTCCATTCAAACCAGAATCTGATGTTTTACTTCGTCCCGTTTCCGATTGTCTCAAAACGGTTCTCTTTCGTGACCAGTATCGTTTGTGGGAGAAGGTTGTTGTATTCTCTACTGAGATGTGTACCTGTAGTGGTCTACCAGTTGTGACTTTAGTCTAACTGATATAAGAAACGTCGACGTCTACTTTTTCGAGATATATCAGTCGTTTTTGTTCTGGTCTTCGACTGACACCGAGTCTAGTGCTTGAGAAATAACGTTTTAAGTCTGAATTTAACTTCTTTCATCCCTTTTGGTGATCTGGTAAGTCCATACTGGATTTAGTTTAGGGAATACTAAAATGTCACCTTCACTCTTTATCTAAGTTCCCTAATCTAGACTTTCTGTTTCAGATAGTATCGGACTTCTTGATGCCTGCCTCTTCTTTTTCTTTACGTTTTTACGTTTTACCGACAGACTCCTCCGGAATGTTTATCGACTTTTTTCTTCTCTTCACTTTCCGTTTCCTCTTCTCCTTTCTATATTGGTAAACTTACGTCTCAAGATTTCTTATCGTTCCTCTCTATTCTTTCGGAAGGAGTCACTAGTTACGTTTCTTTATCTCCTTTTGTTATCTTACCCTTTCTGATCTCTAGAGAAGTTCTTTTAATCTCTATGGTTCCTTTTTAAAGTACGTTTCTACCTGTGTTATTTCTTGTCTTTACCGTACCTGGATTGTCTTCGTCTTCTATAGTTCTTCTCCACCGTTCCCTTCCCCCAAGTACAAACCCTTGCGTACATGTGGGTACCACCTAAGTTCAGTTACATACCGTTTTGGTTATGTCATAACATTTCATTTTAGTTCATTTTTATCTTTAAAATTTTTATTTTTTTATTTATTTTTTCTTATTGTCCCACCCCCCCTCTTCTCCACCGTTCTTATGTGTCTTCTTGATATGTTTTTTTTAAGAATTACTGGGTCTATTGATGTTACCACACTAGTGAGTGGATCTCGGTCTGTAGGACCTCACACTTCAGTTCACCCGTAATCCTTCGTAGTGATGCTCGTTTCGATCACCTCCATTACCCTAAGGTGGACTCAATCAAGTTTAGGATTTTCTACTACGACACTTTCACGACGTGATTTATACAGTCGTTTAAACCTTTTGAGTCGTCACCGGTGTCCTGACCTTTCCCAGTCAAAAGTAAGATTATCCTTTCTTTTCGTTACATTTTCTTACAAGTTTGATGGGGTGTTTACGTGAGTAAAGTGAACGATTGTTCCATTATGATTTTTAGGTAGTTCGATCCGACGTTATCGTACACTTGACTCTTGAAGGTCTATAAGTTCGACCTAAATCTTTTCCGTCTCTCCTTGGTCTCTAGTTTAACGGTTGTAGTTAACCTAGTATCTTTTTGGTTTCCTTAAGGTCTTTTTGTAGATGAAGACGAAGTAACTGATACGATTTCGGAAGTAACACACCTAGTGTTGTTTGACACCTTTTAAGAATTTCACTACCCTTATGGTCTGGTGGAATGGATGGAGGACACTTTAGACAAACGTCCACTTCTTCGTTGTCAATCTTGGTCTGTACCTTGTTACATGACTAATGTTTAACCCTTTCCTCATGCAGTTCCGACATATAACAGTGGGACGAATAATTGAATATACGTCTCATGTAGTACGTTTTACGGTCCGACCTACCTTGTGTTCGATCTTAGTTCTGACGGTCCTCTTTATTGTTGGAGTCTATACGTCTACTATGGTGGGAATGCCGTCTTTCGTATCTCTTTGATTTCTCGGAGAACTACTTCTACTTTCTTCTCACTTTTCGACCGAATTTCGAGCCGTAATTTTTTTTGATTCTAGTACCCTGGGTCAGGGTAGTAAAGAACCGTTTATCTACACCTTTGTCACGTTTGTCACTGTTTGAAATAAAAGAACCCGAGGTTTTAGTGACGTCTATCACTGACGTCGGTACTTTAATTTTCTACGAACGAGGAACCTTCTTTCACTTTCACTTTCAGTGACTCAGTACAGATTGAAAAACTCTGGGGGTACCCCATATGTCAGGTACCTTAAGAGGTCCAGTCTTATGACCTCACCTATCGGAAAGGGAAGAGGTCCCCTAGAAGTGTTGGGTCCCTAGTTTGGGTCCAGAGGGCGTAATCAATACTGTTTAGACGACGACGACGATTCAGTGAAGTCAGCACAGGCTGAGATACGCTGGGGTATCTACCGTCGGGTGGTCCGAGGGGGCAGGGACCCTAAGAGGTCCGTTCTTGTGACCTCACCCAACGGTAAAGGAAGAGGTTACGTACTTTAACTTTTCACTTTCTTCAGCGAGTCAGCACAGACTGGGTTACCTGACGTCGAGTGGTCCGAGGAGGTAGGTACCCTAAAAGGTCCGTTCTCATGACTTCACCCAACGGTAACGGAAACGGTTGTTTCAAGGTATATCAGTTTCGATACAAAAAAGGTCATCAGTACATGCCCACACTCTCAACCTGGTTTTTCTTCCAACTCGTGACTTCTTGGCTAAGAAAGGTCGACACCACAACCTCTTCTGAGAACTCTTAGGCAACCTGACGGTCCTCTAGTTTGGTCAGTTAGGAATTCCTTTAGTTGAGATTTATAAGTAACCTTCAGGATTACGACTTCGAGTTCGAGGTTATTAAACCGGTGGACTCCGTTTCTCAGTTGAGTGACCTTTTCTTGGACTACGACCCTTTCTGACTTCCGTCCTCCTCTTCCCTTGCCGTCTCCTACTCAAACTCGTTTGAGGTCCTCTACCACTTCCTGTCCCTTCGGACCTCACGACGTCAGATACCCCAGCGTTTCTCAGCCTGTCCTGACTTACTGATTTGTTGTTGTTTCTGTCTTCCTTTAGAAGTATTGAAGGTCCTCTTTTATATCCTCTTATAGGCACTATGTGTCCAAAACCGTTACTCAAAAGTCCATACTGTGGTGTTCTTTTATACATAGTCATACTGTGATCATTTTTTTACTATTTAACTTGAAATAGTTTTGCTTTTGAAAACCAGATACTTTCTGTGACAATTCTCTCATTTTTCCGTTCGGTATGACACACTTTCATAAACGTCTAGTGTACAGAATGTCTTATGAATATAAGACTTATAAAATTCTTGAGAGTTTTGAGTCGTTTTCTTTTTTTAAGTTATTTTTTAACAGTTATATTGACCTGAAGAGACCACAAAGTCAACAACTTTTAAGTGGACGGTTACGTCCCCTCTACCCAAACTAGGGACCAGGCCCTTCTAAACTGTACGGCTCCCCATTGATTCGGGTGAGTGGTGTTAATAACTCGTGTGTATGACGCTGATGACTTCAGACTCGCGGGACCTCGGGTCCGAGACGTTGGTCTCTTCGGTGTCGTGACTCTTCGGGTGCGCGGTGTTGATCTCTCACCGGGAACGATAGACGTCGATCCCTTTCGGACACACGTCGTTGGTTCTGGGTCGTGTCGGTTTTTGTCTGTCATTTATTTGTCTGTGGTAAGAATTTTTAACAGTTTTACGGACTTCTCTGAATTGACTTCCTTTATAGGTTTACCTTTTTTTTTTTTTTTGTATTTACTTTTTTACGAGTTATAACTCTCAGTAATTCCTTTAGGAATAATTTTGGTGTTACTCTATGATCACATATGAATAATCCTACCTATTTTAAAATAATGGGAGGTGTTAACGTATACCACCACTCTTACACTTTCTTCTTGAGAGTACGTAACGAAACCCTTACGTTTTACTATCTCGATACAACATTTTGTTTAACCGTGAAATTATATTTCAACTTATATATAAATGGTATACCGAGTCACTTAAAGTTTGAGTATAAGTGTGTTTTTGGACGTTTACTTATTAGTATCATCGTAATAAGTATCAGAGGTTTTAGACCCTTATTAGGTCTACAAGAAGTTGTCAACTTATATATTTATTGATAACCGTGTATATATTTTACCTTATGATGAGTCGTCATTTTTCTTTATGTGAAAACAAAGTACGTTGTTGTACATAAGTACATTTTAAACTCACGTAATATGATCAACTTATTTCAGTCTATGATTCCCGTTGTATAACACACTACATAACACACTACTAAATATACTACATGATTTTTTAAATTTTAATACCTTCATTTTAGTTTAGTCACTCCCTTAAGGGACTACCAGGTCACCAATCCTGAGTCGTGAAAGTGACGACACTGGCCCCAAGTTAAGGACCAACCCCTTGATTCCACGGTGTTCGACACACCGGTTTTTTTTTTTTTTTTAGTCTAGTCACCCAGTGTCCCTAACCTCCATTACCTACACAAACTATCGTTTGTCCGACGTTTTTCCTTAAAAATCCCACCATCTTGAGAAGATATGTAATAATACCACTAATTGAACGTATACGTTTGGGTATTTTGGTATGTGGTGTCTCACTGAAAATGGACACGATCACGAAGATTTGACCTTCACTAAAACGGGTATTCCCCTATAAATCCTCGTGGACGTCTGTAAAAAGCAAGAGTGTGACCCCTTAAACCACGATGACCGTGGGATCATCCTCTGATCCTTATAACTATTTGTAGGTTGTTGAGTGTCCTGTTGGTAGGTTTGTTTTCTACTAGGTCGGGTTTTACAGTTGTCATGGTTTCAACTCTTTCGGAAAATGTACCTTCAAAATTTTTAGTTGATCTGACAGTCCTCTTATGTCCTTTCTCATGTCTATGTAGATTGACTTTAATGTATACAGAATCAGATAAACCCGACGATATTATTTTGTGGTGTCCGACCCATCGAATATTTGTTTTCTTTAAATAAAGAGTGTAAAGACCTCCAACCTTCAGTTTCTAGTTCCACGGTCGTACCAGCTTAAAATTACTTCTAACAAAAGACCCAACATCCAACGGTCAGAGTGACGCAGGAGTGTACCACCTTTCCTAATCCCTCGAGAGACCCCAGAGAAAATATTCCTGTGATTGAGGTAGGTACTTTTCAGACGGAAGTACTGACTCATAGAGGATCATGTTAGTGTAACGTGTAATTGTAAAGTTGTTTAATTGAAACCCCTCTGTGTTTGTAGGTATGGTATCGTTTTACATACTTTAGTGAAGGAACTTCACCTATCCCTTGTTACCTCTACTGGGTCCATTGAAATTCTTTACTGCAAACTGGCCCACCATCATCACAAATCAGTGATTCAGTACAGACTGAGACACGTTGGGGTACCGGACATTGGACGGTCCGAGGAGACAGGTACCCTAAAGGGTCCGATCTTATAACCTCTCTTAACGGTAAAAGAAGAGGTGGCCTAACAGGGTTGGGTCGTTAACTTGGGTGTACAGGACGTAACCGTCCGCTTAAGAAATGGTGACTCGATGGTCCCTTTGGGAAACTGACCCATGACGTTTCGTTTTCTGTTTTAATTGACATAAGATCAACCATATAGGTAAAGTCTCACATCATATCGTCAAGTAATGTACATATCGGTATGTAACGTACACATACTTCCAATTTGTTTCTACAAATATAATATACAACATCGATCACCTTCGGTTCAAAGAGTACAGTCTCTTTCTTCAACGTTTTTCCTTTCCTAAATCACAGTCTCTGTAGTTATACTTGAGGACACACACACACACACACACACACACACACACACGTGTTAAGCAAGACAGGTGACTCTCCCGGATCTGTGTTACGACGGGGTAATCGTTACTTGTGTGTATCCCGTGTCTAGAACCAAAGATTTATGGTAAAAGATTATTTTCCTTGGTACTGAGGAACTTCTTTATCAACTAGGATCCTAGCCCCGTCCCTTTCATGTTCTACTTGGACCTTACAGAACATCATGATCTTCCATTTCTTCACAAAACATTTCTTATACATTTACATAAACAAAAGGAAACGACACATTGTTTATTGGTGTTTTCATCACCGAATTTTGCCTTTAGGTCCGCCCGAGTCGACCTAAGGAACGAATACCAGAGTCTTACGACTTTAGTCCTACCGTCATTCGAACCTGAGGATAGACTTCCAAGACTCTTCCTTGGACGACGACCTGAGTAAGTCCAACAACCGACTTAAGTTAGGCACGTCAATCTCCTGACGCCAGGGACAGAGGAAGGACCGACAACTGACTCCCAAAAAAAAAAGGGGTCGAAGATCTCTGAGGAATATAAAGAACCGAGAACCAGTGGAGGTAAAATGTTTGGGTCGTTACTGTTTAACTCAGTTAGAGAACGAAACTTACAGGATCTGTAGGAGAGAAAAGAAAAGACGGAAGAAGAAGACGGTGGTCGATCTCTTCCAAGAGAGGAAATTGTTGAGTGCACTAAAATGAGTCGTCTAGTCCTATTAGGTCCTAGTAGAGGGTGAGAATTTCAGTTGACTAACTCACAATTTAATATAGACTTTATTTAGAGGAATGTCGTTATGGTTCTAATCATAAAATAACTTCCTGTCCTTAGAACTCCCCTTATAGAAATTTTAAGACGGATTGTGTAACCTGTACAGCTTCCCTGTACTCGGTTATGGTTTCTCGAAGATTTCCTGTTTTGACCTAGTTAAACTCTTTTAGTCTACGATAAACTAATATAGTGTTTCTTATTTTGTAGCTCCATCGAGTCACCATTCCTTAGACGGACGTTACGTCCTCTACACACAAGTTAGGGACCCAGTCCTTCTAGGGGACCTCTTCCTTTACCGTTGAGTGAGGTAATAAGAACGGACCCTGTAGGGTACCTGTCTCCTCGGACCGTCCGACGTCAGGTACCCCAGTGTTTTATCGACCTGTACTGAATCGTTGATTTGTTGTTATCGTTATGACTATATTTAATTACTAATTTATTTATTCCATTCTGAACGAATGTCTTATTAAGGTTCATTATTTACACCCACTATACTCCCTGTATCTTTTAGTGGTAATCTTGTGGTTTCATCATTAGACTACGTCCATTCTGGGTGACTACTTACAATTTGGATTACCCGTTTTGAAATTCCTTTTAGTTCTATAAACGTATCGAAGTTTCATAGAGTGGAGGTTTAAAATTAATTATTAACACGAATAAAAATATGAGTGTTTAAGAAACCATGAAGAAGGAGGTTCTCCACTTCGAATTGGGTGGAGGGGTAAGATAACTGATACTCGACCTGATCTACTGACTAAAGATTCTTTATCTCATACCTTTACCTCTTTATCTTTAAATGTCTCCTTTTCGAATCGATTCCCTAGTTTCATTTATGGTGGTGGTTATTCAGTACAACTATATATTAAATATACTTACTATTTTTCTCGATAGTTGAGACCAGAATAAGGGGTTTAGAGTATCATTAGGGTCAATAGTACCCTTTTGTAGTCTGTTCAGGTTTAACTCCCGGTAGGATGTTTTGTCGACTATTCATGAGAAGTTTTTCACAATTCTAATAATTTTTTTATATTATTATTCCTTGACAGTCTCTTACATCCTCTTTCTCCTCTGTACTACTGATTTATGTTAGTCATAGGACCTAACTTGGAACCCATCCCCCTCCTGAACCCCCTTTTGAACAATTGTAAACATAGTACACAGATCGAATCAATTATCATGACTTGATTACAATTAAAGAATTAAAATTATCCACTTTATACAATTGAATCCCCTTAGATTTACTTTCCATATGTCCTTGAGAGGAATGATGGAAACGTTGAGAAGACATCTACATTTTAATAAGGTTTCATCTTTCAATTCTTTCCTAATAATCAAATGAACCCGAAAGGAACACCAAGTCGACCATTTCTTAGACGGATGTTACACCCTCTGTACCCAAGTTAGGAACCCAACCCTTCTATGGGACCTCTTCCCTTTCCGATGGGTGAGGTCAGAAGACCAGATCTCTTAAGGTACCTGACATATGGGGTACCCCAACGTTTCTCAGCCTGTACTGACTCGCTGAAGGTGAATTAAGAACACTCTAAAGTGTTTCTTTTCTTCTGTTTTTTAGAACATCAGTTAAACGTTTTAAATTAGTCTTCAGAGGGGATTCAAAAACTAAACGATATATGATGTTTAGTATGGAGTATGGAGCTCCGTCTGGAGTAAAATAACACGAAACAAAATAACACCAAAAATGTTTATCTTTCAAACACCGTTAGGACGGAACTCATTTTTCAGATAACCACTGCAAAAACTTTCTCGAAAACGAGTGAAACACAAAGACACAATGTGGAACCATTAAAAACGTTATAAAGTTTGAAAAATAACAATGATATAAACAATGTCACTAAGTACTAACTACTAGAAATTACAAAGATAACATTAACAAAACCATAAAAATAACTATTCCATAAAAATATAAGTCTATACATAAAAAATCTGTATTACGATAACGTGTGAATTATCTGACGTCATATTATATTTGTATTATAACACTGAACGAAATAACACTATAGGTGAAATAACGATAAGACCTTGACTTGAACGTTATAGAGACTCCATACGAACATTACGATAATATTTGTAAACACATGTCCAAAACGCTTGTGCAAAAGTTAAGAGAACTCATATATGGATGTTTACCTTAACGATCCAGCTTACCATCGAGATGTATCTTGAAAATCCTCCTGACGGTGTTACGAAAGGTGCCGTTCACGTACTAATGTGAAAAGGTGGTCGTTACGAACTTCCAATATCAAGAGGTGTAGGAACAGTTGGGAACCATGACTAAAAAAACAAGTTCCACAGTCGTCCCGACGTAAGTAATGACTCTGAGGTCTCTTCTTATGTAAAGAGATGAAAAACTCGGAGAGTTCGGACGGGTGTAAGGAAAAGAGGTTCGGGGACAGGAGACAGAAATTTCGATTGTGGTGGTTTGACTCAGCACGAGTACAAGGGTGAAGAGGCAAAGATGACAAGCGAAAAAAAAAAAAAACCTATGATCGGAACGATCACCTACACTTCACGACCTCCCCGTGTAGGGGTCGCCGAGACGAGAAGAGATTGGAAAGACGTCTTTAACCAGGAGGACTGACTAAATGAAGACCTGGTTTAAGACAACCGGATTACCGTAGGAAAAGTCTAGAGATAGTCTTTCCTAGAGTTATCCAATAAAGGTACTTCGATATGAGTTGTTCAACACTACTCACATCCTTTGAAGGTTTTTACTTTTGCTCTCTCTTTCATAGGATACACTTTCTGAGTTCTCAAAAGTCGAAGAAAGTCAAATGTCTCTGGGGTCCCCGACCAAATTCTACAATCTTTATGTAGAATATTCCACTGTAATAAAGAATATACATTTTGATTTTGTTCGAAAAGTTTCATCATTCAGAATTTTGATGAACACCCACTACTTGTTTACGTAAAGAAAAATTTTTTAACGAACAACACTGGGTGTTTTGACTAAAGTTCTCGACATTAAACGTTGTTAAGGGTGATACTTCTTGTGACCTAACTTCCTATAAACTCTAAAGAAAGACGAGATAAGATTTTTAATTGGTGAGATGTAACCTTTCTGTTCTTTCGTTTTGTGTCTTTTTGTCGGAGTCAGAACGACTCAGACCAGAAGAACTCGAACAACAGTCAATTTTATCACTTTATAAGAGGTAAAGGTCTACTGTTTCAGGATGTCTTTTTCGTGTTCAGTCTGGGGGGGGGGGTGGTTTTACATGTCGTCTTCCATTGGAACCATGAACCGTAGAGTTGAAGTCATGGGAGTAGACGGTAACAGGGATGGGAAAAATATTAGTCAGATGAAATTCCAGAACATGAAAGGAAAAAATTACGAAAACGGGTCACTTAAGTCCTTAATAAGTAGTACAATAATGTGAATGAAGCAAATGTGAATTACACTGTACTATGCGTATACACAAGTACTTTATATGTATGTCACCGAATCAGCCACTTCTTAGACGGACGTTACGTCCTCTGTGTCTTCTGTACCCAAACTAGGGACCCACCCCTTCTAGGGGAGCTCTTCCTTTACCGTTGGGTGAGGTCATAAGAACGAACCTGTTAAGGTACCTGTCTCCTCGGACCACTCGATGTCACATACACCAGTGTCTCAGTCTGTCCTGGTTCGTTGATTGTCAAGTGAAAAGCCTGTCCCGATTCGCTGATTGTGAAGTGAAAGGTTGTATGTGTGTATGTTATCACCGGAGATCACTATATGTGATCTTAATGGACCTTTTGCATGATTTTTACCCTAGTAAACCTCAAGGGTGAGACCAAGACCCGAAGGGACCACCGAGTCGAACATTTCTTAGACGGACGTTACACCCTCTGGACCCAAGTCAGGGACCCAACCCTTCTAGGGGACCTCCTCCCGTACCGTTGGGTGAGGTTATCAAAACAGACCTCTTAGGAGTACCCGTCTCCTCGGACAGTCCGACGTCAGGTATCCCAGCGTGTCAGTGACTCTCTGATTCATCACGAGAACAAGATTTCCTATCTTTGGTCTCTAGGGTGTAAGAGTCTCTCGAAGGGGGTGATTCCATAAAAATACTTCTACCACCTGAGTGTGAGGAACTTTTGTCATCCTGTACGTTCCTCTAGCTTGGTCAGTTAGGATTTCTTTTAGTTGGGACTTATAAGTAACGTTCCTGACCACGACTTCGACTTCGAGGTTATGAAACCGGTGGACTACGTTTCTCGGTTGAGTAACCTTTTCTGGGACTACTCTTTCTAACTCCCGTCCTCCTCTTCCCCTGTTGTCTCTTAATCTACCAACCTACCGTAGTGACTGAGTTATCTGTACTCAAACTCGTTTGAGTCCCTCTATCACTTCCTGTCCCCCCGGACCGTACGACGTCAAATACCCTAGTGTTTCTCAACCTGTGTTGAATCACTGATTTGTTGTTGTTACGTAAGAATTTGAAGATAGTCTATAACTTAATACTTATACTGGGAAGGACCAACCAACTCCTGTTTTTTATTGGTTTCTGTTAACTATAAAACACAGATCCCTCGATCTTCTCCTTTTCATTGTAATTGTTTTTTATTTTGTTCCACACATGGTCCTTCTAACGAAAATTTTGACGAAATAATTAAAGTATAATACTTTTCTTATGAAAAAGAATATTGACTTACTTTAACGGGACGACTGTCTTTCAATATGTTACTCTGTTTTATCATAAGTCAATCTTTGACCATTCACCTTTGTGGTTTTCTAAATGTCTTTTTCATTGAGTGTTTTTGATGTTCGTACATCTCGTCTCCGGTGTAATAATTGGAGTCCTTTTGAGAATTATAAGTTCCATATTCCGTTTTGAGTATTACTAACAGTCCAAGTCCTCAAACCATCCCGTGTACTACAGAGTAGACGACGAAGAATCAGAAAGAGAACTAAAGATGGTAGACGGGTTATACGAAAAGATGTAATAAAGGGTGAAGTAACACTAGTTATGCGGACAACCCATATCGGGTAGCTTTTAATCCCTGTTCAGCAGATTGGGTAGGGTCGGACTATAAAGGAGGTCTGAAGACCTGAAACGGGGGAGGGTTCAGCGCACTAAGCAGAGGTCAGAAGTTTCCCCGGACCAGGGGAGGAAGCAAAAGGACAACCCGTAGAAGGTACAACTTTGAAAGATAACGAGCAAGGAGAAACCTGCGGTAACGAGGATCCTCTGCCTTCTACGTTGTTCCCCGATAAAAGACCCACCTTACTAGTCGTGGCTCCTCTACGGGATGATGCGTGGAGAGTTCTAAGGGTCAGGACCACCAGTTTCCGAAAAGTTTAAAAGGAAAAGGGTGGACCCTCCGGAGGATACGGGAGATCCTTCGGGGGTCAGGCTCGTGATCGGGGCGAGGGCGCGGGGTTTGAGGGGGTAAAAGGGACGGCTAGGTCCGGGTCCAGAGACGTCCGTGGTTTTACCTCCTGCCCCAACGTCCCTCGTAAACCTCAGAATCCCAGAAGGGGTACAAGGGGGGTGCCGGGGGGTGGCGGGTTGACAGGGAGCGTGGCTGGACCCGGATAGGAACGACAGAGGACGAGGAGGACTAAGAACGACGTTCACGCGGCGGCGTTGTGAAGCTGAGCGTCTGGACGTCTCCCAGCCCCACCCCCGTCCCCCGACGACGTCGGTCCGCTAGCTGGGGAAGGGCCGGGGCCCAGGGGATGGGGGTCGGTGGGGGTGGGTCACACGGGGCGAGGGTGCCAGTTGGCGGGCAGAGGGTCAGGGGTGTGCGGCGCGGCTGGTTGTAAAATGTTAGGCTCTTGCCCCCGCCCCGTCCCCACACCCTTTTCGAGCGATGCCACGCTCTTCGTCCACAATCGTTTCCGGACGCCGGAATTCCGGAGGGCCGGGCAGGGGGTGGGGTCGGGGGTCCTTCCGGACGGCGAAAGCCGCCAGTTTGCGGCCCACAGCCCCGCCCCCGCCTCACCGCAACCCCGACGTCAGAGGTGAGGCTCCGTCGCCTGAGGGCTCCTCTTCAGGAGTCCGACGCAGGCGAGCGGCCGCGGTGGAAACGCCTGGGGCGAGACCCAGGGAATGGACGAGGAGAGCGAAGAGGAGAATCCCCAGCAGGGGCCGGGCGCGAGGGAGTCCCGGTGGGCCTCGTCCATGGTTCTCCGCTCCTCCGCTGGCGGCCCAGACTGCGCTCTCGTTCGCACGTTCGTTCTGCTCCGTGACCGCCCAATGTACCCGAACACAGTGGCGCCTTTCGGTGCGGGAGCGGGGCGGGAAGGACGGGGAGCCCCAGAGCGTCTCGGGAACCACCACGTGTGTGTGAAAGGCAACGGGGAGTGAGGAGTGGTGGTGGTGGGCGGCGGGACACTGTGAACAGGTCCTCGGCCGGCGTCTTGGGAGGAAAGAAGTGCACAACGACCCGGAAAGAGACGGCCGGTGGATTCCCGTTATAGAAGGGCCCCGGCTATCGGTAAGGGTAAAGAGAAGACTCCTGAAGGGAAAAGAGAGGAGACGTGGGTCCTATGTGGGGGAGGTGGACGACCCTAAATCCGTGTCGTAAAATCCCCTACGATTTGGGGAGTCGTGACTTCTATTAGTGTAAAATTACGTCATAAGATTTTTTGTTTTAATTACGTTCTTATGGTCACTACTCGTTCCACAGGGTGGGTGAAGTGAGGGTTCGACAATATAAGAGGAATAGTACTAACAGGTGGTAAAAGAAAAGAGACTGGTGTTTACGTATCCCCTCTCACCCCTTGTCCTTTACTCAGTTCCTCTACCACAACAAAGATTAATAAAAGTGTGAAAAAAACCAAGGATAAAAACTAATTTTTAAGGAAGATAAATATCAAATGTGATTGAAATAGAAAATAAGACCTTTTAAAGTTTTTATACGTTTTTATCTTGTCATATTACTTTCCGTTACATGAGTAGTGACTCACATGTGGTGTTGAATTTTACATAGCCCTGTTGAGTACCAGTTAGAATAAATTAGATATAGGGGAATGGGTGAAAGGTGGGGGTCTGTATAGTGAAACACGTGAAGATGTTCCTGAGAAAATTACTGTTGGTAATATAGTAATTGTACACGAATTCAACGAAGCCAGCACATGCTGAGAAACGCTGGGATACCTAGTATCGGACGGTCCGAGGAGACAGGTACCCCTAGAAGGTCCGTTCTTATGACCTCACACAACGGCACGGGAGGAGGTCCCTTAGAAGGACTGGGTCCCTACCTTAGGTACAGAGGAAACAGTGGAGGTGACGTCCACCTAAGAAATGGTTATTCGGTGACCTCTTTGGGGAACCGATACTGTTAAACTACCGTGACACAGAACCACTCACATAGGACGAAACAAACAACTCGAAGAACCTACACACACAAACACTAAAAGGAACTTAAATTTTTTAAGATAGGTAGTAAAGAAGTTTATTAGAAAGAAGGAAAAGAGAAAAAAGAAAGAGAGGAGTCTGTCTCATTATCTGAATCGAATTTCAAGGGACTAATGAAGAAGACGGACAAATGAAAACTACAACTTGGAACTATAACTTAAAAAGTAAAGTCGATGACATGAAAAGTCGAAGTCCTAAAGACAACCAAGGATAAATAATAAAAAAAAGGACAAATAACTATAAGAGATAAACCACTCTGTAGTAAAAGGACCAAATAAAATCAAGAAATAGGAAATGGTAAAACTAGTATAATTTCTGTCAACTAAATTTCAAAAACGGATTATTCAGGTTAGAGACCCGAAAGACTCATTACACGTACAATTCAACGAAGTCAAGTCAAGTCAAGTGAAGTAAAGCCAACGAGTCAGTACAGGCTGAGAAACGCTGGGGTACTTAGCGTCGTGCGGTCCGGAGGGACAGGTAGTGGTTGAGGGCCTCAAGTGAGTTTGAGTGCAGGTAACTCAACCACTACGGTAGGTCGGTAGAGTAGGAGACAGTAGGGGAAAAGGAGGACGGGGGTTAGGGACGGTCGTAGTCTCAGAAAAGGTTACTCAGTTGAGAAGCGTACCCCACCGGTTTCATGACCTCAAAGTCGAAATCGTAGTAAGGAAGGTTTCTTTAGGGTCCCAACTAGAGGAAGTCTTACCTGACCAACCTAGAGGAACATCCGGTTCCCTGAGAGTTCTCAGAAGAGGTTGTGGTGTCAAGTTTTCGTAGTTAAGAAGCCACGAGTCGAAAGAAGTGTCAGGTTGAGAGTGTAGGTATGTACTGGTGACCTTTT
>SJYO01029184.1:31529643-31876595 GCA_006410555.1 Capra ibex
AGATCCAACCAGTATTGAAAGGAAGGTTCCTCATTCGCAGAAAATTAAAGTACCGACGTCAGTGGTAGACGTCACTAAAACCTCGGGGGGTTTTATTTCAGACTGTGACAAAGGTGACAAAGAGGTAGATAAAGGGTACTTCACTACCCTGGTCTACGGTACTGGAATCAAAAGACTTCAACGAAGTCAGTACAGATTAAGAAACACTGGGGTACTTGACATCGGGTGTTCCGAGAAGACAGGTACCCTAAGAGGTCCGGTCTTATGACCTCACCCAACAGTACGGGAGGAGGTCCCCTAGAAGGACTGGGTCCCTAGCTTGGGTGTAGAGAATACAGATGGACGTAACCGTCCGTTCAAGAAATGTTGATCGCGGTGGACCCTTCGGGAAGACGTCCTATCAAAGATAATTAAAAAAAAAAGGACACCTATTCGGTATAAAATAAACGTACGGAGTATTAGAAAAAGGACAACTTTGACCTGTAAAACTGATAATGATACACAATGGAGACCCTTAGTATAAGAAGAGAGAGGGGAGCTAAACAACAACGACCGGTAACACTAAACATCAACTTAAAAACAAATCTCTAAAAAGTTTTGACAAAAACATTTCAGAAATAGGAAATAGTATACACAGGTGACTTCAGAGACAACGGATTTGAATCACCAGTCGACCACAAACCTGTCAAATATATTTATGGACCTCAGTTACTTTCAATTCTTCTTTTTTCTTTGTGAGAAAGTTCAGAAACGTCTAACCAGGAACGACCCCTTGAGTAAGTCACAAATCGGTCCGTTAAATGTTGAGAGAATCAAAAATGAAGGATGAAGTCTGAAAGGGACCCACCGAGTTTACCATTTCTTGGACGGACGTCACGCCTTCTGGACCAAAGCTAGGGACCCAACCCTTCCAGGGGACCTCTTCCTTTACCGTTGAGTGAAGTCATAAGAACGGACCTCTTAGGGTACCTGTCTCCTCGAACCACCCGATGTCAGGCACCCCAGCGTTTCTCAGTCAGTGTTGACTCACTGATTGTGAAAGAAAAGAAAGTCTCAGACTTCCTGTAGGTCTCCACTTTCGAACCCCAGAGGAGTCCGGACATTTCGTGTAAGGGTAAGACCCGTATACACACCGGAAGAACTAGGGGGACATATAAACTCTTGAAAATTTTCGGGAATAAGGGGGTATACAGAGGAAAGTGTTGGAGAAGGAGGGTCAAAAAAGTAATGCAAATAACGAATAAGACTCAAAACAGGAAACGGGGGTCCGTCGATCCCGTTTATAGACTCGGAAATTTACGAAAATCATTTTGGGTGAAATGAGGAACCCTTTCGAGACTTAGTCCGTTTTGTTTCTATTTGTAAGACGGTCTACTCAACTCTAGGTCTCGGTGTTAAATGACTCTTATTTGAGGTATTACGAGAAAGACCATGATCGTCGGAAGTGGTCGACTAGACCCCACAACCCTACTGATGAACCGTCAAATTTTATGGTGTCGTGAGATTGATGTTATGTCCTCGAAGAGAGAAGTTGTCCAAAAAGGGACCAACGACTACTTACCGTACAAAGGACAGTATAGTCATTTGTTTCCTACAGTGTCAATAGTTGTTAACATCGGTGGTGACTTCCACTCGACTACTCGGGACTCCCTTGAGTCCCTCCTTTCTTATGGAAGGTAAATCTTCGGTAGTCTGACGTTGGTGAAGGATGAGACTGGGGACTCCTTTGAGTTCTAGACTTTTGTGTCCTATGACCGGGGTCTATCGACTCCACGTGTAGTTTTCTTACTAATGTCACTCAGGTCTGAGGACGTAGAAGGGTATGTCTCTTTTCGTGATTTAAGACATCAAACTGCATAGACCAAAGAGATTAGTCGTCAGAAAACTACAAGGACCAATGGACGAGAAACAACGTTTTGAGGATATATAGGATCGAGGAGGGAGTGGAGGAACCTCGTCGTCAAAGAGTCTCGATAGACCCTACGACAGAGGGGTCGACGTCGGGAGTAAAACAGGGTCTATTTTGAATTGAGTGTGGAGGGTGTAGCACGTAAAAAAGATTTCGTTGTGACGACATCAACAAACACAATAAATTTTTAATCTAAGGTCACACTACGTTTTCAAATAAGACTGTCAAAAACCATACCTGAGACCTAAAGAATAATGAGACGGTAAAAAACTCTACAGAAGAGAGACATACAAAAATTTGAGAGATGTTATATTACAGTCGTACGTCAATAGAAAGTTTTAATTGGATACTTTCGTCATGTTCTAATACGAACTAACAGTCATTAAAATTTCACCTTATGAGCCAATTAATATTACAAACTATGAAACAGTGTTTATTTAAATATATAAAATGAACTAATTTTTTGTACGAAAGACCTTATATCGATACCTTTAAAGTATAAAGATTTATACAAATTTTCAATAATGTTCCAATTTTTAATATCTATTTATAGTTTTTATTCAAAACAATGGTAACACTTGTCATTTATAAACCCATGACAAACTCAAGAAGAGTTAATTTTTTTTAGTAAAGATCAGTTTTGTTTAAATGAATTCAAAATTTCCAATGATCATGTACAAAAGGGGAAAATGGAGTACGAGAATAGTACAGACCAATGTCCTCGTAAGGAAGGAAGTTCAGAGAGTTTTTTTAGTCCTATTTTCTACTCACTTTTTTATTGACGTGTACTGTTTTCTAGGTTTTACTATCACTTTCACTTTCAACGAGTCAGCACAGACTGGCAAACACTGGGGTACTTGATATGTCAGGTACTTTAAGAGGACCGGTCTTATGACCTCACCCATCGAAAAGAAAAGAGGTCCCCTAGAAGGGTTGGGTCCCTAACTTGGGTCTAGAGGTCGTAACGTCAGTCTAAGAAATGGTCGACTCGGTGTTCCCTTCGGGTTTTTACTATTATTTTGTAATATTACTTTATCTTATACAGGATCTTCGTAATTTTTTGGGGTAAACACGTTGTTGGATAAAGATCAGTGTACCTTTAGTCGTGTTCTATGTTGGTGTGAACGAGGTACTCGGTTTGACACCTCAATAGGTCTTTAATGGTCGGGTGTTTTACTTTCTTCCCAAACGTATAATTTTGAGTCTCGAGATGATGAACTTTATATGGTGTATCTGAAACTCTAACTCCTAGGTACAATAATTACCAGTCAACTAAAACGTTTTCGTAGTGGGAATAAAAAGTCGGTATTAACGTCTCTGACTTTACCTTCAAAAGACTGAGACGTAATCCATATAAAGAGTAATGTGTTCATATGAAGAAACGAGTTAAGAGGTGTAGTCCCTAAAGACCGTATTTCAATGTTATGTTATAGGAAATTGTAAGAGGGGAGAGGGGATTATCCGTTCTGCACCCAACGTTTCATTTGTAGGATCACCCAATATACATCTCCCTTCGTCCGGTAATGTTTTCCTCCCTATTCAGATCACTTCACCCCCTCAATGAACAGGTTTCACCTATCTTGTGTATTTGTCGGTGAGGTGTCCAAAGAAAACCTCGATAGGATCTATCTTTCTGGGTACCAACCAGGTGAGATTTCTCCAAGTAGGATCCCCATCGCAGAACATTTCCTTTCTCGTGTCGACTTAACCCTCTACTTGTGGACCCGAGAATTATAACCAAGACAGTACACGAGTGACTTCTGAGAACTTCAAGTATACAACCCTCAAGGAACCACGGGTAAAAACAGGTGGAAAGGGAAAGTAAGGTGTAAGAGAGGAAACCGTCGGTAGAGTGGATATGAATATAGAAGTTAACGGTAAGTAGGTGTATACTGAGGACGCAAAGGGAGAGATCCAGTCAGAGACTAGATTTATAGAACGATGTAAGAATTGTAAGGGTGAACCCATATGCTTCCATAACTTTTTAGTTCTACCAAGTAGTACAAAGGTGGTCTTTCCTAGGTAATATGTAACGAGTAGGGTCAACTATAGTGATGGACAGTGTGTCTATTAGTCCACTTTGTTGACTCTTAGTGTGATTGTGGAGGAAGATATATGGGGTAGGTCGAGAGTTTAGAAAGTACTCAAGTGGACAAACAAGTAAGAAAGTATATAGGAAAACAGATCATCTTTCTTCTGACAACGACCGAGTTCCCTCTTACCCCTATTAGTTAGTGTGTTAGTCTCAGGATCTCACTAGGTAACTTTAATCTTCCCCGATGAAGTCCTTCAAAAAAGTGTCGTCCCTTTCATCCCTCGTATCCACCACTCCGTCCTCCAAGGCAATGGGAGGACGAGAGGTGGGTCCGTGGGGAAGGATTATTTCATAGAACAAAACATTTTTTTTTTTTTTTTTTTTCTTACATGCCCCGTTTCACCCTTAGTTTTACCGTAGAAGACTTCACGGGGTGGTCCACGGGTTGTAACCATGAAATTTTTACTCCTTCCGACTTACAGTCTCGTCAATTTATAGTAAAAGTCCAGGGTGTCAATTTTCCGATTCTAGTAGAGGCACTCCCAACAGACTGGGATCACTGGCACCAGAGTGGTGAGAGGGTGAACTTGAAGAGAAGGTATACCACCGGAACGTTCCTACTCCTTACTCACTCAAATACGAAAGACCCATCCTTTTAGACACAACTCACCATGTCCAATGGTCCCCTAAACATAATTATAAATAGAAGGAGGTTAACTTCTAAAGACTATCTATGTGTCCTAATCTCGAGTACATTCTTCAGACCCTACTTTACACCTATCCTAGGATCGTCTATGGATGATGTACGTACCATCGGCACAAGATAAAATGAGAAAGAAAAAAAAAAAATTGAAAATTGTCAATTTTTTTTAAAAAATAAGTAAATAAAATTAACCTCCGATTAATGAAGTGTTATAACATCACCAAAACGGTATGTAACTGTACTTAGTCGGTACCCACATGTACACAAGGGGTAGAACTTGGGGAGAGGGTGGAGGGAGAGGTAGGGTAGGGAGACCCATTAGGGTCACGTGGTCGGGACTCGTGGGACAGAGTACGTATCTTAGACCTGACCGCTAAACAAAGTGTATACTATTATATGTACAAAGGTACGATAAGAGAGTTTAGTAAGGGGTGGAACGGAAGAGGGTGTCTCAGGTTTTCTGACAAGGTATGTAGACACAGAGAAATCGACAGAGCGTATATCCTAATAACAATGGTAGAAAGATTTAAGGTAATATATACAATCATATGACATAACCACAAAAAGAAAGACCGAATGATGTAAGACATATTTTAAGAGTGACAAATGTCTACTGTACTAGGAGATGTATCTTTTGGGATTTCTGAGGTGGTCTTTTAATGATCTCGATTAGTTACTTATCTCATTTCAAAGTCCTATATTTTAATTGTGTCTCTTTATGACACAAGTACCTAGTCTTCTTAGTTATCTCACTTTTACTCATATGATGGGTTTCGTTAGATATCTAAGTTACGTTAGGGATAGTTCAATGGTTACCATAAAAAGTGTCTCGATCTTGTTTACTGAAGTGTTAAACATACCTTTATGTTTTTTTTTTTTTGAGCTTATCGGTTTCGTTAGAACTCTTTCTTCTTACCTTGACCTCCTTAGTTGGACGGACTGAAGTCCGAGATGATGTTTCGGTGTCAGTAGTTCTGTCATACCATGACCGTGTTTCTGTCCTTATATCTAGTTACCTTGTTTTATCTTTCGGGTCTCTATTTAGGAACGTGGATACCTGTGGAATAGGGACTGTTTCCTCCGCTCTTATATGTCACCTCTTTTCTGTTAGAGAAATTGTTCACCACGACCCTTTTGACCAGTTGGTGAACATTTTTTTACTTTGATCTCGTGAAAGATTGTGGTATGTGTTTTTATTTGAGTTTTACCTAATTTCTAGATTTACATTCTGGTCTTTGATATTTTGAGGATCACCTTTTGTATCCGTTTTGTGAGAGACTGTATTTAGTGTCGTCCTAGGAGATACTGGGTGGAGGGTCTTATTACCCTTATTTTCGTTTTTATTTGTTTACCCTGCATTAGTTTGAATTTTCGAAAATGTGTTACTTCCTTTGATAAAATGAGAAAGACTCAGACTAATAAGAGAGACACTTGATTTCAACGATCTGATCCATTGACCATTCTAGGGAAAGACGAAACAAAGATATTCCCAATTTCTACCGATGAATCATCAAAAACCTACGATGTTTCACTCAGTCTCAAGGAGTAGTTGTGAGGTAGGGAGGAACGTCCGACATGAAGTCGTTATCGTCTGACAGAGGACCGACACATGGGGTTCGTGTGACCCATGTAAAGGAGAAGGTACAAGAAACGTATCAGTTCTTATAGGTATATCCATAAGGTGAAGGAGAGTTGTTAGGATGAGGACATGCTAAATCGAGTTTTGGGTAGAGGAAGGGAGTACTAAGACTGACCGGAACGGACCGTACGTTATATAAGAGTTCTTCCTGTTTTGTTTTCTTACTTCGGTAACGTCACTTCCAAATTATAAGAATTACGTATTTTCGTTATTTATAGTCCTTTACACCAATTGACATAACCATTTATCCCTTTACTTCCACTTTTGTTGTCTTTCTTTATAAAGTCTCATTAGTCAACTCTTTCTGAATAAAATTTTAGGATTGTACTCAAACCCACTTGAGGTCCTCAACCACTACTTGTCCCTCCGGACCGCACGACACTAAGTACCCCAGCGTTTCTCAGCCTGTGCGGACTCGTTGACTTGACTTGACTTGACTTTATGGTTTCAAGACCCAACAAAAACCAAAATAAAAAACAAAGATACTATGTATTTGACTCTTAAAAATGGGTAACAACCACCGTCAAATTTTTCCATCTTTGTAAATCCCCGTATTAAAATATTAAAGTTCATTTAGAATAAGTATAGGATTCTGAGTCTACAAAGTACGAATCCGTGTATTGTGGACCTTTGAGTATATATGTATGTATGTATATAAGTATTTTGTGATATGATGAATTCCTCACCCCGTTCTTAAAACATTATGAAAAATTCCAGTGTATCGAACAATTCTCCTAATGACCTTAAGATTAGGACTAAAAGAGTGGGATGTGATCGGATGACTGAGGGGGTGTCTATCAGCGGAAAACTCTGAGTCCAAGCCCGAACACATTTAAATGAACTACACTTTTGGACCCATCTTAGAACATCCACATTTCCTGTCTTGGTGATTCATCCTCCAACAATCTGTTCAAATCCCGACTTGTCTCTCTTTCTACCTTCATTCTCAAACTTAAGTCCAACGGTCACGGACCGTGTATTTTCAACGAGTATTTATATATCACTTTCCTCCTTACTTATAGTTATAACCTTTCTAGTCGGAAACTGTCACTAGTATAAAGAAAGGTTGGAAAAGAATTAACATATGTTCTATTTCCGAACAAAATATGAAGGTCAAAATCTTAGACGAAACATTTTTAATTAAAAATTTTATAATTAACGAAACTGTTACACTTTATGCTTGAAGCCCACTATTTCACATACATCCAAATAACTGACATTGTTTATATGGTGAGACTCCACCTTATAACCATCATCAGCCCCCCTCTAACACACCCACACGTCTTCGTACCCCACATACCCTTGAGAGACTTGAGACATGACGAGTTAAAAAGGAACTTGAATTTCGACTAGATGTTTTATTTCAGATGCATTTGTTTGTTTTTACAAATAACGAAACCAAAAGAAAGGAACGATTTTATTTCACAAAAACAAAACTCTTTTAAATCTTTAATCTCCAGAAGTAGTCGACCACTGTTCTTTACTTTAACGTTGAACTTAGAGTACCAACTCTTCTTGTCTAATCCTTTCCTACTCCCTCCTGATCCCAAGGGAATTTGAGTACATTGTCTGAAAAGATCTACACTTTACGTCGTGTTTTGGGACACGAAGGTAACGATAATGGATACGTAAGAGATTCGGAGTACTGTCTGTCTAGGATGGACTAGTCATTTTAAACCCTACTACCATATGTATCATAGATTGAACGAAGGAGGGGATAAGTATTAATTAATACCTTTATAAAAGTCTTTTCATTTAGAGAGTAATGTTATTATTAAGTGTTTACTTAAATCCTGGTCTAAGGTTAGAGGACAAAATTTTACAATAAAATTATCGACAAAGTTTAGGACTTTCTACTACGACATTTTCACGACGTGAGTTATACGGTCGTTTAAACCTTTTGAGTCGTCACCGGTGTCCTGACCTTTTCCAGTCAAAAGTAAGGTTAAGGTTTCTTTTCGTTACGTTTTCTTACGAGTTTGATGGCGTGTTAACGTGAGTAGAGTGTACGATCATTTCATTACGAGTTTTAAGAGATTCGGTCCGAAGTCGTTATGTACTTGGCACTTGAGGGACTACAAGTTCGGCCAAAATCTTTTCCGTCTCCTTGGTCTCTAGTTTAACGGTTGTAGGCGACCTAGTAACTTTTTCGTTATCTCAAGGTCTTTTTGTAGATAAAGACGAAATAACTGATACGGTTTCGGAAACTGACACACCTAGTGTTATTTGACACCTTTTAAGACTTTCTCTATCGTTATGGTCTGGTGGACTGGACGGAGAACTCTTGAGACATACGTCCGGTCCTTCGTCGTCAATCTTGACCTGTACCTTGTTGTCTGACCAAGGTTTATCCTTTTCCTCATACAGTTTGGACATATGACAGTGGGACGAATAAATTGAATATACGTCTCATGTAGTACTTTTTGCGACCTGACCTTCTTTGTGTTCGACCTTAGTTCTAACGGTCCTCTTTATAGTTATTGGAGTCTATACGTCTACTGTGGTGGGAATACCGCCTTTCACTTCTCTTCGATTTTTCGGAGAACTACTTTCACTTTCTCCTCTCGCTTTTTCAACCGAATTTCGAGTTGTAAGTCTTTTGCTTCTAGTACCGTAGGTCAGGGTAGTGAAGTACCCTTTATCTACCCCTTTGTCACCTTTGTCACAGTCTGAAATAAAACCCCCCGAGGTTTTAGTGACGTCTACCACTGACATCGGTACTTTAATTGTCTGCGAATGAGGAACCTTCTTTTCAATACTGGTTGGATCCATCATATAAGGTTTCGTCTCTGTAATGAAACGGCTGATTCCAGACAGATCAGTTCCGATACCAAAAAGGACACCAGTGCATACCTACACTCTCAACCTGACACTTCTTCCGACTCCTGGCTTCTTAACTACGAAAACTTGACGCCGCGACCTCTTCTGAGAACTCTCAGGGAACCTGACGTTCCTCTAGGTTGGTCAGGTAAGACTACCTCTAGTTAGGACCCACAAGAAACCTTCCTTACTACGATTTCGACTTCGAGGTCATGAAACCGGTGGGGTACGCTTCTCAACTGAGTGACCTTTTCTGAGACTACGACCGTCCCTAACCCCCGTCCTCCTTCTCCCCTGCTGGTTCCTACTCTACCGACCTACCGTAGTGTCTGAGCTACCTGCACTCAGACTCACTTGAGACCCTCAACCACTACCTGTCACTCCGGACCGCACGACGCTAAGTACACCAGCGTTTCTCAACCTGTGCTGACTCGCTGACTTGACTTGACTTGATGTATTCATCATTTAAAACCTACATTCCATTTAAGTTTGTTGTGTCTTTATGTATATTACAGATATAAAACGGTGTCGGGACCTCTATAAGTAATGACATCAACCACATACATATTAAATATATATTACATGTGATAAACTTCTCGAAATATCTTTATGGTAAAACATCTTTTAAGAGGTGTAGGTCCGTGGACATTTACGACTTAAGTCACAAATGTGTAACAGGACCGTTACGTCTTCTTAGTCTTTTTGATTTCTAACAAATAGGAGAAGTAGTTGAAAATCCGGAACTTGGGAGATAAAAGAAATGATCCGGAATGTAAAAGTTGTAATTATGTTTGACCAAATACTAAGAGAAAAGTTACTTATCTATTTGTTTATATGGTTTTGGGGGGTTTTTGGGAAGGGATGTTTAGTTATAAGGACTTGATGTAGGAGGGTAGAGAGAAAAGTAAAAGTGTTTGTTGTTTGAAGAGTTTTATCGTCCCTTGATAATTATATAAGTGTCAGAGGTGAAAGGTTGGAGGGACAGTAAGGAGTCGGGTAGGAACAGATAACGGAGAGGTAAATCGAGTTAGACAAGAATTGTTCCGGTGGTTACCGTAGTAACAAAATTTTAGGTTTCCCCAAGGAAAGTCGGGTATAGATACATCCTCGGGTACAAAGACTACTTTTGTTATGTACGAGAAACAAAGTGGAACAATTTTTTTAGTGTTTGAATGTCTTTTCAACGACCATATTTTGTTTCCTAGGAGACGGGGTGGAGGAAGAGACCTGGTATTCTCTCGTTCAACGGTTGTGTTACGACTACGGGATGTCGAGGGTTTATGAAATCTCACACACAAAATTTCTGTTCTTATAAGAGGACACATTGATCTTCTGTTGGTAGTTTTAGTCCCTTAATAGTAATTATTATAAATAATGTTCGATTAGGAGTCTGGGACAAGTTCAAAACGGTCACCAGAATTGTTATAGGAAGTATCGTTTTCCTAGGTCCTGTTTTAGAATATAACAGTACAGAGAAATCAAAAGGTGTCAGATCGTTTCGAGGAGTCAAAAAAGAACTGAAACTACTTGAGTTGTAAAAACTTCTGACACTCAGTCAATAAAATTTGGGAAAGGAGGGAGAGAAGGGAAAGGTAACGAATGACGGAAGTCTGAAAGTCTCGATGTTAAGATCTAGACTAGTGGTCCCCATAAACCGGTGTCACTGATGTAAAATGTCTCCTTTTGGATATTAAAAGAAAGAAAGAAAGAAAAAGAAGATGAGAATAAAAAGTCACTGAGTAGTTTTGACAAATGATAAAGGTAATATGAAAAGTTCAGACAAAACATATACTGAAGAAACCGTACACTAACTAAACTTGGTTGTGAAGTGGATTCTTTAATGTATTTACCGTTTATCCATGTACTTTTCTACTAGTTGTAATAATCAGTTATACCTTTACATTTAATTTTACTGTTACTCTATAGTGATGTGGGGACACACTTACCGGTTTTAATTTTTATTACTGATGTGATTCGTGACTGTTATAACACGAACCTCCTAACTTGGGAGTATGTGACGACTACCTTTACTTTTTACCATGTTGGTGAAGTCTTGGTCAAACCGTTAAAGAGTGTTGTAGTTAGAATGTAGACGGTATACGAGGTCGGCAACTTGGGGATTCATAAATGGGATGTCCTTCTTTCGTACACAGGTAGATTTCTGAATTTATGTTTACAAGTATGACCACAGTAAATTTTCTCGAAGTATAACCTTTGTTAGAGTATAGGTAGTGGTCTACTTACCTATTTTGTTTAACACTATATAGGTATATTGTCTTATGGTAAGTCGTTATTTTTCTTTAATGGATATGTCCGTTGTTTACTTATTTAAATCTTTATCCGACTTACTTTCTTCGATCTTTTTTCATGTAAGACATGTTAAGATAAATGTATTTTAGTATATGTTACTTTAATTAACTCTGTCTTCAGGTCACCAAAGGACCCTTACCTTTTCTAGGTCCCCTCCTTCAAAATCCGGTCTCCGTCCACCCACCCCTCCAATGTTTCTCCGTCCTCCTTAAGTAACCGAGGAAACATCATAATCAAAGTACTATATCTGTACTCCATCCGTCATCTACCTGGGGGTGGTGGGTCCTTTTCGTTAAATTCAAGGAAGGGACACCTGTCTTTGAGGTTTGATAGTTATCGTCTTGTTGACTCTCCTCCGACCCGGGATGGGTCTATTCTTCATTTTCTAGTGTATAATAAGTAAGAAATAGGAAGTCTCCGTGTCCAGTCATCACCGGACGGTGTCCCTGTCCCAAAGACCGACGTCGTCTGGACCCTCCACGTCACACACCGTACTCAGGAGAAGTTCCTCCAGTGGTAATCGAGGTGATATCTCGGTGGCTCGTCTACTGGGTATTTGACCTCTGTTTAATATGGTTTCTTCAAGAGTGTGACAATGTTGTCAAGATCCCGAGTATTGTCTAAAGGGTTTGACCCCTACGTCGTTTCCCTGACTCTTGAGGGTCCCTTAAACTGAAACTTCCGGTCACCCTAAACTAATACCTTGAAGGGAGCCTGACCCCTTTGTCTGAGAACCTCCCGTGTTGTTTTGGAACACACGTGGTCCTGGGTCCTCTTTCCTCGTCACTGGGGTGTTCTCTGACTCCGTCTGAACGGACACTCACAGACCTCAGAGGCCACCTCCGTACCCAGTTGTCACCGCACGGCGTGTCAGTCCCCGTGTCTGATGTTGTCAGGACCCTCGACACCACACGACCGTATTCAGGAAAACTTCCTCCAACGGTAATGTCGGTAATGGGGATGGTATCGAACCGGAGTCCTGTTTGATGTCCATCCCTTGTGTCGGGGTGGGTCGTCGTCTTTTAACCTAATTTCTAAATGACTCGTACCGAAACGGGTCGTCTCCTTCTGGGTCATAAAGTGGATCGATCAGGGAGGGTAGTCCCTCGAAAGTGTTCGGATAATAGGAGTAGGTGGTCTCCCTTCTGTTATATCTTTGGTGTTAGTGTCTTTTGATTAGTTTAGCTAGTAAACCTAGTGTCGGAACAGATTGACTTACTTTGATACTCGGTACGGTACATCTCGGAGTTCTGTCTGTCCAGTACCACCTCTCAAGACTGTTTTGCACCAGGTGACCTCTTCCCTTACCGTTTGGTGAAGTCATAAGAACGGAACTCTTGGGGTACTTGTCATATTTTTCCTTTTTTCTATACTGGGACTTTCTACTTGAGGGGATCAGTCATACACGGGTTGTACGATGACCTCCTCTCACCTCTTTATCAAGATCTTCTTTTCTTCTCCTACTCGGTTTCGTCTTTTTTACGGGACAAAACCTACACAGACCACTACTTTCATTTCAGACTACGACTCTTTTGTTATAACATATCCGTGACTCTTATACTCCAGGTACTTACTTCCAATTAACGTTCACCAGTTTGTCCTCTACCCTTCTCACTTGTGACTGTCAAATCCTTAGTCACTTGATTTTACCTACCCTTACCTACTTAAATGTTTACCCTTAGGGAATACTAATATGTCACCTTCACTGTTTATCTAAGTTCCCTAATCTAGACTATCTCACGGACTTCTTGATACCTACCTCCAAACACTGTAAAATATCCTCCACCATTAGTTTTGGTAGGGGTTCTATTTCTTTACGTTTTTCCGTTTTGCCAACAGACTCTTCCCGAATGTTTAGCGACTCTTTTCTTCTCTTCACTTTCCGTTTCCTCTTTTCCTTTATGTGTAAGTAGACTTACGTCTCAAGGTTTCTTATCGTTCCTCTCTATCCTTTCGGAAGAAGTCACTAGTCACACTTCTTTATCTCCTTTTGTTATCTTACCTTTTCTGATCTCTAGAGAAGTTCTTTTAATCTCTATGGTTCCCTTGTAAAGTACGTTTCTGCCTGTGTTATTTCCGTACCTGGATTGTCTTCGTCTTCTATAATTCTTCTCCACCGTTCTTATGTGTCTACTGGATATGTTTTTTCTAGAATTACTAAGTCTATTGGTACTACCACACTAGTGAGTGGATCTCGGTCTGTAGGGTCTCACACTTCAATTTACCCGGAATCCTTCGTAGTGATACCTGTTTCGACCACCTCCATTACATTAAGGTCGTCTCGACAAAGTTTAGGATTTTCTGTTACGACGTTTTCACGACGTGAGTTATACGGTCGTTTAAACCTTTTGAGTCGTCACCGGTGTCCTGACCTTTTCCAGTCGAAAGGGAGGTTAGTGTTTTTTCCCGTTACAGTTTCCTACAATCTTGATGGTGTGTTAACGTGAGTAGAGTGTACGATCGTTTCAATACGAGTTTTAAGAGGTTCGGTCTGAAGTTGTCAAGTACTTGGCACTTAAAGTTCTACAAGTTCGACCTAAATCTTTTCGGTGTCCTTGGTCTATAGTTTAACGGTTGTAGACAACCTAGTATCTTTTTCGTTCTCTTAAGGTCCTTTTGTGGATGAAGACGAAATAACTGATACGGTTTCGGAAACTGATACACCTAGTGTTGTTTGACACCTTTTAACAATTTCTCTACCCTTATAGTCTGGTGGAATAAACGGAGGACTCTTTGGACATACGTCCAGTTCTTCGTTGTCAATCTTGACCTGTACCTTGTTACCTGACCAAGGTTTAACCCTTTCCTCATGTAGTTCCGAGATATAACAGTGGGACAATTAACTTAAATATAAGTCACATGTAGTACGCTTTACGGTCCGACCTACTTCGTGGTCGACTTTACTTCTAACGACCCTCTTTATAGTTATTTGAGTCAGTACGTCTACTGTGTTGGGAATACCGTCTGTCGCTTCTCATTGATTCCTCGGAGAACTACTTTTACTTTCTCTTCTCACTTTTTAGACGGGATTTTGAGTTGTAAGTTTTATGATTCTAGTACCGTAGGTCAAGGTAGTGAAGTACCGTCTATATACCCCTTTCTTACCTTTGTCACTGTCTGAAATAAAAGAACCCAAGTTTTTAGTGACGTCTACCACTGATACCGTAATTTTCTACTGTAATTTTCTACGAACAAGGAACCTTCTTCTCGAAACTGTTAGGATCTGTCGTATAATTTTTCGTCGCTGTAATGAAACGACTGTTTCCAAGAATAACAGTTTCGATACCAAAAAGGTTATCAGTAGATACCCACACTCTCATCCTGGTATTTCTTTCGACTCACGGCTTCTTAACTACGAAAACTTGACACCACAACCTCTTCTGAGAACTCTCAGGGAACCTGACGTTCCTCCAGTTTGGTCAGGTAGGATTTCCTTTAGTCAGGACTTATAAGTAACCTTCCTGACCACGACTTCGACTTCGAGGTTATGAAAACGGTGGATTACCCTTCTTACCTGAGTAATCTTTTCTGGGACTACGACCGTTTCTTACTTCTGTTCTCCTCTTCCCCTACTGTCTCCTACTCTACCAACCTACCATAGTGACTGAGTTACCTGTACTCAAACTCGTTTGAGACCCTCTGTCACTACCTGTCCCTTCGGACCAAACGACGTCAGGTACCCCAGCGTCTCAACCTGTACTGACTCCCTGACTTGACTTGACTTGACTTTACCCGGAGTCCTGATGATGTTTCGTTCAAACGACGATTACCTAACTGTAAGGTGAACAATTTAGAGAAAGGGTACTCTAGTTTCATGGAAGAGATGAAAATCCCATCTTAGAGTGTCCTCATAAAGAAAAATAAAAGAATTTTATAAATAAATAAAAACCAACACAACCCAGAAGTAACGAAGTGAGTCCGAAAGAGATCAACGTCTCTTGATCCCGATGAGAAACAACGTCACGTACCCGAAGAATAACACCACCGAAGAGAACAACATCTCGTATCCGACATCACACGTGTCTGAACTTATCAATGACGTGTACACAAGTCATTAAAACCGAGGAACCGAGGTATCGAGTCCGAGTCATCAACACCTTGTACCCGGATCCACGGGGTACCGTACACCCTAGAAGGGGGATGGTCCCTAGCTTGGTAACAGGGAACGTAACGTTCCGTCTAAGAATTGACGACCTAGTGGTCCCTTCGGGTCCTCGGTAAAGTATTGTACCAAAGTAGGTCTAGATACGTGAGTGATCTCGGTCTACAGTGTAAGGTGGTGCTTCACTTCACAACCCCAGAGGTCTCCTGGTGATGGGAACTTGGACCTCATCTGTGAGGTAGTCGGTAGTCCTGTGTCCAGGAGTCTTGGACGGAGGAAGTCTGTGGACTATACTCGTTCCGGTAGTCGTACTCCTTGGGTGAGGTCATGAGAACGGACCTTATAAGGTACCTACCCCCTCGGACCATCCGAGGTCAGTTACCCCAACGTTTCTCAGTCTGTCCTGAAAGAAAGAAAGATATCAAGGAAAACCTCTTCCTTTACCGTTGGGTGAGGTCACAAGAACGAACCTCTTAGAGTACCTGTCTCCTCGGACCACCCGATACCAGATACCCCAACGTTTCTCAGCCTGTGCTGATTCGTTGATTGTGTGTGTGTGTGTGTGTGTGCGTGTATAGACGTACTCTCGACGTGTTCCTTTTTGTATAGGTCGTTAGTGGTACCAAATGACCACATTAACACACGGGACGTGGCACGATCCGTGACCCAATCAACTGTTACTGTGACTTTGTTGACCCATCACTAACATTGTTGGTCTACAATGTTACTCGAAGGGTGGTACCGGAAAAAGAAGAGGAAAGGAGTAGATAGGGAATTGTTGTTTCAACTTTTCCTCATTCTTCACCGGACTGAAGTATGTCTGGAAGTACTAGGGCGTTATTGGTGTCCTGGTATCCGAATGAGTACACAATAGTTACTTACAAGAGTCGCTAGGACACCCCTTTCGTTAGAATAGGGTAAAATGTCTCCCTTTTTGACTCCGAGCCTCTCTCAGCGATGGACAGAGTGGAGGGCGCGAGGACGGAATTCCTCTTTTCACCGAGGTCCTGTGGGGACCTCGTCCTACGGTGTGAGTGACCACGGCCCGCCCTGGGGTCTCGAAATGGATGCTCTGTCGCCCCGTGGCTCTGGGTTTCGCCCTTTCGCCGCCGAAATTACGCCTAGGAACAGAGGGGTGTGGGGTCCCACTAGGTCGGGGGGTGGGGGACGGCCAGGGGTGTGGAAGTCGTCTCAGGGTTTGTGGACTTCTAACTTGTACACCATGAGAGTCCAATGGGCAGAGGTGTCTTTTCAGCAGTGCCAGCGGTATAAATGCAGTCCATAGGTACCGTTGCCGCTATGCGTCCGATCAGGCGGTGTAGGCCTTTACGGAAAAGTGGAAGGAAGTGGTGGGGCCTGAAGCCACTTTCGACTCGTGTAATCGAAACCGACGGTTGTCTTTTTCGCATGATTAATCTACGTGATCTGACCCTAGTCCCTTTGACCGTTTGAGGTCCTCCTCTCAAAGGGGTCTCTCCATAGGACCCCAAGAATCTCTACTCGATGGGGAGTCTTCCGATTGTCGGCAGTAGACACCATCTTGTAAGTCTCTTACGGATATTAGTACACTAACCTGTTAGATCCTTGAGCCTTTCTACAGTAAATTTCTCTGTAAGTCTCCACGAAGTCCCTCCGTCCGGATCTTATTATATTAGTAAATTATCCGTCTTTCTTTGGACTAGCTAAGGGATATGTTAACCAAAGACAAACCCTTTAAGAATAATAGGTAAGGACTATGAAAGAAGGTACTCCTCCCTGTAGATACTGGTTTTGTAAAGATCGAAGAAATATTAAGTGAAGACATGACACCCTTAGTGAATAGACTAATCACCGAAACCTTCCTCCTTGTGTGTCGGGTCTGGGAAAGGGAAGTTTTGAGAACTTCGTTCGACGGGAATACCTCGTGTACAAACGAAACGAGAATCCCGACACAGGTGTCGAGAAGAAGGGAAGAGACTCATAACTACCAAGGGGTTGATCAGGATGCTAGACAATGTCTTACAAACACAGAAATTCCCCAAGGGGTTTATGTAGGAAAGAGGTGTAGACCCGAGACTGGGTTCTTGATACTGTTTTCCTTTTTTTTCTTGTAGTTAAGATAATGAATATTTCCACTATAACCCCTTTTACCGAATCTAAACATCCGTTAACTCGAAGGAAAATTACTTGGGGTCTTAACATGACTGAGCTGGTTCATTTTCACGAAGTACTCCTGAAAGGACCACCAGGTCATCAAAGGTTAGACGGACGGTTACGTCCTCTGTGTCCATGTTAGGGACCAGACCCTTCTAACGTGTACGGTGGCCCGTTGTTTCGGGTTAGAAGTGTTGATGACTCGGGTACATGGTCCCTCGGGATCTCGGACTCGAGACGTTGTTCTCTTTGGTGGTATTACTCTTCTGACACGTGACGTTGATCTCGTCAGAGGGGAGGGGACGACGTTTATGTCTTTCAGACGTGTGTCGCTCTTTCTGGGTCAAGTCGGTTTTTCTTTTTATGTTGACAAAGTTAACGTCGTTCATTCAAAAAAAAATTTCACGAAGTACTCTGTCAGTGTTTCCGGTTTGCGATGTTACATCTCGATAGACGACGACCACTTCTTTGAGACAGATATACACAAGTTCCTTTCATTGAAAAAACGGTTTCCAGTAGGGTCCTCGTTCTCTCACAAAGTCCTTTGTTGGTAACTGTTAGTAAAGAGTTTCACTTATTTATGGGGATCAAGACTGACGTATGAGTGGTTCGTTGAAAAACTCCTATACTACGAGGTACCCAAGTACCTCGGTTAACATCATTGATAGAGAGTCTAGGAATTGTGTCCTTTAACGTGACCTCCTAGGAGAACACCTCCCCCTAACCTTAATCCAAGATTTAGGGTTCTCATCCCACTTTTTGTACGTAGTACTTTTAAAGGACACCTTTAGGGAAGTTCTTCCTTACCTTTATAAGTCTCTAACTATGGGTGTATATTTGGTCGTACGTTAGATATCGGTTTTGATATTACTTCACTGTCTCCTACTCTACCGACCTACCGTAGTGGTTGAGCTACCTGCAACTCAAACTCACTTGAGGCTCTCTACCACTACCTGTCCCTCCGGACCGCACGACACTAAGTATCCCAGCGTTTCTCAGCCTGTACTGATTCGCTGACTTGACTTGACTTGACTTGGCTTGGTTCGGAAGTTCTTAGTCACTTAGGGATAGGATCAGTTACTAAGGTCTGGTGTCCTTTTTTCATGTGGACTTTACATACAAAACCTATAAAAATGAATTATTTAAGGGGGTTTATTATCAGTAAATAATAGAGAGTCCTAAGTCATACAACTGAACCGAGTCAACTCACTAAAAACGAGATGTATAACAGACAGTGAGTCCGAGTGTCAGTAGACCTCCACAGTAAGTCGACCCTGTAGGTTTTTTCCCATGAGTGTACCTACTAACCACGACTAATATAAGACCCCCCGAGTTGCCCCTGACAATTTAAGTGTCAGAGGATGGGGTTATAGTTAGATTTTCCATTTGATTCCCCGTCATTTTACTGATCATGTAATTTCTTTATCGAACTACTAGAAGGAAGTGACACCTAAGGAGTCATTTCGGTAGGACGTTGCGTCTTTACCGGAGTCCGAACGAAATGATACCTTCACCACAACGACAACAAATCAGTGAGTCAGCACAGACGGAGAACCGTTGGGTACCTGACGTTGTACGGTCCAAAGGGACAGGAAGTGATAGAGGGTCTGAAGCGAGTTTGAGTCCAGGTAACTCAGTCACTACACTAGGTTGTTAGAGTAGGAGACAGTAGGAATAGAGGACGGGAGTTAGAAAGGGTCGTAGTTCCAGAAAAGGTCACTCAATCGAGAAGTGTAGTCCACCGGTTTCATAACCTCGAAGTCGGAGTCATAGTCAGGAAGGTCACTTATAAGTTCCAATTAAGGGAAATCCTAACTGACCGAACTAGTGGACCGACAGTTTCCCTGAGAGTTCTCAGAAGGGGTCTTGGTGTTAAGTTTTCACAGTTAAGAAGTCACGAGACGGAAGAAATACCAGGTCGAGAGAGTAGACATGTACTGATGACCTTATTGGTATCCAAACTGACATATTTGCAAACAACCGTTTTATTACAGAGACGAAAAATTGTGTGATAGTTCCAAACAGTATCGAAAAGAGGGTTCTTCGTTCGCAGATAATTAAAGTGCCCACTTCATTGTTAGGTGTCACTAAAACCTCGGGGAGTTTTGTTTCAGAAAATGACAAAGGTGAAAAAGGGGTAGATGAACGGTACTTCACTACCCTGGTCTAAGGTGCTAGAATCAAAAAAAAATAAAAAAATAAAAAAATAAAAAATTTAAAATTTTAGAAATTAAGAATGTACGCAAGGGTTTGTACTTGGGGGGAGGGTGGAGGGAGGGGTATTGTAGAGAGACCCAGTAGGGGTACGTGGTCGGGGTTCGTACGACATAGGACACAGTACGACTCAAAATTCGGTCGAAAAAGTGAGAGGAGAAAGTGGAAGTAGTTCTCCAAGAAATCAAGGAGAAGTGAAAGACGAGAATCCCACTACAGTAGACGTATAGACTTCAATAACTACAAAGAAGGTCGTTAGCACTAAGGTGGTACTCGAAGTAGATCAGACCGTAAAGGTACTACATGAGACGTATATTCAATTTATTCGTCCCACCATTATATATCGGAACCCTATAAGGAAAGGGTTAAAACTTGGTCAACCAACAAAGGACAGACCAAGATTGACAACGAAGAACTGAACGTATGTCCAAAGAGTCTTCCGTCCATTCTACTAGACCGTAAAGGTATAGAAATTTTTTTAAAGGTCAAACAACACTCTTGTTGTTATACCGTCTTATCTTCCTGCACACGTAGAAGAGGACACTCTTGAGGTCTTAACGTTGAGCGACGACTTGTTGGTAGTTGTCCTCTTACAACCAAGGGTGTGTGTGTTTTTTTCTATGGAGTGTAGGTTTCCGTTTTCTCTTCGGGGTTGTTCTACCATCCTCCCCGTTTTAACGTAAATCTTAGTTTGGGGTATGGGTGACCTCTTCAAACCTCCCGAGTTTGTTTTGGAACACACGTGGTCCAGGACCCCCGGGGTGTCTCTGACTCGGTCTGGACGGAAACTCACATACTCACAGAGGACACCTCCGTACCTAGTCGTCACCGGACGACGTACCTGTCCCCGAGACCGAAATCGTCTGGACCCAGTGGGTCACAATCGGCGGTATCTCGGTGGTTCGTCTACTGGGTGTTTGACGTCTTGTTAATACGGTTTCTTTAAGAGTGTGACAATTCTTTCAAGATCCTGGTTGTTGTCTAAAGTGTTGGACCCCTAGTCCGTTTCCCTGACACTAGGCAGTGTCTTAAACTCAAACTTCCGGTCACCCTAAACTAATGTCTTAAAGGTGTCCTGAGCCCTTTGTAGGAGAAGTACTTTCGTTTTCTCCTTTCACTTTTTAGACGGAATTTTGAGTTGTAAGTTTTTTGCTTCTAGTACCGTAGGTCAGGGTAGTAAAGGACCGTTTATCTACCCCTTTGTTGTCTTTGTCACTATCTGAAATGAAAAACCCGAGGTTTTAGTGACGTTTACCACTGACGTCGGTACTTTACGTTTCTGAGAACGAAGAATCTTTTTTTCGATACTGTTTGGATCTGTCGTATATTTTTTCGTATCTGTAATGAAATGACTGTTACCAAGTATATCAGTTTCGATACCAAAAAGGTTATCAGTACATACCTAAACTCTCAACCTAGTATTTCATTCGACTCGTGGTTTCTTAACTACGAAAACTTGACACCACAACTTCTAAGAACTCTCAGGGAACCTGACGTTCCTCTAGTTTGGTCAGTTAGGATTTCCTATAGGCAGGGCTTATAAGTAAACTTCCTGACTACGACTTCGACTTCGAGGTTATGAAACCGGTGGACTACGCTTCTTGACTGAGTAATCTTTTCTGGGACTATGACCGTTTCTGACTTCCGTCCCCTACTGTCTCCTACTCTACCAACCTACTGTAGTGGTTTGGTTGAGCTACCTATACTCAAACTCGTTCGACGCACTCAACCACTAACAGTCCTTCGGACCACACGACGTCAGGTACCCCAGCGTTTCTCAGCCTGTGTTGACCCGCTGACTTGTCTTGACTTGGCTTGACTTGTGTCAATTTCTGAAGTCACATCAGTCATTTCGTCTGTATCTACAAAAAGTCCTTTAGAGAACGAAAAAAATACTAGGTCAGCTACAACCGTTAAACCAAAGACCAAGGAGACGTAAAAGATTTAGGTAAAACGTGAAGACCTTCAAGAGTCAAGTACATGAACTTCGGGTCGACAATTCTAAAACTCGTAATACAACGATCGTACACTCTACTCGTGTCGACACACCAGTAAACTTGTAAGAAACCGTAACGGACAGAAACCCTAACCTTCCTTTTAACTTGAAAAGGACAGGACACCGGTAAAAACTCAAAAGGTTTAATCGACCGTATAACTCACCTTATGAAATTGTCGTCGTAAGAAATACTAAACTTTATAGAATCGACCTCAAGGTAGTGGAGGTGATCGACACAAGGATCATTACGACGGACTCTGGGTGAACTGAAATGGGGTCCTACAGACCGAGAACCACTCACTAGTGTGATAGTACCAATAGAGCCAGTAATTCTGGAAAAAAACACGTCAAGACAACACGTAAGAAAAGTTAAGAAGAATTATAGAAGACGAAGACAATCAAGGTTTGGTAAAGACAGGAAATAACACTGGTAGAAACGTACCTTACGAGGGAACCATAGAGATCAAAAGAACTTCTCAAGAGATCAGAAAAGGTAAGATAACAAAAGGAGAAAAAAGAAACAAGTGAATTCTTCCGAAAAAAAAAAAAAAAATTAGTGAGGAACGATAAGAAACCTTGAGACGTAAGTCTACCCATATAGAAGGTAAAAGAGGAAATAGAAAACGAAGAGAAGAAAAGAGTCGATAAACATTCCGGAAGAGTCTGTTGGTAAAACGTAAAGAAAAAGAACCCCTTCCAAAACTAGTGACGGAAGACATGTTACAATGATTGGAAACAGAAATTGAAAAGTCCATCAGATGATCAGATTAGGGAACTTAGATAAACAGCGAAAGTAACATAATAATCTTCCCTGAACTAAATCCAGTATAGACTTACCGGATTACCAAAAGGGAAGAAAAAAGTCAAATTCAGACTTATATTAGGACTCCTTAACTACGGAAACTTGACACCACGACCTCTTCTGAGGACTCTCAGGGAACCTCTCGTTCCTCTAGTTTGGTCAGTTAGAATTCCCTTTAGTTGGGACTTATAAGAAACCTTCCTGACTACGACTTCGACTTTTAGGTTATGAAACCGGTCAACTACACTTCTCGACTGAGTAACCCTTTCTGTGACTACGACCTTTTCTAACTTCCGTTTTCTTCAACCACCGTCTCCTACTCTACCAACCTAATAAAGTGACTGAGTTGTCTGTACTTAAATTCGTTTGAAGTACTCTACCACTTCCTGTCCCTTAGAACCACACGACGTCAGGGACCCCAGTGTTTCTCAGTCTGTACTGAATCGTTGACTTGTTGTTTTTGTTCTTGTTATCCTTCAATCCTCTTTGATCTATTTTCCCCTTTTGACGAAAAATTATACACGAATCAGCACATTTGATATAAAGTGATTTCTAAAGGAGTAACTCAGGACATCGGAGGTCTTGTACAGACTTAGGATTAAAGAAAGTCATGAGTGTAAAGTAAGACAGGTCCCATCGTTTACAAAATCTACATTACTCGGTATAATAAAAGTTTAATATTAAAAATTTTACAATTTTTGTCATAATGTTTTATTAGTAATTTAGAACGAACTGTTCCGTCCTCATTCATGAATGTTTAATATACCTCACTCAAGAGTACTATAACTTCGTAAGGGTCTCTTCAAGATCTTATTGTGTACTTTTTCTACAGGTAAAGAAGTATCCCCTAACCTTACGTTTTCCTCCTTCAGTTCTCTATGGACCTCATGGTCCTTTCAAGTCGGAACCTCATGTTTTACTTCGACTCGTTTCGGGTTATCTCAAAACGGTTCTCTTACGGGATCAGTACCTTCTGTGGGAGAAGGTTGTCATGTTCTCTACTGAGATGTGTACCTGTAGTGGTCTGCCAGTTATGGTTTTAGTCCAACTAACATAAGAAACGTCGGTTTCCCCGTCTTCAAGATATCTCAGTCGTTTTGTTCTGGCCCTCGACTGACACCGAGTCTAGTACTCAAGAAATTACCTTTTAGGTCCTGATTTAACTTCTTTCATCCCTTTTGTTGATACGGCAAGTCCATACTAGATTTAGTTAAGGAAATACCATATGTGACCTTCACTACTTGTCTAAGTTCTCTAATCTAGACTATCTTACGGACTTCTTGATACCTACCTCCAAGTACTGTAAAATGTCCTCTGCGACTAATTTTGGTAGGGGTTCCATTTCTTTACGTTTTTCCCTTTTACCAACAGACTCATCCTGAATTTTTAACGACTCCTTTTTTATCTTCACTTTCCGTTTTATCTTTTCCTTACATCTCAAGGTTTCTTATCGTAGAGTTATATCTCAAGGTTTCTTATCGTTCCTCTCTATTCTTTCGGAAGAATTCACCTGTTACGTTTCGTTATCTCCTTTTGTTATCTTACCCTTTCCGATCTCTAGTGAAATTCTTTTGACCTCTATGGTTTCCTTGTAAAGTACGTTTCTACCCGTGTTATTTCCTGTCTTTACCGTTCCCGGATTGTCTTCGTCTTCTATAATCCTTATGTCTCTTGACAGGTTTTTCCTAGAATTACGGCTTATTGGTGATACCACACCAGTAAGTGGATCTGGGTCTGTAGGACCTTACACTTCAGTTCACCCGGAATCCTTCGTAATGCTTCTTGTCACCTACACTACCCTAAGGTCCATTTCTACTTACGAGAATTTCACGACGTGAATTATCCGGTCGTTTAAACCTTTTGAGTCGTCACCGACGTCCTATCCAATTCGAATCAAAAGTAAGGTTAGAGTTTCTTCCCGTTACGGTTTCTTACATCTTTGATACCATGTTGACACGAGTGAAGTATACGATTGTCCACCGTCATCACCACTTTTGGGTGGACGGTCACGTCCTCTGTAGTCGTTTTGTCCAAGTTAGGGACCTAGTCCTTCTAGGGGACCTCCTCCCGTACCGTTAGGTGAGGTCATAAGAATCGACCTCTTAGGGAACCTGTCTCCCCGGACCGTCCGATACCAGGTATCACAGCGTTTCTCAGTCTGTGTCAACTTCGCTGAATCATGTCCACAAAAAGACCTTAGGGGAACGAGAAAGATACTGGGTTAACTACGACCGTTAAACTAGAGACCAAGGAAACGGTAAAGATTTAGGTAAACATGTAGACCTTCAAGAATCAAGTGTATGATTACTTGGGATCGAACTACCTAAAACTCGTACTGGAACGATCGTACACTTTACATACCATCAGACTTGTAAGAAACCGGAACGGGAAGAAACCCTAACCTTGCTTTTGACTGAAAAGGTCAGGACACCGGAGACGACTCAAAAGGTTTAAACGACTATACAACGTACGGTGTGAAATTGTCACAGTAGAAAATCCTAAATTTATCGAGTCGACCTTAAGGTAGTGAAGGTGACCGAAAAGTATTAGTACAAAGGATTCCGGGTTGACTGAAGTGTGACGTCCTACAGACCGAGATCCACTCATCGGTGTGGTAGCACCGAAAGACCCAGTGATGATAGAAAAAACATATCAAGAATACCTGAAGGGACCACCGAGTTTGTCATTTCGCAGACAGATGTTACGCCCTCTGCGGCCAAGCTAGGGACCCAACCCTTCTAGGGGACCTCTTCCTTTACCGTTAGGTGAGGTCCTGATAACGGACCTTTTAGGGTACCTGTCTCCTCGGACCATCCGATGTCAGGTACCCCAGCGTTTCTCAACCTGTACTGACTCGCTGAAGTGAAGTGAAGTGAAGTGAAGTGGTACACAAAACACGGGTAGGAACGTATTTTATAAGGGAAGTATAGAATTGATAGAACTTCTGTAGAGATCAAAAAGGGTAGGATAACAAGAGAAGACAAAAAAAAAAAACGTAATAAGTGAATTCTTCCCAACAGGTTCTGTGAAATTAAACATCTTTTTTTACTTTTTACGTAAATCCTTTTTTAGTAAGTTTTAGGTACTTTGGTAGAATAAGTACCTCTTCTTAAGGATTACCAACTCATATATAAACAAAAACTCTGTAAAATGATATATTTATATTGACAAGTAGAATCTGGTATCATTACTCCACTATCGGATGAATAGTAAAATATGTTGACGAAAGAAACCTCGTTGTGGTTACACCCGAAGGATACACCACGATCACCATTTTCTTGGGTAGACGGTCACTTCTTCTGGGTTCTCTGTCCCTAAGCTAGGGACCCAGTCCTTCTACTTGAGTCCCTCCAGTACCGGTGGGTAAAGTCACAAGAACGGACCTCTTAGGGTACCTGTCTCCTGGAACCACCCGATCTCAGGTATCTTAGTGTTTGTCAGTACTATATCCGGGTACATTAGTATTTTTACCCTTATCTTTGTGCTTACCGGTTAAATTCATACTATCAAGATTCTTCACAATTAATAATAACGACTGAGGGAACCAAGGGGTGTGTCAACATTCATGATTTGGACATCAACGAGTAATTTGGGAGTGGTGTCAGATACTCCTCCTCGATGAGAACGGGTTGAAATTTGTAGTCCCTTTACTCCGTGTAACTCCCGTCCCGATTCGTCAGTGTTCTGATTCTACACTTGTCTAATATCCACGGACGACTCGGGGTGTAGATTTCTCACGGGTGACGATGGAGAGTGGACTATTATGAGTGACAGTAGTCCAGTGTGTTGCGAAACCTTTTGGTATGTGTTTTTGTTTGAGTTTTACCTGATTTCCGAATTCACATTCCGGCCTTTAATGTTTTGAGAAATTACTTTGTATCCTTCTTATCAGATACGGTTTTTAGTATCGTTCTAAGAGAACCTGGGTGGAAGATCTCATTACCTTTATTTTCTTTTTTAATTGTTCACGTTAAATTATTTTGAATTTTCGAAAACGTGTCGTTCCCTTTGATATTTGTTTTACTTTTCTGTTGGGAGTCTTACCGTCTTTTGTTAACGTTTACTTTTTTGACTGTTTCCTAATTAGAGGTTTCGACGAGTCAGTCGAGTTATACTTTTTTTGTTTGTTGGGTTAGTCTTTTTATCCGTCTTCTGTATTTGTCTGTGAAGACGTTTATTCCGTATGTCTACTAGTTATTTGTGTACTACACTACGAAGTTGTGACGAGTAATAATCTCTTTACATTTAGTTTTGACGTTACTCCATGGTGGTGTATGATCAGTCTTACCGATAATAGTTTTTTTAGATATTTGTTATTTACGACCTCTTCTACACCTCTTTTCCCTTGAGAGAACGTGAAAGTCACCCTTACATTTAACTATGTCGGTGACACCCCTTGTCATACGTCTAAGGGCTTTTTTTTTGATCCTTATTTTGATAGTATACTGGGTAGTTAGGGTGATAACCCGTATATAGGACTCTTTGGGTGTTGAGTTTTTCTTTGTACATGGGATTCCTAATGGCGTCGTGATAAATGTTATCGGTCCAGTGTCTTTGTTGGATCTACACTTATATGTATACTTACCTGTTTATTAATCACCATATATACATGTTACCTTATAATGAGTCGGTATTTTTCCTTGCTTAAACTCAGTCAGTATTACTCCGCCTACTTGAATCTTTGACAATATGTCTCACTGCATTCAGTCTTTCTCTTTTTGTTTAGATCATTTAATTTCGTATAGATACTTTAGATCTGTTTACCGTGACTACTTGGATAAACGTCCCTTCCTTACCTCTTTGTCTTATCTCTTGTCTGAACTCCTATATCGTCCCCTTACTCTCCCACTCTGTTTAACTTTTTCATCGTGATTTGTGTGTGTGTGTGTGTGTGCGTGTGTGTGTGATGGTACACATCTTCTCTGTCGATCACTCTTCAACGATACATTGTGTCCCTTGGGTCTGACCTCGAAACATACTTGATTTCCACGTCCTACCCCCCTCCCCTCACCTCTCCCTCTCCTATGTATATGTATCAATGTTGACTAAATATTACAACATACCGTCTTTGGTCGTGTTGTAACATTACGTTAATAGGAGGTAAATTTTTAATTTTTACAATTTGACTCCAGGTTATAAAAGGACGTTAAATTATTGTTCTTTAAATTTCGTGACTATAAGTAGTAAAACCAACAATAACCTCCCCTTAAAAGAACAATATACCTCCTTCCCCGAAGGAGTTGGAGAGTAGAGAGAAGGACAGGGACTTTTTATAATGGCAAGATTTCCGAAAAGACCCCTACATCATTCTTACATGAACGAAGGGACGGTAAAATACAAAAATTGTGAACGTTCTTGTTGTCTGTAGAGAAAATCCATTTTTTATTTCTTATATTTTTTCTCGCCTTTTCGTTGGAAAGGGCTTTGTATGTTGGGGGTTTGTGGACGACTTACAAAAATGGATGTAAAGTATCAAGTTCTTATATAATATAAGAAAGAATACGTCCGTAAATATATAAATCCGTACACAAACATATGACTAGATGTTTTCCATTGTAGAGTAAAATCAAAAGGTTGGGAGGATAGTGATATCACCCAACTGTATACAGAACTTTTTCTGTACAGGTTTGGCGTTGGGGACTTGGACACTACTCTGGTAAAACCCCTTATTCCAGACACCGTACTTTGATGTATTTTAGTACTTTAACTGTAATTTAGTAGGACATAAATCCCATCTGAGATGTAGATTACTAACCACAGGATTTTCTTTTTCCTCTCTCCCTCTCTCAACACTGGAGTGATCGGGAAAACTCTAACGATGTCGTGGCGGGGGTTCTAATCCGAAAGGACGAGGCAATCATTTTTTAGGTGGACGTTACGCCCTCTGGACCGAAGCTAGGGACCTAACCCTTCTAGGGGACCTCTTCCCTTTCCGATGGGTGAGGTCGTAAGACCGGACCTCTTAAGGTACCTGACACATCAGGTACCGCAGCGTTTCTCAGTCTGTGTGGACTCGCTGAACGTGACGTGTTCTCTCTCTCCTGACAGCCGAGTCTCGGGACTCTTCACGCGTCCGCGCTGGGGTGTCGTTTCCAGTTTGACTTCAAGGAGACGACTCCGGCGTAGGGCCTTCTTCGAAACCAGAAACACCTCACCACCGGACCCCGGACACGTGGAGTCGTCAGAGCCCGAATCGACGAGTCTTGATTCCCTCTTCGGAGTGGACCCTTGTCCCTCCTTACCTTGAACCGCGGACGGAAGAGGGAGTGATCTCTCGGGACGCGGGTGGTGACGACATGACGTTGTCAACAGTCACGGACCCTCGTCAGTTCCAAGCAAACGAAGGAAAGTCCTATGAATAGAAATTGTGCCTGTTTATGTGGTGGAAGACCCCAGCATGACAAATGGACCGGGTGTCTTGGAAAAATGAATTTCTGTAAGCTACGAGGGTTAGGACCTTAAGACCATAACTACAACTTATATCGAATCATCGTATAATTTTACCGAGATGGGTTTCTGTCGTAGGGAAGGAACACGGTCACGGTGTAGACAGACCTTTAGGAGTTACTCGGACACTACGAAGGAGCGTTGGTGTGCGAGACATTTCGTACGAAGTTTAGCTGACATCTCTTCCGTTTAAACGTGACAGGAAAGACAGTGGGGACCTAGAGAAGCACCTGAGCCATGGTGTGGACTTCTTTAAGGGAACAGTTATACCTTGACACCCTCTATTAAGTTTTGGTTATAGGGCTCCTTACGGTCCAATTTCAGAGACCCGTTGTTAGTTTCCTTTAGTAACTACTGATATGCGGTCAAGTAGATAATTCAGTTGGACCCCTTAATTCTCTTATGCTTCTCCTCTCTTCGTTCCACCTCCGTCTCACTGCTCGGTAAGTCCTCCTTCTTTTGTTTCGGTCACTTCTTATGTATCTCTAATGACCGTCTTCTCCTTCTTCTCCTTTTCTCTGTCCGTCTTTTTTCCGTGTCTCTCTACCTTCTTGTTGACTTTTCACTACTTCGTGACCGTTCTTCCGATTCGGAATTATAACCGTCACAGACACTCCTTGCACAGAGCCGACAGGTGAGCATAAGGTTTTTTAGATTAGGTCAGTGTTGGCTCAGTGTTTCCTTTTCCCTCTCGTTTGCTTTTTTGTGACCGTCACAAGTCTTCATAAACAGTGGCTTAAGAGTTGAACTCAGTCGTAGTGTCAGACTTCAACATCTTCTGTCCTTTTGGAGGTCCAGGTTCCTGTGACTGTCGTCACTATCCTTCTTGGGATGTACCGTTCTGTGTCTTTAACTCCTTCTATACGGTCGTGAAAGAGGAGTCTATACGGAACTTCAAGTTTTCGTTCTACGTCTTCGAAGTCACCTCAGTGGATCTGGAGTCAATACACGGTCACCACCTCTTACCATGGAACTTCCTTTTCACTTTTGTTTTGTTTCGTCAGCACTTTCTCTCAATACACAGTAGTCAGTACTTCTTGGATTTCGACCTCAAAGGAGAAGACCTCTTTGACGTCAATTCGGAATACCGCTTTGTCTCTCACCTACATATCACAGTCTACACTGTGTCTGTGACTTTTTATTGTGTCAACACTGTCTTTTACTCCTCAGAGTGGATGACTGGTTATTCCTATAGAGGTCTCGCTTTTTGGTCCTTAGAAACAGACTTCGTCAGTCGCTAGGTACGATAAGATGTTTTTCTTCTTTTTACAAGGAGTTTCGAAGGAGGCTGGTTCTCATTTGTTCAGGTGAAGTGGGATTTTGACTATCTAAACCTTGCAGATAAAAAACTCTCTATATTTGTTCTTCTTGTCCTATGCAATAATCGTAACGTCGAAGTCTTTCTCCACTTAGTTCTTGTTTACTCCGGTTGGACCGATTTTCCTAGGGGTCTACTTATAGTCAATGTACGATGCAGAAGTGGAGGTCCGTTTAATGATTTACCTGTCTCCTTCTTACGGTTTCTCTCTTCGAAGTTTTTTGTTTGACTTTATCTCGTAGGTCATGGAGTGTCTCGGAGTTTTTCACTTATAAAAGTTGGAAGAAAATTCAAGGTCAACATTGTAACAAGTCAATTACGTTCTTTCATGGTTCAAGTTGATATCTAGGAACATGTATTTTACTGAGTAAGGGATGTCGGACCATTCAGTTTCTTTTCATAAAAAGTCTACAAAGTGTCTACAAACGACGATGACGACGACGATTCAACGAAGTCAGCACAGGTTGAGACACCTTGGGGTGTCTGCCGTCGGGTCGTCCGAGGGGGCAGGGACCCTAAGGGGTCCGTTCTTGTGACCTCACCCAACGGTAAAGTAAGAGGTTACGTACTTTCACTTTTCACTTTCACTTCAGTGAGTCAGTACAGGCTGAGAATCGTTGAGGTCCCTGACGTCGGATGGTCCGAGGAGGCAGGTACCCTAAAAGGTCCGTTCTCATGACCTCACCCCACGGTAACGGAAGAGACTTCTTCTGACAAATGTTGGATCATTTCGAGCTGACACTTCGAGATAGTATCTAAGAAATATTTAAAAAGTAATCACGACGAGATACCCGTGTGAGTAACAGGGATTAATTTCTGGACATACTAATGTCTCCGTCTCATATGTCTACGTAAAGACGGTTTGGGTCAACATTCGTTCTCAAGGTGAGGAAAGTAAAAAAAATTATTGACACTACCTGATTCAAATTCAACTACCAGGAATACCTATATTTTACGGAACTGGATGAGGGTTCTTTAGAATTACAGGCACGTAAAGGGGAGTTCTACGTATAAAATCACGGAAACTCGTGAAAAAACAGGACGAGACTAATGATCAGTCCTGTAATTCTAAAGAACCCTCATCCAGTTCCGTACAAGTCTCGTGCCTCTTCCGTTACCGTGGGGTGAGGTCACGAGAACGGACCTTTGCGGGTACCTACCTCCTCGGACCATCCGATGTCAGGTACCCCAGCGATTCTCAGTCTGTACTGACTCGTTGAAGTGAAAGAGAAAAGTGGAAGTACGTGACCTCTTCCTTTACCGTTGGGTGAGGTCACAAGAACGGACCCCTTAGGGTCCCTGCCCCCTCGGATCACCCGACGGCAGATATCCCAGCGTGTCTCAGCCTGTGCTGACTTCGCTGAATCGTCGTCGTCGTCATTAGTCTCGTTGCAGTATTATATGGTTCATTGATTCCTTCGGTCCGTCTCAAATTTTAGACAAAAGAACGTTGAAAGAGTAATGTAAACGTCTCGTGAACTTTACATAGAAGGTGTTGTGATTAAAGGTAGAGATCAAATTTAACGAAAGTCATAATGTCGTAAAAGAAACTGAAGTTTACCCAATTTAACACCTCAGTCTTTTTAATCTGAAAAGACCTTTTACTACTGAGTCGACTCTCTTTCCTCTGAACCACGTTTTCCTCAATTAGAACCGAACTCTGACTCACCCACTCTAACTCCTAAACCTTCATGACCTTGACTCACCTACTATCTGTTGACCCAGATCCTACCTCATCGTCCACCTCAAACCGTCACATAAGAAAGAACAGAAAAGAAACGATTTACTGTGTCTCTCGTACACGCAAAATGACGGAAAGTGTGGTATGATACATTAGACGATAAGGTTTTGTGTTTTATCCTTAAATGACATCGTCTCAATACAACATCATAGGACACAACATCTTGCGCTGATTTGTACAATAAAGGATTGTGACAGTAAACATAACTATGACTGAGAATAAACACAAATACGTGTTTTTACCTTTTCTACTATGAACCTAAAACGGGACAGAATAGAAACTTTCAATTTAGTCTCTTGTCGTTAAAGTGAACACTTTAAATTGAATCTCTGACAATTTGAAAATAAAGTAACTATACTTTTGGAACCTCGCTTTTTTGTTGTCAAAATTGTCGTAAAGACGACTACAGATCAAACGGTAGGAAAATTCCATTATTATGTTATTTTACAGGATCTCGATTATTAAGATCGAATTCAAACAGTTACTAAAATATGTAATAATGTGAAAAACAGACGTTTAATGTTTTGATTTTAGACATTAGAAACGTATGAATTACTGTATATGAAGTTATAATTAACTCACTATTACCCATCTTAAGACTTCCATTAAATTTGAAATTAAAGGGGAAAGAGTATTTACTAACAGGGGACTCACTACTAACACGACTTTACTTCACATCAATCTTTGAGTGGTTTAAACAGATTTTATCTGATTTTAGAGAGAAAAGTACTTTGGTCATAAAAAATTCTGGACAAAACGAAATGTAAAATCCCTGAGGAACTTAATTTCAAAACATTAATGTAGAAGGACCTCATCAGGTATTGGTTTTACCTATATTTTATCACATTACATAAATCTTAAAAGTATCTATCAGTGAATAAACAGACACATTTCAAAAGGACTGATCGTAGAAAAAATTCCATTTAAAAGTAAAAAGTCAATGAGAAAGACTATGAGGATGGTATTTACGTAAAAACACTATTTGATCATTTACAAAACACAGTCAGTAATCATATATGACTACGAAAAGGAGGGTAAAATACCTTCCCTATACTGTCACAAATTAAAGAGTCACTCATGATTTTGACACGTCTCGAACTCTTAGACCTTTACTTTTATTAACAAATTTTCTTTTTCTTCTCCTCTCTCTCTACAGTATGTCCGTTCTTCCGGTACACTTCTACCTCCTCCTCTAACCCCGGGACGACGGTGTTTGGTTCCTCGAGGTCTTCGTAAGTCTGGGCTCTTCTCCGTTCTTACCTAAGATGGGGTCTCGTAAACCTTCTTCGTACCAGTACGGGTTGTGTGACTAAAACCCGAAATACAGAGGTCAATACTCTCTTATGTAAAAAATATAAAGTCTGTTGTATCAAACACCTCAAAACAATTCGTCAGAAGTCATCGATTATACGAGTGATTGTCGTAGGGGTTTACAAGAACATTTATTAGTTGTGTCACGTAAGATATAAAAACTACGGATGACACCCTCTTTAACGTTATTTCTAAATATTTATCTTTATTATATCCATTACAAAGAGTAATGGTTCCAAAAATTTTACATAACAGTGAAAGTCACGAGTGTCGTAGGGACAGTACATCAGTAACAATGATTAAGGGTAAAATATTATCCTTTTATTTTTTCCTATTGGTTCCCTGTCCCTCTTCTTCTTGAACCCCCTCTCCCTTCTCCAATGGGTTCTTTTTATATTTTTCATGTTTTCTCCGTCTGCACACACAACAAGTCAGCGAGTCAGCACAGACTGAGAAAGCACCGGAACACCTTACATCGGGCAGTCCGAGGAGAAAGGTACCCCAAAGGGTCGGTTCTTACGACCTCACTCACCCAACGGTAAAAGAAGAGGTCACAGTGGAGATATCTTGGGGGAATTAAATTTTTCTCCTCCTTCCCGAGTGACCTCAGTAGTCTTTAAGGACTCTCCTCGACCCGGACCCTATCATCCGTCCTGGATTCCCCCGATCTACCTTTCCTCCCCTACCCCTCAGGTAGGACTGACCTCACTTCTCACCCCCACGGTCCACTCGTCTGTGCCGAGTCTCCATTGACTACCCTGTGAGGTCCCTAGACTCCGGTAGGTCCACGTCCTGACTAACCCCTTCCTGGTATCGACGAAGGTACCCTGTGATGTGTCGGGGAAATATGTGACTATACCACATGTTTCAACCATTCCTCATTTCACGGGGCAACGAAGACAGTGACCAGATGTCCCGTCTCTTCCTGGTCCAGGTGACTCTCGTCCCTTCAACTCGACTATGAGTCAAGGGTCTCAGAGGAAATTTCATCCTTCGTCCGTATTTCGTCTTCCTAAGTACTTATTCCCCAAGGGGGGCGGGTCTCTGGTATTGTGAGAGAAATCAAAGAGAGACTGGGGTCCAGGATACCTGAGGTAGACGGTCCCTCCAGGACAGACGGAGGACCCCAGTGTAAGGATTGGTCTCGTGAGACAGGTGAGCAATCGAGAGGGGTGCAAGACCAAACAAGGTAGAGACGTACGACGTCAGGTACCCCAGTGTTTCTCAGTCTGTCCTGACTCGGTAACTGACTGTGTCTTCAGACCATTGCCTCCATACAACCAAGGTGGAACACTGTTTTCGGACTTGACGTCCAATTTGTAAACCCTTATCCTTTCACCCTGTCTCCCCGTTTGAGTGGTCTGTCTCGAAAGATCTTCAGACCTACCTTTCGCCCCTTAACGAAGCCATACCGATATGGCTACCGAAGAAAGACCGGTGAAGTATATTTCCCTTAGTATATTATGTACTAGAAAACGTATAAGTCCAAAAGTGAACCGTATTTAAAAAGTTCCAAGGAGATTCGACATCACACATAGTCATGAAGTAAGGAAAAATAACGGTTTATTGTATGGTGCAAAATAAATAAGTAAGTGTTTAACCACCTATAAATCCAATAAATGTGAAAACCGATAATAATTGGTACTAAAGACAAGTATACAATTATAAATTTACAGAATAAGTTAAAATTTTCCAATGAAAGGTAAATATCAATAATAATTTATAACCGATATAAGGGGTACTACATGTCATGTAGAAACTCAGATAGAATATAGGTCATCAAACATGGAGGGTGAGGATGAGGAGGTGGGGAGAAAACAAGGAAGGGTGGGTGGTGACGATCGGTACTCGAACAAGAGATATAGACACTCGGATAAAGACAATATAAACGATCAAATAAAAAATGTCATGTGCACTATAGTATATTATAAACAGACTGTAAAGTGAATCGTATTATGGGAGGTTCAGTCAGGTAGAAGCAACGAACAACGTCCGTAATAAAGTAAGAAAGAATACCGACTCATCATTGGTAAGAGAGAGAGAGAGAGAGAGAGAGAGAGAGATATATATATATATATATATATATATATATGGTGTAGAAGAGAAAGAGAGATATATATAGGTAGAAGAAATAGGTAAGTAGACAACTATCTGTGAATTCAACGAAGGTATAGGACCGTTAATATTTATTACGGTACTTGTAATTACGTGTACATAGAGAACTGCAATTACCAAAACAAAACCAATCTATGGGTCTTCCCCTTTACGACCCAGCACGTCATCAAGACATAAAGTCAAAAATTCTTTGGAGGTACGATAAAAGGTGTCGCCGACGTGGTCAAATGTGAAGGTAGTTGTCACATGGTCCCAAGCATTTAGAGGTGCAGGATCCGTTGTAAACAATAAACACCCCGAAAGTAATTACTATCGGTAGACTGTCCACACTTCACTATAGAGTGACATCAAAACTAAACGTAAAGAGAATAGTAATCGTTACAACTTGTAGAAAAGTACCTGGATAACCGGTAAACGTAAAGAAGAAACCTTTTTACAGGGAAGTCAAGAATACGGGTGAAAAAGTAACCACACCCCGACAAGAAAATACAACTAAACGTACTCGACAAATACATTCGTCTTATAATTAGGGAATAGTTAGTATAGTAAACGTCTATAAAACAGGGTAAGTCATCCAACAGAAACGTAAAACAGTCACCAAGGGAAACGACACGTTTTAGAAAGTTCAAATTAATCCGGTATAAAGAAATCAAAACGGAAATGAAATCCTCTACCTAGTTTTTTGTTTGTTTGTTTTTTGTAACGACATTAAATATGGGTTCCCACCAGACGGATACTAAAGGAGATCCTCAATATATCATACGTCTGAATGTAAATCCAGAAATCAGATAAAACTCAAATAAAAAGACATACAATCCCTTACGAAGTTAAAATAAGCAAACATCAACAGGCCAAAAGGGTACGTGGTAAATAACTTCTCTGACAGAAAAGAGGCAACGTTCTTGAGAGACAAATTGACAGACTCCTAGACAGTGTGACAAAAGTACTGAGACTGTTAGGACTTCTCATGTCCGTATAAAACAAAAACAAAAACAAAAGAGTACTAATCTGACACCAACACCTAAATCCCCCCCCTTTATGGTATCTCAACTTCACGGGAAGAGTAGTGTAGTATAGACCCTCCTGTACCATGGGTGTACTGTAGTGACTTAGTAACCCTTCCAACCGGAAGTAGTGACCCAATTCTACGATAAACGACGCAAAGAGGTGACATGTTATCGTCAAAATGCAAGTGGGCGAGATAAGAAATATTCACTTAGTGATTCAGTCGGGACGGAAGTCCCTATCTTCCCCCTTCCAAGTGGAGTACCTCCCTTCCATAGATAAACATAATAAAACTTAACAAATTAGTTCTTTTAAATAAAGGAGAAAAATAATTAAGTAAATAAATATAATCATACCTAAACATATATAAAAATAATATTCCAAACACAATAAAATGACTTACCTATGTAGGATTTTTACACTAAAGACATTACGTCATGTTCATAAAACTGAATTCTCGGTCCTTGGACGGTTTCTGAATAGTGGTGGTTATGTGACCATAAAGTTTTGATCATATAACGAATTAACACCATATTGTCTGTTACGAAATCCACTGTGTAAATTGACACCGTTTCACACTCTGTATTAAAATCTACTAAAGTAACGTATGAACCTTTAGAAATTCTTTCTTTACTTTTGTCCATTTAATCTCAAATAAATTTACTGGTATTTTTTAACGATTGTACGGAATTTAAATAAATGTTTTAGGAAAAGTTACTTCGTTCTTATACCCTACATTTTCGCTTTCACATCTAAAGGGACCACCGAGTCTACCATTTTCGTAGACGGATGTTACGTCCTCTACAAGTTCAGGACCCAACCCTTCTAAGGACCTCTTCCTTTACCGTTGGGTGAGGTCACAAGAACGGACCTTTTAAGGTACCTGTCTCTCGGGCCATCCGATATCAGGTCCCCCAACGTCTCAGTCTGTGCTGACTCTCTGAAGTCAAGTGAACAGATTCCGTGTCGGAAGTGTGACAGACTGACTAAGATACCTTCCATAAAATGTTAAACTCGAAAAACCATTGACTATCGTACTGTCACTGTTGGGTGAGGTCGCAAGAACGGACCTCTTAGGGTGCCTCGGACCGCCCGATGGCAGATACCCCAACGTGTCTCAGCCTGTGTTGACTTCACTGATACCTCTTCCGTTACCGTAGGGTGAGGTCATGAGAACGGACCTTTTAGGATACCTGCCTCCTCGGACCATCCGACGTCAGGTACCCCAGCGATTCTCAGCCTATACTGACTCACTGAAGTGAAAGTGAAAAGTGAAAGTACATAACCTCTTCCTTTACCGTTGGGTGAGGTCACAAGAACGGACCTCTTAGGGTCCCTGACCCCTCGGACCACCCGACGACAGATACCCCAACGTGTCTCAGCCTATACTGACTTCACTGAATCGTCGTCGTCGTCGTCGTACTGTTATATTAGAAACAGATATATGTCGTTTACTTAAGACAGGACCCCTGTCTGTATGGAGGACCTCTTTATAGATAAACAGATGTAAACTGAGTACTAGATATTTACACTGTTTCTCCACTTACAACTGTGACAGTACCATTTAAATTTTCACACCCTCGTGTGTCGGGCAATCTATTCCCTACTTCTAATTCAGTCTCCCGTCCACGTTCCTCTACACTCAACTCATAGTTCTTAAGAAACATTTTAAAACCACGTTTCCCTTCTTATATGTAGTTCTCCTGGTATTGATCTCTACATCTGTCTACGAGTGTCTTCATTTACTTCAACATTTTTTAGTGGTAAATATCTTGTGAACTCGTCCAACTCTAGAATTACTCTTCCTAGGTAGAGAAGAATCTATATTGTAGAGTTCCATGGTGTGGTCGGAAAGGTACGGAATGACGGAACAAAGGCAAGACCTCTGTGGATTCTGAATAGGTTTCTCACTACATCTCAAAGAAGGATTACGGGCAGTTTATATACTTACCTTCTTATCTACCTACATGTCACACAGTTTCTACACTATTCTTAAATTCCTAGAAATAAGTACTCACACCTTGAGGAGTCCCTCTACTGACTTGGACACACCACCCACCAACTCTCCTATATTGAGGAGTCCTGAGAAGTTGACTCCGACGTTCTACCCTCGGGAGATAAAGTCTCGAGTCGTCGTCTAAATCAGTCTGACGGTATGAAATGCAGGATCTCGCCAGAAAGGGACTGGACTCGTCCACTCACGTCTGTCCGAACGGAACGTAGACCCCTTTCCCTGATGACAGACGAGTCTTCGTGCAACACCAGATCGACACGCGGTAAATCTTTCTGAACCCTTACTCGTCTAGCTCTAGGACAGATTAGGACTTGAGTTGTATGTAGTGTCTCTATAAGAGTTGGAGAAAGGTCCCTATGCGTGACAGTAACCCTCGGGGGTCTCAGGTGTGTGTGTGTGTGTGTGTGTGTGTGTGTGTGTGTGTACACGTGTGTGTCGACCTCGAATGTTCGTCCGTCATCGTAATCCTCTTGGACGTCCGAATACACTGACAGTGAGCAACAATCCGAAGGATACATTCATCTAAGTAAGCGTCATTTTTTTTTTTTACTGTCAATACTGACTGTCAGAACTTATCCTCCTTTCTAAATAAAAGTTATTGGAACTATACGTCAATTTCTACTACCGTTATTTTTTTTCACTACCGTTATCTAAAGGGTAAGTAGTGTAGTCTTTCATTTTGTTGTCTGATACCTCATAAAGGTCACCCACTCGTACTCCCCTTTGGATGTGCAAGACTATGACGACCACCCCAGGAGTTAGTCAGTCACAGGTAATTTCTCAGACACGTGAGGGATAGACACACATAAACCCCTGACGAGGAAGTTCATCATTAGGAGTTTTCCTCTTAACAGGGAGATAATCTCTCACGTATAAGGAATACTGTATATCCAACAGACCCCTGAGACGAAAGTTTTTATGGACATTATCAAATTTGTATCAGGGAACAAAGAAACAAAATCGAAATGGTTCCATATTAACTATACGGTTTTTTAATATGTACAAATTGTATATATATAAGAACTTAAACCTACATACGTATTTGGGTATTATTAGTGGTTTGGTTTCAGGATTTACATAGGTAGTGGAGGTTTTAAAACGAACAAAAGAAAATTATGAGGGGTCCAAAATGTCTTATCCTTTAACTCCAGCTTAGTCCAAATGACTGAACCTTTTTATATCCGTCTGGACCGTAGGACTTTAGTCTTTGCTTCTCTGTCCAGTGTCTTCACTGTGTCCAGTCGTCCTTTCGCTTGCAGTGAGCTGACACCGGACTACACACCGACTCAGAGTACGTCAGAGACACACCTGTACATGCCAGAGACGAAAAGAATCGTCGTCGCACCGGGGGTCGGTCCAATGGAGTGGAGAGACATAGTAGTGAAGTGGTCGATGTTTTACCACACCTTTAGTATAAGAGATGGAGGGACCTTACAACACGTTTTATGTGCTCTAATCTTTATCATGTGTAAGTCCTTTCGACTCAAGAAGTAGCAAAGGACTCCAGTTCCTAGGACGAAAAACGTTCAAAATGCAAGGTTAGTAGGATACTGGTACGTATTCACCAGTAAGTTAATACTTTGTCATACTCCTGAATAACTCAAGTAGACTATGTCTCACACTATCCTCGACCTCTAACCTTTCACTAATAAACCTTTAATGGTGAAGAAGGAAGGGTTGATTCCAGAGGTTTCCTTTCCGAGAAAGGGTATACCCTAGAGTAAATGGAGATATAGATAGAGTGTTTAAAATAGACTTTTTGGTGGTCGTGTCCCCTTTACTGAATGGGTTTCCACCTACTACATGGACCGCGGTCATAGGATAACGTTACAAGGAAACGTTTGGAGGAGAAAGACCTATTAGAACGTATATAATAAGACCTCTTTAATTGTGTCTTCTATTTTTCACTTTACCCTTTCATATACGTTATTTCACTGCACCCCACTACCAAAACCACCAAAGAAAGAGTTTGGTATACCTCAACCAGGTCACTAACAAAGAAAGAAGGATTTGATTAACCGTTCAATGCGGTCGCTTCTCTCTCTTGTGTCTTCAATTATGTATTACCTTTGAATGTATAAAGAGACGACGAATTATAAAGGTTAACAGTAGTATCTCATTACGATAAACCTAATACAGTTTACTGCGAGGATATTTCCTTTCTACCCATACCCTATCCTCCCCTTGATTATAGATAACTCACAGGATACATGTTATACGACACATACTGTGAACTGTATAAAACGAGAAAACGAGGAGTCTTGTTAACAAAAGTAAAATATTTAATCTTTTCCGTGTGAGTCTTTATAATATATTATAGATTCTTAATATACACACATACACATATATATACTTTCACTTTCACTTTCACTTTCACTTCAGCGAGTCAGCACAGACTGAGAATCGTTGGGGTACCTGACATCGGATAGTCCGAGGAGGCAAGTACCCTAAAAGGTCCGTTCTCACGACCTCACTTAACGGTGAAGGAAGAGGTCCCCTAGAAAGGCTGGATCCTTAACTTGAACCCAGAGGGCGTAACGTCCGTCTGCGAAATGGCAGACTCGGTGGTCCCTTCGGGTCGAACATATATATATATATATTTTCGACACACACACATATAGATATAGATATATATTATGGGATGGTATTGACGTCTATAGTGTCTTTTCGATTAGGACTCCATCACGAGAGGAGTACATTTTGTGACGGAGGAAAAATGAAACACCACTAAGTCCCGAATCTCTATTCATAAAACTTAACTCATACAAAAGGAACTGTTAGTACGTACATACCTACCTATGATTATGAAAAGAAAGAGGTTCACCTGTGAGAGTCATTTATATTCGTAGATCTAGAGTCTTCTCTGTAGAAGATCCTGTACCTAAAAGTGACCTCACAGACCGTTTATTATAAGTGGGTTATTTTTACGTAACTTTAGTGTTCAGGTACCTAGTCACTCACGTACATCTCGAAGATGCTGTTTTATGGTTTCACCTGTTTTACACATTTATCAAGTGTCTACTTCTTTAATTTTACCGGTTATTAGTAGTTTTATACAAGATTGAGTGATTATTAAATTTCTTACGATGACTTTCGTAGATTTATAAGAAAGTAATAGATAGTAGACTGTTTATATTAAGTGTTTGTAAACTTTTGACCGAACACACAACCCCCACGTCCAACCCCTCCGAGTTGAAGTTGTATTCAGTTCCTTTGTCTTGTGTCAGTCTTTATTTACATTTATAATACTTGTTTTCAAATCTCCACCCATTCTTTACTCTTGTGAGACTGTGGAATACTCTCTTAAATTTGATAACTTTAGTGTAGGGTCCCTTGTACCGTCCCTTTAAAAATTTGTACAAGTTTTCATCCGACCATTCTCCTATAAACGACGTCGTAACGTACTTTATCTTTTCTTTTTACCTTTATATCCTTCGAAAGGTTTACAGGTATTGATACACTCATTTCCGATTGTTTTGGTAAATATGAAGAGATACCCGAAGTTCCGTTTTACCTTTTTTTTGAGACTTTAAAGTCTCAATCGATGACTAGTCCTTCTTTTGTTTGGACACAAGGACTAATTGACTTTAGGGGATTTCAGTCAGGACCTCCTTCCGTATCTTCGGGTGAGGTCATAAGAACAAAAACGAATAGACCACCGAGTCGTCATTTCGTAGGTGGACGTTACGTCCTCTACACCCTCTGCACCCAAGGTAGGGACCGAACCCTTCTAAGGGGACCTCCTCTCTTTACCGTTGGGTGAGATGATAAGAACGTACCTCTTATGGTACCTGTCTCCTCCCGATGTCAAGTATCCCGGCGTTTCTTAGTCTGTGCTTACTTCGTTGAATCGTGTGTGCGTACGTTTCAATCATGACACAAGACTTATTACCAGTATTATTACCCATTGAACTTATCGACGATCCTAATTTCCTGTACTTTATATTTTACGTTAAGGAATTTTGTGAAGACGTGTATAGTGAACGGGAGGGAGGTCTAGTGGACAGAGTTCCCGTTATGGACTCGAAGACGGGCTCGGGGTGGGGAGAGAAGTCCCTACTCGGTTACGTACACCGGCTGTGGCTCCAGTCGACCGTCTTCCCCGTCCTAAAGTAGAAGAGACAGGAGAAGGAGAGGGTTATCCCATCTACTCACTCATGACACCCTGTTGTCGTCCCCACACACTGGTAAAGAGGTCGGGACTTTCGGGTAGAAGACTTTCTTACCGACGAGACACAGGAGTCCCTCCCACTCCCTACCCTGGAGTAGGGTAGGACTATGGACGTCTCCACTAGGTCCGAGACAGTGGTACTAGAAACCGTAGACACTGACCCTGAGTACCAGGGAAACAGTGTTTCGACAGAACTACTTACTTACTTACTCCTTTGGACGGGTTTCCCATGTCGTGTACCAGTCTGAAGTCCCGGGAAATTCACAACCCCTTTCTTCATCCCCGACAGACTCGGAAACAGGATTTCTTCCGTGACACTTTTCAGTAAAGAGTAAAAAAAAGAGGATACTGTTATATGTTTAGAAATACTTCCTTCGTTCATAGAGAGACAATATGGTACTCTGTTTGAAGACTCTACTCTACCGAGAAAGTATAATTGACCATTAGAAAGTTTCTTGATTAGGAAAATCTCTCTCTTATCGTAACTTTGTATATGTAATAGGTATACATTTGATCTATCGGTCACCCTCAAACTACATACTACGACAGGACGAGGGATTAACACATCACGACCCGGTACAGAAATACAGGGACAGTGAGTCGCAAAGGAGATATTTTACCCCTACTCGTGTCGTTGTCATAGATGGAGTATCCCACGATGTTCCTGACTACCTCTACTATGTATTTTTCATGAATCGTGTAATCATTCAAAATCGGTATAAAGAAGGAAGAATATACAGAAATAACCGTTATGATAGGGGTGTCCGTATTTTTTATCCTATATCCGACTACCAAGTAAGTATTGTCAGAGGATCCCGGTGGGACCCCGAAGGGACTGCCGAGTTCATCATTTCTTAGACGGATGTTACGTCCTCTGAGCCAAAGTTAGGAACGTAGTCCTTTTAGGGGACCTTCTTCCCTTACCAATGGGTGAGGTCATAAGAACGGACCTTTTAGGATAACTGTCTCCTATGTCAGATCCCTAGCGGTTCTCACCCTGTGTTGACCCAGTGGTATTGTTTAATAATACTCGAAGTACCGAATTTTGCAGTCTTTGAAGTCTCTGTTCGAGAGTATCAAGATCTCTGGTCTTCAGACTCTAGTTCCACAGTCGTCCCGGTCCAAGGACGGTTTCCGAGGTCCCTTCGTAGGTAGGAATGTCGACCATCACAGGTCACCGAAGACCTCGGGGAACCAAACACCGTCGTATCGACGTTAGAGACGGAGAGTGATAGAGAAGTGTACTGAAAGAAGGGACACACACACTTTAGAGGGGAGGAAAGAGGATATTCTTGTGATCGGAAACAGCTAAAGTGGAGTCATAGGAATTGACCCCGAAGGGACCACCGAGTCTTCATTGCGGAGACGGGCCTTTACCGTTGGGTGAGGTCATGAGAACGGACCTTTTAAGGTACCCAATGTTAGGTGCCCCAACATTTCTCAGTTTGTGCTGACTCGGTGAAGTGAAAAGTGAAAGTTAGGAATTGACTTAGTTCAGAGAGTTCTGATCAAAAATAATTCCAGTGTAATTGAACATACTCCCACAATTCTAACCTGTGTAGAAAAGTCCCTTGGGTGAACTGGTTGAAGTCACTCCATACATACAAGGGTTTCATGTATATCTACTCTAGAATAGGTGACATCTATTTATATGTTTATATGTGTATTTACCCCCGAGGGGACCACCGAGTCAACGATTTCTTAGACGGACGTTACTTCCTCTGGACCCAAGTTGGGACCCAGTCCTTTTAGGGGACCTCTTCCCTTACCTTTGGGTGAGATCATAAGAACGAACCTCTTAGGGTATCTCTCTCCTCGGACCATCCGATGACAGGTACCGTAGAGTCTCAGTCTGTGTTGACTCGTTGATTGTGATTTGTGTGTTTATATATTTATAGATACCCCTTAAGGGACGACGGGTCACCGATTCTGAGGTACGACGGTTATGTCCCACGGGTCTAAAGTGGGGACCAGTCCCTTGATCTAGCGTGTACGGTGTTGATTCTCAAGGGTACGGTCTTGATTTCCAGGGTGTACGACGTTACTACTAGTTTCTAGGGCACATAACGTTGATTCTGGGTCACATCGGTTTATTTATCATTAGTTAATTTTAATTTATTGATAGCTAACAATCCAATAATTTTTCTAATTATAGATGTAATCTTTTAAGACCTCCTTATTTTATATCTCCTTTTATGTCAAATTAACCCACCATACAAAACCCCATTACGAAAAAAGTGGAGAAAAGATACCGTAGACAGAAATGGATTTTACTTATGGTTAACGAGAACATGGATATATTTTTGTTTTGTTTTACCTCGCCTCGTTCTCCCAAGGATCGAGTTTGTATCCTTTCGGAAACCTTACCCTTACGGGATCTCCGTGTCCTTCCCTCTACTCTATAGCCCCTTGGGAAGATCTAGTATTGTCCTGTGTAAGGTGGGTTAAGGTTTGATATCACCAGTGATAGTGATAAAATTTAAGGACACATAACTTCACCCTTTTTGTTGACATGTAGTCAAACCAACTAATACGAAACGTCTAGAATAGTCTACTCTTCCTCATCACAGGTGACCAATCTACACCTAGAGTCGTCGGTGGGTCTTAGACAAGTGTAGAATCAGAACACTGACCGTTCGGGACGGGAGTGAGACAGAGTGAAGGAACTACAAATTTAAGTCTGTTGTCTTCGAGGAGGAACACCCAATACCACTCCTGATTTACTCGTTCATGTGCAAATCGTGAATGTTATCGCATCCGTCTCCCCTTTAGTCGTTATTGTAATTCATAAGAATAGTGATGATATATGTGTTTAACTGATAATTACAATGGTGACGGTAAAAATAATAATACACGTAAAGATGACTAACCGTATCTGACTGGAAGTGTTATATAAATATAATTTTTCATAAGATATCAAAAGTAAACATAAGTAAAATAAAAAATGAACCTCCTATTAACAAGATGTTACAACACGACCAAAGACGACATGTTGTTACACTTAGTCGACATTAATATGTATATAGGAGAGGAAGAACTCGGAGGGAGGGTGGGTAGAGTGGGAAGATCCAGGAGTGTCTCGTGGTCCGACCCGAGAGACATAATATATCCTCGAAGGGTGATCATTAGACCGAATGTGGACTATCACACACACACACACACACACACACACACATATGTATACAGATACGATGAAGAGTTAAGTAGGATGGAAGAAGAGAGGGTATAATAAAAAATTTTGAGGTGTATATTAGCTATACTATATAAACAGAAAGAGACTCAATGAAGTGTATGACATTTACTTGATATGAATATATTTTTTTTTGTGAATGGTTAACGTATTATTTTAAATATTTTTACATAAGTTTACTATTGTCACGAATAGGTGACATTCTTAGAGATTAAAAAAAGGGAGAGGATATAAAGGGTAAAAAATAAATATTGTTTTCACAGAACCAAAAAACCATCACTTTTTTATCATAAAAATCGGGAAGGGTTTCCTTTGACAAGTCGTCGTTTTACTCCTTGTAGAGGTTCGGTTCCCTTACTCCATTGTAGTACCAGGTTCCATCAAGTGCTTAGATGGTACACTGTCAGGGTTGACCCGTTGAAATCCCTGTCCTGTCTCCGAGTCCCCATCCCGTTCGGACAGAGAGTTTATTCGGAAGGTCAGTCGTAAGTCTACTACAACGGTCAAGGGTCTTAAAATCACTACAGTTCTCTACTTTCGTTCAGTGTTGTACGAAGAAAGACAGAGGAGGTTTAATCCGGGGGACTTGACTTTGGTCCAAGTGACCAAATTGGTGTGTCAATCGGTTCAAATTGAACGTCGACGAGGGAGTCCTCCTTTTCCGTTCTCACTAAGGGGAGAGAAGAAAACGAGGTCCTTTTACAGATCATCTGAGTTATGGTGTGAACCAAGAAGAGATGACCTAGAGCAAAGACTCCGAGTCTCAGGTATGGAAGAGATTACAAGGTGACATTCCTTCTCATTCCTCTATTTGTGTACCTTATCTCTCCTTTTACTCTCCTTCCCTTTCGGACACTTTTCGTCCCCTTCCCCGAGTCCTAGACGAACGGACGGGGGAGAGTAAAGGGACCTTCGACACGTTACTACGAAAAGGAGAAGGGGTCGAGGTAGTGTGTCGGGGGAGGTGTGTGTCGTCACTGTGACTCCGAGAGTGTAGTACCTGTACGCGGGAATAGGGACGAATACAATGTACAGGTCATAAGAGAGGGCATCTGTACAATAATACCTTTACTCCGTAGTGTAACTGTCTCAGTTTCTCCATTACAACCTTACCCTTGATTGTAACGACTTTCCAATGATCTACGGTGTGTACAACCAATAGAAGGAAAGGAGAAGTATACGAGTTTCATTACGAAACTTCACTTGTAGTAGTGGAGGAAAGGCGTCTGACCGTATATGAGTGCGAGTCTCTCGTTTCGTGTACAAGTCTCTTAGGATCCTTCCGTATTTTACCTGTCTCTCTGTTGAAACATCCCGACTGTCCGGTTAAAACACTGTCAAATTAGTATTTTTTTTTATTAAGACAGTCTACCATTGGGAAACTTTTTTATTCTTAGATACTCAGTATGATTATTTTCTTTATATACTTATTTATTTAATTACTATTCCCTCTTCCCTTTCGAGTTGGGTTGTAGACTTACAGTTGTAGTTATTTAGATCTTCTTTACTGTTTTAATATTTTCGTCGTGAATTGTTGATTGTATCAGTACTGTCTAAGTCTATTCTTAGTGTTTACCTAAAGTCAGACATTATTTAGGGTGTCGTCAGTGACTCAGTGGTACCATTGGTACGACTGGTTCCTTTAGACACTATTTTGTTTATCGTTGCTAGAACTGTGCAAAGGATTATACACGATCCTTGACTCGTCCCGACTGTATTGTGTGTCCTTAATTGGAGTTTATAAGGACTGTGTTTATAAAGAGTGTTGAAGTGGTTATGTGTGTTTGTTTGTGTGTGTAGGGATGGATTTATGTACCTATGGGTGTAAGTATTACGAGAGAGGGTGAAAAAGAATGGTGGGTTCTTGGGTCCTTAAGTAGTTCCATCTAAACAAACTCCTATTACTTCTATTGAGGTGTTAAGTTAGGATTGGTGTGTTTACAATTTCGGCATTTTGATAAAGTAAAGTCACTTACTAAAAGACCTCTTCTGGATATCTTAATAGAGATACTATAAAAACAGGAAACAAAACCATGTAACGGTTACTGTAGATTTTCGACTATACTCGTAGATCCGTTTACTTATAACACTACCATTAAAATACATAGTTGAACGACCCTGGTGTCACGGATCTATAAACTAGTTTGTAATAAGATCTACAAAGACACTCTCACAAAAACTTACTCTTAGTGTAAATTTATCCATCTTAAACCCATTTCGTGAATCGGGAGGTATTACACCTACCCGGAGTAGGTTAGTCAACCTCCGTACCTATCTGGTTTTCCGACTGGAAGAGACTTGTCTTCCTTAAGACGGTCGTCTGACGGAAATTTGAAGTAGATGTTGTATCCGAGAAACACCAAACGATCGTCCGACGGAAGTCTGAGGTCGATATTGAGAAAGGACTCGGAGGTCGGACAACCGGAGGATGTAATCTGAAACCTGAGTGGTTCGGATAAGTTAAAGTAACCAGTCGAGGAGTTTTATGTAGGATAACAAAGACAAAGAGACCCTTGGATTTATTATGTGTATAATTCGTAGTTCTTAGAAAAGATAAGATAAGACACCACGAAAGTTGGGTTTTCTAAGGGTCGTTGTAGACCAATGACTGTCAAGTCACTTTTATATAGACTCTAAACATAAAAATTTTTTCACGGCAAGTACCTTCGTTAAATTTATAGGTAGTTGCCGACTTACCTATTTCTACCACACGATGTATATATGTTACCTGATAATGAGTCGGCACATTTCATTGTTTCAACTTAGTAAACGTCTCTACATCTATCTTGATGTCAAACAGTATGTCTCAGTTCATTCAATCTTTCTCTTTTTGTTTATACCATATAATTTCATATGTACATCTTAGTTCTTTTTACCATGGTTATTTGGATAGACGTCCCGTACTTGTCTGTACGTATCTCTTACTTTTACACCTATACCCCTCCCCCTTTGTCCCCACCCTACTTAACACTCTAACCCTAACTGTATATGTGTAATGGTACACACTTTGTCTATCGATGATCCTTGGACGACATATCGTGTGCCTCGAGTCAAACCACTAAACACCACCGGATCTGCACACACCCCCTCTAGGTTCTTCCTCTTCTATATACCTCTCGACTATGTGATGTAAGATGTCGTCTTTGATTGTGTAACATTTCGTGGTAATAGGGTTAAAAATTTTTACGGTAGTTATTATCGTAGTATTTCGTACTTATATATTAGATACATCGTGTGGATACAGGTATCTACACATACTGGACATTAGACTTAGACGTCTTGGAACGACTCTCTTTAATTTCTTCGAGATTATTTATCTGACTGATGTTGTCAGGACTCTCGGTGTCTCACAACCGGATTCAGGAAAACTTTCCTGTAGTGGTAATAGGGTTAATGGGGATGGTGTCAACCCGGAGTCCGGTTTGATGTCCTTCCCTTGTGTCGGGGTGGGTGGTTGTCTTTTAACCTAATTTCTAAATGACTCGTACCGGGGTGGGTGATCTCGTTCTGGGTCAAAGGGGGTGTAGGTCAGGCGGGTAGTCCTTCGAAGGTGTTAAGAGAATAGGAGTAGGTAGTCTCCCGTCTATCTTACTTTTGGTCAGTGTCTTTTGATTGGTTTGATTAGTGTTCCTAGTGTCAGAACAGATTAAGTTACTTTGATATTTGGTACGACACATCCCGGTAGGTTCTACCTACCCAGTACCACCTTTCAAGACTGTTTTGCACCAGGTAACCTCTTCCCTTACCGTTTGGTGAAGTCATAAGAACGGAACTCTTAGGGTACTTGTGATACTTTTCCGTTTTTCTATACTGTGTCTTTCTACTTGAGGGGTAAAAGTATTCAAGGTAAAAGTATTTCCTTTAGAATAAACCATGTTCTTCCGTTTCATTTTTCTCATCTTTATTTTCTGTGTGTTTAATATTTCATTTTTCTAAAGAAAGTAGAAACACCTACTGTAATAACAGATACTTCTTTTAGGGTTCTTTTCATATAACGTTTTCTTCTTTATTTTGGTTTTGTTGACCTGTCAAGTCAAGTCAACGAGTCAGCACAGGCTGAGAAACGGTGGGGTACTTAACGTCGTGCGGTCCGGAGGGACAGGTAGTGGTAGAGGGCCTCAGCTGAGTCTGAGTGCAGGTAGCTCAGTCACTACTGTAGGTCGGTAGAGTAGGAGACAGCAGGGGAAGAGGAGGACGGGTGTTAGGGAGGTTCGTAGTCTCAGAAAAGGTCACTCAGTTGAGAAGTGTACTCCACCGGTTTTATGATCTCGAAGTCGAAATCGTAGTAAGGAAGGTTTCTTTAGGGTCCCGACTAGAAGTCTTATCTGACCAACCTAGAGGAACGTCAGGTTCCCTGAGAGTTCTCAGAAGAGGTTGTGGTGTCAAGTTTTCGTAGTTAAGAAACCACGAGTCGGAAGAAGTGTCAGGTTGAGAGTGTAGGTATGTACTGGTGTCCTTTTTGGTATCGGAACTGATCTGTCTGGAATCAGCCGTTTCATTACAGAGACGAAAACTTATACGTTAGATCCAACCAGTATTGAAAAGAAGGTTCCTCATTCGTAGAAAATTAAACTACCGACGTTAGTGATAGACGTCACCAAAACCTCGGGGGTTTTTTATTTCAGACTGTGACAAAGATGACAAAGGGGTAGATAAAGGGTACTTCACTATCCTGGTCTACGGTACTAGAAACAAAAGACTTACAACTCGAAATTCTGTTGAAAAGTGAGAGGTGAAAGTGAAAGTAGTTCTCCGAAAAATCAAGGAGAAGTGAAAGACGGTAGTCCCACCACAGTAGACGTATAGATTCCAATAACTATAAAGAGGGTCGTTAGAACTAAGGTCGAACACAAAGAAGATCAGGTCACAAAGAATGAGACGTATATTCAATTTATTCGTCCCACTGTTATATGTCGGAACTGTATGAGGAAAAGGATAAACCTTGGTCAGACAACAAGGTACAGGTCAAGATTGACAGCGAAGGACTGGACGTATGTCCAAAGAGTTCTCCGTCCAGTCCACCAGACCATAAGGGTAGAGAAAGTTTTAAAAGGTGTCAAATAACACTAGGTGTGTCAGTTTCCGAAACCGTATCAGTTATTTCGTCTTTGTATACAAAAAGACCTTGAGAGAACGAAAAAGGTACTAGGTCACCTACAACCATTAAACTAGAGACCAAGGAGACGGAAAAGATTTTGGTCGAACTTGTAGTCCTTCAAGTACCAAGTGAATGGCGACTTCGGACCGAACCTCTTAAAACTCGTAATGAAATGATCGTACACTCTACTCATGTTAACATGTCATCAAACTCGTAAGAAACCGTAACGGAAAGAAACCAAACCTTACTTTTGACTGGAAAAGGTCAGGACACCGGTGACGACTCAAAAGGTTTAAACGACCGTATAACTCACGTCGTGAAAGTGTCGTAGTAGAAAGTCCTAAACTTTATCGAGTTGACCTTAAGGTAGTGGAGGTGATCGAAACAAGTATCACTACGAAAGATTCCGGGTGAACTGAAGTGTAAGACCCTACAGACCGAGACTTACTCACTAGTGTGGTAGTACTAATAGACCCAGTACTTCTAGAAAAAACATGTCAAACGTATTGATTTTTTTTTACCTGAGATTGTGTATGGAGTGTTGAATATCTTTTTTGTTGAGTTTCACATCATATGAATTTATAATTAAATATAAATTTGTATAAATTTATATAATTTTTATTTTCATTTCGTACGGTATTCAGTACTTTACATCTAGATTCTGGATTCTTTTATTTCTACTTGAGGGATCCAGCCGTCCACAGGTTATACGATGACCTCTTCTCGTCTCTTTATCCAGGTCTTCCTTTCTTCTCGCACTCTGTTTCACCTTTGTTACGTGTCAACACCTACACAGACCAACACTTTCATTTCTGTTTTCGAGTGGGTCTTCAGAGGTTTAGATGTGACTTTGATTCAAGGTGAGTTCTCGGTTGTTCAAGGTAACGTTCTATGTGGTGCGATTAAGAGGTCGTTTTGTCCTTCTGTTATGACTTGTAATTTTCTACCCGACGGGTTTCGATACGTCGGGTATCTTTGGGGTTTTGAGTGAGGACCTGTGAAGTAACGTGAGGTCTCTCTTTTCTAGGGTGAGGTAGGTGGTCTTGTGTCTTGTGTTCAAGGACGTTGGTCCTTTGGAGCTGTTCGGTGACCAGGTTGGGGTGGGTGTCTATCGTCAGAGGTGTTAATTCTCCTGGTACTTGAAGGTCGGACGTCTTTCCCGTGGGGTTTGTGTCGTTAAATTTGTTTTACTTTTCCGTCTCTTTATAAATCGTCCACTTCCTTGTACTATTTTTTGGTGGTTTGGTTTGACTTCTCCTCCTTTATCCCTCAGATGGACTTTTTCTTAAATCTTACTGTCATTTCTACTAAGTTTTAGAACTTTTGTTTTACCTCAATACCTTTTTATCTGATCTCTGTTCCCAACTCTTCTATCTTCTTTACAAATTGTTCCTGGATTTTCCTTTTTTCTTCTCAGTTAGTTATTATTTGTTACGTTATTGACTCTAAATTTCATGAGACCTCCTTTGGTTGTCATCTTATTGACTCCGTCTTCTCTCCTATTCACTCCACCTTCTATGTTACCATCTTTATTCACTTCGTCTCTCCTTTTCTCTTTTTTTCTTAATTTTCTGCACTCCTGTTGGAGTCTCTTGAGACCCTGTTACAATTTACGGGGTTGTAAGTTTAGTATCCACAGGGTATTCTTCTTGTACTTTTCTTTCCCGTACTCTTTTATAAAGTCCTCTATTATCAACTTTTGAAGGGATTTTACCTCTTCCTTTATCGGTGGGTTCAGGTTCTTTGGGTCTCTCAGGTTTTGTCCTATTTGGGTTCCACTTTGTGGGGTTCTGTGTATAATTAGTTTGATTGTTTCTAGTTTGTGTTTGTCGTTTATAATTTTGGTCATTCCCTTTTCGTTGTTTATTGTGTGTTCCCCTAGGGGTATTCCTATTGTCAATTAGAAAGTTATCTTTGAGAAGTCCGGTCCTCCCTTACCGTCCTTTATGAATTTCACTACTTTCTCTTTTCAGATGTTGGTTCTAAGGAAATGGGTCGTTGATAGGGTAAGTTTATACTTCCTCTTTAGTTTTTGAAATGTCTGTTCGTTTTCGACTCTCTTAAGTCGTGGTGGTTTGGTCGAGAAGTTGTTTACGATTTCCTAGAAGACATCTGTCCTTTGTGTCTTTTCCAAATATTTTTGTTTGAGTTTTGTTATTTCATTTACCATTACCCTAGTATAAGTCGTTATTAATGTAATTTACATTTACCCAACTTATGGGATTGGCTTTCTGTTTCTGACCGACTTACCTATGTTTTTGTTTTGGGGACATATACGACGGATGTTCTCTGGGTGGAGTTTTGTCCCCTGTGTATGTGTGACTTTCACTCCCCGACCTTTTTCTATAAAGTGTGTTTATTTCTGGTTTTCTTTCGTCCTCGTCGTTATGGGTATACTCCATTTTATCTGAAATTTTACTTCTGGCACTATTCTCTGTTTCTTCTCTGGTTTCTTAGTTAACTTCTTCTGTATTGTTAATATGTATATATATATATATATATATATATATATACGTCGGTTGTGTCCTCGTGGAATTATACATTCAGTTTACGAGTGTTCATACATTCCCTTTTAATTGTCATTGTGTTACTATCACCCCCTGAAATTATGGGGTGAGTATGACTACCTATCTAGTTGGTCAATCTGGATTAACTATAGATGTCCCGTAAAGCGGGGGTTTGTTACCTAAAGTACTAAAAGAATTCACATGTACCTTGTAAGAGGTCCTTTCTAGTGTGGGACCCGGTATTTAGATAGAAACCGTTTAAAAATTTTGAACTTTAGTAAAGTTCGTAGAAAAGACTATTGTTACTCCATTGTAATCTACAGTTGGTGTCCTTTTTGTGATATTTTTTGTGTTTATGTACCTCCCATTTGTTGTGGGGAGGACTTATTGGTTGTCTAGTGCCTTCTTTGGTTTGTCCTTTAGTTTTATATGTAACTTTGTTCACTTTTCCTTTTGTGCTGTTGGGTTTTGGATACCCTAAGTCATTTTCGTCACGATTCTCCCTCCAAGTATTGATATGTTCGGATGGAGTTCTTTGTAGTTTACTTGTTGGATCTAAATGTGGATTTCGTTACTCTTTTTCTTTTCATCTTCTTGGGGTTCCAATCATCTTCCTTTCTGTAGTATTTTTAGTCTCGTCTTTACTTACTTTTTCTTTACTTTCTCTGATCTCGTTTCTAGTTGTTTTGATTTTCGACCAAGAAACTCTTCTATTTATTTTATCTGTTTGGTAATCGGTCTGAGTAGTTCTTTTTTCCTTCTTCTTCGTTTAGTTCTTTTAATCTTTAGTTTTACCTCTTTAGTGTTGTCTTTTGGGTCTTTTTGTTTTCTAGAATCCTCTTATGATACTCATTATACGGTTATTTTACCTGTTGAACCTTCTTTACCTGTTTAGGAATCTTTTCTCATGGGAAAGTTTTGACTTGGTCCTTCTTTGTCTTTTAGAATTGTCTGGGTAGTGTTCGTGTCTTTAGTTTCGACATTAGTTTTTAGAAGGTTGTTTTTATTCGGGTCCCGGTCTACCAAAGTGTCGACTTAAGATGGTTTTGAAATCTCTTCTCGATTGTGGATAGGATTAGTTTGAGAAAGTCTTTTAAAGTCTCCTTCCATTTGAGGGTTTGAGTAAGATACTCCGGTGGTAGTGGGATTATGGTGTTGGTCTGTTTACACGGTGGTTTTTTTTTTGGTGTTGGGATGACCCGTTATAGTGACTACTTATATTTACGTTTTTAGGAGTTTTTTTAAGATCGTTTGTCTTAGATTGTTGTATAATGTTTCTAGTATATAGTACTGGTTCACCCGAAATGGGGTCCCTACGTTTCTAAGAAGGGATAAGTGTTTAGTTACACGATATGGTATAATTATTTAACTTTCTATGAGAGGTCTTTCGTCCGTGTCTTTCTTGTATGAGGTTGTATTATTTTCGGTATATACTGTTTGGGTGTCGTTTATAATAAGAGTTACCGTTTTTTAACGTTCGTAAAAGAGATTTTAGTCCTTCTCTGTTCCCACGGTTGAGAGTGGTGATGATAAGTTGTATCAAAACCTTCAGGATCGGTGTCGTCAATCTCTTCTTTTTCTTTATTTTCCTTAGGTCTAACCTTTTCTTCATTTTTAGAGTGACAAATGTCTACTGTACTAGAAGATGTATCTTTTGGGAAATTTCTATGTTGGTCTTTTAATGATCTCGATTAGTTACTTATATCATTTAAACTTCCTATATTTTAATTATGTGTCTTTAGGAAACGTAAAGATATATGATTGTTACTTTTCCTCTTCCGTTACCGTGGGGTGAGGTCATGGGAACGGACCTTTTGGGGTACCTGACTCCTCGGACCATCCGACGTCAGGTACCCCAGCGATTCTCAGTCTGTGCTGACTCACTGAAGTGAAAGTGAAAAGTGGAAGTCCGCAACCTCTTCCTTTACCGTTGAGTGAGGTCACAAGAACGGACCTCTTAGGGTCCCTGCCCCCTCGGACCACTCGACGGCAGATACCCCAGTGTGTCTCAGCCTGTGCTGACTACGCTGAATCGTCGTCGTCGTTGTTACTTTTTGTCTCTTTAATTCCTTTGTTAAGGTAAGTGGTAACGTTACTTTTCTTATTTTTTGAATTTTTATTTAAATGGATTTTTTTGTTTTCTGGATATATATCTTTTTACATTGTGACTACTTTTTTTAGTTTCTACTGTGTTTATCTATATTTTTATATGGTATAAGTACCTAAATTTTTTAGTTATTTCAATTTTACTCATATAATGGGTTTCTTTAGATGTCTAACTTACGATAGGGATAGTTCGATGGTTACCATAAGAAGTGTCTTGATCTTGTTTATTAAAGTGTTAATCATACCTTTCTATTGTTTTGAACTTATCGGTTTCCTAAGAACTCTTTCTTCTTAGCTTGATCTCATTAGTTGGAAGGACTGAAGTCTGATATGATGTTTCGTTGTCAGTTGTTCTCTCATACCATGACCGTGTTTCTGTCTTTATATCTAGTTACCTTGTGATATCTTTCGAGTCTCTATTTAGGTACGTGGATACCTGTGGATTGTAAACTGTTTACTCCATGTTTATATGTTACCTCTTCTGTTAGAGAAATTGTTCACCACGACCCTTTTGACCAGTTGGTGCACATTTTCTAACTTTAATCTTGTGATATACTGTTGTAAAGTTTTCCAAGATTTAATCTTGTGAAAGATTATGTGAAAGATTGTGGAAAGATTTAAGTCTGAATTTAACTTTATCTCTTCTGGTGATCTGGTAAGTCCATACCTGATTTAGTTTAGGGAATGTTAATATGTCAAGTCAGTCAAGTCAGCCAGTCAGTACAGCCTGAGAGAAGTTCAGGTACCTGACGTCGTGTGGTCCGGAGGGACAGGTAGTTTTTGAGGGTCTCAAATGAGTTTGAGTACAGGTAACTCAGTTACTACGGTAGGTTGGTAGAGTAGGAGACAACAGGGGAAGAGGAGGACGGAAGTTAGAAAGGGTCGTAATCCCCGAAAAGTTTACTCAGTCAAGGAGTGTACTCAACCGATTTCATAACCTCAAAGTCGAAGTCCAAGTCAGGAAGGTTACTTATAAGTCCTTACTAAAGGAAATCCTAACTGACCAACCTAGAGAAACGACAGGTTCCCTGAGAGTTCTCAGAAGATGTTATGGTGTCAAGTTTTCGTAGTTAAGAAGTCGTGAGTCGAAAGAAATATCAGGTTGAGATTGTAAGTATGTACTGATAACCTTTTGGGTATCGAAACTGATCTACCTGGAAACAGCTGTTTCATTATAGAGACGAAAAATTATACGACAGATCCAACGAGCATTGAAAAGAAGGTTCTTCGTTTGTAGAAAATTAAAGTACCGACGTCAGTGGTAGACGTCACTGAAACCTCAGGGGGTTTTAATTTAGACCGTGACAAAGGGTTAGATAAACGGTACTTCACTACCCTGGTATACGGTACTAGAATCAAAAGACTTACAACTCAAAATTTGGTTGAAAAAGTGAGAGAAAGTAGTTTTCCAAGAAATCAAGAACCGAAAGACTGTATTCACATCACAGTAGAACGTATAGACTCCAATAACTATATTGAGGACCGTTAGAACTAAGGTCGAACACGAAGTAGGTCGGGTCGTAAAGAGTACTACGTGAGACGTGTATTCAATTTATTCGTCCCACTGTTATATGTCGGAACTGCATGAGGAAAGGGTTAAACTTTGATCAGACAAAAGGGTACAGGTCAAGATTGACCACGAAGAACTGGACGTATGTCTAAAGAGTCCTCCGTCCAGTCCACCAGACCATAAGAGTAGAGAAATTCTTAAAAGGTGTCAAACAACACTAGGTGTGTTTGTTTCCGAAACCGTATCAGTTATTTCGTCACCTTCACTTTTTGTCTAATTTCCCTAATCTAGACTATCTCATGGATTTCTTGATACCTACCTCCAATCACTGTGACATGTCCTCTGTCACTAGTTCTGGTAGGGGTTCCTATTCTTTACGTTTTTCCGTTTTAGTAACAGACTCCTCCGGAATGCTTATCGACTCTTTTCTTCTATTCACTTTTCGTTTCCTCTTTTCCTTTCTATATGGGTAAACTTACGTCTCAAGGTTTCTTATGGTTCGTCTCTATTCTTTCGGAGGGAGTCACTAGTTACGTTTCTTTGTCTTCTTTTGTTATCTTACCCTTTCTGATCTCTAGAGACGTTCTTTTAATCTATGGTTCCCTTGTAAAGTACGTTTCTACCCGAGTTCTTTCCTGTCTTTACCATACCTGGATTGTCTTCGTCTTCTATAATTCTTCTCCACCGTTCTTTTATGTCTTCTTGATATGTTTTTTCTAGAAGTACTGGGTCTATTAGTGCTACCACATTAGTGAGTGGATCTCGGTCTGTAAGACCTTACACTTCAGTTCACCCGGAATCCTTCGTAATGATGTTTGTTTCGATCACCTCCACTACCTTAAAGTCAACTCGATAAAACATACTATTTTCTACTACGACAATTTCCCAGTGTGAGTTATACGGTTGTTTAACCCTTTTGTATCGTCAGCAATGTCTTGACCTTTCCCAGTCAAAAGTAACGTTAGGGTTTCTTTCCGTTACGGTTTCTTACAAGTTTGATGACGTGTTAATGTGAGTAGAGTGTATGATCGTTTATTACGAGTTTTAAGAGGTTCGGTCCGAAGTTGTCATGTACTTGACACTTAAAGGTCTACAAGTTCGACCTTAATCTTTTCCGTCTCCTTGGTCTCTAGTCTAACGATTGTAGGCAACCTAGTATCTTTTCCGTTCTCTCAAGGTCTTTTTGTAGTTGAAGACGAAATAAGTGATGCGGTTTCGGAAACTGACACACCTAGTGTTGTTTGACACCTTTTAAGAACCTCTCTACCCTTACGGTCTAGTGGAATGGACGGAGGACTCTTTAGACATACGTCCAGTTCTTCGTGGTCAATCTTGACCTGTACCTTGTTGTCTGACCAAGGTTTAGTCTTTTCCTCTTGCAGTTCCAACATATAACAGTGGGACGAATAAATTGAAGATACGTCTCATGTTTAATACACTTTACGGTCCGGCTTACTTCGTGTTCGACCTTAGTTCTAACGGCCCTTTTTATAGTTATTGGAGTCTCTAAGTCTACTGTGGTGGGAATACCGTCTTTCACTTCTCCTTGACTTCTCGGAGAACGACTTTCACTTTCTTCTCTCACTTTTTCGACCGAATTGTGAGTTTTTTACTTCTAGTACCGTAGACCAGGTTGGTGAAGTACCGTTTATCTACCCATTTGTTACCTTTGTCACTGTCTGATAAAGGAACCCGAGGTTTTAGTGACGTCTACCATTGACGTCGGTACTTTAGTTTTCTGTGAACGAGGAACCTTTTTTTAGATACTGTTTTGATCTGTCTCTGTAATGAAACGGCTGTTTACAGGTACATCAGTTTCGATACCAAAAGGGTCATCAGAAAATACCTATACTCTCAACCTGATATCTCTTTCGACTCGTGGTTTCTTAATTATTAAAACTTGACATCACAACCTCTTCTAAGAACTCTCAGGGAACCTGACGTTCCTCTAGGTTGGTCAGTTAGGATTTCCTTTAGTCAGGACTTATAAGTAACCTTCCTGATTACGACTTCGAGGTTATGGAACCGATGGACTACGTTTCTTCACTGAGTAAACCTTTCTGGGACAACGACCCTTTCTAACTTCCGTCCTCCTCTTCCCCTGTTGTCTCCTACTCTACCAACCTACCGTAGTGACTGAGCTACCTGTACTCAAACTCGTACAAGGCCCTCTACCACTACCTGTGCCTTCGGACCGCACGACACATCGGTTACCCCAGCGTTTCTCAGTCTGTCCTGATTCACTGACTATACTTGACTTGTTTTGTAATTGAGATTTCTCATTTATTCTCCTTTTGTACCCTTTTCAGTCACCAATGAGACTCCACTGTAACGGGGTCGTTTAATTGAAGCATGAAAATTCTTCACTTTTTTATAAAAATTTTTAGACAAACATGGAGAGTAGGGGTATGTTAGTGTCCGGAAGAAAGAGAGAGAAAAGAGGAAAGAGGGGGTGGGAAGTTGTAGTTTCGAGGTCTTTCGTAAAGACGTAAACCAAAAATTATACAAAGAGAAGGATGGCTGGGGAATGGAATGGCGTGACATCAAAGACAGGGGTATTAACGTTACTTATACGAGAGTGGTTCCAGTGTTCAGAGGAAAAACAGAGATCGAAGTCTATAAAACATATTTATACAATTGTAGGACTTTTAATAAAATTATTGGTATATTTTATACGTACAAACATGTGTAACGAGGATAACGAATTATAGTTTAGAAGTTGTCAAAGGATCCGAGACCTCGTCCTGCACGACCCAAGTTTTGGTTCGACTGGACGACGGATTGACACGTCAGGACCCGGTTTAGGAATAAAAAGACAGGGTGTCAAAAAATTAGATATTTTACTCATATTTTTTATTTTATTTTATTTTACTAATATTTGTTAACATAGATGGAGTATCTCCACGACACTCGCGACTTCTTGACTATGTCCTTATCCTGAACCGTATACTATATATTTTTCCTGAACCGTGTTTATGTTAAAATCGGTTAAAACATAGAACAAAAGAGATAGAAATAACTATGATGATAGGACCTTCAACACTTTTTATCCCAAATGTGACTAAAAATAAGTATAAGTCACTGTAAACTCCCTACAAAAATGACTCACGCAATCAAAGGATAGAGAAACATAGTGAGTAAGTATGTGATTAGCATTTATGTATAACTCGAACTTTGGGTATGATAAGGTAATCGTGAATGAGTGATTGAGACTTCACCTTTATTCTCCTTTTATACCCCTTTCAGTTACCAATTTGGACTCTACTGTACCAAGGACGTGTAATTGAAAATATAAAAAGACTTGACCGTTATTTTTTTTGGTTTGTTTGTACTTTAAGTACCGAATTTTGTTGTCTTGAAAAAAGGAGAAAGTGAAGACCTCTGGTCTCAGGTTTTCATCCCACAACTGTCCCGGTATGATCTCGTCGTCTGAGCAGAAGCGGAGGTAGAAAGAAATGTACCGGAAGAAGGAACACACACACTTTAATGGGACAGGAAAAAGAGTATTCCTGTGGTCAGTAACCAAAATCCCCGGTGGGATTTAAGTCATACTTGAATAGAGTTAACGTATGCGAGTCTGGTATACAGATTTATACCAACGTAAGTGTCTATACCCAATTCCGAACTTGTATAGAACAACCCCTTATATTAAGTTGGGTGATGTCACTATATTCGTCTAATTTTTAGATTTTACTCCAGAATGGAAAACATGTCTCGTATACTTACGTAGACATGTACGTACTTATGTGTATAAACTTTCGAAACTCCTTGTATATTGGGTCTACTTTTGTAATCGTTCCTAATAGAAACTCACGATATAAATCCCATAAAAATAAAATAAAGGTAAACGGCGACGACGATTCAGTGAAGTCAACACAGACTGAGACACGCTGGGGTATCTACCGTCGGGTGGTCCGAGGGGGTAGGGACCCTAAGAGATCGGTTCTTGTGACCTCACCCAACGGTAAAGGAAGAGGTAATAAAGGTAAATATACAAGGTAAAAAATTGGATATTTGGACACAATGAGAACATTTATGTCTTTTATTATTTTTAGTGACTCTTTGTGTTCGTTAGAGACGAGACGAATGTTCTCTCAGTATTTAAATCTTGTCCTGGTAGGGACTCTGTGTCCTTCCCTCTTATTCTACAACCCCTCGGGTAAGGTGTCCTATTGTCCTGTGTTAAGGGGTTTAAGGTTTGGTATGATGAATGATAGTTATAAAATTTAAGGATGGATAAATCCACCCCTTTTCCACAACATGGAGTCAAACTTATCAAAACGACACGGGACTACTTGTCACTCCGACTCCCAGAATAGTCCTCTCTTCGTCATCACACATGACCAATGTACACCCCGAGTCTCTGGTGTGTCTTAGACCCTGTAGAATCAGAACACTGACCGATCGGGACGGGAGTGACGGAGTGAGGGGACTACCAACTTCAGGTCGTTGTACCCGAAGGGATCACCAGGTCACCAATTCTGAGGTATAAAACGTCCAGAGTAGGGACCAGACCCTTGATTCCTAGGGCGTACGGGGTACCATGTCGGTTTTCTTTTCTCTTTTGTCATTCAGCCCGTTGTCATAGAGGAGGAGGATCCGACACCACTCCTCCTTTTCTGATTCACATCCAACTTGTACGTGTTTTCACAATCCATCACTTCTCCAGTCCTTATTTATACTTACTAAGAATAGTAGTATGACTTTACCTAGTAATCTTTAATGTCCTAGTAAAAATAATAAGACACTCGAATATGACTAACCGAACTTAACTGGATACCACAAATAGTAATTTTTCATCGAATATTTTGGCATTCTTCTTAAAATGTAATAACGATAAGAATTTTTACGTATTAATATGACCGTATCATGTTAAAGACTTTTTTTTATATCTGTCAAGAATAGGTATTCTTTATCTGGAAATTCTTAAAATTACTGAAAGAAAGGGAAGCACGCAACAGATGGGTCAAAATAGATGTTGTTTTCACGAACCAAAACCTTCACGTTTTACATCATTCTTGTTTATAGGGATCGGGAAGGATATCCTTTCACCCAGTCACAGTTTTACCCCTTAGGGATTCGGTATCCTTAATCCATTGTCCACCAGAGTCTTGATTAAAAACTTAGATGGTGTACTGTAAGGGTCAACCCGTTACAGTTCTCTTAATCTTTACTGAATTTCCTTCCCGTTAGTACAGAGAGTTTATCTCGAAGGTAAGTCGTTAGTTTACTGTAGATGTGAAGGGTCCTAAAATCATTTCCAAAACTCTACTTTCGTCGAAGTGTTCTACGAAGGAAGACATGAGAATGTCAATTTCGGGGAACTCGATTGTCGTTCGGTACCAAAATTGGTGGTCAATCGGTTCCTTACTCGAGGTTCCCTTTCCTTTTTCACTGCCAGACGTACTATGACGGGTCGGGGTATCGTTTGGCTCTCCTCTTACGAATTTGTCGTCGTAAGTCCCCCTTTCAAATCAGTGTCAAAGTTAGTCTGTTTCAGGGGTCCGTGTTAGTTGTACACTCTTACTTTATTTGAAATTTCATGGAAGGACCCTACAGGGACTACTGGGTGACCAATTCTTAGGTGGAAGATTACGTCTCCTGTACCCAGATTAGGCACCAGTCCTTTGATTCTAGGGTGTACGGCACCCCCGTTGATTCGGACGTACGGTGTTGATCTCTCTTCGGCGTTACTTCTCGGGTGTACAGTGTTATTTCTAGGGTGTACGGTGTAGACTGTGGGTTGTGTCGGTTTATTTATTTATTTATAATTTTTATTTTAACGTTGGAGTAGCGATCTTTTTTCCTTTTCTCTTCTTTTCCTTTCCTTTTCTTTTTTCATGGAAGGAATACGTTGATTTTTATTATTTTCTTTTCCTTTTATATGTTTTCGGGTCGTAAAGTTTTTTTAAGTTTTACCCTATATACGAGTTCGGTTGACTCCCTAGACTCACAATCAGACTTGTGTCCTCCACTCCACTCCACTTCAGCGAGTCAGCACAGACTGAGAACACTGGGGCACCTGATGTCGGATGGTCCGAAGAGGCAGGTACCCTAAGAGGTCCGTTCTTATGACCTCACCCAATGGTAAAGGAAGAGGTCCCCTAGAAGGGCTGGGTCCCTAGCTTGGACCCAGAGGGCGTAGTCTCCGTCTACGAAATTGGAGACTCGGTGGTCCTTGATGGAGATTAGTACAGTGGAAAATGGATCCAAGACCTACATGTCCAGATCGACTCGTTGTCACCCTTACTTTCTATCTTTTGATCCGGACTCGTTTCTCTTCTTCAAAGTATAAGTCTTCCATGACTTTGTGACAAATCTCGATCCACTCTGGACCATTGAGAATTCTGAAACTTGTACTGCCTATTTTTCACTGATTTTTATCATAGACGACTAAGGGAATCACGGAGGATGTCGTGTCTTTGACTCTTTTACCCACACAGGTGGAATAGAAACTGTTTCCTCCGTTCTTATATGTTACCTCATTTCTGTTAGAGAAATTATTCACCACGACCCTTTTGACCAGTTGGTGAATATTTTCTTACTTTGATCTAGTGAAAGATTGTGGCGTGTGTTTTTATTTGAGTTTTACCTAATTTCTAGATTTACATTCTAGTCTTTGATATTTTGAGGATCTCCTCTTGTATCCGTTTTGTGAGAGTCTGTATTTAGTGTCGTCCTAGGAGATACTAGGTGGAGGGTCTTAAGACCTTTATTTTCGTTTTTATTTGTTTACCCTAGATTAATTTTAATTTTCGAAGACGTGTTGTTTCCTTTTATATTCGTTCCACTTTTCTGTCGGAAGACTTACCCTCTTTTATTATCGTTTACTTCGTTGACTGTTTGTTGATTAGAGTTTTTATATGTTCGTTGAATACGTCGAGTTAAGGTCTTTTTATTTGCTAGGTTAGTTTTATTCCCGGTTTCTTGATTTATCTGTAAAGAGGTTTCTTCTGTATGTCTACCGATTGTTTGTGTACTTTTCTACGAGTTGTAGTGAGTAATAATCTCTTTACGTTTAGTTTTGGTGTTACTCCATGGTGAAGTGTGGTCAGTCTTACCGACGCTAGGTTTTTAGACGTTCGTTATTTACGACCTCTCCCACACCTCTTTTCCCTTGGGAGGATGTGACAACCACCCTTACGTTTGATCATGTCGGTGATACCTCTTGTCACACCTCTAAGGAATTTTTTAACGTTTATCTTGATGGAATACTGGGTCGTTAGGGTGACGACCCGTATGTGTGGCTCCTTTGGTCTTAACTTTCTCTGTGTACATGGGGTTACAAGTAGCGTCGTGACAAATATTATCGGTCCTGTACCTTTGTTGGATCTACAGGTAGTCGTCTACTTACCTATTCTTTCGACACCATGTATATGTGTTACCTCATAATGAGTCGGCAATTTTTCTTAAGTAAACTTAGTCAAGACTACTCTACCTACTTTGACCTCGGCTAATATGTCTCACTTCTTTCGGTCTTTCTTTTTGTGGTTATGTCATATGATTGTGTATATATACCTTAAATCTTTCTACCGTTACTGCTGGGACATACGTTCTGTCGTTTTTTCTGTGTCTACACATATTGCCTGAAAACCTGAGTCTCCCTCTCCCTCGCCCATCCTACTAAACCCGTTTACCGTAACTTTGTACATATGATAGTACATTCTTAGCTTAGCGGTCAGATACAGGCTACGTCCTATGTCGTACGAACCCCGACCACGTGCCCCTACTGGGTCTCTCTACAATACGCCTCCCTCCACCCTCCCCCCAAGTACAAACCCTTGCGTACATGTGGGCACCACCTAAGTACAGTTACATACCGTTTTGGTTATGTCATAACATTTCATTTTATTTCATTTTTATTTTTTATTTTTTTTCTGGAATTTCTATTTTCTTTTTTCGACTTTGAGGTTATTTTTTTTTCTTTCTTTCTTTTACCCACACAGGTAAAGTCTTGGATATCTTCGAGACTTTCTCTTCTATGTACCGTATTGTAAGTATTGTATGTAAAGGAAAGACGAGGAAGTTTAGGTTTACTAGAGATACTCGAGTAGAATAAGTTCAGTAGAGAAAAGAACCCCCTCTTGTGTCCTCTTTACTATGTATATAAACAACTTGAAAATATTATAACTTTTTGACTATAGAAGATAGCCAAACAAGTAATAAGGAGTGTTGTCTAGACACTCCGTCCATAGTTAAACGGTGAAGGATCTACTGGGTGATATATCAGTGTGTGTAGATGAATATCCGTAGAGAGGAGTAAAAGGTACCCAATAAAAAAGGTTACTTCTCTGTTAAAAATCTTTATCTTTGTTTTTCAAAGGAAATTTCTTCTAATATTTTTAATTGATAACATACTAGGATTACGGGAAATTTCTTAAGCATCACACATACACTCACACACTCACTATCAACGAATCAGTACAGACTGAGAAACGTTGGGGTACCTGATATCAGACGACCGAGGAAACAGGTACCTTACGAGGTCCGTTCTTTTGACCTCACCTGACGGTAAAGGAAGAGGTAGTATGTACATATTTCTCTTACTTTCCTATATATCCATCAAAATTAAAGGACGAATGAGGACTTAGATGTAGTGTAAAGAAATAAGTGACACTCAATACCTGAAGAGACCACCAGGTCACCAATTCTTGGGTGGAACGTTACACCCCTCTTTATTTATATATATATAACATTAACTGATATAAAAAAATTTTAACTTTCAATTTTGAGTTTAAGTATTTTCACTAATGGATATTCTACTGTCTCGTCGTCGAGTCCTACCTTCTACTATATATAAGAGTAATTTTTATGTTATGTATTAATGACTGAGGTCCATGGTTTTTCCTGTTGTTTGTTACTGGTTGGGTCATCATTTCTCGTTGAGATGAACGAGTCTAACTTAATCTGTGTAAAGTGTGATTTTCCTTGACCGTAAGAAACCTCTTTTCCTACTAAGGCCCTGATTCACCCCTAACATCGTCTACTCAGACTTGGTTTGAGAGTATGATCTTGTGTACAGTTCCTCTGTTATCGGTGGGATTTCTGAGTCTTCGGTTGGTTTTCCGAGAGTGTCAGGTTTTTATCTTGTTAAACTTGTAGTTTTTACAATTATGGACGTTACCTAATTTGTAGTTCATATATTTGTAGATCTCGTATACTACTGTGAGATTTTCTTTTTTTTCTGTTGAGTTAAAAGTGGAAACCTCCTAGGGTGTCTTTTTTGAGTGGTAGACCTTTTCATCTTTACGACGTTTTCTTAATTCGTAATTAAGGAGAGAAGACACAGTTGGTCTGTAGTCACATTGGAGTATCAACTACTCTCCTTCAAACAGAATATCTTCTTTAGGTCGATTATTTACCTTTTCTTTAATATCTTAATTTTATAATGGTAAACGTTGGTAATTACTTTATGTCTAGCTCCAGTAGTAGAATTCTCCGATTCTTTTGTACTCAATTTTCCGTCTACCCTTTACAGTATTATCTACCTAGTCTGTTGTAGACCTGGGTCACTAGTCAGAGTTCCTGTCTCCTCCTTCCTGTCTTTACTTCTCCGAGGACTATATCCCGATATCCTTCATGTGGTGGTGTAGAGTCCATCAAAAAGGTGTTTAGACTTAGACTCGTTCGGAGATATACATGTCATTAGTGGTTAAATTTCCTTTATCCTACTCGGTCTTGTTATCTTGGTTGTCGTGTTATCTCTGTATTAGTCGCATTAGGTCTTACGTCTGAGGTGTCCTTTTTCTGGTCGAACTATTCATTTATTTATCTCTAAAATTTTTCCTGTAAACCTACTTTTCTCTAGTTCTAAAGTCTCTTTAATTCGAATTTTGGTGGTACTCGACGATGGTGCATAGATATTCTTGTTGTTTTCCTCTTTCTACCTTTTATGGTGTAACAGATTACGTATCTTTGACACTACTTATAATAGAAGATTAAAAATGTTAGTAATAGAAGTGTAAAAACAATTTATTTATGTGAGACATATACGTTTTTACGGATGGTTTTGTATCAAAAGTGGATTGTTGTTGATTGTCCCCGACTGTATCAAGTTGTTCACAGAGAAAGAAGAAGGATTCATATTACCACTCCTCACACCCGAGACCTCTGTCTGGTGCAGGTTCGGTAGTAAGATGGTGAATGTTTTACCATACTTAAACTTGTGAAAATGAAGTGGAGTATCAGTGAGTTCACGGAGTAGACGTTTTGTCGTTAATATGTCTTGACTAGTATCTTCTTTCTTCAAGTTTCATTTTTTATGACGGAACACAAAACCAAAGATTTTCCTATTTACCACTCCTTAATGTATTAAAATTTTTAAGTTGACGTTTTTGGAACCCTATCGACCGAGAGAGACATGATATCCTCTTACTTTCTTGGAGAGACCCGGAGTCAAAAGAGGAAATTCTTCTTGACAGAAATGGAGTACCCAACAACGAAACTCTTAATTAATTATGTACGTTTATGAATCTCACCGTACTCCGTGTGTTATAGTCGAGTTATTTACCATGTTAAAAGTATTCCTGTAAGCTCAAAACTATAAAAATGCTTTTCAAAGGTAAACAGACATTAGTTCGAACAGTAAACCTGAGTTAAGCTTATAGTGTAGGGTTCTTTCTCGAAGTGACTGTTGACACAGATGTTGCTAGGGACAGGAACATTAAAAGATGATTACCTAAAATAAAACAACGTTCGTAAATAAGGGTATGTTTAATCAGGTCGAATAACTAAACAAAGGAACGAATAACGGTCAAAGAGTTTGATCTCATTTTCGAGATCCCTATGACGGGAAAGAATAAGTGACACAGCGTAGGGGTCTTTGATCAAAGTCACTTACACTACCCAACTTTACAGTTGGGTTTTTCTATACAACTTCAGAATTAAGGGTCACGGGGACTGAACCTTGATACCGACGACGTATACATCAATCAATTCTACTCCAGTATGACCTCATCCCACCAGGGATTTTGTTACACTCATCACAGGAATATTCTGTCGGGGTACTTCTGTCTTCTTGTCCCTATTGTGGTATACTACTACGTTCGTCTCCAACCTCAATATGTCGCGGTTCGGTTCTTTACGTTTCTAACGGTAGTCTTCGATCCTTCTTCGAATCTGTCTAAGGGGTTGACCAAAGTCTCCCACGTACCGGGAAAATTGTGTAACTAAAGTCCGAAGAGTGGAGGTCTTGACACTCTGCTATGTAAAGATAACAAATTCGGTGGGCCGAACACCATGAAACAGTACCGTCGGAACCCTTTGATGACGTCAGGGAGGGTATATTCTACGACTTATTTGTAATGACTTTTCTTTCTTCACAAGGGTAAAAATGGGAACAACAACAACAAGTCAACGAGGTAGTACAGGCTGAGAAACACTGGGGTGCCTGACGTCGTGTGGTCCGAAGGGACAGGAAGTGGTAGAGGTCTCAAACGAGTTTGAGTACAGGTAACTCAGCTACTACGGTAGGTTGGTAAAAGTAGGAGACAACGGAGAAAGAGGGGGACTGGAGTCAGAAAGGGTCGTAGTCCCAGAAAAGGTCACTTAGTCGACAAACGTGGTTCACCGGTCTCATAACCTCGAAGTTGAAGTCGTAGTCAGAAAGGTTATTTATGAGTCCCAATGAAAGGAAATCCTAACTGACCAAACTAGAGAAACGACAGGTTCCCTGAGAGTTCTCAGAATAGGTCGTGGTGTCAAGCTTTCGTAGTTAAGAAGTCGTGAGTCGGTAGAGTGTAGGTATGTACTGATAGCCTTTTTGGTATCGAAACTTATATACCTGGAAACAGCCTGAAAAGATGGATGGTCCTAGTTTACGTCTATAAATTTAAACTCAACATCCTCCCTCTTCAACTGTGGTTTTAATATGTGATTTCCTAATTTTGAACATTTTGGAAGAACGTTTCGGTGTCGTCACGAAACGGTTGAACTTACTATAGTGTTGGTTGTCCTCTTTAATAAGTTGTGTATGTGTGGGAGGGTTAGGTGGAGGGATAAAATCTATGTCGTCTGGGTTCCACTCGGGTCTTTAACCGACAAAGTTGTCCGTGGGGACTTGTCAAAACTACTTCAACAGATACCTGGTGGGAACCTTTTTAGGACTGGATGTGTAGACTGTAATCACATGATAAGGGACCACCGAGTCTCCTATTTCGTAGACGGACGTTACGTCCTCTGGGCCCAAGTTAGGGACCCAACCCTTCTAGGGGACCTCTTCCTTTACCGTTGGGTGAGATCATAAGAACAGACCTCTTAGGGTACCTGTCTTCTCGGACCGCTCGATGTCAGGTGCCCCGGCGTTTCTCAGCCTGTACTGACTCGCTGAAATGAAGTATGTCTCCAGAGAGTATCGACCACACAGAGATAATTACATTAACGAGTTTTTTATGTGACCAGGAGGGAAGGGTAGACGTTGGTGTCTGACGAAAGGGTGTACCCAAGTGTTAATTCGAGGAAACCTAAAAAAAGAAGAAAAACCGGTACGACGGTACGTTGAACACTCTAAAATCAAGGGACTGGTCCCTAACTTACATCCGAGAGTCGTCACTTTCACGTCTCAGGATTGGGACCTGACGCTCCCTTAGGGGAGGAAACCTGAGGTAGATGTTGTAGTCGAGGAGTACCGAATGGTCGTCTGATGGAGGTCTGAAGTTGATTTTGAGAAAGGACTCAAAAGGGGTAGTCTGAGGCGTTTGATTACAGAGGAATTTTATTTAGAGAGATATATATGTAGGATAACCAAGAGAAACTCTTGAGACTGATTATGTCCATAATTTTGAGTTCATAGAAAAGGTAGGATCACATTGAACACGAAAGTTGGTTTTTCTAAAGGGTCGTTATCAGTCGATGACTGTGTAAGTCACTTTTATATTATGGACCTTTAATATTATTTTTATAAGGGTACTGTTATAGTAGTTTTTCATAATAGATGTATTTCTATTGGATATAACGTGTAGACACAGGTGTTTACACGTTCCGGATTTGAGACTTGTGATATTTTGGAACGACTCTTTTAATTTCACCTGGATTTATTTAGTTCCCTATACAGTAGGAGGACCCAGTCTCCTGAGTCATAACACTTCTACAGATAAGAAGGGTTTGACTAGATATCTAAGGAACGTTGGGGTTATTTTTAGTTTCACAAGTAAAAAAAATTTTTCTTTAACTGTTCTAATAAGATTTTTCATTAACTTTACGTTTCCCGAATCAGATGTTTTTCCTTGAAACTTTTGTTTTCCGACCTCCTATTCGTGATAGAATAAAGTTTTGAGTATTTAGATATCAGTAGTTCCGTAACACCATAGCCCTACTTCCATCCTTACACATAGTTTCCTTATTTTAATTTTAAGATCTTTATCTGGGTGTATATATACCCGTTGACTAAAAGTTGTTTCGATGTTTCCGTTAAGTCGTCTTTTTCCTCAGAAAAGTTGTTTACCACGACCCTGTTCATCTATCGGTATACGTGGTATTTGACACTAGCTACCCCGAAGGGTCCACCGTCATCACCACTTCTTAGGTGGACGGTTACGTCCTCTACGTTCTCTGCGCCCTATCTAGGGACACATCCTTTCTAAGGGACTCTCCCTTTAACCGTGGGGTGAGGTATAAGAACGGACCCTTTAGGGTATTTGTCTCCTCGGACCGTCCGATACCAGGTAACCCCAGTGTTTCTCTACCTGTACTGACTCGTAGACTCACAGTTGAAACTAGGTATATTACGTGATGTATGTTTTCAATTGAGTTTTTCTTACTGACTACATTTGTAATTTCGATTTTGATAAAATTTTGAGATCTTTTTAATGTCATCGTTTAAGAACACTGGAATCCAAAACATTTTTAAAGAATATATACTGTAGTTTTCGTTCAAGTTTTGGTATTTACTTGTTTGACTACGTGACTTAAAGGTATTTTAATTTTACATACAAGAAGATTCTTGTGACAACTCTCTTATTTTTCTGTTCGGTAACTCCCTTACTCTTTTTTATAAACATTAAGTGTCTAGACAATAAGTCTTAATTTTTAGAGTGTCTCTAGTCATTTTTTGTCTGTGAAGTTATTTATTCACCTGTTTTATAAACTTGTCTATGAAGTGGATTCTATATGTGGACAGTTTGTTCGTGCACTTTTCTACGAGTAGTAGTAATCAGTAGTCCTTTTATATTTACTTTTGATACTCTTTAGTGATGTGGGGAGACACTTTCAGGTTAGGTTTTAATTTTTCTTACTGGTATGGTTTATGACCGTTCCAACACCTACTACCTTGAGAGTATAGAGTATGTGACGCCACCGTTACTTTTTACGAGACTGATGAGTCCTTTTCTCAAATCGTCAAAGAATGTATAAATTAAAATGTTGATGGTATACTGGGTCGGTAACGACAATATTCATAAATATATCTTTCTCTTTTATATACAGGACCCTTTCTTAATATATGTTTACAAGTATCTTCCATATAAAGGTTCTCGGGGTTTAACCTTTGTTGGATTTATAGGTAATTGTCCACTTACCTGTCTTGTTTAACAATATATAGGTTTATTACCCTATCAAGGTGTAATATCCTTTCCTTTCGATTAGATGTCACTGTTTTCAGTCACCTTCGGATACTTACTCCATCCAACTTCATCCCTCTCTCCGTCTCCTCTCAAACCACCCGGTCAATGGATTCTCGTGTTCCTTCGAAAAACTCTACTATCTATACAAATAATAGAACTGACATCATAATCTAAGTGTCCATGTACGTATATAGTTTTGAATCTGGTATATGAAATTTATACGTGTCATATAACGTACAACTGGTATGGAGTTATTTTATAAACTTTATATAAATATATAAGTATTAAGACTACGTTAATTTATTTAGTCCACTTTTTAATAATGTCAATCCGAGAACATCATAATTGTCTAGGTGTAATATAGAATAGTTTAACCAGTACGAGGTATATTGGTTTTATTAGTACACGTTATTTTATATGGGTTCATACTCCCATTTGATTTACAAGTAAAGAAAGACTTCATGTCTTTATTTTTATAATGTAGGGTCCCTTTAGTATTACTATAAATTGTCCTTAACCAATAAAGTCCCTTACACCGACTCATAATAATACAATCCTGTTTGAGATTTCATTTTCAAAAACAAAAATTTATTATTTAAGATACCGACTGTAAAATTTGATCGTGAACCTTTAACAGACAAAAAGATTTTCTGTGCAGTAATATTTTTCCTTTTTTTTTGGATAGACGTCGTCTCTTGTTAGATGTAAAATTACAGTTTAATAATCTTTCAGGATTGATGACGTATAAACGTATGGCTATACTCTCTGTGTCCCTTAGTGACTAATAACAATAAATATTACATATAAATAAAGAAATTGAGATAAATGATGTTTACTTACAATTTCTGGTTGACGGAAGGGTCAACCTGTTTGTTAACGAAATTTCGTGTTTTTTCTTTTTTTCCGAAGAGAGTCTACCCGGAGTTCCCACTGACTTTTCGTACATCGTCGACTACCTTACATAAGGGTGAAAGGTTGAGAAAGGGTACTCTAGTTTCATCGATGAAAATCCGATCAAACACTTGGAATGTCTCTATAGGGTGTTGTATGAAAATAGTATCCATACTTGAGTAAACTTAGTCCGCAGTATAGGTTGACTTCTACACTTTACAACCCCAGAGGTCTCCTGGCGCCCGGAAATTGGACGTCTTCAAAGTAGTCGGTGGTCCTTTGACTAGTCTTCGACGGAGGAAGTCTGTGAATTATACTCGTTCCGCTAGTCGTACTCCCGACGTGTCCCTTCTGTGTAGGTCGTCAGTGGTACCAAATGACCACATTGACACACGGCGAGTGGTACGATCCGTGCACGACCCAATACTGTTACTGTGACTTTGGTAACCCATCACTAGTATTGTTGGTCTACAATGCTCAAAGGGTGGTGCCTGAAAAAGAAGAAAAGAGTAGATAGGGAATTGTTGTTTCACCTTTGCCTTATTTTTCACCGGTCTTAAGTATTTCTGCAGGTACTAGGGTGTTGGTCTCCCGGTAACCGAATGAGTACACAATAGTGACTTGCAAGAGTCGCTAGGACACCCCTTTTGTAAGAATAGGGGTACAATGTCTCCCCTTTCGACTCCGAGTCTCTCTCAGCGATGGACATAGTGGAGGGCGCGAGGACGTAAATCCTCCTTTCACCGAGGTCCTGTGGGGACCGCGTCCTGTGGCGTGAGTGTCCCCGGCCCGCCCTGGGGTCACGAAATGGATGCTCTGTCGCCCCGGGGCCCTGGGTTTCACCCTTTCGCCGGTGAACTCACCCTAGGGAAACAATGGGGTGTGGGGTCCCGCCAAGTCGCGGGGGGTGTCCTTGAGTGAGAGGGTTTAGTCAAGGTTTGTTGACCTCCGCTTTGGACGAGAGGAGCGGTCCGCGAAGACAGAGGTAATTTTTCAGCAGTTCCAGCGGAACGACTGCAGTGCAAAGATACCATTGGCGGTCCGCGGCCCTCTAGGAGATGGTGGAATTTATGGTTATGGGAGGGTGGGAGGACGTGGGGGAATAGAAATCGAATTTCATTTTTCGGAGTCGAGAAGTCCGACGTTGGCTCTTTTGTATAAGTAATCCCGGTGATCTGACCCTGGGGCCGTTGATTGTTTTTAGACAGGTCAAACCTCCCTGTTTTATACACGAACACCAATCTTTTACGCAAAGGAAATTTCTCTGATAACGCCAACAGGCAGATCAATACCAAAAAAGTCATCAGTACATACCTACACCCTCAACCTGATAATTTTTTTTTTTGACTCGCGGCTTCTTAATTACGAAAATTCAACACCACAACCTCTTCTGAGAACTCTCAGGGAACCTGACGTTCCTCTAGGTTGGTCAGTTAGGATTTCCTTTAGTCAGGACTTATAAGTAACCTTCCCGACTACGACTTCGACTTTGAGGTTAAGAAACCGGTGGACTACTCTTCTTGACTGAGTAAACTTTTCTGGGACTACGACCCTTTCTAACCTCCGCCCTCCTCTTGGCCTGCTGTCTCCTATTCTACCAACCTACCGTAGTGACTGAGTTACCTGTACTCAAACTCGTTCAAGGCCCTCTACCACAACCTGTCCCTCCGGACCGCACGACGTCAGGTACCCTAGTGTTTCTCAGCTTATTCTGACTCGCTGAATTGACTTAACTTGATTTCTCCGTCATCCCCTAAGGGACCACCGAGTCTCCCATTTCTCAGCCGGGCGTTACGCCCTCTGGACCCAAGCTAGGGATCCAACCCTTCTAGGGAGTCTCTTCCTTTACCGTTGGGTGAGGTCATAAGAACGGACCCTTTAGGGTGCCTGTCTCCTTGGACCGTCCGATGTCAGGTACCCCAGCGTTTCTTAGCCTTTTCTGACTCGTTGAAGTTAAAGTGAGAGACGATGCTAAGTACCCCAGCGTTTCTCAGACTGTGCTGACTCGCTTATCCCGAAGGGTCCACCATGCTCTTACATCCCCTCCCCACCTCCCAGAGCTAAGGATACAGTCCTTCTAGGGGACCTCTACCTGTAGATGAGGTCATAAGATCGTACCCTTTAGGTACCTGTTTCCTCGGAAACCTGTTTAGGTACCTGTTTCCGTCCGATGTCTGTTACCCCAGCGTTCTCAGCCTATGCTGAATCACTGATTTGGTGGTGGTCCCTGCATAATAGTCTTGTCTCTCTGGGTCCCTTTATGGGATCCCCAGACCCTCTACTCAATGGGAGGGAGACTCCCACTTACACATGATAGTGTCAGGTACGATTCGTCAATCGGTAGACGTTTCTTTATTGGACAGAGACCAGTACACTGACTACATCTATTGTATGTCTTTTTACAGTTACTCCTTTAGAGTCTCGCTAAAGTCCGTTCGTTTGGACCTTGTAAATTATCCGTCTTTTGATTCAGTAAATTTGGTATGTAACCAAAAAGAACCCTTTAAAAATAGGAGGTAAGGACTATAAAAGAAAGTGGTATCTCCTTGTCCGGTCTGGTTTGGGTACACTGGAGAGGTATGTAAGTGAGGAGATGGATCTCTTAGTAAAGGGACTAATCACTCCAACATACTTGTTTGTTCAACGTGTCGCCTCCGGGAGAGGGTAGTTTCGAGAACTTCGTTCGACGGGAATATCTCGTGTACAAACGAGACGGGAGTCCTCACCGACGATTCAGTGAAGTCAGCACAGGCTGAGACACACTGGGGTATCTGTCATCGGGTGGCCCGAGGGGGCAGGGACCCTAAGAGGTCCGTTCTTGTGACCTCACCCAACGGTAAAGAAAGAGGTTACGTACTTTCATTTTTCAGTTTCACTTCAACGAGTCAGCACAGGTTGAGAAGCTCTGGGGTACCTGATGTCGGTTGGTCCAAGGAGGTAGGGACCCTAAAAGGTCCGTTCTCATGACCTCACCCCACGGTAGCGGAAGAGGTAGATGTTTGTTTAGGTGTCGAGAAGAGGAGAAAAGACAGAGTGACTGAGGGTTTGATAAGGATGCTAAAACGAGGTTTTACCAACTCAAAAATTCTCCGGGACTTTTATGTGAGAAAGTGCAGAACTGAGATTTGGTTAATCCTTTATACTTTTTATTCTTTTTAAGTAGTTGAAACAAGGAATATTTCGACTATCACATCTTACACGGAATCTAAAGTGTGTTCCGTTCACCCGAAGTATAAGTGCTTGGGGTCTTGACGTGTCTAAATAGATGGGACGTGACTACATGGTCCTGTCAGGACTTCCTGGTCTTGACGTTACGTATAGAGAGACGAAAGATCGCTTCCGTAGGATACACATGAGTTCTTCTCACCGAAGGAACGTTCAGATAGGACCATCGTCCTCTTTCACAAAGTCCTGTGGCAGAAACTCTTTGAGAAGAGTTTTACCCATTTGTGACGAACAAGACTGACACATGAGTGTTACGGAAGAAGACTCCTATACCGAAAGATACGTAGAGTCCCTCGTCAAACATCTTTATGGGAGAAGAAGGAAAGTGTTTGTCGTTTCTGAACAGACCCGTTGCCCCAACTTTTCTTAAAGATTTTAAGGTTCTCATACTACTTTTAGTATGTAGTACTTTTAAATACGACCCTTAGGTTTTTCCTTAACTCCTTTACAAGTTTTGGATAGGGGTGTATATTTGGGTGTGTGTCCGATATCGGTTTTAATACTTTAGGATGGTTTGGAAGTTTCTAGTCGTTTAGGGACAGAATAGGTTACCAATGTTTGACCTCTTTTTCTCTTTAGTGGTTTTGGTATACCAAGTCTATAGGTAAAGACAAACTGTTTGTGGTGGTTTTGTTATCGGTATAAAATTAGAGAGTCCTATGACACCCACCAAAAGACGAGGTACACCTCAGAGTGGACGCCGACAACAGTCGACCTCCGAGGTGATCCGATCATGTAGGTTCTTTCGAGTAAGTACATCTACTCGTAACCACGACCGAAGACAACCCCTGAGTCGACCCCGACAACTGTTTTCGTAGAACCAAGAGGAGGACTAGTGAGGTAAACATCCCAATGACCTAATATGAATTTGGTAAATTTAAACTTAAACTTTATTTGCTGTTTATAAAAATCACATCTAAAAAACGTACTTTATAAAGAAACAAGTAGACTTCAAGTTCATGTTGACCCGTAGGACACACAAATGAACGATTTAGACCGTTGGGATCGTTTCCTTACACACTTAGATATTCAAATTCCTGTGTCGAAGACTCCACTGAGAAGGTGACCCTGAACAGACCCCTTTTACTTCTCTAGGATATACCTTCATTTCTGTTTTCGACGATTACTGAATACGACCATCTTACTTCCCCTTTACCTGTTACGGTATGTGATAACCACGGTTTACCCGTATACATAAAGAATTCCGGGTACAGTAATACGGATTTATTCAACTTACCGAAAACTATGTCAACGGGATAAAGGTGGTTGTTCCCTTTAATTATACTCCCAAATCTTTTTCTAGGGGTTCCACTAAGACTGGACGTCAGACCCATTCCCTGGGACTGACTTCCCCGTCCAGTTCTGGTGTATTCGAGAGATCAGTTGTTTCCTTTCTCGATGATGATAAATACTCCGTCTAACAAATCTCCCCGGGTCTAGATCGAAGAAGTACAATCGCTGACCTAAAGTATAGTGTTGTAGTGTCCACAGTAATAGTAGAGAAACACCTACACACGTTGAAGTTTCGTACACGAGGACTCGTGTCTCTTTTTACCTGTTCTTCAACGAGGGGTACGTTTAACGGTCTCGGTCCTAACCCTGGACCGTCGGACCCGTGGAAACCAACGACCACCGTCTCGAAATCGTTTCCATCGTCCTGTACTTGAAGGCTTAACCAATTAGAAACGAGAGGGACACAAATGGGAGGACGTAGTCCTTTGGTCCGGAACCCGAGGACGGGGGACGATGTACCCTCTAAATATTGTCTCGTCCTTCGTCTTCAACAGACTTCGGTCACAAAGAAGACAGGAAACACTTTTGAATACCTTTACTGACCCGAAGGGACCACCGAGTCGGTCATTACTTAGGTTGACGTTACGTTCTCTGTGTCCTCTACGTCCAAACTAGGGACCCAGTCCTTCTAGGGGACCTCCTCCGGTACCGTTGGGTGAGGTCATAAGAACGAACTTATTAGGGAAGCTATCTCCTCAGACCGTCCGATGGATCAACCCTCTTACCTATAGAGTCCATTATCTCTTCCTTCACTCTAAAGAGGGTCTCTCCCTACTCCAACCTCCAGATGTCCAGGGAGGTTCACATCCCTGAACTCGCACCGAGGTATAGTTACGAAACTCACCTAGGTACCTACCAGGTAGCTCCGGACCATAGACTAGTACTGTAAAAAACTTACCCCTAGTACCCTACCTACATCTTCCTTACCCTAAGGTCGAAAACGGAATTAGTGTTATATGGTACGTAAGAGTTGTCTACTGTGGTACGGGTTCCCTAGTTTCTACCCAAGAACTCCTAGTCTAAAGGATCTATAACGTTACCGAACACTCCCCTAAGGAACCTTCAGGTCACCAATTCTGAAACGGGAGAATGACGACTCCCGGACCCAAGGTAGGGATCAGTCCCTTGATTTTAGGGTGTTTGGCACACCACGTCTGGTATTTTGTTTTGTTTTGGGTGTTACCAGACACTTGGAGGTTTCCTGGTGTCGGTGTCATGTGTTTGTCTAGTTGATGCAGACCTCATAATCTTTAGAGTGTAAGACGACCCCTCAGCCCAATCTCCACTAATCTTTTTTTTTTTTTTTTTTTTTTCCGAGGACTATTACTTTCTTTTAACTGTTTGTGATGTATATGTGTCACTGGAGAATACATCCACTATCCGGTGGTCCTCAATTCCTGTCCAGTAAAAAAAAAGTGAAATAAATAAATAAAAAAACCTCCGAATAATGATATGTTGAACATAACCAAAACAGTATGTAACTGTACTTAGGTGGTACCCACATGTACCTTGGGGGGAGGGTGGAGGGAGGGGTAGGGTAGGGAGACCCAGTGGGGTCACGTGGTCGGGGTTCGTGGAACATAGTACGTAGCTTGGACCTGACCGCTAGGTAAAGTGTATACTATTATATGTTCAAAGTTACGGTAAGAGGGTTTGGTAGGGTGAGAGCGGGAGAGGGTGTCTCAGGTTTTCTGACAAGATATGTAGACACAGAGAAAACGACAGAGCGTATGTCCCAATAGTTTCCTGTCCAGTAAATTTTAGGGGGTATCCTGTTGACGAGAACCACTACCACTACTACTACCATTACTACTAACTATTACTACTTTCGTTTCTTTAGGATGGGGATCCCAGTTCTCTTAACTCATACCCCTAATACACTTAATTATTGTCTACAAAGGGGATACTTTGTGCTATACCTCCCATTTCTTTTAATTATAAATATTTTAATTACATCTGTTCACCATGAGATTTAACATAAATGAAATTTGAATTGTGAATAAGTCAATGGACAAATTAGGATATGAAGTCTATTCCCATTCTTCAATCCTCTCCACTTCATCTGGTCCCTTTGACGAAACTTACGGACGTGTCATGACTTTGAACTTTATTGGGGTTTTGAACAGGGTAATATAGGACTTCGATGGTCCCAAGATTTATGAGATTAGAGCGACTTGGGACCGTAAGTCACGACGGGTTTAATAACGAACTAACCTGTACTCAAACTTACTTGAGGCCCTCAACCACTACCTGTCCCTCCGAACCGCACGACACTAAGTGTCCCAGTGTTTCTCGACCTGTACTGACTCGTTGACTTGACTATAACGAAAAATTAACTTCATATCAACTAAATGTTACACAATCAAAGATCATATCTCGTTTCACTAAGTCAATATGTAGTCAAGTCAAGTCGAGTCAACGAGTCAGTACAGGTTGAGAAACACTGGGGTACTTAGCGTCAATATGTATATATATGTATATAGGAAAAATTATAAGAAAAAGTGATACTAAATGATATTCTATAACTTATATCAAGGGACACAATATGTCATCCTGGAACGACATATCTACAATCACACATAGACGATTAAGGGTTGAGGATTAAACAGGGAGGGACGAGGGGAAAGGGGGTAACCATTGACATTCTCACAAAAGATTCGTACACTCAGACATAGACAAAACATTTATTCAAGTGAACATATAAAATCTAAGGTGTATATTCACTATCGTATACTATAAACGGAAAGAGAAAGACTGAATGAAACGAATCATACTACTAGAGATCCAAGTAGATACTACGACGTTTACCGTAATTAAAATAAAAAAATACCGGTTTATTATAAGGATAGATATATATCCTTATAATATATATATAGGAGAAATAGGTAAGTAGACGACTACCTGTAAATCCAACGAAGGTTCAGAACCGATGACAATTTTCACAACGATACTTATAACCCCACGTACATAGAAATGTTTAATCTCAAAAAAAGTCTATATACGGGTCCTCACCTCAACGACTTATTATACCGTTGAGATAATAATCAAAAAATTTCTCTAAGGTCATACAGTCGTTTAAACCTTTTGAGTCGTCACCGGTGTCCTGACCTTTTACAGTCAAAAGTAAGTTTAAGGTTTCTTTCCGTTACGGTTTCTTACAAGTTTGATACCGTGTTGAAGTGAGTAAAGTGTACGATCGTTCTATTACGAGTTTTATGAAGTCCGATCCGAAGTTGTGTTGGGTGAGGTCATGGGAACGGACCTTTTAGGGTACCTACCTCCTCGGACCTTCCGACGTCAGGTACCACAGCAACTCCCAGCCTATGCTGACCCGTTGAAGTGAAAGTGAAAAGTGAAAGTGAAAAGTGAAAGTACGTAACCTCTTCCTTTACCGTTGGGTGAGGTCACAAGAACGGACCTCTTAGGGTCCCTGCCCCCTCGGACCACCCGACGGCAGATACCCCAACGTGTCTCAGCCTGTGCTGACTTCACTACTTCGTCGTCGTCGTCCGAAGTAGTCATACATTTGGTTCTTGAAGGTCTACATGTTCGACCTTTTTCGTCTACTTGGTCTCTAGTTTAACCATTATAGGTAACCTAGTATCTTTATCGTTCCCTTAGGGGGAGGGGGGAGGGGGGGGTTGTGTAGACGAAGTAACTGATACGATTTCGGAAACTGATACACCGAGTGTTGTTTTACACCTTTTAAGAATCTCTACCCTCATGGCCTGGGGGAATAGGTAGAGAACTCTTTGGACACACGTCCTGTTCTTCATTATCTTGGTCTATACCTTATTGTCTGACAAAGGTTTAACCCTTTCCTCATGTTTTTCCGCCATACAACAGTGGGACGAATAAAGTGAAGATACGTCTTATGTAGTATACTCTACGGTCCCGACCTACTTCGAGTTCGACCCTACTTCTAACGACGCTCTTTATAGTTGTCGGAGTCTATACGTCTATTATTGTGAGATTACCGTCTTTCACTATTCCTTGATTTCTCGGAGAACTACTTCCACTTTCTCCTCTTACTTTTTCGACCAAATTTTGAGTTGTAATTTTGCTTCTACCCTGACCGTAGGTCAGGTAAGTGAAGTACCGTTTATCTACCCCTTTGTTACCTTTGTCACTGTCTTAAGTAGTTTTAGTGATGTCTACCACTGTTATCGGTACTTTAATCTCTACGAACGAGGAACCTTCTTTTCGATACTGTTTAGATCTGTCATATAATTTCTCGTCTCTGTAGTGAAACAACTGTTTCCAGGTATAGTAGCTTCGATATGAAAAAAGTGATCAGTACATGCCTACACACTCTCAACCTGGGACTTCACCTTTTGGCGTCGCTTTATATTACAACTGACTACCTCAAAAGTTATTTAATCGATATCATCTATGGATACATGTAAAGTTATATCTATATTACGTATTCCGTTTATATCGTATTTCCCCCCACCATTGTCCTGTATAATTCCACTCCAAAGATGTATAGTTAACTTCACCATTGTATGACTGAGATTTATCTGACACTTTTCAAGTCATCATCAAATATTAGGTGTCTCGTTGGTGTTTTTACAACGAGATGTTTCTCTCTATAAGTTTTAGTCTCATTTTTTTAATTTTACTCTATGAGTTTCCGTAAGTTTATTACGTCTCCTTTCGTTCTTTCCCCTTTCTCCCATCACTTTTTGTCTCTCCTGGTTGTTTTGTACCTTTTATTTCACCATCTAGATTCAGTTTTGTATGGTGGTTATTAATTGACAGTTACCGGATTGACGTATTGATATACTTGATCTAACAGTCTTACCTAAATTTTTTGTTGTTACACTTTGTGTTTATTACAAGGTTGATATATAACAGATGTTCTTTAAGTGAAGTTTATGTTACTATCCATCGAATTCTCATTTTGCTACTTATTTTTATGTGGTACGTTTGTGACTAGTCTTCTTTCGTCCTCTTAGATATCTAATATAATAGTCTGTTATAGTTCAACTTTTGTATCAATGGTCCCTATTTCTCCTAGTCAGTTAAGTGGTCCTTCTATGTTATTAATATTTATACATAATATCGATTGTTGTCAGAATTTTATGTACTTCGCTTTGACTTCCTTGACTTTCCCCTTATCTGTTTAGGTGTTAACATTAACGCTAGAAGTTATAAGGAGAGAGTGATTATCAACCTTAATCATCCATTTTTCAGTCGTTTCAATATCTACTTGACTTGTGGTGGTAGTTGGTTGATCTAAATTAACTGTAAATATCTCACCGGGTGGGGTTGTCGTCTTACGTGTAAGAAAAGTTTACGTATGTCTTGTGAGTCGTTCTGTCTGATATAGGACTCAGTTCTTGGTTTAGAATTATTTAATTTTTTTTGACTTTGGTTTGTTTAATTGAATTTTTTTTTAACACAATAGGCTGTTATCACCTTATTTTGAGATCTTTAGTTATTATCTTTCTATTGTACTTTAGAGGTTCTTGACCCTTTGACTTGTTATGTATAAATTAAGGACCCAGTTTCTCCTTCAGAGTTCCCTTTACTTTTTATGTGTCTTGTAATAATTTTATTTTTATTTTCGTTTTTAGATCTCGATATTTTTAACCCCTCAGTCTTTTGTGCATCCAGTAAAAGTCCAATTGATGTTTTTCCGTGTCCTCTAAAAAAAAAAAACCGTATCACCTTGAGAACGTATAGGACTAACACATCACCAATATACTAACATACATGGAAAGTTCCGAATGTCTTGACCTGTGATTTTCCTCACTTAAAATAAAAGAGATTTAATATGGAATTACTTTTGTTAAACTTTCGTGCGTAGAACAATTCACTTCTTACACTCATCGTCTAGTCACAATAAGACACTAAGGTTAAAGTATAGATTGTTTAATCATTTAGTCAACTACTCATCTGGTTACATAGATAAATACATACACATAAAGTTATATGTATCTTTTAACATACGGTTCATGGTTAGTTTGTCATCGTCACCGATGGAAACCCCTCACCTTACGTTTCCTAAAGCGAAACAGGCCGACACTCCGTATAATTTGGTGTGTATTTATTAAATATAACTATTAGGTAGTACTTTGTGATATATACCTTCTATAAGATTCTTTGTCACTCTCATGACTCCTCGTATTTTCATTATAAGTTATATATGAATTTTGTGTAAACGGATTGAGAAACTAGGGACTTTAATTACACCCTTACTATTCATAGAGGTATACCAAATATTAGGTTTTTCCGTGTTTTATTTTAGTTCAAGTCACTGATGTCGATTTTGAAATTTATTTACATTAGACACAAGGAAATCTTAATATCAAGTAAAGTTGGAACTTATAAGTAACCTTCCTCGAAGTCGACTTCGAGGTTAAGAAACCGGTGAACTACTTCTTCTCACTTAGTAATCTTTTCTGGGACTACGACCCTTACTAACTTCCGTCCCCTCTTCCCCTACTATCTCCTGTTCTACCGACCTACCGTAGTGGTTGAGTTACTTGTACTCAAACTTGTACGGGGGACTGTACCACTTCCTGTCCCTTCGGACAACACGACGTCTGGTACCCCAACGTTTCTCACCTTGTACTGACTCGTTGACTTGGTGTTGTTTACTTTTGTTCCGGAACACATCTCCATTATAAAGTAACCTACTTTACGTCGTGTTCTTTGGGACAGTGTTTTCGACTGTTTCAATATACACGAACGTTATCAAGGACCTGATAGAGTTAGGTAGATAAGAAGGGACAAAACCTTTATTGAAAGAACGGTGGGAAGACCCGTTTCTATCTGAATCTCCTTACGAGTCAATTCTTCCTGTCTGGAAATGTCATAGAACTTTACTTTTTCATTCCGTTACCTCTAGATATCCCAGACAAATATATACGACATAAATTCATTCCGGAACGTATGTCAAGTCAAGTCAAGTCAAGTCAGCGAGTCAGCACAGACTGAGAAACGCTGGGGTACTTGACGTCGTGCGGTCCGGAGGGACAGGTAGTGGTAGAGGGCCTCAAGTGAGTCTGAGTGCAGGTAGCTCAGGGACTACGGTAGACCGGTAGAGTAGGAGCCAGCAGGGGAAGAGGAGGACGGGGGTTAGGGAGGGTCGTAGTCTCAGAAAAGGTTACTCAGTTGAGAAGCGTACTCCACCGGTTTCATGACCTCGAAGTCGAAATCGTAGTAAGGAAGGTTTCTTTAGGGTCCCGACTAGAGGAAGTCTTACCTGACGAACCTAGAAGAACGTCAGGTTCCCTGAGAGTTCTCAGAAGAGGTTGTGGTGTCAAGTTTTTGTAGTTAAGAAGCCGTGAGTCGGAAGAAGTGTCAGGTTGAGAGTGTAGGTATGTACTGGTGTCCTTTTTGGTATCGGAACGTAATGTTCGATGCAGATTAAAGTGCGTTACGTTTATTTTGAACAGTTTTGCAAGATCCCTCAATATACACGAACGTTAACAATGACACGATAGAGATAAGTAGATAGGGACAGACACAATCTTCACCGAAAGAACGGTCGGAAGACCCGTTTCTATCTCTCCTTACGAGTCGGCCCTTCCTGTCTTTAAATCTCTTAGATCCTATCTTTCTCTTTCCGTCGCCGTTCGCATAAAAGGTATAAATTATAACATACGTTTAATTCGGAACACATCTACGTTGTAGACTGACCTACTTTACTTCATGTCTTTTGGTTCAGTGTTTTGGGATCCCTCAATAGACACGAACGCTATAGAAGATATGATAGAGATACACAAGTAGTATCAGACAAAAGTTTCACTGAACGGTACGAGAGGAGCTCCCCTAGAAGGGTTGGGTCCTTAGCTTGCGTCCAGAGTGGTTGACGTCCACCTAAGAAATGGTAGACTTGGTGGTCCCTTCAAGTTCCATCGGAGTCTGTTGTTAAAACAGAACGAAAAGAAAAAGAAACCCTACAAAACCAGTGACAGAGGACATGTTACAATACTTGAAGGTAGGTATCAAGAAATCCGTGAGACATAGTCTATTAGGGAAGTTAGATAAACAGTGAAGGTGACATATTAGCATTCCCTAATCTAAATCTAGTATTGACTTACCGGATCACAAAAGGGATGAAAGAAGTTAAATTCAGACTTAAAACGTTATTCCTCGATCGAGTCTGTCATTTCTTAGGCGGACGTTACACCTTCTGGGTCCAAACTAGGGACCCAGTGTTTCTAGGGGATCCCTTCCCTTTGATGGGAGAGGTCATAAGAACGGACCTCTTAAGGTATCTGTCTCCTTGGTCCCCCCGATGTCAGGTACCCCAGTGGTTCTCAGCCTCTGTTGACTCGTTGATTGTAGACTAACTTACTTTACATTACGTCCTTTGGGACAGTTATTGGATTACATCAATATACACTATCACATCAAGATGGACCGTTCTCGGTTTACTTTCCATACCTTATTAGTCTGATAGATTTTAGAAGACATCGGAAGTGGATCGGGATCTCTCGTGAAACGTCCGGGGTAGATGTCGTGGATTCAACTTTTTTTTAGTCAAAGGCCCGAAACTCTCAGACTGAAGACATTTGGTCCAGGTATTACGGTCTCCTTCCTACGTCCGGAACAAACCCGGTAAACACGTGGTCGACTCATAAATTTTCGGACCGATTCGTTGGGACCGAACTTGCCATTGAGAGGTTGGATCCCTTCCTCGAGGATCTTTTACCCTGGTCAGACCGTTCGGTGACGGAGGTTAAGACTTGTTTTTGGAGTCACTCAACGTTATTTTTCCTTTTGTCGTTTTGGTCAAAGGTTTATGTTTTGTGTTTGTCTTCATTTGTATAAATATTTTTTCATTTTATAGGAATTTTCAGTTAGTTCTATTTACAAAAAAAGAACTGTTACGAAATTAGGGTCTTTTTGTCGGAATTTACATTTGAACCACTTATTTATACTCTCGACAACGGACCCCCCTTCTCTAATGTGTAGACTCATTGGAGGAATCACTCTTTTTTCCTTATTATGTCTTTCATAATAAGACATGTTTCCTATAAAGAAAGTTCGTAAACACTACTATGTAACTTTTTAAAAGAATTAATTAAGTTAAATTAAATTAATAAAATTAAATTAATAAAATTAACCTCTTAAAACTATTTTGCACACCGATACACCTTTCATATTTAGTGTCTTTAATTTGGAAGAGGGGAGGTGTGTTTTTCTGAATTCCTAATTCCTTTACTTCCTTTAACTCCGGTGGTTCCTTGACGGTAGGGTTTACCGGTTCAAAGGTTTGCATGAATTACAGTCTGGTAAAGAATTACCAGGTTATGAATTGTTCATAAAAACACCAATCCGAAGGGACCACCGGGTGTACCATTTCTTGGTGTGGCGGGGGGTGGTGGTGGTTACGTCCTCTGTATTCTCTACACCCAAGCTAGGGACCCAACCCTTCTAGGGGACCTCCTCCCGTACCGTTGGGTGAGGTATAAGAACGGACCTCTTAGGGGTACCTGTCTCCTCTGACCGCCCGATGTGAGGCATCCCAGTGTTTCTCCCTGTGTTGACTTCTCTGAACCGTGTTTGTGTTTGTGAAAACAACAACAATTACTTCGTCACAGTCTATTACTTCTTGTAATGTAAAAATAAATTTCCTTTGTCTTATACTTTCCCCGAAGGGTCCACCGTGATCACAATTTCTTAGACGGACGACTACGTCCTTTGTATTCTCTGTACCCAAGTTAGGGACCCAGCCCTTCTAGGGGTCCTCCTCCCGTACCGTTGGGTGAGGTCATAAGAACGGACCTCTTAGGGTACCTGTCTCCTCGGACCACCTGATACCAGGTAATCCCGACGTTTCTCAATCTGTGTTGACTTTGTTGAATCGTATCGTATAATACTTTTCTCGTGTGATTTTTCTCAAAACTCACCAGTGTAAATATTTATTCCTATATTTTTAAGACATATTTACTAATCGTTAATATAGACCATACCCTTTTCTACTTGGTTTGTCTGTTTTATAAAGTTTAACTCATTTTATGTTTACTAAGTGAAATGTTACAATTTCCCTTTTTTGGAATTAATTAGAGGAAAAGATTGTACTACAAACAAAGTACCAGTCTATGCTTTTAATGGTAGAAATCTCTGGTCTACGTGTTTTTAACTGAAAGAGTAGTCCTTATTAAATAGTAATAGACTGTATAATCTTTTTGTAATCTTTATAATCTTTTTAGAATAATTTCCTGAACTTTTTTCCTAAAATGACGTTTCTGGATCTGTTTGATAGCGTTTGAGTCGTTGTTCATTTAGGTGGACCGTCCCACCCTACGGTACACTGACTGGATGTGTAGTTTTGTTTAAACCCTTTTACTTCCAAGAAAAGTCTCGACACACAGTCCCTTTCTCGATACCTATAAAAGGTTTTTTTTTTTTTTAAGTGATTCAGTGAAACATAGTACGATTAACAACAACGCGGTTATAAACAGTGATACGGTATATCTACAAAAGTGATTTCAATAACAGCGTGTAACCAGTCTTACGTAAAACTATATAGCTTAGGTAATCCTGTCAAAATACAAAACCGACAAAACGTAAACATTTAAGTCCTTTATTTGTCTTCGTAATTATTTTATTGAAAATTTACGGGCTATTAAGTCGACTATCACGTCCCAACTAACTTTGTCCACTTAGACCACTTATCTCTCTGTTTGGACCGAACTACAATTTCTGACTTCCCCTCCCCTATTATTCATGTAGACTGAAAATTGGACTACCCGTTTACTCCTTTTTAGTACGAGACTACGACACAAAAACCTTTTCCGATTTATTCCCTTCACTTCAACGAGTCAGTACATACTGAGAAACACTAGGGTAACTGACATCGGATGGTCCGAGGAGGCGGGTACCTTAAAAGGTCCGTTCTCATGACCTCTCCCAACGGTAAAGGAAGAGGTCCCCTAGAAGGACTGAGTCCCTAACTTGGGTCCAAAGGGCGTAACGTCCGTCTGCGAAATGGGAGTCGGTGGTCGACGTTGATGTCATTTATTGTATAACGTTCACACTTAGTCCCTCTTTGTCACAATTGTCTTATTTTTATGGTATTTGAAGAAAACTTAAGTAAATTTATTTATTGTCGTTGTTTTACGGGTCTTTCTCTGTTTAGTTTAAAAGTTTTTTATTATAGAAACAGTTCAGAGGTTCTAAGACTTTAATATAAAGTAAGTCTAAACAAAAACAAGAAAAGACCGGATATTAGAAAGTAAAAATTTTTATATTCGGAATTACTAGACGTTAATACACAGTAAGACTCTTACTCTCGTAGGTCACTCTCATCAAGTACAGGGTAAGAGGTGATCGAGTCGGTCACTTCCTGGACGGAGAACTAATATAATTATATTACCATAATTAATATAATTATCCACCATTATCTCGTTCTCTTTATACTGAGAGGGGGTGGTAGAAAAAACAGTTCGATAGACTTATAAATTCAATAAAATAAAAAAAGTGGTGGGTCGTACATATGGACTGTTTTATTTTGGGTTTTATAATTGAACTGTCCTACTTTTGGAGTAGGTTTCTGTCTCTGGTCATTCTACCCCAACCGGGACTAAGGATTGGATAGTAGCCGGAGGAGGAAAAACTAGTACTGGTCAGTGAGGACTTATTCTTCTTCTACTTTACTCACAACCCACCTCCCCTTCTTTCGAACTTTTTCACCTGTAAATACGAAAGAAGAATTATTCTTCCTGAAATTTTCGTTAGATCCTAATAACCACTCGTGCTCGCCTCGTACTTCGAGATATTAGGGGAGATCGTCCAACAGTTAGGTCGGGAACGGTACGACGGATCGTAGGGAGATCCCCAACACTGAGCCGGTCAGGACGACGAGTGGTGGAGACGACCACGGGATCTTAAGAAGACTTTAGACCTTTGGACAGACACTACATTGATTCAGAAGGAATTTTTACAAGGAATGTGTCTCCATTCACACTTTTACAGTCGAGAACCCTTGACCTCAATCCACCCCTGGTATCTTGGCACCCTTCTATACTACAAACTGGTCGATAAAACAGTATGTGATGACCCTTAAAACAACATTCTTCAGTATTCTGAGTATCAATAACGAGAACGATTTTATTAAACTGACCGTATCACTTAAGATAGGGTAAATCCTTGTGATACAGAAAAGGGTCTACCCTAGAAGTGTCTCTCCATTTCCCGTAATGTGTTCCAGTGTATCGATGACCCATTCTTGGTTGTGGTCCTGGGTCCACTAGAGGGTTTAGAGTGAGATCACAGACCAGATAGTCTGTACCATAATCGGAAAACTCACAAACCTGGATAGTCTTCGAATATCTTTGACAAAGAGACGTAACTAGACGAACTGTCCTTTATTAAATTTTCTTTTCGATAAACAAGTCAGTGATTCAGTAAAGGGTGAGAAACACTGGGGTACCTGACGTCGTACGGTCCAAGGAGACAGAAGGTGATAAAGGACCTCAAACGAGTTTGAGTACAGGTAACGTAACCACTACGGTAGGTTGGTAGAATAGGAGACAGTGAGGGAAAAGGAAAACGAAAGTTAGAAAGGGTCGTAGTCCCAGAAAAGATTACTCAGTTGGGAGGTATAGTCCACCGGTTTCATAACCTGGAAGTCGAAGTCGTTGTCAGGAAGGTTACTTATAAGTCCCAACCAAAGGAAATCCCAAATGACCAAACTAGAGGAACGTCAGGTTCCCTGAGAGTTCTCAGAAGAGTTCGTGGTGTTAAACTTTCGTAGTTAAGAAGCCACAAGTCGGAAGAAATACCAGGTTGAAAGTGTAGACATGTACTGATGACTACATCAGATGGTATCTAGACTGATATACCTGGAAACAACCGTTTCACTACAAACACACGAAAAATTATACGACAGATCTAAACGGAATTGAAGGGAAGATTCCTCGTTCGTAGAAAATTAAAGTACCGACGTCAGTGGTAGACGTCACTAAAACCTCGGGTTCTTTTATTTTAGACGGTGACAAAGGTGAAAAGGGGGTAGATAAACGGTACTTCACTACCCTGACCTACGGTACTAGAATCGAAAAACTTACAACTTAAAACTCGTTCGACAAGTGAGAGGAGAAAGCGGAAGTAGTTTTCCGAGAAATCAAGAAGTGAAAGACGGTAATCTCACCATAGTAGACGTATAAACTCCAATAACCATAAAGAGGACCGTTAGAACTAAGATCGAACACGAAGTAGGTCGGACCGTAAGGTACACTACAAGAGACGTATCTTAAATTTATTCGTCCTACTGTTATGTGTCGGAACAACATGAGGAAAGGGTTAAACCTTAGTCGAGCAAGAAGGTTCAGGTTAAGATTGACAACGAAGAACTGGGTTTATGTCCAAAGAGTCCTCCGTCCATACACCAGACCATAAGGGTAGAGAAGTTCTTAAAAGGTGTCAAACAACACTAGGTGTGTCAGTTTCCGAAATCCCATCAGTTTCTTAGTCTTCATCTACAAAAAGACCTTAAGGAAACGAATGAGGTACTAAGTTGTTTTATTATTTATTTTATTATTTTTATTTATTTTCGACTATGTCACAATTAAATAAACTGGGTAGAGTCGGAGGTGAACCCTTTAATTAGGTTTAATTTTATATATTCGTATTTTACGTATTACAAAAAGGGAATTATTTGAGGTTGTCGACCCTTACAGTGTGCAGTCCAACTCAAGGTCCCAGACGAAGACGAAAAGGGAGAGGGATTTAAGAAAGAACACTGGTGTTTAGACGGGGGTAAACACTGAGGTGACTATTCACAAAAACATCCGTCCTCTCTCTCTTCCTAAATGTTAACTTCATAGTCACAATATAAACACTACAAATGGGGTACAACAAACACAAACATCAAACGAATAAAAGTACAGACATAATATTGCGTAATATCCTAACATTGTGAGAAAAAACGAACTACCTGTAAACGTAACGATATTCAAAATTCCAATGATTAGTCAGAAGAAGTATAGAAAACCACCTGTGTTCTTGTACAAAGACACCTTTATATGGTTCTGACGTTGACGACTCAGTTTTACATGTACTTACAAATCGGAATCATCTACAACAAAAGGTTTCACCGATACAGTTAAATATGAAGGTGGATCTCATGTATACACAAAAATTTTATTAAATAGATAAAAACCGACACGGCCCAGAGAAAACGATACTCGCCCGAAAGAGGTCAACACTGCTCGTCCCTGGTGAGAGATCAACGTCATACTCCCGAAGAGTAACGTCACCGGGGGTGAAAGACACCTTTCCCGTACGTCCGAGTCATCAACACCAGGTGTCCGAATCAACGAGGTTCCATACACCCTAGAAGGGTCTGGTCCCTAGTTTGGACGTAGGAGACGTGACCGTCCACCTAAGAATTGTGGATCTGGTGGTCCCTTCAGGTGGCGGTCAGAAAACTGACGATAGGTAAGAGGGTAAACTGTCTACCTACCCGTTTGGTTGACCCGGATTTTCTTCAATTTAAAAAAAAAAAAAAAAATTCAAGGTTCGGACTTAAGATCCGAGAAGGATGATCCGGTAGTTGAAAATGACGTACCCAAAAGTTATGAGTTCTTAATCAGTAAAGTTTTTATGTACCTTACTAAAAAACATTCTAATTTTAACACAATTTCAATGGGAGAATTTACTTACTTTACAATGGACTTTAAATGGGACTTTACGTACTTATAATCATGAATTAATTGTAGTATAGAATTATCATTACCAACACCACCATCACCTCCAAATCAATAAGGGAAACCAGATCCTGGACCCAACTGTTTTAAAGAAACATTTCCTGGTTTATCATTTATAAAATTCGAAACACGTGATAGATAATAGTTTGGATCATAAAAGTATAGGAAATATAACAAGACCAATGATAACCACGTATTGTTTAATGAGGTTTTTAATTTTCTAATTTTATTAGTAAATATAAGTCTTTCATAAGTCGACGATCCAAGGAATAATAACAATAAGGTGATAATAAAAGAAGGTCAAAACGACTCTATATTAACTGTATATTATGACATATTCAAAGTCTACCATTTCTTAGACGGACATTGCTTTCTCTGGACCCAAGCTAGGGACCCAGCCTTCCCTTCTAGGAGACAACTTCCTTTACCGTTAGGTGAGGTCTAAGGACGGACCTATTAGGACACCTGTCTCCTCGGACCACCCGACGACAGGTACCCCAGCGTGTCTTAGTCTGTGCTGACTTCGTCGAATCGTATTGTACGTAGTAGAATGCATCTATGTTCTAGTTTCTTTAACTTTTTTGTTAAACACTACTCTTAAGTTCTAAATGAGAGAATAATAAGTACACATTGTATACCGTCACAATTTATATAATAGAACATGTAATGTAGGGACGATGAATAAATAGAACCCGAAGGGACCACCGAGTTATTTCTTAAGTGGACGGTTACGTCCTCTGTTCTTTGTGTCCAACCTAGGGACCCAGCCCTTCTAGGGGACCTCTTCCTTTACCGTTGGGTGAGGTCATAAGAACGGTCCCTTTAGGGTACCTGTCTCCTCGGACCACCCAATGTCAGACACCCCAGTTTTTTTTTTTTTCAGTCTGTACTGAATCGCTGATTTGTTGTTGTCGAATACATAGAATAGTAACCTTCAACATGGAAAACAGACGGAAGTAGGTTAAGAGAAAAGAAGGGGTGAGACCATTGGTGTTTAGACTAGAGAAAAAGAAATAAACAAAAACTTCAAATTAACTGGATGTTGTGATTCAATCAAGGACAATGTGTTGTATCACGAAACCTGAAAGATTTGTAAAGTTTTACTGGTGACGTTATTCAGTTCAGTGTTATACAGTGATATGGTTATATAATGTATCAACAACTAATATAAGGTGTGACGTATAAAGTATGACCACTGTAAATAAAACGTTGTACTTCAAACATGAAGAAATAGAGAGAGTGAAGAAAGAAAGGAGGGGGTTGAGGGGAGAGGAAACCGTTAGTGGACAAACAGGAGACACATACATTGACAAAGACAAAACAATACAAATAAGTAAACAAAACCAAAAATCTAAGGTGTATATTCACTTTAGTATGTCGTAAACAGAAACTATATAAATTAAGTCGTATTATGGTAGATCTAGTTTAGTACAACGATATTTACCATTCTTAAGTAAGAAAAATACCGATTATAAGGTAATATATAGTGTAGAAGAAATAGGTAAGTAGGTAACTACCCGTGAAACCAACGGAGGGATAGAACGGATAACATTTCTTACAACGTTACTTGTATACCCACGTATATAAAAAAGATTAACTACAAAAACAAAAGAAGTCTATTTATGGGTCTTCACCTTAACGACCTAGTATACCATCAAGATAAAAATTAAAAAACTCCTTAGAGATATCACAAAAGGTGTCACCTACGTACGAGTCGACACAGACTGAGAAACTCTGGAGTCCCTGACATCGGGTGGTCCGAGGAGACAGGTACCCTAAAGGGTCCGTTCTCATGACCTCCCCCAACGGTAAAGGAGGAAGTACCCTAGAAGGACTGGGTCTCTAACTTAGGTGTAGACGTAGAGAACGTAACCGTCCGTTTAATAAATGGTGACTCGGTGGACCCTTCGGGAAAAGTATCACCGACGTGGTTAAATGTAGGGGTGGTTGTCACGTACTCCCGAGGGAAAAGAAGTGTGGGAGTGGTTGTGAACAATAAACAACAGAAAAATTATTATCGGTAAGACTGTCCACTCTACTGTGGAGTAACAACAAAACTGAACATTAAGAGACTACTAATCACTCTCATTCATAAAAAAGTACACGGACAATCGTACATAGTCGAGAAATAAGGTAAAAATGACTTTTTATCGTAAGGTAATAATACGGTGTAAAAAATTAGGTAAGTAGTCTAGTACTTGTAATCCCTATAAAGGTGAAAATTTAATAATACTCATTACGATGGTTCCTGTAAACATATATTCAAAAACACACTATAAAAAGGTAAATAGAACCTAGATCTTCATCTTAACAGTTTAGTATACTATTAAATTACAAATTGTAAAACTCTTTGGCGGTCTGTCGGACAAAAGATGTCACCATGTAGTAAAGGGTAAGGGTGGTAGTAAAGCACTACCAAGATTAAAGAGGTGCATAAACGTTTACGAACAATAATAGACGGAAAAATAATATAGTGATGATCACCTATACTTCACCATAGAGTAACACCGAAACTAAACGTAATGGGACCGTCGACTATTACAACTTGTAGTACGAATAACCAAAAGATATGTAAAAGAAACGACTTTATAGATAAGTCTAGAAACTGGTAAAAATAAGTAAATAAATAAGTAACGTGGTACTCCGAATACCCTAGATTCAAGGTTGGTCCCTGACTTAGGTACCGGAACCGTCACTTTCACGTGTGTCATGATTGATGACCTGTTGGTCCCTTAAGGAGCGGATAAAAATTAACGTAACATTCAAGAAAAACATATAAGATCTATATTCAGGGAATAGTCCGCATAATGAAAGTTTTTAAAAGAGAAGACACCCAACACAAAAGTGAACTAATTAACACAACAAATTTAAATTTTCAAAAGGTAAAACCACTACGGGGTAAAAAGATATAAAGAAAATAACGAACTTGAAAATTACAGTATCACTTCTTTAGTAACGAATTAGGTTCCAGTACTTCTTAATGTGGAAGTAAAAGAGGATTCTCAAATTGTCAAAATCGAAAATATAAATCCTGAAGTAAATTCAAGACATATACCACACCACACCCTCAGGTATAAGTAAAAAACGTAGACCTATAGATCAACAGAGTGTAGTAAACAATTTTTCTGAGAAGAAATTCGTGATTTAAAAGAACCGTAAGACCAACTTTTGGTTAACTAATATTTAGACTCCGAAATAAAGACATAAGAGTTAAGACAACCAGACATACAGGAAGACGGTCTCGGTGTGACAGAACTAAGGACATCTAGATACCATTCAAAACTTTAGACTTTCACACTCTGGAGTTTGAAATAGAAAGAGAAAGTTCTGATAAAAACAGATAAGACTCAAGTAACGTAAAGACATACTTAAAACCCTAGTCGAACAGTTTTAGACGTCTCTTTGGTAGACTCTAAAACTATCTCCAACACAACTCAGACGTCTAGTTAAATCCTTTATAACGGGTTGAGTTACTATACTTCAGATGGTCAGATACTTTGTATCCTATAGAAAGGTAAATAAATACATGAAATTTTAAAACAAGTTGTTACAAAATATCAAAAGTCATATGTTAAGAACCTGAAAGTTTTAAATAGAGATTCATAAAATAAGAAAAACTACTATAAAATTTACCTTTACGATGAAAAGAAAGGAGAAACTTAATAAGTAACGATCGTATATCTTTGTGTGAGTTAAAATCAAATAACTAGAATATAAAGACGGTGTAACGACTTGAGAAAGTAAGAGTATCAAGAAATCACTTAAGGAACCCTAAAAGGTATACACACTAGTATATTAAACATTTATCTCTATCAAAAATGAAGAAGGGAAGGTTAGATCTTTGAAAAGTAAAATAACAAGAACGAATAAGACTTTTCTTAAACGCACAAACAGTCTTTTATTCCGAGAAGTAAAAAAATTGATAAATTTATTAGTATGTTTAAATGAAAGGTATTATTGGATATGGAATGATGACTTATCTTTACGAAGAAATAGTATATGATTTTTGAAATATGAACCTCTACAAAATAAGGAGAATGATAGAAATAAAGTCATGATGTCACTCAATTCGAACATCGAAATATTTAGTAAGACGAAGTGACTTCATACTCAAAAAGGTAGTTCATATTTACTTTAGGTGTGGTCTATTGTATTCCATTGTTCGTGTCACGGACCGTGTATCCACCATAAGAGATCTCGTTCCCAGGGGTTGGGAGACAATCCTTACTCGGGAATGGTGGACTCAAGGTGGAGGTCAATCCAGTCACCACCGACATCTAAGAGTGTCCTCGCGTTTGGGATGACACTTGACACGTACTCTCCCTAGATCCAACACGGGAGGAATCCTCTAAGTAGGGGTTTGGTAGAGGTCAGTCCCAGGTACCTTTTTAATAGAAGGTGTTTTGGTTAGGGACAACGGTTTTTCCGACCTCTGACGACGAGGTGTCCAGTTATGGTGTAGGACCCCGATAGGAAACCCAGTGTGGTAGGTGTCATTAAAGCCCAATACCTATCATTTATTAATAAAAATGACGTAAAACTCGTGGGTTGTATTTTCCTAAGAAAAAGATTGGTTTACAGGTTTCTATTGGTCTCATTTGTTTATATGGTTCTTCGAATACATTGGGACCAAACTAAGGACCCACCCCTTCTAGGGACCTCTTCCCTATCCGTTGATATAGACATGACTACCTGTTAACACTACAAGGGAAAAAAGGGTAACATTTGTTTCGGATGTCTTAGGGATGACATCGGGGTTAAGGTCGTTTCCTATTTACGTATTATTGATTAACCATACCCTTAAATTTTTGTATAATTTTGTGTTCTAAGATAAAATCGTAAAATAATAGAGGTACCCATTTATAAACTCAACCTTAACGACTTGGTTTTATAGTTTATAAAAATAAAAATTTGTTAAATGTTTTAACGGGACGTCTTTTAAAAATGGTCATGTGAGATGTTCTCGTCCCTCCCCAGCCCCCACCCTCCCTCCACCCTCTCCTATCGTCGTCCTCAAACCCCAATCATCTACGTCTGACTATATATATCGGACCTATTTGTTCCGCGATGACATATCGTGTCCCTTGATATAAGTTACGGGACACTATTTGGTATTACCTTTTCTTATACTTCTTCTTACATATACATATACATTGACTCAGTGAAACCACATGTCGTTGTTAATTGTGTTGCAAAATTACGTTGATATGAAGTTATTTTTTATTTAATTTTTTTTTCTCGTCCCTCTTTACGTACACAGGGGGTAGAGAATGCAAAAGTACATTAGTTTAGGTAGTCAGTTCAAGAATTAACAAGTTGAAAGTCAATACAAAAATTTCTAGAAGATGCTTTTCGAATACGTCTTCGTCTTCGATCAATAAGTCTCGAACAATATTGTTCCCTCAATCGGTGGGATTGAACACAAACCGTCTCTGAATTTGTCCGTCCCGTTACCCTTTTGAAATCTCACTTTTTTTCCTTCTGGTATAAAAGAGACTAACCTTCAACAACCGTCACTTTGCGACCACTCGGTCTCCATAAAATACACTAACCAAACCCCTCGTGTAAATCTAAAGACATCAATCACCGTCCCGTTTTTATCCTTCCGACCATCAGTAACTAGTTCAGGTCTTCTAACGACATCTCCGACACCAAACCGAACACCCCGACGAACGATGTCTCCAACACCCAATGTTAAGATAACAGTAGACCAGTAGCAGGCAAGACATAAGTCAGAGAGTGAATTTCTATTTTTAGTAAGAAAGTAAAACAAAGTTTATATTTTAGTAAAAGTCTAGATTTATAAATTAAGTAATCTTTTGAATACAAAACGTATGGTCCTGTTTCCCTGTTAAAGTGAAACTGCCATTGTAAAAAAGGATTTTCACGTTATAAATGAGAAACATGTTATAATTTCAAGTGTCAGTATCGTAAAGTAAATATGCAGATGCAAGAAAGTTACCTTAAATTCTCGTTTCAATCTGAGGAGGGGGTCTGACGGGTTGGGTATTTTTTTTTTTCGGAGACTCCAAAACAAAACAAAACCACCGCGGTCCGTCGCACACCCTAGAATCAAAAGGGTGGCGCCTATCTTGGGCACGGGGGACGTCACCTTCGCGCCTCACGATTGGTGACCTGACGGTCCATCCAGGGGTGGAGACACCAAAAATGATTTTAATAAAGAAACTGGTTGAAGAGTTCTTCTCCTTTCCCTGTTTTCCCGGGTCTCTCCAATTCTCCGTGGACGGGCTCCCTCCGCCACCCGCCGATCGTCTGCGGCCGACCACCCGCCCCACGCCCCCGCCTCGAGCCCACTGCGCTGCGAGTGCACTGGCGACCCGGGTCTTCACCCGTGGCCAGGCCCATCACCGGGAGGGAGCCACAACAGCCTGGGCCTCGGCAGACGCTCGGGGATCAACAACGAGGACCAAGAAAGTCCAGTCACACTCCCAGGAGCAGCGACGGACACCCTGTGGCCTTACCCCCTCCTCCTTGCCCGCGTCTTTCCTCTTTCCAACCCCTACCCCAAGACCAGCTCCCCTCGACCGGTCTGACGTCGATCTCTACCGCCTCCCTTTTGCCGATTCCCCCTCGTTTGCCGGCAACCCGCCTCCCTCCCCTTCCGCCTGTGGGGTTCATGGGTAAGGGGAAAGAGATTTGTAGGAAAAGAGACGGGAGGCAGGTAAAACCTCGGCCTCTAACACTCGATCCCCCGCGGGGTCGTCACTCCGTCACCTTTATTTAGGGGAGACGGTGAGACACGCATCTCATCTTTCAACTGGAGCTCCCACCCCTCCGCTCAACGGAAACCCTCTCTTCCTGCGTCTCTAGGTTTTAATCAAACCTTTTGTAGGACCAGACCGCGGGCTCCGTACTTTTCTTTACCGCCGACCCCACGTCCCCCGCCTCCTCCCCCACCCCCTCCCTTTGCCACCCACTCCTCCCGTCTCTAAGACCTTTCCCCGGGCTCAGGGACACGTAGGTGGCCACGGGTAGGGGCCAGAGGACAGACAGACGTCCAGATGCACAGACAACAAGGGTCGCGAGATGACCCGATATCTTTCTCCTCCTTGGACAGGTCTTAGGGGCGTCCAGTCACTTCCTTCTCCCGTGACCTGTCCCTGGATCTCCCCACCCCTCACACCTCCCTGGCGGGCGCTTCTTAACCCCCGGGGTGACGGGTGAAGGGTTGTGTAAATGTGTGACGGCGCGACTCGTTCGTATCCCTTTTTACCGTCCCGGACGGTCCCTTCACAACAGAGTGCACACGTGCTCCTTACCACCCCATTTCCCACCCGTTTTCCGTGAGAGCCTCCCGGTCTGGTCCAGTCCTCTAGGGACTGTTTCCCGTTCTTTACTGATGATGACAGGCCTGGACGTAAAGGGGGGTTTGGAGTCAGAGAGAACAGAGGAGAAACAGAAGAGAAGGGGGCGGGGTGAGGGTCCTGTCCTTTTCCTCCCCTGCGAGTTGTACCTTTTTGAGACGTCACTTTTACTTCACTTCGGACTCTTGGTCCCGTTCTACCTTTTGTTTCTTGTCGGTGACCTACGTCCTTTTGGTCCTCGTCGAACATGATCCCTTCTACTCCTTTTGAATCTTTTGGTCCCTTCCTGTCTAGGGTTCCCTTTTTGTCTACTCCTTCATAATTGTCAATGCCTTTCCGGTCTCTCACTCTGGTTCGGTTTTCTTCCTCGGGGTCTCTCGGTTCTTTTCGGTCACTCACTCCTTGTTCGTGTTCTTTCTTTTCGTCTCTCGCTCCCCCTCGGTCTCTCGCGCCCCTTCGGTCTCTCGCTCCCCTTCGGTCACTCACTCCTTCTTCGTTTTCTTTGTTTTCGTCTCTCACTCCCCTTCGGTCTCTCACTCCTTCTTCGTTTTCTTTGTTTTCGTCGCTCACTCCCCTTCGGTCTCTCACTCCTTGTTCGTGTTCTTTCTTTTCGTCTCTCGCTCCCCTTCGGTCTCTCGCGCCCCTTCGGTTTTCTTCTGTTCGGTCGGTCGCTTGGTTCCCTTGGCTCCCGACCGTCTTTCGCGGGGCGACCCCTCCTACATGGGTCCTTCCGGTTTTCTTTTTGGTTGTTCCCCGACCGAGTCACAGAGTTCCTTATGTTCCTCCGGTATGTACTATACGTAAACTCGTTACTTCTCTACTATTCTCTTAAACTACTCTACCGGTCCCACCTCCTACTCCACTTCTTTTGGTCTGTCTTTAACCCCCCCAAATACACCTACGTTTTTTCAAATGTCCTGGGGAAGGTGGGTTCCCCGGGTTCCCTTGAGTCCCCACCGACGTCCCGGGGCGTTTCTCCGAAACTTCTGTAAGGAAAACACATCACGGAGACCGTCCGTAAATGGTCCGGAACACGAAATAATTGGAATTTACGATTAGGACATGAAATCCACAACGAGAGTAATAAGTTGACGTCGGGAGATACAAAGTCATCGTCTAAAAGTAGGTAACGTACCTTTTTACAAATACCACGTAACATTTTAATTTTTGTTTTTATCAAAAGTCTTGGTATATATACCGTAGTCAGGTAAAAACATTTTGATGTTTCTATGAAATGATCACTAGGTACATGTTCTTTTTGACTTTTGATAGATGATTTTTTAGTTATCGCTAATAGACACCCACTAAAAAAAAAGACAAAAAACAAGTAGACAAATATAAGAGAATTTTTTGTGTGTCGAATGAAAAATAGTATCGTTATTACTTTCTATTTTTTATCCTTTCGTTATGGTTCGTTAGTTCATGATAAGTCACTTCACGGAAGACTCCGTCACCTCTGTGTATTTTAAACACAACGGTCCTACACTTGACTCATTTTCAGTGTAATGGAGACCCTGAGTTTCCACGTTCTTAGTTGAACCGTTAATCATGTTTAGGTAACAACATTCCCTTTGAGAACCGTAGTCACTCAACCCCTATTTTGAACGGAAGATCCCGACACCTCTTATAAGTTATTCTACGACTCATACACTCGACCAAGGGTGAGAGACGGGACGTGATCGTCCCGGTCTCGGGGTCGTCTACAAAACCTCTTCCGACTCCTCCAAAGTTCACACACGTCCTCATTCAGGTCTGTCGACACTCCACCCACCGGGAGAGGTCGACCCCATTACAGTACTGAGAACCCCCCATACGGAGACGAACACCCATGACATGGGAGGATTCCGAGGGTGACGACGACTACCCGATCTCTAGCACTACCAGATTTTGTTGTGGTACAGTGTTGACTTTTCACCTCTTAAGAGATGTCATCTCAATGGGATTGAGTGGACTCATCGTGGGTCAACAGTGAACCCAGAACGATAAATATTTCAAGAATATTTTGTATGGAAAGGTTCATAAAACAACCAAACACACACAAAGACACATGTCGGTAGACGTGACCTAAATCTATGACCTCTAACTTGGCCCTCTTTTTAGACTGGTCTACGACACGATAAGAGTGGACAATTAGAGCACAGACGACTGCGAAAAAAGAATCTTCTTCAACCGAGGATCCTTTAAGGACAATTCGGGACCGAATAGTAAAGTCGTCTGGGTAGATGGATACACTAAAAAAAGGGAGACAGAGAAGTAATCGGAAAATAAACGAATATCACAAAGAAATTTATTTGCAAATCCGGTCAACATCTAAATGTCTTAATAATGTTTCTATGTCAAAGGTATATGGGGTATGGACAATAATTGTAGTAACCTTTTCTGAGTCCGACCCTCCCTAACCCCCGTCCTCCTCTTCCCCTGCTGTCTCCTACTCTACCGATCTACCGTAGTGACTGAGCTACCTACACTCAGACTCACTTGAGGCCCTCTACCACTACCTGTCCCTCCGGACCGCACGACGTTAAGTACCCCAGCGTTTCTCAGCCTGTGCTGACTCGCTGACTTGACTTGAAAATCGAACTTCGCAAGCAGTGTTACTTGGTTACAACTATTAAATAGTAATTGGTTCTATGTATGAAATAAGTCTCATGGAGTCAAAAAGGGATTACAGAAAAAAGACAGGGTCCTAGGGTAGGTCCAAAAGTAGAATGTTAATCAGTAGTACAGAGGAATCCGAGGAGAACCGACCCTGTTAAAGAGTGTGAAAGGGACAAAGAATACGGAACTGTGAGAACTCTGCGTGACCAGTCCATGAAACTAATCACATGGCGTCAAAGTCAAACGAACTAAAAAGAGAATACCAATCACTTCACTTCAGCGAGTCAGCACAGGCTGAGAAACACTGGGGCACCTGACATCAGACGGTCCCAGGAGACAGGTACCCTAAAAGGTCCGTTATCAGGACCTCACCCAACGGTAAAGGAAGAGGTCCCCTAGAAGGATTGGGTCCCGAGTTTGGGCCCAGAGGGTGTAACATCTGTCTGCGAAATGGTAGACTCGGTGGTCCCTTCGGAGAGAATACCAATCTGTCCACAATTCACGAAAAAACCCTTCTCCTAGTGTGTCCGTTTTACCTTAGTATATTTCCCATGTATGATAGTTATAATAGTGATACAATTATAACCAGTGGACCGATTTCATCACAAGAGTCCTAAGATGTACCATTTCAATGAGAAGATAAAGAGGGAAAGATCTGATATGAGAAACCCTCTTTTAGTGACGTGTCAGATGTGAATTTTCTGACACCACAATGCAAGTTAGAACAACTTCTACCTCATAGAGGTTGTAAATAAACCTTAAGATGTATAAACTAAAGAGAGGTAAATAAATTATATGAAACCTGACATGATGATGATATATATAAAAGTAACGAGTTTAAAAAGGTGAAAACCGGTAACCTTCAAGAAAGTCAACCGAGAACGTAGATAAATTGTATGGGGGTAGTAACACATGCACACATACACACACAAATATTTTGAAAGACCACGATGTTTTACCAGATCAGTATAGAACGTATAAAGGACGGGTTTAGGATCTTAGTTGGTAAAGAGGTTCCTTGGGACCATGGAAACCAACCTCTTGTCATGATCTTTGGTTCTAAATCCACAATTCATATGTGGGATGGTAAACCTATAGTAACGAAGATCCGGGAAAGTCAACTATTTCTTCTATATATACGTAGAGAAAGACAGAGAGAGGTATATATATATATATATATATATACATACATGTATATATATGTAGAAATATACAAAATTTTATATATCTCTCTTTTAAAACAGAAATCAGAATTGTCTGAGGTGAGTAAAGGTTTCAATGGATATAGTCACGGAATAAGAAGGTAGGGAAAGTCACTTCAACAAAGCACGTAAACACTATATGAACTCACAAAACAGTGTAAGACACAACACCCTTACAACAATATTTACGTGAAAATTTATAGTTAAGGTCAACAAGTAACGACCATATATCCTTTCGTTAATTTAAATATATAATTGAATATGGGACACTAGAACACTGGTCCTCAAACAGTTACGAAACCGTAAAAGATGTATCTGGCAGTACAGTAGACGTTTATCCCTATCTAAATAAAGGAGTCAAGATTAGACATGTGAAAAATAAAGGAAAAAACAGAATTATGTGATCGATCCTGAAGGTCATACTACAAGTTATTCTCGTTACTCTTTCCTGTAGGAACGGGACAAGGACTGTGAAGTCCACTTCACAGAGGAAAATATAGTGATTCATAGTACAATCAAAGAACATCAAAAACAACAAGTCAGTGGTACATCTATAAGAAATAGTTTGACTCCTTCAAGGGGAGATGAGGGTCCAACTTTCGTAAATAGTACTTACCAACAACCTCAGAGAGTTTATGAAAAAAGACATAGTTTATTATAGTATATTAAAAAGAAAAAATCAGACAATTGTACATCACCTAATATAGCTAACTAAAAGTTTACAACTTAGTTGGAACTTATGGACCTTATTTAAAGTCAACAAACCGTGTATCGAAAAATATGTAATAACCTAAGTCAAAATATTATGAAACAACTCATAAACACAGACATAGGTAATCTCTATAACCAGACATTAAAAGGAAAGAACATCATAGAAAATAGACCAAAACCTTAATCCCATTATAACCAGAGTGTCTTACTCAGTCCACAAGAGATGAAGTCAAAATACCTTCTCTAACATCTCTTAACCATAATAAAGATTGTATTTGCAAACCATCTTAAGTGACCACTAAAGATTTACAAATGACCACCAGGAATTTACAAACCATGTTTAACCAGGATCACTAAAGATAGAAACCTTCCAATAATTAATAACTAAGTTAAAGAAATTATCTATGTCTTGATAAGTCCAATAGAAAAAGGAGAGGACACTCAAAATCCTCAAACATAAAAAACTCATTAATCAGGTAAAGTAGAATTCAATAGATTAAACATCCGTATCTCAAAAAGTATCATAATGAAGTAATGGAGTAATTATAGGTACCCTAGTCCTTACTATTGGGGTGAAACTAAAGACTATAACAATTAAACTCAGAAAGAACAAAAGAACCAATGGGAGTATTCTCTAAATTATTAAAATAGAAAAGTTTCTTGGTTGAAAACCAAAACAACTAAAAGAGACAACAAAAGGACAAAAGTGAAAGGAAAGTAAAATAAAGATCAATAAAGAAAAAAGGATAAACGAGATCCCAAGCTAGGGACCCAACCCTTCTAGGGGACCTCTTCCCTTTCAGATGGGTGAGGTCATAAGACCGTACCTCTTAAGGTACCTGATATACCAGGTACCCCAGCGTTCTCAACCTGTACTGACTCGTTGAAAGTGAAAGTGATCCGAATTTAATGAGAAGAAAGAAATCAAAGGATTCTTCTTTCGTATCCAATAACTACCCTCTTGGAAGAAAAGGTATATACGCAAATCGATCTTTAAAGGGAAATTCGTAACGACAACGAAATGGGGTCTCTAAAACTATACAACATAAAAGTAAATCAAGTTTATTAAAATTTTAAAGACAACTCTTAAGAAGAAACTGAGCACAATAAATCTTTACACAACGAATTAAAGGTTTATCAACCCAAGCGGTAGATAGGACAATAACTAAAGATCAAATTAAGATGACTCTCGTATGAAAATACTAAAGATAAGAAAATTTAAACAATTCCACCCAAAATACCTGAGAGAACTCGAGTACAAGATATACTCGAACTTACAACTTACCTTACAAGATATTTACACTTAATTTAGTGGAACTAATTATTACGACAAGTCCAGTTGATGCATAATCCACGAGTCAATCCACAGAACTGAAAAACACTAGGATACCTGACATCGGGCGGTCCGAGGAGACAAGCACTTTAAGAGGTCCGTTCTTATGACCTCATCCAACGGTAAAGGAAGAGACTGATATAGGAATAAGTATAAGACGGACGAATTAGACAGTTAATCACTAACCCCCGTAATTTCAAACATTGGTATTATTATTAAACAGACAAAGAGGAAAGTCAAGATAGTTAAAAACGAAGTATATAAAACTGTGAAAACAGTACATGTATATGTACAAATCCTAATAATACAAAACGAGTCTTAACTAGGGAAATAGTAATACATCACGGAGAAAACTAGAGACTATTGAAAGGAAGAAGACGAAACAGACTTTAATACATTGATGAGGTCGAAAGAACAAAACAGGTCAAAAAAAAAAACAAAAAACAAAAAACAAAAAAAAAAAAAATCACGTCTAGAAAGAGACAACGAAATGAAAATTGGAGAGTGAGAAATAGTCCCGAAGGGATTATCGAGTCAACCATTTCTTAAGTGGACGTCACGTCCTCTGGGGTCAAACTAAGGACCCAATCCTTCTAGGGGACATCTTCCCTATCCGATGGGTGAGGTCATAAGAACCCGAAGGAAACACCAAGTCGACCATTTCTTAGGTGGACATTACGTCCATCTGGATCCAAGCTAGGGACCCAACCCTTCTAGGGCACCTCTTCCCTTTCCGATGGGTGAGGTCATAAGACCGGACCTGTTAAGGTACCTGATGTCAGGTACCCCAGAGTTTTCTCAACCTGTGCTGACTCGTTGAAAGTGAAAGTGAGTGAGTGACATAAATTTCACCCGAAGAACATGTGTCGTATATCAACCCAAAAAATTAAGTGAGACTATCAAAGTTAGAAATTAACTACATAAATCTGGTAAGTATAAATTTTACTGAGTTATATAAACCTAAATCATACTTCGTACAAATATTGACAAAAGATAAACAACGGTCTCCGAAGAAAAAGACGGAAGAGATCAAATAAAAACGGACGTGGTCCAGAATCAATACTGTACACCCTAGAAAGTCAAATCAACGTTGTACATCCTAGATCTAGGGACTAGTTCCTAGTTTGGGTACGGGGGACGTAACCCTCACACCTCAGAGTCGGTGACCTGGTGGTCCCTTCAGACGGAAGAGATCAAAAGTAACTCATAAAATGTACTAAGGTGAACAGAAGAGAATCACATAACTAATATAAAGAAATTTTAAAAAAGTTTTTAAAAGGAACTCAAATGTAAAAATTGATTCTTGTAAAAGTTTATTATGACAAACGAAATGAATATACATCATGTCCATGGAATTCACAAGTAAAGTGAGTAGGCAAAGGACGTTAGTGAATTATGTGACAATAAAATAATGAAATCTATTTCTCAATAGAAAATGTAGTTAATTCTTATTCTGTTTTTTAAAGTAATATGAAAGTAAATAACGTAAAGGTTGCGAGAAGGAAATACATCTAGACTCAACGTCCGGACGTGGTAAAAAGACGTCTTTTAGAAAATTGTAAAGGACTTCCTTTCCAAACGACTACGACTTAAGGTAGTCAAAAACAAACAGACTCTTTCAGAAATGAAGAGGAGGTGTAAACTTCCTAATAAAGTGACCTATATCTTAAAATCCAATCAAAAAAAAAGAAAGTTGTAAAATTGATAAATGTCAATATCTCTATCCTCACAATTGTGACTTTACCTTCTATAAAAAAATAAAGAAGAACATCAAGACAGTCTAAATAAATAAAACACCAGATAAATTATTTACGTATGTTTAAAATTTACAGTAATTCACTACGAATACAGAACATTACGAAAAACGAAATTTCAGATAAAACAATAATTAAATTGATATTACCGAAAGGAAACCAATCACAAAAGTACAATAAAAAGGGAATACGAAAATGAAAGTCAGAAATACATAGAAATATAAAGTCTATACAGAAAACATTTATCATATATCAACCCAAAAAGGTCAGGTTTTTAGAAACAAAAAATTAACGAAGTACATTTGGTAAATGTAATTACATGAATGACGATAATTATGACCTATATTGGTAACATGGTGTAAGGAAGAGAATATAGGGTCGACCAAATACAAACAAAAAGGAAGGAATCCTAACTAATCAAAGAATAAAAACGGGGAGATAATCGAATCTTCAAAATGAGAGAATGAGAAGGAATTATCAATAGGTCATTAATGTCGTATATCAGAACTGAATGATTTCCGATTGTAATTAAATATGAATGTGTATGAGAAATCTATTACGGTCTTGAAATTTACGAAAATGACATCAGGAGAACTGAGGACACAACAGTCATACTTAATTGTTCTATTATAATAAAATATATCATAACTAAATTTAAATTTAAATATCTATCTATAAATCGGAAAATTAATGAAAGAAAAGGAAGGAAGTAGGGGTCAGAAGGTAGACTCTAGTAAAAGGACAATAGACTTTTTACAGGGTATCTTAACTCATAAAGGAAACCAAAGACTGACGACGATCTTTGAGAAACAAAACCAAATAAATATTTCGAAAATAAAACGGAAGTAAAAACTTCCCATAAAAACGACGAGTAAAAGAACCAACCGTAAATGAAAGAAAGTTCTATGATTTCTACAGTGAAGTGGTAGAAAGTAATAACGACAACGTTTCGGTCATTAATCGGATTCAAAACAAGGAAAACTCCGTATGAGATAGCAAAACCGATAAAAATACTAAAATATAAACAGAACTTAAGAGACATTTAAGTGATAATACATAAGATACGTACCCGAAGAAAAATAAATAGGACAAACCCTAAACAATCTGAAGAACCTAGATACCTAGTTACAGAAAGTAGTCAAAACTTTTTAGGAGGTGGTAATTCAGAAGTTTCTCACAGAGACTTGTCAAGGTAAAGAGAAAAGGAGAACCTTAAGGTTAACTTGTACATAATCTGGAATAGGAACAGACATAAAAGGTAGAAAAACTGGTGGACACGTCGGAATGTCTATTAAAGTAGACTTATATTCAAGATCAATAAATTAAGAGAACTCAACGTAGATTAGACGACAATTTTCGGTAGGTGACTCAAAGATTAAAGTCGAAACAATAAAAAGTCAAAACCTTAAAAGAAAAAAGGGATGAAAAAAAACCAAAAGACCAAGGTACAACTTTAAAAGTTTTAACCTAAAATAAATAGACTTATGTGACTCGTAACACCAAAATAACAAGTCAGTGAGTCAGCACAGACTGAGAAACTTTGGGATACCTGACATCGTACGGTCCGAAAGGACGGGAAATGATAGAGGGTCTCAAACGAGTTTGAACACAGGTAACTCAACTACTACGGTTCGTGATACCAAATCATCAGACATAGACTATTAAACTTATTAAGTTTCGATTACCTAGACGAAGACAACAGATAACGGACACCACGAAGAATAGATACTACAGAGAAGAAACAAAAAGACCAATAGAAACACATACCCGTAACATGAATTTATCGACAAACAACCTTATTAAACTCCGACTCCTACCACCTTAGAAAAGGTTTCTTCTAAAACAAACGTGACCAATCCGGGTATTTCTATGAAGAACAGATTTTGGTGGTATTAGATATAAGTTTTTAATTTGAAATGATCAGGTGGATCTACAACGTTTCGGTTCGATTTTCTGAAACACTCCCGATCAAATAAAGGTCAAATATTAATGGGAATTTCACTTTGTAAACCTCAAGGATCCTTTGAGGAAGGGAAAATTATTCTGAACCCGAAACTCAAAATAATAAGAGCACGAAACTCAGAAGATTTCGAAGTTAAGTGAATTGGGACCAAATAAGGAATTGGAAATGAGGAATTGGTATCTACGGGAATTCTGTTTATGTCAATTGGAATACTCATGATTTTCTTTTACCCCTTAAGAAGAAACTGGAGTATATCCTTTTCTCAAAAATTGATACTCAGTTTTTAGATCTACGTTATTTTCTGTTTAGACTATTTACACTGATGAAAAAAAAATCACATACCGTCTTTATGTAGTATTTTTTCAGTTTTTCGTTGATTGTTCAACCTTCATTTATAAACGTTGAAAACATTGTCTATTTCCGGATTATATTACATATTTCTTGTGAAGTTTTCACGTTTCCTCGTTATTGGGTTATCTTCTTGCACCTTTTCCCTTAAGGGACCTCCAAGTTACCGATTCTGAGGTGCGAGGCTTACGTCCCCCGGGTCCAAACTAGGGACCAGTCCCTTGATCTAGGGTGTGTGGTGTTGATTTCTAGGGTGTACACCGTTGATTCTGTACCACGTCGGTTTACTTATTTTTATTTAATTTTTTTTACACCTTTTCTGTACATGTCTGTTAAGTGTTACTATAAATTAAACGATAATTTGTCTTTACGTTTTATTTTACGGTACCTATATGATGATGAGTGAATATAGTCACTTTTAATTTTTCATACGGTGTAATACAGCTTTTGCCCTTTATTCGTGAGTGGAATTAAAAACCACCCTTTCGTTTTTACTCGGACTCTAAGTCCCCTCCCTTATTGGACCTACACATCTAAACCCTTAGACACAAATGTCCTTTTACCTGTCTCAATCCCTCTCTCTTGTGCACCTGACTCTTCTCGACTCCGAGTCCGTGCCGATGTGTTCCACCGTCGCGCCGAGGGACCGCCCTGGTCGTGGTCCTGAGATCTCAGTCCTCCTCGATCAGAACTTTCGCCCGACACCCCGATACACCACGAAATCCGTTTTAGACCGTGGAAGGAACACTAGTCGACGGTGTTGACCCCTATTACCCGTAGAGTCTCCCTACGACTCGCTCCTGGGCTCTACGAGGTCCATTTCGTGGACGTCAGTCCTTCGGAGAGGTGAGGACGAAATAGTCATTACGGAGGAAGAGGTTGATGGTGGTGGGGGGCGGCCGGGGGTGGAAGACCTCGACAGCCCAGGGAGACCCGACCCCCGCTCCCTCACCCCGCCTCCTGGACCGAGTCCACTGCACTGCGAGTGTACTGGCCGACCCGCGGTTGCACCCGTCGTTGGGGGTACGGGCGGGACGGGCTCGTCTTGGTCAAGGGTCTCGACGGGCCCGCTCTCCGCTCTCCCGAATCCGTTCGGGCTCCTCCACGTCTGGACCGGGTCCGGGGTGTCCAGTCACACTTCCACCGGTGACGACCGCAGGGCCCGTCCCCACCTTCGACTACCCTGATCCTAGGTCCTCGTCGCCCCTCTCTACCCCTCTCTCCTCCCCCAGGGCTCTACTTACACCTCTTGCCGCTCCGCGTTACACCCATTCACCGGGGCACAGGAGGAGCTGCCGGGAGGAGACACGGAAGTTGGGTAAAAACTCGGACTTTAACGATCCCAACCCCCCCCCCCTCTACGCGGGGGCGTCACGTTACCACTTTGCATCTGTTTAAGACTTTTATTAAGGGAAAGTGTGAGACTCGGGTCCTCCTTTATTGACTGGAGTGCATTTCCCCACCCCTACGCCGCCCAACGAACGCGCCCTCCTTCTGTGTCTGGGTTTTATCAAACCTTTCGTAGGACCAGATCACGGACACCGGACTCTTCATTACCACCGACCCTACGTCCTCTCCATCCCCTTTTTAACATCCTACTCCTCCCGGGCCTAAGTCCTTTCCCTGGGGTCGGGTACCTGGCACGTCAGGGAGAGACAGAAGACAGACAGACGTCCAGACGTACAGACAAGGGTTGTGAGACGTTCCGATCTTTTCCTCCTCTTTGGACCGGTCTTAGGGACGTTCAGTCACTTTTTATTCTCCCGTGACCTGTCCGTACCCAGAACCCCCGTGTCGAAACCGTCGTAAAATTCCGGGGTGAAGGGTAGGGGGGTGGTCTATTTTATATATGGGAGGGACGGTGCGATTTCCTACCATGTTCCACCATCCCGGAAGGTCCCTTACCAACCGAGAGTCACGTCCTCCTTACCACCCCATTTCCCATCCGTCTTCCGTGCGATCCGGGCCGGTCCAGTCCCCTGGTGACTGCGCCCAGTCTACGGTCACGACAGGTCTGGACGGAAGGTGGGTTCGGGCGTCAGAGGGAACAGAGGAGAAACAGAGAAGAGGTGGGGGTGGAAGTGGGGGTCCTGTCCTTCCCCTCCCCTGTAGAGTTGTACCTTTTTGACGTTACTTTTACTTCCTTTCAACCTTTCACTCCCTTTCGGTCTTCTACTTCATCTCGGACTTTTACTTCCTTTCAGTTTACTCTTTCTTTTCGGTCTTCACCACCCCTTCAGTCTTATCCTTACTCTCGAGGTCTTACTCCCTCTCGGTCTGCTACCCTCTGTTGGACGTGTACTCCCTGTTGGTCGTCTACTCCCCTTCGTTCTTTTCGTCCCGTTCAAGCTTCGACTCCCTTTGGGTGAGTTCCCTTTCAGTCCCAGGGTCCGTTTCAGTCTCTCGGTCAGCGCACGACGGTTTTTCACGGGACGACTTCTAATACACGGGGTCTTCCGTTTTTCTTTTTTCCTGTCCTAAGGGGGTTCCTGATAGCCCTGTTGAATGTCCTTTCCGTAGACCCTCCTCTATGACTCTCTTACACCTCTAGACAGTTACCGAGTCGAACTTCTCGATTCCTTTTCTGTCTTTTAACCCACCTAAAGTAACCTATGTTTCTTTACATGTCCTAGATAAGTGGGGTTCCCCCGTTACCCCACAGTTCCCTTGCTTCCCTCCTCCCTCCTCGGTTTCCCCGTATGTACTATAGGGTATAGAAATTACGGAACCGTAAACTAAGACCAAAGAAACTACTCTTATAGTGACTGTGACGAAAGGGACCGTCCGTGAACGGTCCGATACACGAAATAGGAGTTCGACTATGAAACGAAATCCCCAGTGACAGGAATGGTCGTCGGTAAACTAGGTTGATGTCACGAGACACAAAGTCATCCCCCAAAAGTGGGTGCAAGTACCTTCTCTACAAGTACCATGTGACATTTTTCTCGTTATTTTTTTGTGATTTACATATCATAGTTTGGTCAAAACATTTTCCCGAAGGGATCACCGAGTCGGACATTTCTTAAGCGGACGTTACGGTCTCTGGACCCAAACTAGGGATCCAGACCTTCTAGGGGACTTCCTCCTTTACCGATGGGTGAGGTCATAAGAACGGACCGTTTAGAGTACCTGTCTCTTCGGACCACCCGATGTCAGGTACCCTAGAGTTTCTCAGTCTGTACTTACTCACTGATTATGAAAAGTGAAACATCTTCATCATTTACAAACGTATTACGTAAACACGTGTCTCTTTTGGTACTTTTGATTTTTGATCCACTATCAAAAAAGGACCTAACATCGGTCTTTTATCCAGAACGGACATGAGTTTCTACTCAGGTTAGTAGTCTACCATGGAGGTACGGTAGGGAGGTGTCCACACAGGTAGGGGTACAGAAGGGGATCAACACTGGTACAGTCACCCGTGACCGTCGCGAAGAGGACCCGGGAGATGGTAGGATACCGAGGAGGGTTGTACACACTAAGAAAAAGAACAGAAACGAGTGAGTAGAGATGAAGAAGAATTTACTACAAACAGTATTATTTTTTAAGGATCTTTAGTTATGTACTATTTTTTTTAACTTTACAAGTCACTCGAATACTCCCGTTACTTCTAAGGACAACAGTCTGACATTTTACTATTCATTTTGTAATGTAGATCCTGAGTATCGATCTCCTTAGTTGGACTGTCAATGTTGTCTAGGTCACGAGATTTCCAGTCAGAACAGTAGACACTTTACCCTGATTTTGAACAGAATGTTAGACGACTCACCTAGTATACTCCATGACCTATACAATCGACACAAACCTCTCGAGGAAACATCGTCATCCTGAGACTTGGAACAGTCTATGAGTCCTCTCTCGACTCCCATCCAGAGTGGCTACGGATCCTTGTTCAGATTCGTCTGCTCTTCTCTGACGGTGAGAAGAGACCTATGATGGTATAGACGACCCGTACGGACGAGAAGGGCCGGGACATGGGAGACGACTGTCGATAACTATACTACCTCCGGAATACCACTGTTTCGGGGAGACCAAGGGAAATCAGGGGTTTCCCAGTTTCGGGGATAAACTGAAGATATCCTTACACCCATTTAAGGCAGAGGGTTGAAGTCTCAACATAGATGGGACCACCGTAACGGGGTCCCGTCAAACCCGAGGTAATATAATGTATCAAGAATCGTTTCATCAGTAATTGTAAAATCAAGTAAAATATAAACGAATATCATCAAAGAATAGAGAATGTCCTGAGTATATAAAACCCAGGGGACCCCTAACATAGGACTCTGTGTAGATACCTACTTTGTCATCTATCAATAAACTTGATGTGTGGTGTCATGGAGTCCCTTCGGTATAGATTTAAATATATGGTAATAATCACACTCAAAAGAGAGATTTTTCAGAGGACCAACCAAAGGATGTGTTTAAGTTTCCTGAACAGATGTGTATTAGTCTCTCCCAATGTGTTGACTTAAAGTTTGACTTTTATAGGGAAGGGTAAGGTCTGGTTAAGGTTGATTTTTAACATTGTCACGAGAATTTTTATAATTTTTGAGAGTTACAATCCCTAAAATTAAATTGGGTGATCATACAGCGAAAAAGGTTTACTCCTGAAAGAATAAGTGTATACAAATTATTTAATACACTATGTATATGAATTAATACTTACTTAGTCTTCGGGACTCAATTTTTTTTCTATGGGATAAGTACCTAATCTTCGGAACTATCACAATTATACCATTAAGAGAGGTTTTCAATAGATATTTAAGTTAAAATATACCTTTTCGTTTCCTGTGTCCTATCGGTTTTATAAAACTTTTACTTCTTGTGTAAACTTCCTGAGCAACGGACTAAAGTCCCGATTGAGTTTGATGTTATTAGTTCTGATACATCATACCGTATTCCTGTCTGTATATTTAACTACCTTATTCTGTGTCAGGTTTTCATCTGGGTGTACATATAGTAGTTAAGTACAAAATTTTTCCTGGGTGTCCTTAAGTCACCTCTTTCTAAAAAGTTGTTTACTATGACCTTGTTGACATACAGCAGAACCAGTCAAACCTAACGATATCGTTTGTATGGTGTCTGTCCTTAAAAAGTATCAAGACCTCACACCCTTGGGTACTAGTTCTACGACCGTCTAAAGCATAGATCATCCACAGTCTAAGGACCAAGTATTGGTCTACAGAAGTGTACTGTCTTCCCCGTTCCCTCGAAAGACCCCAGTAAAAATATTACTTTGATTAAGGAGTACTCCCGAGGTGAACGTACCGAATTGACGGTTTCCGGGACGAAGGTTTATGGTAGGTTGACCTACTTAAAACGTCAATGTGTTTGTAAGTCAGATATCGTCTGTAGTTATATGTTTTTTTCATGGGAATGGAGTGTGGTATATGTTTTGTACTTAATTTTTACCGAGTGTCTTGTTTTACATTTTGGGGTTTCATATTTTTGAAATAAATCTCTTAAGGACCCACTAGGGTCACCAATCCTAAGACTCGAGAGTGACGGTTCCCGGACCGAAGTTAGGGACCAGTCCCTTGATTTTAGGGTATTTCGGTGCACTGCACCGGTTTTTTTTTGTTTTATTTTATTTTTATTTTTAAAGTAAATTTCTATTTTTGTTATACCTTATCAAACAAAGTCTTATTTGATAATAACAAATAAGACTTCATCATATTTCTAAAAAATAACATTAAAAAATAAAATCCGACGTACCCCAGAGGTAACGACGAACCCGAAAAGAGATCAACACCACTCACTTCCGATGAGAAACAACGTCACGTGTCTGAAGAGTGACACCACCAAAGAGAACAACGACTCGTGTCCCAGGTCCCGTGATCCCGAAGTCATCAACACCGTACACCCGAGGTCTCGTGTCCGAATTATCAACTCCACGTGTCCAAATCAACGAGGTGTAGTACACCCTAGAAGGGCTTGGTCCCTAACTTGAACACAGAGGACGTAACCGTCGGCCTAAGAAATGGTGACTCGGTGGTCCTTTCGGGTCAAGTTTCTAAAAACTTTACTTAAAAGACGGTGATAGATGAAGTATTCAAGGTCTCCAAAGAAGATGATTCTTTACCCTTTTCCGTTTACGATTAATATTTTATAATGTACACCTGTTATTTTAAATTCTATAGTCTTCTTGTCCCTTTTCCCATTAGGACCTAATCGTATACTGTACTTAAACACGGTATACTGTCAACTTCTATTATTGACCTGTTACTCCCATAACTGTTTAAAGACACTTCAAGTTTGTTCAGATCTTATAGATATAATCATTGTATAGGTATGTATATATTGGATTCTTTCGTATTATAAAGAATAAACTGTTACAAAGGGTACATTAAATTGTATGGTTTTTTTGGGATTAACAAAATTGTAGAGAAATTATTTCACTCTCTGTTAAAAAAACTCTAAAAGATTCCTGGGAGACCCTTTAGAGTTTTGATCAAACTCCAGTTTTTCTGAGGTAAATCTAAAACTAAAACCCTTCAACGGTTTTTGCAGTTTTTCAAACTTGTAAACTAATTTGTCCCAGTGTTCAGTTATACTTTGTTATGAATGAATAGATAAATTGGTTTCCCTGTTAGTTTTTTTTTAAATTCCATTTATGTCTTCCAATGTTTTGACTTACTTTTATATCGAAAAAAAGTGTAACTCTTCTGAGTTAAGAGGGTGTATTAGTTTCTGGACTATTTTTGTTGTACTTTGTGTTTTTTAAGAAAACCATTCTGTTTTAGAAACGAAAGGTCCGTCTAATGGGTTTTCCATTTCTTTTTGTAAAGTGTTAGAGAATAGTTCTCTTCTGGTTATCAGGTTTTCTGTAAAAGAAAAATTGTCTCTCTTTTGGTTTGATTAAAACATGGTAACATGGGAGGGCGGGAGGGAAAGAGGGACGGAGGGAGGGAGGGAAGGAAGGAAGGGAAAGAAAGAAAAAAAGAACAGTATGGAGATTCGTTCGATCTAGAGTGAAGGGGCTGGATCCTAGTTTAGGAAAGGGGGATGTCGCCTTCGTACCTCAGAATTGGTGACCTGACGGTCATTTCAGGAACATGGTAACATGAAAACTCCAATTTCGAGTAAGAAATTTTTTGAATATTTATTTAGGTAAGATTAGAATCGGTCGAACTGGTGTGTATTTTAAAGAAAGGGTTCTAAAACAAATGACTTTGACAGATGGGTGAGTCGGTGAGTCCAAAAAAAATGGACATAAAAGGAGAAGGAGTAAGATCTTATGGTCAGTAAACTGAAATCTTGTTTTATTGAGAAAAAGGGAATTGTTTTTGTACAGAAAGTGTGAAGAATAGGTTTTATGTGTAGGATGAAAAAAATTGGATGAAAAGTATGTATCAACAAAGGAAAATGGGAATAACAAAGAACATAAAAATTAATGTATATATCTAATCGTAAGAATTGGGAATCTTTGGAATTAAAGATGACTTTGATTTTTCATTTGTTAACTCCTGACGGACAATGAAATCGTAAGATACTAACCGTTTAAATATTTATATAAAGTATTAAAGATTTTCGTATAAGAAAGACTGTCACTTAAAAGGTTATACCGTGTTGTGTACAAACGACTATGTATGTTTATAGAAGTCAAGGAAATATTCTTCTACGGTTTCATCTATTTGGATACAAGTCATCAAACAAAGTCATAAAATAAAATAGACTTCTACTAGATCTATAAGTTACATATAGGTAGTAATCAATTATATTGAAAATTCAAAAGTTCAATAGTTTTTCTAAAAACTTTGATAAAAATTCATCTGTATGATACTTTGTATTAATGACACCTTTTCAAGTATATATGTCAAAATAGAATTAATGTAGATATATTAATTGGAAAATCTAATGAGTACTTTTGAATAACTCCGTAATTTATCGATTGGTAGTAGAATTTAATTAAAAGAAAGATTGTTTAGGATATTGTATTTATTATACTGAAAATCATTTGGACCATCTTATTTTCGACATACAAATGTAGTATGAATTACGACTATTGAGACTTCTGTACGGTCAAAATTAATTTGGTTGCTTCAATCTGAAAATAAATACTTTCTAATAGGAGTCAAGTCAAGTCAAGTCAGCGAGTCAGCACAGGCTGAGAAACGCTGGGGTACTTAGCGTCGTGCGGTCCGGAGGGACAGGTAGTGGTTGAGGGTCTCAAGTGAGTCTGAGTGCAGGTAGCTCAGTCACTACGGCAGGTCGGTAGAGTAGGAGACAGCAGGGGAAGAGGAGGACGGGTGTTAGGGAGGGTCGTAGTCCCAGAAAAGGTTACTCGGTTGAGAAACGTACGCCACCGGTGTCATAACTTTAAAGTCGGAGTCGTAGTCAGGAAGGTTACTTGTGGGTCCTGACCAGAGGAAATCCTACCTGATCAACCTAGAGGAACGTCAGGTTCCCTGAGAGTTCTAAGAAGAGGTTGTGGTGTCAAATTTTCGTAGTTAAGAAGTCACGAGTCAAAAGAAGTGTCAGGTTGAGAGTGTAGGTATGTACTGGTGTCCTTTTTGGTATCGGAACTGATCTGCCTGGAATCAGCCGTTTCATTACAGAGACGAAAACTTATACGATAGATCCAACCAGTATTGAAAAGAAGGTTCCTCATTCGCAGAAAATTAAAGTACCGACGTTAGTAGTGTACTTGAACTTTTTGTAAACCCGATTAAAGACATAAAGACTCTCTTATGAAATTTTCTTTTTTAAATGACCTAGTTGTCAGGTTGAAAGTTAATAGGTTTAAGGATATAATTCTAAGTCCCCTAAGACTTAACGTACTAAATAATCGTATTTATTCACATTTAAAAGAGACGTCCTTCAAATGTAGTAGGATTAGGATGTCAATAAAACCACTTATCAGACAGATGTATCATTTTACATCGGTCCATGTTTTACTCACGTCTGTACTTTTTTTTTTAAGTCGTCTTTGTTGTGTGTCGTTTATGTCTAGATATCCTCAAGGTCTATAACCTTAATATTCTGAGTTAAATTTTTATTAAAAAGACCCTTAAGGGACCGTCAGGTCACCAATTCTGACGTGAAGGTGACGGTGATGTCCCCGACACAAACTAGGAGCCAACCCTTTGATTTTAGGGTAGACGACAAGTTACGTCGATTATTATTAGTATTAGTATTAGTAGTAGTATTATTAAAAAGTATGATTTATCCCCTATTTTCTGACTGAGTACCTTTAAAGTCGGTTATTGATCTTTCATATTTTTTGTACTTTATCCGGTAAGATATTGATTTTAAAAATTTAAATAAAAAGTAATATCAACTTAATGTTACAACAGAATTGATGACGAATGAAAGGTAATACCAAAAAGTGTCCTATAACTCATATTAAGGGACACGATATTCATCCTGGAGCTACAATGTACGGTCAGACGTAGACGATTAGGGTTTGAGGATTAGGTTGTCAGAGGGTGGTAGGGGGAACCGTTGGTGGTCAGATAAGAGATACAGGGGTCAAGACAAAGACAAAGTATCTATCCCAGTAAAGACAGTATAAAATCTAAGGTGTATATTCACTATATTATACCACAAACAGAAATAGAAAGACTGAATGAAGTGAACCATACTATTAGAGATCAACGTAGGTACAACGACGTTTACCGTAATAAAGTAAGAAAAAATACCGACTCATCATAAGGTGACATACATACAAGCTGTAGAAGAAATAGGTAAGTTGACAGTCACCCGTAAATCCAACAAAGGTACAGAACCGATAACATTTATTACGACGTCACTTGTAACCTCACGTATAGAGAAAAACTTAAGGTCAAAACAAAGATGATAGGACTAGTAAATGTTATAGATATTCGTAAAAACTCTGTTTATCTCGTTTAAATCCTAAACCATTTTTACTATCTATCCGAAAATAACGATGATCTCGGTGTTTAACTCAAGAGATTTTCTGAGGTAAACATTCTGTTTATGTTAATAAAAATTAAGAATTTTCTTAACCCAACTTTGGACTTACTATAGTTCCCCGATTGGGTGGGTAGGTTGATAGAAGTTAAACGAAGAAATATAGTCCCTCTTCTATAGGTTGATTCTGTCTTTAGTTTTCTTAGTATACAAGATCTGAATCTCGACATAGCAACCTGTAATAAAAGAACCCTAGGTTTTAGTGATGTCTACCACGGACGTCGACACTGTAATTTTCTACGAACGAGGAACCTTCTTTTCGATACTAGTTGGATCTGTCATATAATTTTTCGTCTCTGCAATGAAACGACTGTTTCCAAGTAGATCAGTTTCGATACAAAAAAAGGTCACCAGTACATACTTACACTCTCAACCTGATATTTCTTTCGACTCTCGGTTTCTTAACTACGAAAACTTGACACCACAACCTCTTCTGAGAACTCTCAGGGAACCTGACGTTCCTGTAGGTTGGTCGAGTAGGATTTCCTTTAGTCAGGACTTATAAGTAACCTTCCTGACTTCGACTTCGAGGTTAAGAAACCGGTGGACTACGCTTCTTGACTGAGTAACCTTTTCTGGGACTACGACCCTTTCTAACCTCCGCCCTCCTCTTCCCCTGCTGTCTCCTACTCTACCAACCGACCGTAGTGACTGGGCTACCTGTACTCAAACTCGTTCGAGACCCTCAACCACTATCTGTCTCTTCGGACCATACGACGTCAGATACCCCAATGTTTCTCAGCCTGTACTGACTCGTTGACTTGACTTGACTAAACCTTACAAAATCATTTAGAAAGGTGTTTCTGAAGTCTTCCAGAGTAAAACAAAAGACACGAGACCCACGTATCAAAGTAAAATCGAATCCCCACCACCACCACCAAATCAGTGATTCAACGTAGGTTGAGAATACTAGGGTACCTGACATCGGACGATCCGAGGAGACAGGTACCCTAAAAAGTCCGTTGTTATGACCTCACCTAACAGTAAAGTCTAGTAGTTTTAGTCATTTTCAGACTCTTTGACAGTGTCGATTCTCCTCGGATTCCTGTACTGTTGAGTTTCATACACCATAAGACCTATCCTAGGTCCTCATTTTTTCCCCGTAATAGATTTTTTTTTTTTCTTTCTTTTCATTTTTCATTATCATATAAGTTTTCGTCTCTGTAATGAAACGGTTGATTCCAGGCAGATCAGTTCCGATACCAAAAAGNTAGTCCCAGAAAAGTTTACTCAGTCGAGAAACGTAGTCCACCGGTTTCATAACCTCAAAGTCGAAGTTGTAGTCAGGAAGGTTACTCGTGGGTCCTGACTAGAGGAAATCCTACCTGATAAACCTAGAGGAACGTCAGGTTCCCTGAGAGTTCTCAGAAGAGGTTGTGGTGTTAAGTTTTTGTAGTTAAAAAGTCCCGAGTCGAAAGAAATATAAGGTTGAGAGTGTAAGTATGTACTGATGACCTTTTTGGTATCGGAACTGATCTGCCTGGAAACAACTGTTTCATTACAGAGACGAAAAATTGTACGACAGATCCAACCAGTATTGAAAGGAAGGTTCCTCATTCGTAGAAAATTAAAGTACCGACGTTAGTGGTAGACGTCACTAAAACCTCGGGGGGGGGGTTTTATTTCAGACTGTGACAAAAGTGACAAAAGGGTAGATAAACGGCACTTCACTACCCTGACCTACGGTACTAGAAGCAAAAGACTTACAACTCGAAATTCGGTTGAAAAAGTGAGAGGAGAAAGTGAAAGTAGTTCTCCGAGAAATCAAGAAGTGAAAGACGGTGTCCCACCACAGTAGACGTATAGACTCCAATAACTATAAAGAGGACCGTTAGAACTAAGGTCGAACACGAAGGAAGGTTCGGTCGAAAGAGTACGATATTGGACGTATATTCAATTTATTCGTCCCACTGTTATATGTCTGAACTACATAAGGAAAAGGATAAACCTTGGTCGGACGACAAGGTACAGGTCAAGATTAACAACGAAGGAGTGGACGTATGTCCAAAGAGTTGTCCGTCCAGTCCACCAGACCATAAGGGTAGAGAAAGTCTTAAAAGGTGTCAAATAACACTAGGTGTGTCAGTTTGCGAAACCGTATCATTTATTTCGTCTTTATCTACAAAAAGACTTTGATAGAACGAAAAAGCTACTAGGTCACCTACAACCGTTAAACTAGAGACCAAAGAGACGGAAAAGATTTTGGTCGAACTTGTAGACCTTCAAGTGCCAAGTGTTTAACGACTTCGGACCGAACCTCTTAAAACTCGTAATGAAATGACCGTACACTCTACTCACGTTAGTGGAGGTGATCAAAACAAACATCACTACGAAAGATTCCGGGTGAACTGAAGTGTAAGGTCCTACAGACCGAGATCCACTCACACTCACTAGTGTGGTAGCACTAATAGACCCAGCACTTCTAGAAAAAGTATGTCAAGAAGACACATAAGAACGGTGGAGAAGAATTATAGAAGACGAAGACAATCCAGGGATGGTAAAGACAGGAAATAACTCGGGTAGAAACGTACTTTACAAGGGAACCATAGAGATTAAAAGAACTTCTCTAGAGATCAGAAAGGTCAAGATAACAAAAGGAGATAAAGAAACGTAACTAACGACTCCTTCCGAAAGAATAGAGAGGAACGAAAAGAAACCTTGAGACGTAAGCCTACGAATATAGAAAGGAAAGGAGGAAACAAAAAGCGAAGAGAAGAAAAGTGTGGATAAACATTCCGGAGGAGTCTGTCGGTAAAACGGAAAAACGTAAAGAAAAAGAACACCTACCAGAACTGGGGACAGAGGACATGTTACAGTCCTTGGAGACAGGTATCAATTAATCCGTGAGACAGATAGTCTAGATCAGGGAATTTAAATAAAGAGTGAAGGTGACATATCAGTGTTCCATAAACTAAATCCATCATGTACTTACCAGATCACCAAAAGGAGTAAAAGAAGTTAAATTCAGACTTAAACCGTTATTCCTCAAGTACTAGACTCGGTGTCAGTCGAAGGTCAGAACAAAAACGACTGATGTATCTCAAAGAGGTAAAAACCGACGTTTCTTATATTAGTTTAACTATAAAATTCCCAGAAATTTTTATTCGAAATCATAGTTATCACACCCCGAAGGGTCCACCACGATCGCCATTTCTTAGACGGACGGTTACGTACTCTACGTCGAAACTAAGGACCTACCCTTTCTAGGGTACTTTATCCCTTACCGTTCGGTGAGGTCATAAGAACGGTCCTTTTAAGGTACCTGTCTCCTCGGACCGTTCGATGTCAGGTACCACATAGATATATTTTGATTTTGAATTAAGAGAAAAAGAGACCATATTCCTTTCAAATTATCTGATAGTCAGACGAGAACTATTCTCTAATACTTTCCAAAAAGAAATGGAAAATTAGACGGATCTTTTTTTGTTTCTAAAACACAGAATGGTTTCATTAAAGGATACGAAATATAAGTAGTAGCCCAGAGGTCAATGAATTTTGGTTCAGAAGACTCATAAACGGAAATTTTAGAAAAAAGTGAAACCAATCTACCTATTAATTCATCGAAGTATTACTAGACACTAGGAAGAATCAGTTCGCAGGTGGAAAAAAATAAAACATAATTGAAGGGGTTTAGTTTAATATTTACTTCAGAAAAACTGGAGTTTCATTAAAACCTTAAAGGGTTTCCACGAGACCTTTTAAAGTTTTCTAAATAAGAGAGAGGAAAATTTTTTTACTCGATAATTTGATTAATCCGAATAAACTATAAAATTTGAAAGAAACCCAATATAAGTATATACAATTTATATTCACAAAGTCTTTAACATACTTTTAAAGATTAAAGACTATACAGGATCATATTACAATAGTCAGTATTAAGATTAATAGAATTTTATGACAGTGTCTTTATCGGTTTAAAGGAATAGTTAACGTAATGTTGCATGAGAGTAGTATAGAAATTGCTACCGGTAAAAATTCGGAAAACAGTAAATATCTTTCCTCTAGTTTGGTCAGTTAGGATTTCCTTTAGTCAGTACTTATAAGTAACCTTCCTGACTACAACTTCGACGTTGAGGTTATGAAACCGGTGGACTACGTTTTTTGACTGAGGGACCTTTTCTGGGACTACGACCCTTTCTAACTTCCGTCCTCTTCCCCTGCTACCTCCTACTCTACCAACCTACCGTAGTGACTAAGTTACCTGTATACTCAAACTCGTTAAAGGACTACGACCACTACCTGTCCCTTCGGACCGGACGACGTCAGGTACCCCAACGTTTCTCAGTCTGTACTGACTCATTGACTTGACTTGACTAACAAAGTAAGACTACTAAAACGTTTTCACGAAGTAGAAGGTCTAAGTACCCTTCCTGATACTCTTGATGCTAAAGACTTTAGAAAGTGTAGTATGGTGACCTGACCTATTCTTAAATGTCTTGGGATTACTTTTTTAACTTAAGTATTTTGACGATTGTTTTCTTGTTCTAGTTGTTCTCAATTAAGTACACCCCGACTTAGTTGATTACTCCTACTAACCTTAAAAAATACTGAACAAACTTTGTAGAACTAAGTTGCAAAACAAAAGGTGTAAATTCCTTTGGAGAAAAAGAAAAGAGAATTCGATAGATACTGAATATAGATCAACAAGTTCATATGAGAACCCCGAAGGGTCCACCGAGTCTACCATTTCTCAGATGGACGTTACGTCCTTTACACCCAAACTAGGGACCCAACCCTTCTATGGGACCTCTTCCCTTACCGATGGGTAAGGTCATAAGAACGGACCTCTTAAGGTACCTGTCTCCTCGAATTGTCTGACCCCAACGTCTCAGCCTGTGTTGACTCACTGATTGTGTGTGTGTTTCATATGGGAATACTTGTTTCCACTTTGTTAACTAAAAGGAGGGATAGACTAGGGAGATCTTAAACCTTGGAATGACCCATCAAAAGTACCGTTAATCGTTAATTGTCCTGTGTTAATATTTGTGACCAATATAATTGTTCCGAAATTGACACATCCTCTTCTTTATATTAAAAGAGAGATGGAAAGGTTCCAACATCAACTCTAGACGACATTATTTTCTGATTGTCCTCTTTTTGTTCGTCTTCAAATTATAGTACATATGGAGGAAAAGTCAAGCACCCCAGTGTTTCTCAGTTGTACTGATTTTGTTGAATCGTACGTACGTGCCTATGGAGGACACTCCTCCATGGGTCCTTTTGACTCGTTGAGGGGGTTTACCGGGTTCGGTAGTGGAATTTATGATAGAAGACGATTTCTGTTTTCTACAACCACCCCCACCCCCGTCAGTGTCCACCAATGACAATAACTTGACCGAAATAAACGAACTACAAGTCGTTCCGCTTACCACTCTACGACTCCAAAATATCGTCTCCTGTTCAAATAAGTGTTCCGTCGGTTCAAATAAGTGTTCCTCTGTCCTCTTGTTCAGAGTCTAGACGGAGGGGCTATAACTCTTCGAACTCTATAAATACCCTATTTCTTCGTCCCACCGGTATCCGTACCCCTTTCCACTAACCTCCATCATCCCTTTTCCAATCCATTAATCACAAAACACGTCCGCATAGACTCAATGGACGAAGAAGTACCCTACATACAATACTTTTTCACCTCCACGAATAGTATTAGATTCCCATCTCAAAAACCGGGAAACTACAATTTTCCAGGAAGTAACCTGTGGACACGTCCGAACTAAAATCCTAACGACCAGGGTTGGTCAAAATCGGTCAAACTTGACCTGTCCTCGATTGAGGTTCAAGGATCTTTTGTTGAATTCGGGGCAATGATATCACTGGGGATGCAGTCTCTACCATCCCCACCAATTCTTCAGAATACTATATAATGGATTCGAACCTCCTATACGTTAACTTCTTCCTTTTTTTATCTTTTTTTTTTTCAACGTTCGTACGAATTAGTCATTTCTGTCTAATGTTTGTCGCCCAAAAAAAAAAAAAAAAAAATTGTTCGACAAGGGAATAGACGACAAGACATTCTATGCGAGTTCCTAAAGCCAATTCCACGGTCGAAGACAATTGGGATACCCCGTACCAAAATATCAGTCTGTTTCGTGTCGTTTGTTCTCACGGCAATGAATTCAAACGAGGAAGAGGTACTCAAATATCTATAAAGACAGGAGGAGGAGAAGGACCATGGTTCTCCTTCTGTGGGAATGTTTCGTCTGAAGGGAATGATCTGAGTAAAACGTTTGATTAATCAGAAGGAAACTAATAGGGACTATCTTTACCCCCACTCACACCTCTTATTTTAATACAAAAGTCACCTTTGACATTATATGGACACACCTAAAGTCTAAGATCAGGACAATTTACACAAACTACAAAACATAAAACGAACTATCGTAGAGTATCGACGGGGAGGGAGGTTTGTAGAAAGAAAACAGAAATCGACTTCTACGATAAATTCCACCAGCAAACCCGATAAAGTCCCTCAATGAGTCAAAAGGAACTAATAGAGGATACATATGTCCTCCATATATATCATAGTTTAAAGACAAACAAAAAGATTCCAACTTCACTTCACTTCAGCGAGTCAGCACAGACTGAGAAACGCTGGGGTACCTGATATCGGATGATCTAAGGGGGCAGGTACCCTAAAAGGGCCGTTCTCATGACCTCACCCAACGGTAAAGGAAGAATTAGATAGAAAATAATGTGTCCCCCCAGAGTCGGTTCCGGGGTCTTCCTATCTCCCTTTTAATAAAAAGGAGGGCATGTTGTGTACATGAGGAAAATATGTCAAACAAGGGACCACCGAGTCTATCATTCCATAGACGGACGTCACATCCTCTGGACCCAAGCTAGGGATCCAACCCTTATAGGGGACCTTTTCCTTTGTCGTTGGGTGAAGTCATGAGAACGGACCTTTTTAGGGTACCTGTCTCCTTGGACCGTCCGATGTCAGGTACCCAAGTGCTTCTCAGTTTGTGCTGACTCGCTGAAGTGCATGTCAAACAGTTAAATGAAAAGATATATCATATATACATACAATGGAATATATAAATATATTATAACAGTTGATTCTTCTACACGTATACATAAGTAAATGTATAAATAACAGCAGTATATAATATATCGTATATAAAATAACTAAGGAAAAAAAAAAATGTGTACATGGTACCGTAAGTAGGTGTACCTGTAAGGTAGTTGGTGTCAGGACCTGTCACCACAGATATCACTTGTATTTTAACAAGAGTAACTAAAGTCTCCGGAGACAGACTTCCGGTGTACTTACCCGTCCAGGGGTTTTTTTCGTATTCCATCTCGTTTCTCGTGATCGAGACAAACCTTGACTCGTTTCTTTAAGTTTTACTCGATCTTGGATGAAATCCGGTCTATAAATTAGAGACTCTAGAATTTAGGAATGTTGTGAAACTCCTTCCGCAAGTAGGAATAATATCTACTCCTCTGACTTTGAGTTTTTCCAAACCACTGAATATGTCCTAGTGTGTTAGACATCCTCCTCCGACCTAAACTTGAATGTAAACAGACGGAGAATTGGTAATACGGAACGAACGAGGATTTTAAAGTGTGACTCAGATCGCCGTGAGTGAAAAACCTTGAGTCTTTTCCACACTTGTGATAGGGTGAGAATAATAGATGGTGTTCTTACGAAAACGTTAGTCTTTTAAATTATCTTACTAGAGAAAGTTTTAAAAACTTCAATTTTTTTAGAGTTACTTATAGTTGACCGTGTACTCTTTGTCTACTTTATAAATTTTGTATATAATGTCTAAAACTCTATTTGTATGTTATGTCTAAAACTCTATTTGTATATAATGTCTAAAACTCTATAGAAACTTTATATAATTTTGTATATTTAGAGGTGAGTGGTTATCTTTTATTCGTTTCATATACCTCAAGTGTACTCTTTGTTAAGTATGTGTACCTTTGTGTGTATAAGTATCTTAAACTTACTATAATATATTTACTGTAATATGGGATGAAAAGTAAGTTGTTTTACAAGAAAAAAGGTAAGGTCGTACAGAATCTTTAGATAGGTCCAACAATGGATGATACCATATTATTCTTTACATAAACTAAAAACAGGGCAATGAACGCGTAACGAGAAGTTTCGAAACCTTGACGGACTCACCATCCTCAGATAACAATAAGTATCCCTCTGGGAAAACTCGAGTACGAATTCCCCCACCCCGGTGATCTATCGAAGTTCTACCCCGACCAGTGGTCTTTGGTCTTGAAAGTCGGGGTTCCTGTTGACCCTTCCCCTTGTTCTGACCTACTCGAAGGTCAACCGAAGGGGTCACCGAGTCGCCCATTTCTCACTTCACTTTCAGTGAGTCAGCACAGACTGAAAAACTCTGGGGTACCTCGTAAGAAGTCCGGTCTTGTGATCTCATCCATCGAAAAGGGAAGACGTCCCCTAGAAGGGTTGGGTCCTTAGTTTGGGTCCAGAGGGCGTAACGTCCTCCTAAGAAATGGTCGACTCGGTGTTCCCCTTGGGTCACCCATTTCTTAGGTGGACGTTACTTCCTCTACGTCCCCTCCAAACAAAAATAAGGAGTCAGTCCTTGTAGGGGACCTCCGATCACAAGAATGGATTTTTTAGGGTACCTTTCTCCCTGGACCGTGTTTCTCAACCTGTGTCGATTCGTACGTTCGTGTCCGACCGCTTATGTAGGTGTACGACTCTCCCACCCTGTGGGGTGAGGGAACCCTTGTCTTCAGGTACGTAAGTCCAGGGAAGTCCTGGAACGGGGATGGAGTAGACTGATAAGTAGATTAAAGAAATTTTATTTGACCTTTTGTATTCATTTGGAGAGGTTCAAGACACTCGGTTAGATCGTTCAGATAGTTTGACTCCGTCTCCAAGTACCCTTGGAGACCAGATATTGACCAGACAGTCTTCGTGTCCAACTGTAGACCTCATGTTCTCCCGCGTCAGAACACCTTTATTCGGGAATTGTACACCCTAGACTGTGGGGGAGTCACAGTCTCAACAATTAAAGAACCACCCAATTTTTTGACCGGAGACATTACCTATAGACAGTAGACTTAACGACGACCTGACCAAGTCAGTCTAGAGACTCCGGTTTGGAGGTACCGAAACGGAGTTCGAAAGAGGACGAAAGGGGGAAGACAGATCTGACGGGAGACGAAGAGACAATTCGTTTTAGGATAAATTAGTGATTTTGAGTTGACTTCATAGAAGAAGTGTCAGTAGTCTCAATGTACAGAAAAGGACCACAAGGATCTTAATGGTCAACTGGTCTAAATAATAGTTCGATTTTGATACAAATCTGCAGAGAGAGGGTATATTTCCGAAGAGTCCATCAAGTCACCATTTCTTGGGTGGACGGTTACGTCCCCTGTATTCTCTACGTCCAAGTTAGGGACCCAACCCTTCTAGGAGACCTTCTCCCGTACCGTTGGGTGAGACTATAAGAACGGACCTCTTAGGGTACCTGTCTCCTCGGACCACCCGATGTCGGGTACCTCAACGTTTCTCAGCCTGTGTTTACTTCACTGGATCGTGTGTGTGTACGAGGGTATATTTAGTCACTAGGGGCCCTTGTAAACACAGAATAAACTATGGGATATATCCTGTCTCCTATTTTCTAAATCATTTATATTCAAACCACTTGGTTTATAAGTTCTAACATTGACAGAGGAGACAAAGTTGGAGATAGTGGGTCTGGAGTTTTTTGATCCCAACTAAACCTGGGAAAGCTCTCCGACTCTCCGGTTCTTCTCATTCATTCCGACACTCTTCCGACCCCGAGTCCTCCCTTCTCAAGACACGAGATTCAAGTGGACCTAAGACCCTTTCCGTCGTCGGTGGTCAGACCTTTCCGGGGGTCAGTCCGGTTTACCACAAGGATTCTTTCTGGGGAACAGTGAGGTGAGACCACCTGTCACGCCTGAGTCTCGTAGGACCCAGACCTTCCCTGGCACAAGTAACGAGATAGTGTCGGGGACTCGGGTACAAAGTCCCTCGTCCTCCTCCTGTGTCTCCGTACCTCTTCCCATCTTCCGCGGGTCGGAAGTGCCGGGAAGTCGGTCACCGTCGGGTTCGGGACGGGTCGGTTCTCGGGCGGTGACGTTGGAAGTCGGGTCCAGACATGGACGGAAGGGTGGGGGACTCACAGAGGGTCTTTTGCCTCCACGGTGGGGTGGAAAGGAGTCTCAGGGGAGAAAGAAAGAGACCCGTAGACGTTCCCACACACGCACACACACAGGGAAGGAGTAAAGAGACCTGTAGACGTCACACACACACACACACACACACACACACGTACGTACACATAGACACAGGGCCAAGTCAATCCTACTCCGGTCTTCGTCTTCTCTCCCCGAGGACAGTGACGTGAAGGGTGGACCGATAAGGGGGACCCCGCCCTCGACCCCTCCGTCCGGACCCGCGGGGTCCGACCTGCCCCGGACGATGTCAGGGTCCGTCGTTCAGAACTCTAGGTTGATGACTGTGTCCACAGTAATCCTTTCTTGCGTCTCCGCCATCGTCGTCCCCCTTACAGACCCAACCTCTCTCGTCTTAAGGAGTTCAGGTAGAGGTCTGTCCACCCGGGACGTTTCCGTTTGGTCTGGAGGTACCTCAGACACGACCTCTCCCCGAGAGAGACGTCCGTTCCGAGCCCCCCTTGAGCCATAGACGGTGTGTTCGCGTCAGAGTGGTCCCTCGTCCCTAGGGACTTGGTCTCTGGATGGGACCCGAAGGAGTCTCAAGGGTCTCTTTCCGGTGCCGGGACCTCTGACAACAGTACCGTCGTCGACCGTCCCCGACTGTCAGAAGGGGGAACCGGACGTACCGACGGGACGGACGGAAGACCCTGGAAGTCGAGGACAAGGGACTTTTCCGGAGACGACAGGTGGATCTGACGTTCATTTGTACCGACCTCGGGTGCAGAGACACTCGTCGAAAGTGGTTCCTTTATAGGGACATCGTATAAGACTTGTAGAGATCTACCACCCTACAACCCTCGTTCAGGGAGGACTTAGTATGTTCGGTAGTTCCTTGGATCACTCCTATTGGCCTTCAGGTATCTACATACAGGGTCCCGACCAGAGAAAGGACCGAACGATCTACTTGAATCGTTATATAAATTAGAAAAAGGTCCAGATAAAAGAGTAGACATTTATTCTAGTTTTCGTCTAAATATTTTGACACAGACATATCGTACATATTTATTTAAAAGTTAGACCAGAGTTAAGTCTCTACGTGTTATTGCTGGAAAACCTGATCCAAGTTTCACCACAATCAAACCAATGTTGATTTCATCGTTTATACGTTTCGTTTCCTGTGTTTTCTCTACTATCACGTCCACTGACTTCCTTCGTTAGGGAAGAGACAGAACATCCAGTGACATCACACCGGTTTCGGGTCACCAGAACCGTCGGGTACACTGTACTCTACGAGTGGTTCAGTCTCCTCGTGTCTTGACACCCAAGTGGTGACAAATTGTACAATAACTGGTCGCTAAAAACAACTTTAAGTGTTGACACCGCACTTATGTAGAGAACAGTTACTACACAATTCGAGGGTCACGACAGTCGAACGTCTTTATTAATATCTGATTGGATGTTCCGCGAAGGGAACACCGAGTCGACCATTTCTTAGGCGGGTGTTTCGTCCTCTGGACCCAAGCTAGGGACCCAACCCTTCTAGGGGACCTCTTCCCTTTCCTATGAGTGAGGTCATAAGACCGGACCTCTTAAGGTACTTGACATATCAGGTACCCCAGTGTTTCTCAACTTACGCTGACTCGCTGAAAGTGAAAATGAAAGTGTTCCGCGAGAATAGTCGAGACACACTCCGTGAAGTGGTTCTGGATTACGGTCGAAGACCCGGAACTGTAAGACACTGTCGTGACTCTTTACGGAGAGAAGACATAAACCAGAAGTCCATTCCTCAAAAGTCACGTACAGTTGAGTCCCCGTAAAAACACCTGTCCCGATCTGTACTAGATAAAGTAACCCTCCTCTTATACAGGTGGAGACGAGTTAAACCGTCTTCTTTTCAGGATCTTATAACTAGGTTTCTAGCACACCTTTTTTCATTCCTTGTATATAATTGTCGTATTTCCCTCCGTACTCTTTCCTATTTTCTTCTCTAGTTCCACAAACTTCACTTCCTCTAGAAGTGATAGACGGTACTATTCACTACTTTAGTCTACAACTGATGGTAGGTTCGGTACCCAGGTGTCACGAGACTTTTATTAGGAAAAAGAAGATCGGACTCGATTTCATGGACCAAGAGAGCTTTTCGTTACCACCACACTCCGGAAACTCCAGTATACAAGCATACCGAGAGACATGGGCACTAGATAAAAATACGAGGATTTTGTAGGGTTCCTCGTAAAGGAAATACTCTACACGGAAGGAAATGTGAAGGACAAGTATAAGGAAATATCATGGTCCAGACCCATTGATAAGGAAGATCTTCTTACCGTGTCGTCCTCGTCTTACCCATTCCGTACAACCCTCAGTGTGACTGAGCCCCAGCCCCAGAGAAAAGCGACCATGTCTCCTTTTTGACAATTATTTCGAATCTGACACTCTGAGTCTGATCTAGGACTTCTCATTACTTCCAGTCCTATCCCTTAGATTCTAACAAGTTACTTGACACCCGGTCTCGTACTCGTCTTACCGTTCTATTTTAGTCCTTTATACCATCTAATTAAGGTCAAACGTGACCTGTAATAGAAGAGGTTTAAAGATGACTGGACGATTATTAGGGGTGGAGTGCGTTCTCCACTCTCCCGTACTCCTCGACACGTGACCGGATATATTTCGTTGACAGGGGTACGTCCTGTGTATCGTCCATGTCATCACTATTCAAGGGTCTCTGGAGATTTCCTATTAATAAAGGAACACTAAACCGGAAAAACAGAGGACGTTAAATAAGTGGAAGTTACATTGTATATGTGACCACCAATATGTTTTGTTAGTATTGACGGAAAGTAACGTACAGGTTCTACCTTCCGAAGTCGTGGGGGTTAAATCCATTTACCATTTTAAGAATCGTCGGTTTTGTTACAACCAATTATGTCGAATCTTTAAGACAATTTTGACATTCGTCATTGATTAAGTACTAATGCATATACACTCCAAACCCCCCGAGTAATCGGCTTATGTCAACGTATCTACTTTACCTTTTGAGACTTACGTATCTACGTTACGTCTCCAATTAAGTGGGACTTTTCCCGGGGAACCAAACATACCCGTGATAGATTCTTCCCAATACCGTCCGTTTTAAAATTCTACCAGGGTTTCTGGAAGTTCGAATAAGGGAGGATAAATAACATCTACCCTGGCTACTTATACTTCTCGATGGCGAGGGTACTAATACAGTGTAATGTACCGTTTTGCCTAAGACGTCTATCTTAGGTACAGGGTTTAGTGACACAATTAGTCTTCCCGTTAGTGAATCACCCAGACTGGATTAACTTGTTCAGGAATTTGTCTACCGGTAAGGAATTCAGTCTTTCTGAACTTCACACTTTTCCTAAACTACACTCCCTCTAAAAGGTGAAAACCGAAAGTTCTATCTCCCCGGTACACCCTTCCTTACACCCACTGCAGGCTCGTTTCACACCGGGGGCCGACTACCAGTCCTCCTTTCGGCCTAGAGTTAGGATGTTGGTGTTCCTTGAATTAAGACGGTGTTGGTACATTCGGACCTTTTCCTGAGAATTCAAGGTCTACTCACATCGGACCGACTGTGGAACTAAAGTCGGAATACTCTAGGACTTGTCTCTTGAGTCATGTGCGAACTGAAGACTGAATGACTTGACCATCGGTTTCTTTACCTACAATAAAGTTCGTCGATTTAAACCATAAAACAATGTACTGTTGTCTTTTGATTATGTCCTCAGTATGTTACAGAGTCTATAAAGACATTTCAATGGTTTCGTTTTTATGACTGTTAATTTTTTATGACAGAAAAAAATGAGACTGAGGGGAGTACAACCATCACCACTCTACCTCCACCCGTACAAACCCTAGTTTAATTCCACTTCAACTAAACCTTAATGTAAATCAAACCCAAATGAACATATTAAATAAGTACGAAAAGAGTCAGTGAAGACGTATATTAATTAATGGTCATTCTAAAGTGTCACATGATTCATCTTCGAGATTCTATGTTTGATGTCAATAGACGGAGATTACGATTACTTGAGTACGATATAAGATAACGACAAGTATGAAAATCACTTAGAACTTATTTAAAATGTCGAGTTTACTTATGGTACCACCAAATTGTGGTCGGTGAACGATCGTAAACTACGATAAAGGGTGAAGTAATGGACTAAGGTTCTATGAAAAAGTCAGAACCGAGGGTAACGAAGGGATATTTATACATTTTACACTAAATAGTTTCTACTTGAAGACTAGAAAACGATGTGATTGATGTACATACCCAAACGGGTTAGTGTAGGTGTATCGAAGTATAATTAAAGAACCACTATACCATCCTTTATGACTGTAACTGATTCTTCTATGGAATTTTAAGTTTTAAAGATGATGACACTTCTGACACCCTCTCCTGTTTATTATAAGGGAGATGGGAAGATCCAAGAAATGACTCTGGGAGGACATTATTTCTTGTCTAATCATTCTCTTCTTGTTTGTGTAAATTATTGTACATATGTAGGGTCCACCGCGATCACCATTTCTCAGACGGACGGTTACGTCTTCCGGGTTCTCTTCACCCAAACTAGGAACCCAGTCCTTCTATGGGACCTCCTTCTTTCCCGTTAGGTGAGGTCGCAAGAATGGACCTTGTAAGGTAACTGTCTCCTCGGACCGACCGTTGTCAGGTACATCAACCTTTGTCAACGTTTCTCAACCAGTGCTGACTCACTCGTGTGTACGTGCGTATCCAGGACATATATTTCTCCTCTGGGTCGTTTTGACTCATTGAGGGTCTTTATCGGGTTCTGTGGGGGAATTTAGGGTAGAGGTCGATTTCTGTTTCCTACAATGACCACCTCCACCCTTACGCCCTCTGGTCAGTTATCTCCGTTGGTCCTTTTCACTCCATTTGTTCTTATTCCAACAATACGTTTAAATTGAACGTCGGAAGAGGTAACTATTTTCGAAGATCTCTAAATCAGTAGGAAGAGAAGGTCCATGACCTTAAAGGGAATGTTCACCTTTAAAGGGAATATTTACATTTATAGAGAATCCTTTCCCATTGAATGGCCAAAAGACTCGAAGACGATCCAGACCTAAAGAATTTTTTAGTAGTCGGATTTTATTAGAACACGGGTTTCCATATAAAACCTCACCGTTTAAGACGAGGAGAAGTCCTGTGACTGTAGTTTGACCAAACATTCGTAGTAATAATTCTCATAAATTCTATTTTTATAAGTGTTCTTTTGAAGTTACAATTCGAGTATTTTCTTTCTTTCAACTGTCTCCATCTGTCGTCGAGATGGAGATTTTAAAGTGGACAGTGGTTATTACTCAACATTTTGATTTTAAAAATAGTTGTTATTATTATCATTGTTTACATAATTGGTACGTTTCCTTTCTGTCTTAATATAAATGTAAAAAGAGATTCTTTTTAATATAATGTGTCTGTATACTTCTCTCCTCGTTTTCAAACATTATTTTTTTTAACATCCCTTTTTTAGTATCTTCACCCGGTCCGTCATTAATTATTTTTACGACACACATACCTTTAACTCTACAAAACATATATAGTCGACAAGTTTAAAGTTTTAAAGAACACTAAATAATTTTTAATTATAATTGAAACCGTGGATCAACGGACGTAACGAGTACATAAAAACTGTAGGAAAAAATATTTCGTGTAGGGGACTTAAAATTCAAAGTCCGGAGTGTTGAATCTAGACAGGGACTCTACCATTCTTCATCATACTTTAAAACTAACATTAACCTTTCCCTATTATACCTACACCGGTACTATCCCTTGATCCTTTATCTCCTTAACACCTCCAATTAGTGTTAGAACTTCTGAACTTGTACACTGACTGGTCGAAAATTTTAGACTTCGAGGTTCAACCATAATACTTTAATACACTGGAGTCTCCGACTGAAGTACCTGGGAGGGGAGGGAGGCGGCGGTGTATGTGTCCCCGGGAAGTGTTCCCCTCGGAGTCGACGAGACAGGTAAAGTTTGAAGTTTTTTTTGCACCGACGGACTTCCTAGGTATAAACATAATAGCGATCCGTCCCTTTTGTCCACCGACCCAACAAATGAATAAAGGTGTGTACGAACTTAGATGGAGGACGAAGGGTTTACTGTCGTCTCTCGAGAAAAGAGAAAAAATTACCGTTTGTCCTACATCCGACTATCATTCTTGTCATTACTATTATTATTGATATTCCTTGTCTTGACTGTTTATAATTTTTCTTGATCATTTTTAGAGAGGGTGAGCCTGGGAGTTAAGGAGTTGGGATAAAGTTCACGGGCCTGTCCTGACGTTCCCTTTACCAGCTGGAGGCCCCCTCCCCTCCACCTTTCAGATCCTTCGTCCGCCTCCCTTTTCTTTCCTCTGAGGCCCCTAATTGGGAGTTCCCGACTAAGAGAGACTATTAGACTCTTTCGGTGTATCTGTAAGGCTCCTCTATTGTGTGAACTGTTTTCTAAAAGTCCACGGCCCCCCGCCTGTGGAGCCGAGGTCGACACGACAACTCAATTAGCTCCTGGACTTGAGTGACAATTGTACCGGAGCGACCTGTTTCACGACTGCACTTGAAGTGAGTGACACATCAGACTCAGGAGAAAGGGCGGCTCCGTGGTAGAGGGCGAATGGAACCTCATCCGCATCCGCCCGCGCGAAGATCTGGTCTCCTCCTCTCATCGTAGACGGGCGCTAAACTAGTCTCCGATAGGTTTCCGCTCCCGCTTGTGGTTACGCCCGGGTGCTGACGTAACGGATACGAGGAAAGGACGAGGACGAGGACAGCTGAAACCCCGTTTTTTTTACCACCCGAACACCGCGCCGCCAGTCCGAACCCATGGTCGAGGGATGACGTAACTTTCGTCCAACCGGAGGGCGGGTCCTTCTCTCCTCCTCCTCCGTTTAGGGACCCAAGGGACGTTCACGTCCACCTTCGGTGGACGTTTGGTGGCCTTTCCTTTCACCCCTCCCCCCTGGCCCTCGTCCAGGTCATGACGTCACAAGGGGGTGTCGGAGCAGAAGATAGGTAAAACTAAGTCTTTTACCACCCGTTGCCCTTACGACCCCTCCACCCGCCCTTGGGACGCACCCACGTTCGAAGGATAACGACTTCTGTACCCGCCCACCCACCTCCCTTTCTACCTCTCTCCATTCGTGTGGCCTAAGGACGGCCACCCCACGAACATCTGGGATCCCCACCCCCGCCCGTCTGTACCTTCGTTTAGGAAAGTCCCTGACGTAAGGGGTGTGAGAGCGGGACAGTGGGACGCCTCAACTACCTCGAGACCTTTCCGCACATTCCTTTTGTACCAGAAAAAAGTGTTCTTTTAAGGACTGTACGGTGTGATCTTCTAATCGTTATATCAAGACCTAAAAAAAAAAAAATTAAAAAGGAGAAAACAAGCGCAGAAGACAAAAAGGAACATGAACCCATTGTTTATTTCAATTTTTCTAATTTTTCATATTTTAAGTTTTCCGAAACAGTTTAGTAGTCTATTAACAAAATTGTAGTGATTAGGTATTCAGACAGGGGGTTATACAAAAACAATGTGTTATACATAAAATTGCAAAGTGTCCACTGAGAACGTAGGATTCGAAACTCTCGGTAGAGAACAGTCCAATCCGATTCGAATACGACCCCATTGTTAGGGGTTTGAAGTCACCGAATTGTACCAAATCAAAAGTCGTGTGTTCCTTACGGGTCGTAGGGAACCACTTCCAGTCCCCACTCCCCCGAGACTAAGGATATCAGACAGTACCTGGGGTTCGACTGTCTCCGAGGTGTTGGACCTTCGAACGACCAATGACACCGTTCCCCTCTCACGGTATCTTTAGAGAGTGGAGGAGGGAGATATTTCAGTGACATCAGATCTTCATTGTCTTCAGTGACGGTACGTGTCGACTAATCGGTTTTGATTAGGACATTGGAGTGGATTACTATTCCCCGACTCTCTCGATACCCTAATCTTCATATCAAAAGACACACACCTCTCCGTCACATATTTGTCTTTTATAAGTATTTTTAAGGTCCCCCTCACGGAAACATTTCGTGATCTTCTTTTTTAACTTTTAACATTTCTTTTAACTGTTCAAAGATACCTTGTTTCGTTCTTACTTACTTGGGAACCGAAAAAAAAAAGGGAGATACAACAATAAAACCCCCTTAGAAGTCTGACAAGAAATTCAAACTACCTACGACCACGTCGACCTAAGACCGACCTCACTCTACTCTCAGGTCGTTGTGTGGTCAAGATATCCTGTCCTACTTAGGTCGGGGACCCGTCCTACACCTCCCCGAGGGGGTTCCGTGTGGGGAGAGGTCCCACCAGACTGTAACCAAAGAGACGAGGTCGGGCGTCGCCCGTGGTCTGAGAAGATCCGACTCCGGGTCTGACAGGATCTGTACGTATGGACCTTCTGCTGACAGGGGTAACGTCCAGTCTCGTGAAACGGAGAGGAAGGAAGAGGGAGGGAGAAAACCCCTTGGAAGATATCCCCCCCTCTATTTCGCGTTCCTAAGGGTTGACCTTTGTGACCAACCCTATGAACTCGTTTGTCCACAGACCGGACCCGGATTGGTCCATTGAATCCCGACTTCGTCTTCCCGGACGCGGAAGACAGTCTCAGGTCACTTCATGGGCGGGGGTAGGGCTTTACCTCAATCTGGAGTCTGTTCTGGAGTGGGTAGGGAGAGGGTGAGTGGAACGAGTCTAAGGGCCTTCCCGGAGTCTACACGGGACCGGACAAACCCACCAAGACACCACTGAAATCCAGACACACACGACCACGCCGCGAAGACTACAAACGCAGTCGGGTTCGGGTCTCCATGTCTACGGGGGTCCATTTCCCTCGAAATTTCCGGACACCAGAATGTCGAGTCCTCTTGTCTCCACAGTGAGGACACACTTGTGGGGATACGTGACGTCAAGGTCCCCAGTCCCGTCAGTCCGACACCCAACCACACTTCTGCAAAACCCCCACAACTACCACCTCCCAGTCGTCGTAGGTCTCAGACCAAAAGACCCGGAGAGTGGTGAAGGGACGAGTGTGCCTTCCGACCATAGGGACAGTGTACAGGTTCTTCGATGGTCGGACGGTTGAGGTCTCGTGTTTCGTAACTCCCAGGTCCTGGGACCTCTCTCGACACACGATTCGTCCTACGGGTGTTACGGACCCTCACCCTCGGGGAGACCACTCCTTCGTATCTCCCTAGTCCAAGTCCCAAGAATGTTTTGTGAGTCCGCGGTCTTCCATACACCTGCTGACGGTCCTTTTTCAGTGGTCCAGAAACCACCGGTCCCTCAGTGTATCAAGTTTATAAAGGAGTTTTCTTGGAAATCTAGAGGGGACTGTAAATACGCTTCCGGTGTAAACGAGGTCTAACAAGGGTATGAGACTCGTGTAAACCCGTCGGTCTCGGTCCGTCAAAGACGAGCACCTTCCTGAGGGAGTTGAAACGAACAGGAGTGACCGGACCGTGTCTGAGAGAATAATAATGTGGTGTCAGACTCTGAGAAGGACGGATTAGACGGAAGCAAGGGAGAGAAGAAAGGTATCTACACTCGACACGTAGTGTCAGACTGCCGAAAAGGGTCCAGTAGACCGAGGAAGGAGATAAAAAGTATCCACAAGGGGGTCATTTAGAGATTAGAACAGATTAGGATAGAACCGTGAACGAAGGTCCTCCCGGACATGGCTATGTGTCCGAGTCCCATAAAAGTGTTTACCTTCGAGTACAAAGTGTAAAGAGTTATCGACATGACAAAAAGTCTCTCCGTCCCATCATATCATTTTTCGGACTGAAGTGACCCAAGTTCAGGGTCCAGACAATGAAAATCGACACACAGGAACCGGAGACACGGGGAAAAGATTTTGGTCCTGTTACTGTAATGAAGGAGAATCCTAACAACACTCCAATATACTTACTAAAAATATTTCTCGTGAATCAGAGAGTGTGTATAATTTATTATAGTCCATAAAATGGTAGAGGCCATCTACTTCCATCTTCTCCCCTTCCTAGAATAGTTCAGAACATCGATATCTACTCGAAGCGAGACCTTGAGAGTTCCAAGATCTTGAGATTCACATATACGAATCACTGAAAATGGATCTTCGATTTTAATTCCATGTCCGTTTGTGTACTTGGTCACTCTACCGTACTACGGAGGGGATTGAAATATAATAAATTGTTTTAGGTTTCATAGAGGTTGAAGACAAGAAGGAATATGTCTGAAAGTGTAAAACTTTACAGATAGATATATTTGACAATTGGTAATAATAATGTTATCAAGTGTCAAGTACTATATAAAATTTTAGAGTAAACTAAGATCTTTTTCGAGTCGATCCACAATGGAGTATTACTTAATACTTTTTTTATTCTCCTTTGTTTATTCCCAAGTTAAGAATTACAATAGAAAGTTTTGGGAATTCTCAGACTCCTGGAGTCCAACTCTTGGTGTCTAGAATTTTTATATAATAGTGGGAAAAGAAAACCCTTCCCTTTGTCCACTCTCTTAACAGTAAAAACTTGTAAATAAGACATGGTCTTTTAAAAGAATCCGTTCTGTTCCGAATATAAATTACCGATGGAAGAAATGAAAGATTCACAAATTGACCACAGTACTCCAATAAAGTGTTGGACGAAGGTAACACTTTAGGTGCGTGTAATAGGACTTACCTTTTGAATAAAAACAACAATTAGTATAACTACTTTTAATGTTTACTGTTAATATTGTTGTAATACCTTGGTGGTACAATCGATCCGTAACTTAGACTACCCCATTTATGTAAGAATTTTGGTGGGAAGTCAAAGTCTTCCCTTCGGTAAATCAGTAGATCTACCGATCTACTTTGATGTAGTGGACACATCAAATTCTACTCTTTGAACGATTTAGTTGTCTAAACCTATTAAACCCATATCAATAACATTAACAGATAAAAAAATCAGTTATCCTATCGGACCAAATGTAGGATTATTTCATGAAATCCGGAGAGGATTACATAAAAAATTTTTACTTCTTTATTCGATTGGTGGATACTTTACCCTTTATAACTTAATACAGTAACTCTATAATTGTACACATAACACAAGAATATAAAAAGAGAGGAGAGTAAAAGACGTCTCTAGGTACTCTCACTCCAAACACCGTCTCGACCTCTGTCTTCCATGAACTTCGGTTAACCAAAATATAAAACTTTTCCTAACATAGGACTGTTTTAGTTCGATCCAAAGTGATCCACCCTTACCTCCGGTACACTTCCATCGTTCTCTTTTCTCCAGTCCTAAACATCCAGGAAGGTCATCGTCTCTGTACTCATAAAAGGGAATAGTCCGGGGTCCCTTCTGAGACCTCCCGAGTCCCTTCGACCCTTGGATCAGAATGGTTTCTAGGGGGATGGGTTCCCAACTACCTTCGTCGTCCCTGTTTCCTAGACTTCTATGACCCGGTCAAGCCATTTCCACGTGGAGTAGGGGTCGATCACACCTCTCAGTAGACTACAGTCGTCCCTAGAGGAGTCCGAAACCACGATCTATTCTGGTAACCTATAGACATGTTGGTTATCTCTACCCCTTAGGAGTTATTATTGAAATCATTTATAGGGTGGTTGTACGATGCCAACCTAGAGTCCCAGTATAAATACAAGTAAATCTCCGTTACACTATAAAGATTGTGCCAGTCTGTACACACGATTCCTTTACCGATGGGTGAGGTCATAGGAACGGACCTTTTAGTGTGCCTGTCTCCTCGGACCACCCGATATCAGGTACCCAAGTCTCATCCTGTGCTGACTCGTTGATTTGTTAAAATATTTATTATTTGAATTGTTGATAAGAATATGATATCTCTACTACACAAATGAACATATGATCCGAAGGACAATTTACCTATTTTCAGGAACAATTCTTGAGATCAACCGATTCCGGGATCCAGGGTCTCTCTTGTATTATTAAGATTATATACTGTTTCATACTTACTACCAATCAAAGTCCATACACACACGATCTTTAGAGTAGACGGAAGGGGGGTGGTTAGATGAAAATAAGGGACGACATAGGGGGTTCGAATGGGTACATCTATATAGTTTACAGTAGAAACGGAAAACTAAAGGTTACACCGGTTTCCCTTTATGGCTCGTCATCTATTTTGCCTCCCTTCTTACTCCCGTCCATGAAGTGGGGTCAGGAAGGCCCCAAGACAGAAGGAGTTCCAAAGACACTCGATTGACGTAGAACTTATAAGGTAAGGTAAGGTCAGTAAGGAGGAAGGGAAGGGGGACGAGGAAGGAGAGTGAGGAGGGGTCGAGGATAAGGTCAGAAGGGGGGAGGGAGGAGGGAGTGGAGTAGGACGAGAGAGGAGAGGAGGACAGATCTCCATCATTGTGGTACAATGTTTGACTTGACTCAATGGAGGTTTGAGTACAATTTAAGGATGGTGGTGAACCCTGGGCTGGGGTTGTGTCATAGAGTATCACACCGACAAACCTCTGTCTCAGAAATATCTCCATTGATTCAATTTTACTCAAGTAATCCCACTCGGGATCAGATTCTGCTGACCGGAGGAGAATTCTCTAATCTTAAAAATTCAATGGGTCAGACACCCACTGAGGAGCTGACTGTTGAACCCCTTTTAAGACAATTTGAGTTTAGTAGGTAAAACCCAGGGTAAATAAAGAAGTCTGGAACTGTCTGGGTCCTAATATAAACTAAGAATAAGACAAACAAGAATCGCATAAAAGGTTTCAAAGACACCACTGGTATCTTATGAAAAAAGTGATTTCATCATTGTCACAACACTTCGTTTTGAAGCAAACTGATCCCCTAAAAGTGTCTTCTGCCTAAATAGCAGTGTCCACAGGTTGTGACAGGGAGAAGAGGTGTCTGAGGGATTGTATTCTAAGGGTTAGAATACAGGTTCCCAAATAACTTCGTAACCCTTGTACCGTAATTACGACCTCGACCTTTTCGACGGTAGGAACAAGGGTTTAGATGTTCATACAGATTATGACCTCCACCGACGGGTACGAAGGAGACCACCCTTTGTCGTTACGAGAGGGATTGAAATTTCCTCACAACGTCATGGGTAATTTATAGGATAATATGATCGGGTTGAGTATCTCTGTTCCCCGGAGTCCTTGTTTTCACCGAGAATATTCGTAGTCATCTTTCGTTAGGGTGGGACTCGTCGGTGTGTCTCCCCTCTCTTCTCTTCGACTGGACCGTCCCACGTAGGGTCGACGATGTGGGTTGTTATTTTCCTCAGTCTTGAGAGAGGAAATCATGGTGGATCTAGAAACGACTCGGACGACTAAAGAGTCCGAGTCATTGTAATTTCTGTGTGACGTTTAACGAACGAAACTTTAAATCTTTGTTTAAAATAAATTCTAGACTTTATGCTAAGGATTTTATAGTTGAAGAGGCCTTTTGGTACCGATGTGTTATTACGTAACGGAGATAGTACAATCTTGCACGTAATCTGAGTTTATGTTTTTGGTACTTTGTTTGGTGGTAGGAAGTTGTTGAACTCGTTTCTATCTTACTTACGGATTCCTTGTTGTATCTACCTGAACGTCTCCTACCCGACAAAATGAAGTTCGTGGTATTTTTTTTTCGTGTTAACGTACCCAAAAGCCCATATATGTAATTCAACTTGGAAACCGTGATCCTTAGTCCCGTAAAAAGTGCATCGTAATTGTGTATAATCTTTTAACACATCACAGTTTCCCTATCTTGGTGGTCGTAAGTTCGTTACAACAGTTGATCCGTTATTTTACAAGATGACTTACAAAGAAGAAACAGATTAATGACGTATGTGACCATCGTTGAAACTTTACTCTTTTCCTCGAATGTGAGGAAAATAAAAGACAAATCCTCTTTTGTCTTTTGACTTTGTATTCGGGACAATATGTAATTGCTAAAATTTCTCATAGTTAATATGTTCTTTTTTCTGATTCTTGTTTTTCTCGCAAATGTCTATGGTCTGCATTGTCGCTCACCAGTCATCTGGGAGTGTCCCGAAACGCCACCATGAGTCGTCTTCGGTGAAATATTAGCGACCGTCACTTGTCTCTGCGTCGTAAAAAACGGTCCATAAAGTCCTTTAGTACGTTTATCGGGTTGTTATTACGTTCCGAGAAGAGTAGTTCCCCGCACATACGGTTGTAACGGGGTTAAGAATGTTTATTAGAGTCCTCCACACCACGGGGTATTTGGACCCTGTAACCACGTAGTCCCACTCGGTTCTCTTAAAGCCGTATGACCCCGGAGAGTTTAAACATCTCGTCGACCCACGGGTTGTAGTGTAACTTTATGAGAAAATAGGGAGGGTGGTGGAGTAATTGACGTATGAGGAACAACAGTTGTAACGGAACACTAGAAAACGTCAACCGCATAAGAAGGTTTTATCATAGGTGCAAAAAGAACCGACCCTCAACCTTTTCAACGAAGACGGACCACTGATTCAGGGTCAGGAGTTGTTCGGTACCAAAATTAAGAAGTCCTTAGAAGTGGAATTGAAGGTAAGATAAGAATTTTCGTAGGAGTGAAAGTTGACACCCCAGACGGGCCCGGGAAAAGAAGGCTCCACCGACCCCACGAAGCGACCACGACGGTGGTAGAGGTAAGGGTCCCCAGAAGACAAACAAGGAAGACCAGAAGGAGTGGCTGGGACTACCCCCCAAGAGTCGTCTCGCTGGGGGGGTAGACGGACCCTCACGACGAAGGTCTAAGAAGACGACCCCTGGTCGACAGAAGAAAGGTCTCCTGGGAGAGTAAAATGAAGAAACGTATAACGAAGATCAACCAAAAAACTTTAACAGAAGAAGCCGTCTAACCACAGGTGCCCAAACTCTTGGGACGAAAGACCTTGAGTAAGTTGGGACAAAAATAAGGTTGGTGACATTATATATTTTGTAAAATAAACCAACAAAAGATACCTCTGGAACTTGTGTCACACGAAGGATTTCCGGATAATTTCGTGTTGTGTGTGATGAGAGAACTTTAGACCTAAAGTCTAGGATAAAGTCCCGGTTGGTTAATTAACAATCACTGAATGATGGAGAAACGAGTGAGAAACTAGGAGTGATGGGGAGTGGGTGATGAGAGTCGGATGGGTCAGTGAGTAGTCTGGACGGGTATTTAATCAAAAAACTACAATGAGTTTTCTGTTCTTATATTAAAGTCTCTTTCTTACTTAATTTGATGTTTTCCGTCACCTCCACTTTAAGTCCTAAAGACTTGTCCTTTTTACTGTTCTGTTTTCTTTGTTCTTTCTAATTAAATCGACGGACCTTCGTTTTACGCATGGTCGTTTCCAAAAACACATTCAGGTCCATCCGGACTTGATCCGACTACTGTCTCAGTTCTCTTTCACTTGTCTCTTGAACCATTTACTTCCTCTCTCTCCTCAGTGTCCACCGGGATGTTAAAGTCCAGACCCATTAATTACTTAATCATTTTCGTGGTTAAAAATTACCAATCAAACCTTAATCATTATTTTATCCTTTGTTCAATTAAGTAAGTAAGTTCAATCAGAAGTATATAATGACGAATACATGAAACCTTGTCCATAATACGGTCCATGATCCCTAAGCTCATAGATTTCACTGTTAATACTTTGTTGTTCCAATCATATCACTATCAATATATTTGTGTCCTATAAAAATCTCGTTTGTTCTTTACCATGGATTACGATGAAAGTCGTTATCGAACAACCGCCACTATTTAACCACTCCCTATTTCAGGTACTGACGGTCCCAAAACTCTTACCCACTAATCCACTATCATAATAGTGGTTTATTCTGACATAGATCTTCTCCTCCTTTCTCTGACCTCTCCTTTCAAACTATATCTGGATAATTCACACTCCATACGTCAATTTGTACACTGAAATTACGAATCCACTCTCCAGTCTTCGTCTTTACCTCTGGACTCACATTAGTAGTATATCTATCCTTATCTTTATCAAGTACCTCCTATCTCCTTCTTGACTTGTTCAGATCTTAAGACCTGTTTGGATTCTTTCTTAATATGAATTCCCTACTCGTCTCTCTTTCTGATGGTTTTTTTTTTTTTTTTTTTTTTGGTGTTCGTTTTTACCAGGTTCGTCGGTATCTTCTTAATCCTGTTACAGTAAAACCTTAGGTTTCTTCAACTCTTAAAGTTCTTCCTTTTTCTACTAAATGTGACATTTTACGTCGTCTCCCAATCACTCTATTTCTACTTTTGTTCAAAAGACACTAAGAATACCTTACTGTCTAATTTGTTCAGGAAACTGAATGCGTTAGGAGAAGAAAGGGACGGTTCTTGAGGATCACAAAAGGGTCTACCTTAGAATATCTAGAAGACCCTACCAGCACCTCTACTCCACTCTGTGTTGGATCTTTCCCCTTCGTCCGTAGTTGTTACTGGAAAACACTTTAGGTCCTTTTTCTTTTTTATTGGATTGAAATTTTGTACACCAAATGTTAACACTATAGTCTCTTTTGTGTACCAAGACGACAATCTGTATGAAGATGAAGTCAATCCGACAGTAAATACCCAACACTCCGAGACCCGTTCTAGACAATTCGAAAGAACCGGAGAAAGTAGATACCTTACACCGCTTAATGGGGATCCATTCTTAAAGTATTTATGTTACACCGACTTGTCGGTTGTGTCATGGAACGTCCTCATAGACGTATACACTTATTCCTATGTTCCTACAAGTAACGTCACCACAAACATTATGACTTCTTGACCTTTATAGATAAGAAGTTATCCCTTTACTGTTATCTTTGATACTACATACGTGTGGTGCCTTCTTGTAAGTTTACTTAATTCGTCTAAGTACATCACTACACCCTACTATCAGTTAATATGTGATAATCCATTTGTCCGTTCAACGTATTACATATTACAAATGTTGTCCTAGGGTCTCTATCGGGTTCACCTCTTTATTCGTACAAAATCTATCAAGAATACCTGTCGCTCCAGGTTGAAGACACAAAATTTGACTGCACATATGTAGTCTTTTATAGATCTACTTATTTATAGTCTGATAATTTTGGTCCCAAGGGAGACCCTTTCTTACTCTACACTACCACCTGTTCGGACTTTGGTCCAAAGAGACCATTGGTGTTAAAATTGGGTATCTTTTTCGGGAAAACGGTTGACGATCCGGGGGACTCTAATACACTCGTCCACAGTCCCTTAGGGACTTCCCCTTTACTCCATTCATTATGATCTTTTGATCTCGGGACGTAGTCCCTTCAGTCAATAACCGTTCTCCGGACCCACGATAGTGATTCGTATACTAAAGGAGACTGTCTTGTGTTTCGAGAGTCGCCTTTAGGCTCGTTTCCACGAGAAGTCGTAGTTTTAAACACTTATGTCTGTGACTGGGACATCCTTAGTCTTGGAAGACCGACTCTCCCTATACATCTGTGTAGGACAATTCCTAGTCTACACCAATCACAAAGTACCATAATGTAGCATTCGATGATCCGAATGTTTTACAAAGAATGTTTTTAAAATGACATTGACCCTGTCTCCCCTGTGTCATACACTCCTATAGTCTCAATTCATTATCTCCACTATAGGTCTTTTGGATGGACTCCTTATTACCCGTCTCGAAGGTGTTTGTTCCCCTGTCAATTTTGTGGTTGATGATTTTCGTTCTACCGGGTCACGGTTCGTCTGACGTTGTGTGTGTCTTCACCTCGTTCCGACGTCTCTTCAGAAGACCTACAGTGTGACCAGTAGTCGTCAAGGAATGGCTCCTTGGATTCTTACTGGCGACTTGGAGGACATATAATACCGTAGCTAATGTGAATAAATACGTTTCTTTTGGTATTCCTAAAGATGTACCAAAAGTAATTCACCCACATAAAGTAGTAAGAAATGTTTAAGATAATAAGTATAGTTCAGGTCTCAACTTACTTTACAGACTGTGACCTGTCCTTTTATGGGTCCAAACACGAGTCTGACTTATTTCGGTTCCTTCGTCGGAAAGAATATTACCAGAGTCATGGAAATAAAAGTAGACTCATAGGGTGTCTAGTTGGTTGATAATGATGGACCTCAGTCTTCGGTCTATAGTTTCCCTCCTTTTTGGTAGGAAAACTACAGACAGAGGATGAACATTATGTTTGAATAATCCCAGTGACGTGAAACGTGGAGGGAACGATCTTCAAATGTAGTGAGGTAGTGAACCACTGTATGTATGACACCTATAAGGAGTAATTTTTGCAATCGTGATGTGAAACGAAACTCGACAAAATTTGACTTACACGGTCAAACTCAAACAAATGACCGAACCACATGGACAATAAACGTAGTACGAAGGAGGGAAGTCGATGGAGTAGATGGTCCTTTTCAGGGTAATCTAAAGGATTGAAGAGATCGGGGTAGAGACTATGGTATACTCGACAGTCATGAAGTGTTGAATCATAAATGAATTTACAAAGTGGACAAGACGAATACCTTGATGTGGTGATTAGAGGTGAACAGTATTCGAAACACATTATACATAGAGAGTGAAAGACGTCGTCGTGAATCCAGGGAAGACCCATATGTAATCACTTAGTCACTCCACTAAGTCGTGTACCCCTTTTGCCTTCGTGTTTAATTCTTACTGCCAGTAGTTTATAAAAGGGTGAACAAGGGATGCAGTCAAGATCCCATACGGTCTCTTTTGTACAAGCATACAAACACAATCAAAAGATAGAAGGTAAAGACACATTTAGGAACTTCCAAACCATAGTTTAGAATCTATAAATTTTGGAATGATAAAACTGCCTAGTAAAGGGGTACAATTATTCCAACCTTATACGTATGTAGAACTCTCGACATACTCTACTTTGGTTTACCCGTATGAAAGATTGGTGGGAGAAAGACCTTTCACTAAGGGGAGGAGTTAAATAGGACATTAATTTTCTAAAAAAAAAACGGGGGTCTATACCTAAATCATCGAATTTTATACGACGGTTTAATGAAGAGAGTGTTAAACATGGTTAAAAGTTTGAGTGTTGAGACCACACGTGACATTGGACTATTCCTTTTATCCACGAACAATAGAGAAAATAATCGACAGAACCATAAAATTTTTTTACACAAGGGACCGGTCCATATAAAATGTACAGGAGATAAGTAAAACTCAACGAAGAATTCTCAAAAAATATCAACGAATAGTTAACAGTATAGACCCGTTTATAAAGAGGGTCAAATATCACAGACTACTCTAAAAATTTCTACGTATACTACTTTATACACCAAAAAGGTAATTCGAATTTTTAACTACTGTAAAATTACCTAGAAATTTTATATAATTAAGGAGTTGGGTGGGTTTTTGATAAATACAACACTTGACTTTTAGATATAAGGGTTAATTAAAACACCATCGTAAACTCATTATCAAGGAAATGTATTAGTATTTTTGGTTTTATATATCTATACCCGTAGGAGAATGGTGGAAGGGAAGGACTAGAGTCTTATACAGAAGTTTAGAAAAATACATGTGTAAGTGTGTCTTTGGATGAAAATTTTGATTTACACAGACAATACGAGAATAACACTAATACATAGTACCTAAATGTGACAGAACTGTTTCCACTCTGTGTATAACGGGGAGTGCAAAAGAGTGAAATAGTGTCCGTAGATACCGGTGTATGAATCGAGTAAGAAAAATTGTAGGTGTAGTAAGATGTTAGAGGTGTATCATATTAAATTGGTCAGGGTATATTTGCTTGTAAATCCGACAAAGGTTGTGAAGTAATAATGTCTTTACAACAATTGTCTATAGTCACATATCTATATAATCGCTTAATTCATTCATAAGTCTTCCCGTAAGAGTTGACGAGTTTCCCAAACGAATAAATGTTGAAACTACTGAATTCTCCATTTAAATTAAACACTTCTTTACAAAATCAAACATGAGGGTCGTTTTTACAATTCGAATAAGTGGGTGTTGAAGTCGTTGTGACCTATTTGTAGAAAAACCGTTTTTTTTCCCCCCCTTAGATTATACATCCTTCTATAAAAATAAACTTAAACACACTATGACTCGTATACAAGTCTATAAACATGCATAGGTAGAGAATATATAAAACAGGGGCAAAGATGATACAACAAAACAGAAAATAAAATCTTTATAAAAAAGGTTTAACAGTAATAAGAAGATTCACCCAGTGACACACATATTTGTGTGTTTACACAGTTGAAAAGGGAAACACTTGAAACCGTACAGTACGGACCCCTTTTACGAGGGTTTAGTTATAAGATTTACTGAAGGACATAAGAGAGAGTCATAAAATCAAAGAAGGTTTATAATACGGATTAAAAAAAGATTAATTATCTCGGATAGGAAAGGGGTGACTAAACTTAACAAAATATTGTAAGATTTAATATACCTAGAAATTTCCATGAATCAAAGATTACTAAAAACTAATAAGGTAAAAATTTCCATAGTGACAAAGATCCAATAGGTCAGACAGTATTACTACAGAGGAGAGGGTGGTCATAGTTGTGACCAAATTAGTAGTATTAAATTTCTGTATTTATAACGGGACCTTAATTGTGAATATTTCCCCAAGGTTCCTACAAACCACTTCATATTTAATTTGTCTTTTGGTGACCCCCAGTTGGACCTCCTGATAGTTATCACTAAACCGTTTTGTTTTGTACCGAATGAGAAATATACCTGATAGTATGATCAATTTCCTTACGGTGACACTTACCTTAGTTTGTAGAGACATTACCTGTACTTCTGTAGGTTCCGTTCAACAGTTTGTCATAGATACTATCGTATAAATACATTTTCTTTTGTGGTTTCTTATAAAATATATATATATATATATAGGATGTAAAATTTGTCCACGTATTAAATCTCTAGATCTTCCTTTATCTTGACTATTATATCACCAATTGAGACTCCTCTCATTCTCTTTACCCCCGCACTCCTTTCCTTTGGACCCGGATGAGACATTGTAAAATCGAAACATTTAATACTCTGACTAAGTGTATAGTTAATTCACTGATTTCTAAATGTGATTTTATACGTATAAATTTTAGTAATAATTAAAAGCCTAGATAAGAATAAGTACCAAGATTGTATGTCGACCTGAATTCGTGACATATAGTATATGAAACATACGTATTGTAAACTTGACCAAAGGAAGAGGGGAATACCTAAGACAGGTAGGAGTCTCCGGGTCCAGTTCCAGGAAAAGGGGGAGCTCCGAGGAAGTCCAATGGAACTGGGAACGGAAGAGACCCGACGATGACCGGATTGTCAGGTGGAGAGAAAGTGGAAATTAGTAAGAGGTTTATCGGAGGGTACTTCTCCAAGACACGGGAGGGGAAAGGTTAGACAACGTAGAAAGGGTGGTCCCGTCACACGGGAGGAGACGTTGAATCGAAAGTCTTCCCCCCCCCCCCCTTTTCATCGTTCCTTTTATATCACTGAGGTACCCTTTTATTTCGACAGTTCTCTGACTTTTTGGAAGAAAGTAGAATAGTGGGTTTACTACCCGATAAGTCCTTATGTCTGAGGTAAATGACTGTGAAAACACATACTGACACAGTCTTTACTTACACTTGTTTAGGTCACCAAACAACCTTATTTAGAAATTTACGTATATGTGGCACAGTCAATGTAAATATAGTTAAGACATAGAACCTTGTAATTACAAATTGTAAAATAAAAAACTCAGACTCTGTTTTCTCCTTATTATATTTTGGACAATCGTCTGACTTATACCAAAACTAAACGATCAATTTTTAATGTCAAAGATCTTTAAAGGAATATTTATTTATACTAGTTGTATGAGTTATGGAAAGATCTCACAATCCTATTCAGTCTTCAATATTAAAGTCTTAAGTCAAGATCATCATTGGCGACGAAGACCTTTTAGTCCTCTCTTTAGTTGTCATAATAATAATAATTGTTGAGGTTTTTCCATAGATAACGAAAATAATCGTGCACACACGTACACACGTATACGTGTTCACACATTTTGTCCTACATGGTCTTCCTGATTATCAGTGTTACTAATTAATTTAGTTGATGAATATACACGGTTTGTTAAATGTACATTAAAGGAATTATTAGGTTACTTCATCCTTGGTAATAGAAATAAAATGTCTACTCCTTGAAATCTCTGTTTCACTTATTCATAAGACGGGTCCTAGGATGTCAACTCACCGTCTTGGTCCTAAATTTAAGTCCTTCAGTCATAAACGAGAACTGGTGAGTTAATACGACGTATCCCTTACGGTGTTTGAAATTTTTTATATATATATCTACGTGCCGAGATTGATATCCGTCATAATCTCTCATAGGAAATGGTTCCTTACATTCTAATGTCCCGGGTGACTAAAAATCCGTGAAAGATATGACCTTCGTGTCTACCTGAATCGAGGTAGGAAGGTAAGAATCTTGCATCTCACGAAAGGAGCTGTCCGGGAATAATTAGGAGTTTTATAAGGATCTATCAATAGTTCCAATACACCTTAATAGAACAAACTCTTGACTCCGGTCCTCTTCCCTCCGTGAATGGGTTCTAAGACATTACTCCCTACAAGACGTTAGTCCTAGTCTGGACTAGGAGTGATGTGTCGTTTGAATCAAAAAGACTACCATCAGATCTTCCAGTTTGTTCCCCTGTCGTTTCCTGTATTTCTATACTCTACTTGCAAAACAAAAGGTGGTTACGTAAAATTGTATGTGTTTCCTGTGGTTTCGACTATTTTTTGCATGTTCAAAAAAGGGGGAAAGAACACCGATGTAAAAATTTAAATGGAATAACATGTAAATAGTACTAAAGGCTATTAAACAAAAACGAAAAAAGATTCAAAATAATTCCTATTAAAGTTTACCTATTTTTACATCCCCTTATTATATTTGGAAACGCTTAGATAGTAGGTCGAAGTTGTTAATGGTTGACTTCCGGTAGAACAAAATAGACATTGGGGTGGGTGACGAGCGGCGGGGGGGTGAGAACAAAAAGAGTTCTCGTGACTTATCGACTGAAAGACATAAAATAATACCTTTTTAAGTTTGTATATGGTTGCTTCGATCTTGTTATGTTCCTTAGGGTATTCGAGTAGTGAGTCGAATTTGCTAATTAAATCACAGTTAAAACAAAATAGATACGGGGAGCGGTGAAGGGGAATGGCGACTCGATTAAGACTTCGTTTAGGATCTGTAGTTCCATAAAACTTCGGTCAGACTTACGAAAATAACAAATTAAGCATAAAAGCATATAAAGACATTCGATGTCCGTTAAACTTTTGTATTGGTGTCATAGTAATGTTGCAGATTTTGTAGCAGTAATTAAGGAATTTTTTAAGTTTACAGCTTAGGCAGAAATTTTAAAGGACTACGTGGAAATTCATAAAAAAATATCAACTAAAGGGGCTTAGTCCTAAGTTTGTTCCGGATGAGTAGCGTACACCAAGTAGAGGTCGATCGAGAGTAAGGAGTAAGAGGCAAAGAGGGGTGGGGGCGAAAAAAAAAAAAATTGAAAAGTTATGCCTTTTAAGGTTAGGGGCGATAAAACTCCATTAACAGTTTATTTAATAAAGTAACCATTTCTGACTATGCAGAGAAAACATAGAGCTTAAAGAAAATGCCTTCCTCCACTATCCTTTTCGTGACATTCCTTGCTGAAATGTATTAAAATGCAAAAAAGAGTGAGATAATGCGCCCAAAAAGAGAGGTGTCATTATCGATTGCAGAAGGCCTCGGTGCCACGCATAATTCAATAATATGCATAATGTAATGGATCGTCAGCATATAATATGCGAGATTATATGTCGTGTGCGGAGACTCCGTGTTCAGAGACTCCGTCTATGATAATAATAGTGGTAAAATGTTTGTACCTTTGGCTCTGTGTCTTTCTTGTCGGTCGGGTTCGACCCGCAACCGCTCATCCTTAAGCTTAGATCAAGACGGGCTATCATTTCGGTAATTAGTTAGAACAGACATATGCGCTGCTATTCTCCTTTAGCAGTTGGGAAAGAGGGGTGGGGGTGGGGCTTTGGACTTTGCTCCTAGGTCAAGAAAGGCTGTCTGCTGCTGCACACTAGTGACGGCTGAGAGGTTGGCGGTATCATTTCGGTCCAAAGAGACCGTTGACTATAGGTATCCGTCTGTGCAGTGGGACCTCCGCCCGAATACGGGATGTCGGTTAGTGTTAGCAGAGTAGATTCAAAATCTTACAAGATATTGGTTTACTAACCTACTTCGAGTGGTGCAGTCGTTACTGTGAGGCGGCGTCATTTCCGCCCACGATCGTTGGACGAAGAAGTGGCAATTCCGAACTTCCTTTGGTTAATGGAAAGAGGAAATCACTCCCGAGACTGGTTACTGCAAGCGGGAGAATCCAAAAGTCGGGCGGGAGGTTTTCGCGCTGTCGCCAACCCAGTATTCAGATATCCCGTCTCACAAGTGCACCGGGTGAAAGTGCTGGGTCTCAAGGGGACGGGTCTCCAAAGAAAGAAAAAAAAAAAAAAAGGGACGTCCCTCCGTAACACCCAAGGGGGGGTTGACGCTTTCCTTCACAGATGCACCGGACGCCTTTGTCCTACCCGCCTTTACTCGATTCCAGGGGCGCTCACCCCTTCGCGATCCAGTTTAGGCGCCGGTGCGGGGGCTTGGAGAACGCGTTGAGGGCCTCCCTTTTTTTTTATTTCCAACTGACCCCCAAAACTACACACACGCTCAACCCCCACCCCCCATGACGCCCGCGCGCCACAGTCCCGAGGACACGCGTTCGCTCGGGCGCACCGGAACCGCAACCGCACACGCGCTTGCGGTCCGGAGCACCGCGACCTCCACCGACCACACGCGTCCGCACGCGGGGATCGCAGCCCCGACCACACACAAGACCCCGCCCACGCACGCGCACACACGCGCGCACGCGCGCGCGCGCGCAAGAGACGCCTAGTAAAAAGATGAAATACAAACTTTTAATAAGAATATTTTGCCTTTAAATTCGTTAATTCAATACCGCTGGTAGTGACTCTATTTCCCAAAAGCGATCTTTATGAAGCCAGAGGGGATAGCTAAACTAAAATTTGGGATTTTTATGTGAAAGAAGGGTGCAGATAGAGGCTTAGTTTTTAGGGCAAGATTCGGCATCGGGTCGTCGCCAATTGTTGGTTTAGGGGGTAAGCGAATGATCGTCAAGGTTTTTCGTCGAAACGACAAGGGATTATCGGCAGAAGGGGGTTGGGGGCGAGGAAGGGGGCAGGTAGGGGGTGGGGGTTCAACGCAGGTTAAGACGGTGTTATAAAACGACTCTTATAGACATGTGCTGTCTGAAAGGGAGGTGATCCCTGAGGCTTAAAGACACCCCCGACTCCGAGAGAATGGACGAACAAGACTAAAGGTCCGTCTCACGAGAATTGCGTTCATACGTGAGATTAAAAGGTCTTTCAAGAGGCACACTCCAAATATGGAAAACTCAAACGGTGATCTACGGCGGTTTAAGGTCGTTTCCTAACCGACAAACCAGGGACCTTAATACCCTAAGGGGGTAGGAAAAAAAAAAAAAAGGACTAAACGACTTGAAAGGTTAGATATTTCTAGTATATATAGAGTAAAGAGCTCTTTTTAGTTTAATTGAATAATTATCGGGATGGTCCATCCCGAGATAAGTTTACAAATGGAGGAAAGAAATGAAGAAAGGAGGAATTTTTTTTTAAGGGAGGAGGGTAGAGAAAGAAGAACGGAAAAAACCCCCACGACGACGACGACGATTCAGCGAAGTCAGCACAGACTGAGACACGCTAGGGTATCTGCCGTCGGGTGGTCCGAGGGGGGCAGGGACCCTAAGAGGTCCGTTCTTGTGACCTCACCCAACGGTAAAGGAAGAGGTTACGTATTTTCACTTTTCACTTTCACTTCAGCGAGTCAGCACAGACTGAGAAGCGTTGGGGTACCTGACGTCGGGTGGTCCGAGGAGGCAGGTACCCTAAAAACTACTTACTGGGGGTTCGTGACTACGGCTACTTCTATGCTTCTAAGATTGGGAAAGACACCCCAATCCTAGAAAAGTTTACGACGGTGGACGGGGGGAAATGGTGGAGTGGGACTGGGGACGAGACGACGTCCCTTTTGTGTCCACCAAAAGACCAGTCATATCTGTAAACAGAAGTGACCCGAACCTGGGACCTTAACTTTTGACTAGAAAGTGAAAACTTTAATACTAGCCTATAAACACAAAAGTGGGACAGAAGACGTCATCATGTCAATTTGAAATAATACAAAAACCTCAAATCTCCGGATTAATCTCCGGATTAAAACTCGGGCTAAGGTGGTGAATGATCAAGACTCTTGGACCCTAAATACAAGACACTAGGAGTCAAAAAAACGTACGAAAGATATAAAATCTACAACACAGCATAGTGTACTATAAGAAATTAAGAAGTGTTTTAGGAACAATCTCCGTATGATTATTTTAGTTTGTTGTGTTCAATATGAATAAAGTCAATATCTAAGGTATGCAAACACACACACACGTATACACACAGACCCGTGTGTGCACGTGTGAAACCCCTCCCCACCCTAAATCTCGTCTCCAAGAGTTTCACAAAAGGTCTGTGTGGTTATCGTGGTGGACCACCCCTTAACAGTCTTTAAATCTAAGAGTGGAGGTTTGATTAGTCTTTAAGATCATCAACAATCCCAAACCCACAGACACAATATTGTTTGATAAGACCACTAAGGTTACGTGTGAAGAACCTCCCATCTTTATATTACGAATAAAAACATGTGAGGTGATCTCCCACGATGTCTTACATTTCGTTTTATTATTTGCATATACAAAAAATAACTCTGTGGGACGTACAATAGACAGGACAAAGTGTCTACTTTCTGACAACACTTCACCACATATAATAAAACACGTATGTTTTAAACCCTCGGTCCTAACTTGAAATGGACGGGAAACTCGGGTACGGGAACTGTCATGACACAACAAGTCAACGTAACAGAACAGAAAACCCCGGAGTCTTATGTAATATATTTGGAACAAGGGACGGAACCGATTGTAACTGACCTCATAGTTCTTATGCCGTTCCTTCGTTTGGTTTATTCACCTTCATCAAACTACTAAAGTATGGAAGGGAGTTGAGGTAAGATACTTTCTATTGTATACTTTCGAGTATTCACAAAGGAAAGAACGAAAATAAAAAGGGTTTACGGGGGAGATGGAATGTCAATAGAAAAAATCAAAGACAGATTTGGAGACACACCCCGACTCCATTTTCCCACCACTCCTTTGTGTCAACGACTTTCGGTGTGAGATATATCGAGATTGGATAATTAGAGTTGTTATTCGGATGTTTAATCCGCTACTAATAGGGATAAAATATCTGCTACTTTCACTTAAGATCTCTGATATTAATAGAGTGAAACCAATATATTGAACACTCATCACCTCGGATCCATTAAGGACCACATAAACTGTCATGATTCGACGATTTGAAAGATGACGAACCAAAACTTAGACCAAATAAATGATAAATACAATGAAAGTCGTTTAAGAATTTAAAAGGATTCGGGGTCAAAGTTGTATGTCATTTACCCTTGTTTATAAGGACGAAGTAATAGAATCTCGACGTCATAGATTATGTCATTGGTGACAGATTTATTTACCCATAAATTTAAACTTAATCAATTTAAATTTATTTTATTTTTTAAATCAAGGAGTCAACGTGATACGTGTAAAGTTCCCGAGTCATCTATGAATACCGATCACAATCATGGTTTAATCTATAACAGTCTATGTCTTGTAAGGGTTGTAGTCTTTCAAAATACCCTGTCACGACTAAATCGTATACATATATTCCATACGTTTTCCCGGATTGAACCACACATATAGTACCGTCCACGAGTTCTTTTCATTAAAGGAGACGAGAACGGAAAGTCGTAGTCTCGATCTGCACAAGAGAACAAAATAACTACCCTAGTCCTCTCCCCTCATTGAATGAGTCACATGTAGTTCCCTCCACAGACCGTAACCCTGGCTACAGAGGACTGAGAGTGAAGTTATAAGACAGACCATCTGGGTAAGAACCCCCGAAGGGTCCACCGAGTCACCATTTCTTAGACGGACTATAACGTCCTCTACAACCAAACTAGGGACTCAGACCTTCTATGGAACCGTTTCCTTTACCGTTGGGTGAGGTACATAAGACCGGACCCTTTAGGGTACCTACCTTCTCGGACCGTCTGATGTCGGGGGCCCCAGTGTTTCTCAGTCTGTGGTGACTCGTCTCGTCGTGTCGTGTCTGAGCAGGAATACGAGATAACTTACTCCAGGATTTCCGGTTACCACACTTATTACACTTAATTGAAACCTCAGTCCCACCATCGTCTTTTTCTGTATCCTCGACTTACGGAATATACACGGTCCGTCGTGATACGAGTCGAGAAATGTAGATAATAGAAACACTGAGGAGTGACTTCGGGTCTCTTCAATTTATAAGTGAAGTTCAACGGTTGATCATTTGTCGTCCCGTTTCTAAGTCTCAAGAGAGAACACTGAGGTTTTGGGTACTAAAAAGGATAATACAGTACCATGGGTGAGTTTCCATATTAAGTGGACGGGGAAGGTGAATGATCACCCTACTTCGAAGTCGTCTAAGGACTAAGAATTATCTAAAAGTCTAAAAGTCGTTTACGCTCAATGAGAAGAAGGAAAAGTAAAATGTCGAGTTAATGACAGAAGTGTCAGACTCAATTGTCCTTCCCTTTCTATCGAAGTCAGTTACAAATCAAAGTTCCGGGTTCCGGTCTGTTTCCAATAAGTACCAACGTCGGAAGTGTTGTGGACTACCGAGATTCTAGAGATTCAATTAAAAATTCCGATGATAAACGAGTATACTACGGAAACACGATTAATCTTTGTACGCGGTGGACCCCCGTCTGTTTAACGTCTCTTCGTCGGTGTGATCTCCTTGTTAATCTTTTTACAAAAAGAAAGAGTCCCTACAACCTCCGGTGATCCCGTCAACTTCTTACTTAAAGTCGGAGGTAAACGAGGGAGAGTCAACCCATGGGAACACGTCCCACCCTGGATGGGACGGGTTTCCATAGACAACCGGAACGAACAGAATGGGAAACCGATTAAAGAATCGGATCCAGACCTTCTCGGATCCAGAGAAGGATCCAGACCTTCCATCACCAGTCAGAGAAGACCTTATATTTCTCCCTGTGGTCATAGAAGGGTACCGAAGACCCATCATCTACTTTAACGAGATAAGATTCCAATTAAACGATAAAAAAGTAAACCAAGACTGATCGAATGACCCAAGACCACCGAGTCTACCATTTCTTAAGTGGACGTTACACCTTCTGGACCCAAGTTCGGGACCCAACCCTTCTAGGAAGCCTCCTCCCGTACCGTTGGTTGAGGTCATAAGAAGGGACCTCCTAAGGGTACCTGTCTCCTCGGACCGCCCGATGTCAGGTACCCCAACGTTCTCCAACCTGTGTTAACTCGTCGATTCGTGTACCCCGAATGACCCACAAACAAACAAACAAACAAACTTCTTACTAACCAATTCAATTTTCAATTTTTTTTTTTTGGGATTATAAAGTTCCGATTCGTTTTACCACAAAGAAATTATTGTTACAAAAAAGATAGATAAATATGGATGGAGCAAGGTATCCCTAAAGTATTTTGGTCAAGCCGTTTAAACAGACCTAGTCAGATCAAACGATCGGGTACTGTCTGTCCCGGTTACTACCTGAACCAAAGGGGAAGGACTCAGTTGTCAAATCGTACACTAAGTGGTTTTACACACGAAAACACTTGGTGTGTGAAGTGAACCTTACTAACACAGTTGGGTAGACACCATGTGTAGTTGATTGTCTCTACTCCTGACTAAAGGTGGTCACATGCGACCCAGGATACTAGGTTCGTAACGGAGCTCTCCTACGAAACTCAGGAAAAAGTTTATATTGATACAAGTACGAATATTGGACGGGGGTGTCAGGAGTAAAATCACCCTTACTATTTTCGATATGGAAAACTTTTAAAGTCGACAGTAAAATTTCTGATGAAAACCCACAAAACCCCCTGCCAAAGATGTTATTTTGTCAAATTTTCTTTTTCTTTTTTTAAAATTTCACGACAGTCGGGACCCTTCCTCTTATGTGTACCCTAAGAAAAGACAATTGGTTCCCGAACCTATTATCCGAAAAGGTTGTCACGTCACTATTTCTTAGACGGACGTTACGTCCTCTACAACTAAGTTAGGGACCCAGTCCTTCTAGGGAACCTCTTCCCTTACCGTTGGGCGAGGTCATAAGAACGGACCCTTTAGGGTACCTGTCTCCTCGGACCACCCGATGTCAAGTGTCCCAACGTTTCTTTGTCTGTGCTGATTCCATTATTAACCTACTGTTGGTTATTATCCTTCCGTGGTACATTTGTTACCCCTCCTCCAATAAAATCTAACTTTTCTGGAGAGACGATCTTTAGGACTCTTCCAGAGGATCTTTCCCTCAGAGAAGACCGGACTTCAGGGAGAGACGGTCTAGGACTTCTGTACAACGATACTACTCGGTGACGTTCACTCTCCTCACTTAGTAGAGGGTACCTGGAAACCTTTACCCTTCTCCCACTTTTGGTCCTTTGCCCGGAGTCGATTGACCAGTTTTGACAATCGGTCATCCGTATCTTTGTGTCCGTTTCCCTTGGACCCCAGCTCTCTATCCCGAAGTAAGAGTGGGGTCCACTCACGATCTCTCTCGTTTCCACGATCCCTTCCTCTTCCGGTTCTTTGTCTTAAACCACGTTTCTCCTGGAATGAATTCGAAAGTTTACTATAAGACATTTCCGAGGTCCGGGATAGACTAAACGTCCAAAATTTTGTTCGTCCTTTCGACAGACGCCCGTTTCTAGTGTGTTTGTACGCTTACAGGTTCCCGGACCTTGGAACAGACGAGTTGAACCTTTGAACCGTCTGAGGTATTTTCATGTGTGACTTTTGACCCACCAAACAAAGAAAAACGACAACACAAAGTTGAAGTTGACTCGGTTACTCCCACAACCATGTGACCACCCTCAGTCTCATAAACCAACCTCTCCACCCTGTAACAAACCTCACACCCCCGGACCCTCATGTACAAGAAAGTTCCGGGACTTCAACTCCATTATGCTAATCTCCGACCCCGGTCTCTTCTCTCGGTTCCCGTCACGGATTTTCCATGTTTCGGCTCTAAGTGGGTCGACGAGGGTCCGGTCCCACCACCCACCCTACAGTCACTCTGAGTCCGCCCACGTCGGTCAAAAGTTATCTCGACCAGACACTTTGAACCGATTCTCCTGTCTCCTTCTAACTACAAACGAGGTCGCACCCCGACAGTCGACACGAGTGGTGGAGCGGTACCAGGGTCGACATTTGTTTTCAGGACCGGGAAGTACCGTGGTGTCTCGTCAAGTCCGACCGCATTCAGAGACTCCTGTCGATCCGGTAAAAGAGTAGGACCGACTGTTGGTCTTCTGTCCTCTTTGTTATCTTCCACCACCACCACCCTCTCCCCCGTCCTAACCTTCCCCTCACTCTTCGTCACTGGTCACCCTTCCTCGACAGCTAGAGCTTAGAATCCAGAAACCTCCGTTCATCGTCTTTAGAACATCCCTTTCATCTGGCAAAGGAATAGTCGAAGTGTCTATTATCCCTTAATGATTTCCTCGGGACTTCCCCGAGATCACGGAGTAAGTAAGTAAGTGACTCACGGAATACACGAGTAGTGACACGATCCATGGGACCCACTACGGTTTCCGTACCTTCTGATAAGTATTCAAAGTCCTCGAATGTTCCTCAAACGTCTATTCACATTTCAATTCATTGTTATGATTTATCACCTAGAAATTTGCGGTTCACTGTTTGTACCGTATCCCCAAATCTTCGTTCTCTTCGGTATAGATCCACACTCGTCTCTTCCACCCTAAACTCTCCCGGACCTTTCTATATGTCCTAAACTGATCTTCCTTGACCGTGAGCCGTAAGATCCAACTCTGGTTTCGTAATCGTTAGTGCTCTTGACGAAACCGATTTCGTCTTCGAATGTCGCGGCCTCTGAGAGGTTGAGGAGTTGGGGAGGTCGTGGAGTACGGGTTGGGTCGGAAGTTCAGAGTGAACTTTACAGTGAATTGAGATCCTGGTCCACTTCACTCTAAAAAAATTACGAGAGAATCGGACCACCCGACGGCAGATACCCCAGTGTGTCCCAGCCTGTGCTGACTTCGCTGAATCGTCGTCGTCGTCGTCGTCCTGGATGATGAAGGGGGAAATATTCAGCGGTGGTAGAAGTCCATCACAGGATGAAGAGGAGGGACGTTAAACAAGGGGTGTGACGCTGAGTCTTACAAGAAACGTTTCACGGTTAGACAATGTAACGAAGGGAAACTTTTTGAGGGAAACAAGAGAGACCGGAGGGAAATCCAGGAAGAACGAAGGGAGGGAGAGTGAAAGGGGAGTCCAGTATAGAATTCACAGAGGTAGAGTCTCTTCGTAAGACACTGTGGGGAAGGGGGTCGAAGATGGTGTTAGTCCAGTCAAGACGGAGAATACATAAAGGTATTATGAAGGTGTGAAAGAGGTAAAATAAGAAGAGGTGATTGAATCATGTTCAAACAGAGGAGGTGGTCTTATATTCGGGAGACTCCCGTCCCCGGTACAAAGAAGAAGTGACACAAACGGGAACATCAATCATGTCGCGGACCGTATAACATCACCCACGAGGTGTTTTCAACTACTTACTTAGGTTCCCCTCACTCCGTTATAACCATCCACTTTCGGTTGACTTCTCTAATAAAGTATAGATACCTTACGAAAACTAATATCCTACTTCTTTAGTAATCTATTGTGACGTAAAAAAATTCCGGTGTGGGACACCGTACGTCCTAGACTGGTCCCTAACGTAGACACGGGAGATGCAACCCTCGAGTCTCAGAATCGGTGACCTGGTGGTCCCTTCAGGTTGTGACTGAAAACTTTTTGTTTTTTGTCAAGTTTGTTTCTTATGTGTCTCTTGAGGTTGGGGTCGAATGGGACTCGAGGTCTGAGGATTAATAGAACACCTGAGTATAAGGGGGGGATGGACGAGGGGGTATGGTGAGAGAGGAGGTTTTGTGTTCTTGTGAATGACCAGGAAGGTTGGTCTCTCTCAACCGTCATCCCGGTTTACGTGCACACGTGAACAAGTAACCCGACCGTAAATAACGGGTAGAGGTAACAACGTTTGTGACACAAGAATCGATGTCTACTTCTAGTATAAGGATGGAATTACTCCAAGGTCAACTCACTTAAGTATGACTAGTGAATCAACTATCGAAGTTTAAAGATCACTTCTTGAAACGGAATGAACTCCAGTTAAACCCTCTAAAAAAAAATCCCGTGATTCTCGGATGTCTCCTGGACTTAGAGTCCCCAACCAGGAGACATTTTGACCCCTGAGCCACTCTATGTTTCTTACCTACAGTTAGGTGTGATCTAAAAGTAAGAATTTCCTTCTCCAATTCATCGTCTCACTTCTTATAGACCTTCCCGTAAGCCCGTCATCGGTAAGAACTTGAAATACTCCGACTCGGGGTATTCCGTTTGCCCGGAGGTTCCATGTGGAGAACCCACTTTGTCTCACCTTAGTGTCCTTTCCGTTAATCAAAAGGGTTATTTTTAATTCGACCGGACGGGGGACTTCCCTCAACTTTGTTCGTACACCGGGGGCTTTTGGAAGGTTCTGGTAGTATTTCGGGGGCGGAAGTAGGTCCTCATCTACAGTTACGGTCCCCTACTACAGAAAATAGAATCTAAACCAAGAGTCCACCAATCCTTCTATCGTTTACCCCTACAGTCTCTCTGTCACGTGGGGACAGGGACAGGGGTGAGGTTCCCTCTCATTTCCCTTCGTTTCGATGACAAAACATAGATGTCAGGATTGATCAAAAGAGAACCAACTTCCTATTGTAGTTTGTACCATGGTCACTTCGGACTTTCTATATCAGTAATCAAAAATGAGAAAGAGAGAGGAAACTTAGGAAATGAGACTTTTACTTAGATGGTGACCCTATAATCCCTCTCTCTTTATGAATTCATCGTCTATCTGTACTTACTCTAATTAAAGGTATCGAGTACCGAGATGAGACAATCCACCGGAACACACTTCTTCCAAGTATGTGGACCTTAAACTTTAAGATTCTCTACCCCGTTCTTTCCAATTGAGGTTTTAGTTACCTCAATTAACTGGTTTTAGTTACCTCAATTAACTGGTTTTAGTTACCTCAATTAACTAGTTTTAGTTACCTCAATTAACTAGTTTTAGTTACCTCAATTGTTAGTTTTAGTTACATATAAAGTTTCTTCCTATTACTACATAATCACTCTTTAATGTAATACAGGAAGGAATTTCCTGGTTGGACTTTGAATCCGATTAGTTTGCCACTATTGTCCAATACAAAGGTAATCCCTTCCCCATCTTCATATTCTGATTCCCGAAGTGTCTATTCAAGTGTTTCTCTTCCTGTGGGACTCAAACATCTTAAACCTAGCACCGTCGTGGTAAATGTGGACACGATAGGGTTGACAACCGTTCTAATCACGAAAGAGAAAGACAACCCTGAAACCTGTAGATTTGTCTAATTGTACCCTCTCCAACCCCTGACTTACCAGAGTGTCCCTCAAAGGAGTCGATGTCTATGAGAAACCGGAACTTAAAGGACATCAGTTGAACGGTCTCGTCAAAGTCTTCACTCAGAGGCTTAGATTATTTAATACCGTGTAAAACATGGGAGGGAAAGATAAGGTAAGAAAAGGAATTATCGAAGTTTGATTAAAGTTTTCTTTCGTCCCCTCCTCAATGTGAATGTCGGACCTGAAGTGGGATGATCTGGAAGTCACATCAGACTACAACAGACCACTCGTCTACTTCTGTTTTACCAGGTCCTTCCGGGACGATCGAGAGAATACGGTCCTAGATCTAAAGATTCTGTAACACTAGGCAACTGGGTCAACGGAATACCCTTTAGGGTACTCTCTAATCAAGAGATTTTCTCGGTTAACAAAGAAAGAGACACACCCTTATCGTCATTTACGTCAGTTCTATCGTTTACACAACGACACTGGTTTCCAGGGTTTGTAAGAACGGGAGAACTATCAGTTCCGACAGAAATATTGTCACAAAGAGTGACGGACTTCATCAATTCCTAATCACAATTTAACTCCTGACTATTTTGTCTAGTCAGTTGTTCCGTAACAATGTTTCACATTCCCCTCCCTCCGCCTATTCTTGAGTACTGAAGACATCCAACTATTAAACTTCTCCTCGAATTTCAGTCTTTCTACGAGTTAACAGTCAAAGGAAACAGCACTGACGGAAAGTAAAACCGAATAAAAAATTTTGTGTTCCAGAAAGATATGATCACAGGTTTATTGTGTCAATATTGTAAGTAACTCGACAATTTATTTATGGAGACTTTAAACATCTTTTACGTCCCAAAAAAAAGTTTTTAAATTTTCGTTTTTATTTGAGAAGGGGGGTGGTTGGTGAGGATAGGGTTTACTCATAATACCATATTATTTACAAAGTCGACTTTCATTTCAATGAGACTGACTTTACACGCATAACACACGTACACTCCCCTAACCCTTCCACTGACGGACAAGATCCTGAGGAACTTCGACTGAAATTTTTAAGGAACGGGTCATTTATTCTGTAATTTGACTCTTTATCCTTTTGACTCTTTATCCCAAAACCAAAACCGGGACAATGATTGAGTAATTGTCTGAACCCGTTCAGCGAACCGGAGAGACTCGAAGTAACGGAGTAGAGAACGTACTTACGTATTAATAAAAGGGATCTTCGAAACGAAATTCCTACTGTACGGTGATTCACGAAGCGTTTCCTTTTCTGACGTTCCTACGAAAAATGGAACTAGTATATCAGGGAGAACTGTGTTGGGGACGTTTCATTCATATCAACCACCTTTGATTACAACGTTAACTCACTAACTTTTAAAATTTGTAAATTTTTTTTAAAAATTCAAATTCACGAGTAATGAAATTTTTAATAGATCGTTTGTGAAAAGTAAAGTATGACACTCGAACCATATTCCTTGACTTTTTATGTAACATTGGGAACTGAAGTTTGAGTACATTAACACTCCCCTTGTCTGGTTTTTTTTTTTTTTTTGGGTGATACATTAGAAGGTTCATGTGTATCTCGATATATGTTACGTAATAACCTCTTGGGTTTAGACAGACCCACAACCCCATTGTACCCAAAACTCTTATAAAGTGTCTTTTATACTATAGACCAATCTTAGAACCGTCTACTCATCCCTATGGAGTCTACCTTCTCCAGTCTCCTCCCGTAAATTTCCGATCCCTTGTTGTATATGTTTCCGTGTCTCGTAATCTGTCCTACTCAATTACCCAAGTCCCTAGACACCCACTTAGTCGCACAAGTTTACGTCGTACGTAAATCCCCTCGTTCCTCTCATTACACCTTTCTCCGACCTCCGTGACCCTACCCGGTGTCGTCTTTTAGAGAACCTCCAGTTAAATTCCTTACACAGGAGAAAACACTTCTATTATCCCTCGATAACTTCTTACTTCTCGTTCTTTCACAAAGAGTTTCTAAAGACCAAATCTTTCCAGTTTACCTGTGATCACACTTTTCCCATCCTTTAGTATTACCTTATTTTTTGACTCGGTTTTACTCTGGTCCCTCCAACCTCTTTCTCCCTGTCTAAAGTCTTTATAAACTTTCCACCTGAGTCGTCATGAACTAACTAAACTAGACTCCCAACACCTTCCTCAACAGTTCCGAGTGAGGGTTCAAAGACCGAATCCACTGACCCATCCATTCACGGTGAGTGTTTCTGACCTTTCTTACCTCCTCCTTTAAACTTCCTCTAACACTTAACGAACCGAGAACTGAATGACTCAAACTCCAGGAATACCCGTGGGTCGAGTCTTACAAGTTGTCTTTTAACCTTTTATCCTGATTTCGACACCTCTAAGCCTTGTCTTCCATCTTTAACCTCTTAGTAGTCGTATATTCAAGAGTGTCGGACCTTTATCAACTCTTGTCGATTCGTCATCCACACGTTACTCCTCCCCCACTTTCGGTTTCTACTTTATGACCTCTTACTCTTGTCGTTCTTCATTAATGACCTCCGGGTTCTCTTCTTTGTCCCTTTACTTTCGGTTCCCTCTTCTCCTAAAGTTTCTTCCACACTGTTGAGCCCATCTACAACGTCCTTCAATACTTTCTAATCCTATCTCTTCACAACTGAACTCTGCCGTTTGTCCCTCCCCCACACTCCTTGGACTCCATCTCACTCCCACCCCTTCCGTCTCTGATCTAACGTCACACAACGCCTCATTACCGCCACACTACACACGTTTGTAGATTATTACTGTGGGGAAGTCATTTGAACTACTACTTACCTTCCTCCCGTTATTCAATTATCGATCTCTATTGAAGTCCCAGTTTACCTCCCATCAAAAATGAAAATAAAAAGTAAAACTTACTCTCTCTGTAAGGAAGAGACGGGAGAGGGAGAGAGGGAAGGTAGAAGGACGAGGAGGGGAAGAGGAGGACAGAGACTTTTTGGATTCCAAGTCTCTCTAGGTCGGTAAACGGTACCAATGTACAAAATATTCATAACGTATACGGTCGTCCTTCTTGGGTCACTGTCACCTCTCTGACTTTTATATTCTCTCCAATAAAAGTCAACTAGACAAAACACTCACACCTGAGTTGTTCTTCTCTATACGTTTTTACCGTTAGACTTCAAGGTTGGTCCAGGGACATGACTTTTAAACTATTCGATACTATACTGGTCTGATACTGACCAGTCCAGTATATTATCGATTAGAAGTAACTCGTCAATGATACACGCTTCATGACTCAATTCGCGTGAAATCGATGTAATTGTGTAAATTAACGGTTTTGTTGGGATACTCCATCCATGACAATCGTGAAAGTGACTTGTCTACACTTATAAACTTAGTCTCTCTCTAAGTCACTAAAAGAGTTCCGGTGAATCAACAACACACGACCTAGAAAGTCTCGGAAGTTTACTGAGGAATCTCCTCCTTTGACTAAGGATCCCACCACCAAATCAACGATTCAGTACAGACTGAGAACGCTGGGGTACCAGCCATCGGACGGTCCGAGGAGACAGGAGCCCTAAGAGGTCCGTTCTGACGACCTTACCCAACGGTAAAGGAAGAGGTCCCCTAGAAGCGCTGGGTCCCTGACTTGGGCCCAGAGGACGTAACGTCCGTCTACGAAATGTCTCGACGCTCCCTACGGTTCCCTCTACTTCAGTAAACAGGGTTCTTGAGTATAGATCACTCAATATTAAGTTCAGGGCCGAGACAGACCATGGTTTTGGTACGAGAAGTAGTGATGTGACAGTACTTACCTTCGATACTTTTATCTCTGATACACATGTAAAAAGATCTAGGTCGAGACATTCCGTTTTACAAGGGACTTGAACTATCATTTTTAACGGGAATAAGGTCCCTCGACTATCGTTCTCGTACAGGAAGGAACCATTACGTGGCGTGTCATACTGCGTCGGTCCCGTAAACGTCTTTCGGAGTGTCACTTTCCTCTCTGACTCTTTCCGTCTCGATGAGTCCACCCTGCCGTTGTCGACTCAGGAGTTCCCTGAAAAAGTCCACTGAAATACTATCCTCGACCTGAAACGAGAAGGCACTTCTCTTACGAGACGCTCGTTCTTTCGGAGACCAAGTCTACCGGAAGGAAGAGGACCGGATTCTAAACTATTGCTCGACAAGACTACAGTGGTCAGGTTCAAACATCTAACGTTTGAGATAGGATCTACATGTAGATAGGATCTACATATTACTTCACTCACACTTCGACCCTTCTCCGATTAGCGATAGGGAAGTTCCTACTGACCGAGAGGTCATCTTTGTCGTATAACTTACCCCTCTCCGTCCACCAACATGACGGTCTTAGGGACGAGGATATGAGCGATTAGTGACGGACTCAAAAGTAAGCCACGAACCAAAAACTTTGTATCGAACTATGATAAGAATAAACCGTACAATCATTACAAATTAGTCTAGTAATAGTAAGAAAAAAAAGTCATTACGGTAAATGCTTTAAAACTACAGAAGACATGAATCCAAGACAATATGGTTTCCTGGTCAAACTCATACACACACACGTACGTGCACACACACACATTTGAAATAGACCAAAATATTCAAGGGAAGGTTCACATAAAAAGACATTAGTTATCCAATTACCCTTCGTTTACTTATCTTGACACCATATATTATCTGGTGTACTCTTCAGTACGAAAGTAAGGTGTACATGTATGACTCGGAAGGATACATGGTCTCAGACACACCGAATTTATCGACATATTGTACAGGAGTGTCTCGAATAAGATGTAGAGAAGGTAACTCGTTCCCTATCATGATAGACCCGAGGTTTAGGGAGCCACCAAAGATACAAATGGACTAATAAGTAGTTGTTTCGTTGGATCCTTCTAGAAATTAGGGTTGTGTCACTTGAATTTACATTCTAAAACTGTCGGGGTTTACTGTTCTATAATTATTATTAATGGTGTAACTATTATCACTTGACTCTTACCTCTCTCCGTTCACCCCTGTGCATATTGCTAAGGGTCCTCCGTTATACAAGACCCGTTTCAACCCTATAAACGTACCGAGTCACCTCTCCCTTTTATTACAATTCTCAGTTGTAAAGTAGATCTTCACACAGTTAAGAAACCACTATCCACCCCCTTTTCCGAATACTCTTTTTCACTTTCCTTATGTAAAATAAGTGATGGAAAGAAGGACCCGAAGGGTCCACCAAGTCACCAATTTTTTTTTTAAGGTGGACGGTTCGTCCTCTATACTTAAGTTAGGGACCCAGCCCTTCTAGGGGGGCCTCTTCCTTTACCGTTGGGTGAAGTTATAAGAACAGACCCTTTAGGGTACCTGTCTCCTCGTACCACCCAATGTCAGATGCCTCAACGTTTCTCAACCTGTGATGAATCGTTGACTTTGTTGTCGTTGGAAAGAAGGTGTATCTTTTAAAATTTTTATATATACTGACACTTTAAACCTTATCGTTCTCCAGGACGAACGATCACCTAACTCTCCTTTCTCCTTCTGTCTGGTGACCGAAAAGTTTCTCGTCGGGTTTGACTTGTCCTCTACTTCCACGACTATCGGAATTATTGTTGTCCTTTTTATTTCGGGAAAAGACCTTTTTATACGCATATTTTATAAATTGACTGTAATTTATAATTGTCACTTAATTACTTTTGTGTTTTGTGAAATAAATACATCCTTCAAACAAGGGGAAATTTTTTATACGACAAAATTTTGATTTTTAATAAAGTATGTACTAGGTCCGTCTTTCATCGCACCTAGAGATCGTCACTCATAACCTTTTTACTCCCATCTATCTTCTCTGGAGGTTTACTCAGAGTAATAACAGAGGACGGTTAAGTGACATACTTCCCAGTTTCAAGTTCTTAAGATGCTAACTTACCTAACGATTCACAGTCTGGGTCACTCTGGGTCGTGGGGGGGAGCGGGGGTATAAACACACCCTTCCCACTCCTTTTACTTTCGGTAAACGTGGACTAAGACTGTGGGACACAGAGGGAAGAGGTGAACAGTCGAGGCTACCCCTCCCTGTCATGGAAGGTGGACCGTAACGGAGACTCGACGAAACACCTGAGGAAACCCGATAATACAACCAACCATGAAACCGAAGAAACCGAGGGTCGTGGTCGACTACGGGACTCGACTCAGGGTCAACCCGTCCGAGATAACGAGTCACGACATCGACAGAGGTCCCGTAACAAGAACTCTGAAGGTTGTCCCGTCTAAACACGTCAACCGGGTAGACCTGTTCTAGATGTTGTTCATCTCGAGACACGTTATCCGAGTAGAGGTATCAGGTGGGGGGTGATGGGGGCGGAAGCCCGACGTCATCGGACTGTGGGGTCGGACTGGTACCTCTCATAGTTTCTCTATGAGAGACGAGGAAAGTTTCCCCATAACGAACACCGGAGAGTAACTAACCGTGATGGACCCGTCTTTACCCTTTTGTCCCTAAGAGACGGGGGAGTTAAATTAGAGGAAAGAATTGGGTCAGGAAATCAAACCTTAACGGAACCGGTGGTATTAATTATAAAAGTTATTCTAATTAAAGAACTGGTCGATAGGACCAGTCGGGTCTTACGAGCGGTGTTTCGGTTCTCTGTTCTCCTCATAGAGGTGTTTCTCGTCTCCCGTCTGTTCGAGTTACCCCTTTTCCCCCTTTCTTTCGACTCGAGAACCAAACAGACATCCTAGACGAAACCAGTAACCTAAATAACTGAAAGTTAAAACTTGTGGACAAAAATTACTTCCCACTTTCCTCCTTCACTTTCCCTCCCTCCTTCTATACCCCGTTCCCTCTCTGTCTCTCTCTCTCTCTCTGAGTTGAATGTATCAATCAATAAGATCTAAGTCTCTTTTTCTGTTCTACAAATTCTCTAACTAGTGAAGACAGAAGGTCGACAAATCGGGACGTAAAATTAGAAGGAAAAATGTCAAGAAGGGTCAACCTAGTAAAGTTTCCTGAGTCTCATTGTCCGGGCACGAAGGGGCACAGGGTCACAGTCCGGACTCTACTCGGGAAGGTGTGAGGAAGATAAGACTATAAAAACCCATCGAAGTTGACTGACGAGGTGGAGGAGTCACACCTTTCTCTTCCCTTTACTCTTCCTAATTCTTTATGTAGGTTTAATACCAAAAGATTGAAGCTGTTGAGGTAGGACTCGAACCGGTTCAGTTACAAACAGGTCCTATCCCTAGGAGATATATGTATCAAGGAAGGGTCCTCGGAACATCCGGCGAAATAGGACCCGTTCCAACGTACCATAATAATAAACGAGTGACTATACTCCACTTCCTCGTTCAACCTTTACTCTCCAGGACCCTTTATCTGAAATCTCTTTTCTTCTTTGCTTTTCAGGTCCGTTGTCTTCTGAGAGACTCCTATCATAAGATTAGGAGGATCCGGGATGGTGGAATCCGAGTGAAAAGAACTTTCGAAATATCGTAGTGGTTCATTGAAAGATTTTCTGATTCGTAGAAAGAGAAAAGTATGAGGTGTCGTCAGTTTGTGTGGGAAGGTACTACGATCGATCAATCCCTTATGTTATTTATAAAGACTCTAGTCCTTTAAACCCATCTAGACCTTTCCACCAGAAAGACTCTCAGGTTCTAAGGACTGGGGTAAAATTGTCACAACTCCAAGTTCCTTTGAACTTCTGGAGAGACAACCCAACATATCGTTGTGGGATGGGGTCACATCGACTACTGACAAGGTTCGACTCATCACCCCTTAGACAGGGGAACGGAAGGAGGGTCCCAGTTCCTTTGTACTGATTCAGTGTGTCCCGTCGTGAACCCCTACCCTTTCTAAGGACAAACTGGGCACCATCCTCCCTGTCTCCAGTACCATTTCCAGTCTGAAAACCATCCTCCACCGTCCCGTTTCTAACCACGTCCAATTCTACTGTTTACGGTCTTAGATCATCGTCACAAGACTTATAGGAGATGGCCTCTTGACTTTCTGTCTCTTCGAGGTCAGTCCCAATAGGACCGGTGTTCTTCGGTTTGGAATGAAAGTACTCTTTACCCCATCATACGTCTTTTAGACCTACTTCTCTCCACTCGGTAGAAAGATTCATGTCGGTGGTAACCGTGGAACGTAACATCGAGGTGTTTCGAAACCCTAACCGACAACTTCAAGACTCACCCTCTAGTCCTTCCTCGACGGGTTCGGGAACTACCTTAGATGACCTCTCCCTTTCGGGTGTTCCCCTTTCGTCCTTCGGTTGTTGACCTGAGAATTCGAGGATAAGTGTCACGGACCACCTATAGAAGACTGGCATCGTGAAATATCTGTTGGGTCATCTTCTACAACTTCTACTCCTTTCACTTTCCCTTCTGTCGAGCCCTTTACCACAGTTAGGAGAACCGGACCAGGTGCATCTCAAAAGCGTACCAAAGAGGAAGGGAATCTGCACCCCGACCTCCAACCCCCGATATTTACGGTCTTGGAAGGTAACCTGGAGGTAGGGAACGGACGTCCGTCACCGGGTCCGGTATCGGTGCCTTTATTTTCGCTGAAAGTGCCTACTATAGAAGGAGGACCTTAATGTGCCTTCTTTTCCGTCTTAAACTCCAGTGTCAAGATTTCATCTTCTTATCTCTGGTGTGGTGTGTTCATAGAGTCCGCTACGATACGTCCGTCCCATCCACCCGTGTGTCCGAGTCGCGCACGAAAAAATACCAGTGTCTTGATGAGTGTTCTAGCTACATGTGATTCGTCGATATGCACCGTGCATACCATATACAAATACTAAGATAAACGTCTATTCGGAACTCGACGGAAAAATTTTACGTATTGTAGTAAATCTCGGCAGATGTTGGGTCCTTTCACGGTTGAGTGACACTCTCCGTGTAGAGTTACAGTTCAATAGAGACTGACCATTATTTGTCTTATTTGTCTTGTTACTTTGGAAATCTTTCGTGTCGACTCTATCACTCTGAACCTTTGAACTGAAACTACTGAAGGGTTTCGACGTCTTAATAAAGAGGAACATGTATCATAGAAAATTTTTTACAAATAGAGACTTTTAAGGTTTTCAAAATTTATTGGATCACCCAATAGGCTTAATCCCATTTCGACTAATACGAGAACGTCTACACACATGAAGATCCCATTGTAAATAATGGGTTGTGTGTAAGGTAAGTACACGTCAAGCACTTAAGACTACTTGTGTAATTGTGACTTCTCCATTTAAAATAGATTCGTAATTCATTACGTCGTCTGGTGTGTTTCAAGTAAACAGGTTATTTTTACTGTTGACTGTTGTAATTCATCGATGTTGTGTCGACCCTCAGTCCTCCATTCCGGTCTTTCTATCCACTTATCTCTGGATCTCTCTCTACGTCTCCCTCTTTGTCTCCTTTTTCTTCTCTCTCTCTTGGTTTCGGGGACTCACTAGTTATCTTGAAATGAGTATATTCTCAGAAAGTCCCGGATTGAGTCTCGGATAAATAACAACCAAAGATATGTTGGAGTTGGACGGGGTAAAACAGAGGAAGATTTCTTGTGTGACGGTAGTGTTCACCACCAAGTGTTGGACCTTTAATCTGTATCCTGTCCATTCATATATGATGTTGGATCCTTATGAAGTAAGTCTCTACCAATATTAAAAAATTTCATAGTTACAAATATCGTCATTTTCGAAGTCGATACATTCTTTATTGGAGAACACCCTACTATGGTTGATAGAAGAGTCAAACGGGCCTTGACTCCGGAAGGACTATGAATCCTGAAAGTCATGATTTGTCTTATTCCGTGTACAGATATGACTTACCTATACTGTCTATACGTATTTTACATCTGTTTCATATGAAGTGTGTACGATACGTCAATCTTCCTGTAGAATCCCAGAAATAGGACCCTGGAGATATTAATATCATTGGGTAAAGTTTTACCGAAGGAGTTACTCTACAACCACACCAACCGGGGTAATTAGGAACTAATACTATTGCGATCTTCCGGACCGGACAGTGACCCGTAGTCTCCACCTGTTCGAGTCCAGTCTCTAAACAGTTGTCTAGGATAGAGAAAGAGACGGACGACGTCCGAGTATGCACCCTTTCCTGTAGTCAGACCGAGTGACGACACAGGGGTCACGGATCGTGTCACGACCGTAGACTATCCGTGGGTCATCTATAATCAACTTACTTACTTACCTGACTACTCGGTGTGCGCCTTATGTCCTGTCCCTTACCGAAACAAGAGTACTTCGGTCGTAGGAGAGTCCTAGAGTTTGACTTCTCAGATGAATCTTCTCTTAGAATCGATGTCTCACGGACCGTCTTTTTTTGTTAACGAAGAACGGGGTGGAGACGTGTTACCGGACTCCGGGGAATTTTTCTTACCGTAGCAACCGTATCCCTTTCCATAGAGATTCAGACGGGTGGTCTCTCGGAACGATGGGTTAGGAACTAAAACGGTCGGAGACACTTCTCTCAACATGTACACACGCACGTACGATTTAGTGAAACGTTGGGATACCTGACATCGGGTGGTCCGAGGAGACACGTACCCTAAGAGATCCGTTCTTATGACCTCACCCATCGGTAAGGGAGGAGGTCCCCTAGAAGAGGTGGGTCCCGAACTTGGACGCAGAGGACACTGATGACGTATCGTCCACCCTAAGAAATGGGGACTCGGTAGTCCCTTCGGGACATGTGCACATCCGGTCTTCGTTAAGTGGGAACACCACCACGAAACCGGGACTCAACAACACTACCCCTCTGGAGTCGAGAAAGCAGATTCAAGAAATATGTCGGATAGTGGTATCCGGAGCCGAGTGGAGTGGACATAAGACATGAAGTAAATGTGTGACAAAGAAGTACTGTCCAACACGACCTAGGTAAAATGTCTACTTCTTGGTCTCCATTTGTTTTATAGTGGGTTCATTCACTTTTTACAGGGAACCTGACGTTCCTCTAGTTTGGTCAGGTAGGATTTCCTTTAGTCAGGACTTATAAGTGACTTTCCTGACTACGACTTCGACTTTGAGGTTATGAAACCGGTGGACTACGTTACTTGACTGAGGAACCTTTTGTGGGACTACGACCCTTTCTGACTTCCGTCCTCCTCTTCCCCTGTTGTCTCCTACTCTACCAACCTACCGTAGTGACTGAGTTACCTGTAATCAAACTCATTCGAGGTCCTCAACCACTACCTGTCCCTTCGGACCACACGACGTCAGGTACCCTAGCGTCTCAGTCTGTACTGACTCACTGACTTGACTTCACTTTTTACTCCCTCATTTATTTTGCTTCAAAAGAAAACGAAAGGTCAAGTCTCAGGGAGTCTGAGGGACAAGGGGTAACGAGTAGGATTAGGGACATCCAGAGGTCGATCTCCTATGTTCGTACCTTACATAAACAAACGTTTTTCGAAACTTTCTCTTTCAATTTAGGTTGAAAACGATGAAGACAAAGATATCTAGATTAATAAAAGGGAAAATAGGTTAGTGTCATTTGGATTTCTCTTAATAAACCTTGATAAAAAGTTCGACCTTTTTCGATAAAGGGTGTCTTCTCCTTTTTTTTACAGGTTATCATATTCAGTGGGACCCGAAATTTTTTTAAAAAAAATTGTATAACATCAACCCCATCGTTTCTACTCACCTGATTTTAAGTTCCCACTCCCAGGACTTAAACCCATAACGAATAAATCCGGTTTAAGTCTCCCCACACGCACAAACACACACACAACCCCTCCCTGTCACCTCTCAATTTGAGGTGAAACACCGACAGTGCGAAGGGTCCACCGCGATCACCATTTCTTAGACGGAGGGTCCCGTCCTCTGTGTTCTCTGTGCCAACCTACCTAGGGACCCAGTCTTTCTAGGGGAACCTCTTCCTTTACCGTTGGGTGAGGTCATAAGAACGGACCCTTTAGGGTGCCTGTCTTCTCGGACCGTCCGACGTCAGGTATCCCAGTGTTTCTCAGCCTGTACTGTCGTGTAATTCGTATGAACGCCGAAGGTGTCGACAACTCTACCTCGTAAAAACACCGTCTACAGATATCCCCTCCTCCCGACCCCCTGATCTCTCCTTTCTATAAGGTTTTAGTTCACCCCTACCCTTACATGTCACACCCTCTACTCGACACTTCTACCCTTCCTACCTAGCTATAACTCACTAAAATAACTTCACTTCTCTCCTCTAACCTCTTACCCCTTCCCAGGACCCTCTACCCTTCTCCGTTCGTCCCAAGACCCTGGTTCAAGGACTCTCCTGACCCCTCATAAAATTTAATGAAGGTAAAGAGTTCAATAAGACAACTATTACCATTCCGAAAAAGGAAACAGGTAGAACTTTCTCTCGGGAACGGTTGTTCAGACGTTTCTAACCACCTGACCTAAGACACCGACGACACAGGTCTTGGTTCACGGTCCCGGACAACTCCAGTCTTTTTTACTGTTTGTCTGGGAAGACACACTCCGAAGATCTGATCGATCCTTCTGTTTCGTCTTTACAGATCCTTTTTTTATTCGATAGAATCTGACACTGTACCTTCCTCTGGTGATGTTTCACGTTTACCTACCAACTCTAAACCCTAAACTCTTCTTGTCCTACTTCCGACCTCGAACTACTTGTCGACCGACTGAAGACCTTATGAGGATTGAACGAGAACCGATTCCCTAGGAACTTTTAGGATACCTCAGAGAGAGAGGGAATTCTCTCGAAAAGAATCTGACTTTTAGTGAAGAGATCGACCTTATCGTCCCAGGTCTCTCTCCAAGATCTTTACTTAGTTGGGACATAATTCAAAAAGTCGGACGAGTCACTGGAGGTCCTAAACCGATGTAAAGAGGACCCTATCGTTACTGACATCCTTTGAGTTTTTCCCTGTCTTGATTACTAAGTCCATTACCAAAAGTCCAAAATAGATGTAATTAGTTTTCGGACCCGGTGAAATTCCGTCCTAGGTCCACGGATTCGTCCCGGGTCCGACGACAGTATTGATACAGTATTAACTCGTGACTAATACTACCCGAAGTAATACTGTAGTCCTAGTGGGACATATACTGGTCCTCCCCTATCCGACACCCGTCAACCTCCAACCTCTCCACGTCCCTTCCTCCACCCAGTTCACAGTGGGACCTCATCGAGATGTCGTTGACGTCGGCAGAAGACAATGGTCCTGTGGACATCTCCGTTAGATCGACCCTTTTCTTCAGACCTTGCCCAACCGTCTGACAAGAAAAGATTCCATTCGTACCTCTTCCGTGGTTCTAATTTTGGGGATACTTCTATTCTAAACCCACGGAGACCCGTCCAAACTGTGTCGATTTCTCCACCCTCGTCAATTGAATCTTTTCCCATGTAGACGAAAGGAACGGGAAGACGGTTCCGGTATACAAAAAGGGGGCTCGGAGACGGATCCTACGACGACGATTCAGCGAAGTCATCACAGGCTGAGACACGCTTGGGTATCTGCCGTCGGGTGGTCCGAGGGGGCAGGGACCCTAAGAGGTCCGTTCTTGTGACCTCACCCAACGGTAAAGGAAGAGGTTACGAACTTTCACTTTTCACTTTCACTTCAGCGAGTCAGCACAGGCTGAGAATCGCTGGGGTACCTGACGTCGGATGGTCCGAGGAGGCAGGTACCCTAAAAGGTCCGTTCTCATGACCTCACCCCACGGTAGCGGAAGAGGATCCTCTCCTTTCCGAAAATCCTGAGAACGAGCCAGGATGAGTTCCTCCACGTCAACACCTAGTGAGGTGATCTCCCGCACGAAGGGTCCGGCGTTGAGTTCGTGACTTCGGCCCCTTTTTTAACTATTTAAGGCTGCTTGGTGATCTACTCTGTTCTTGGGACGGGAGTCGTCTTTCCCTGGAATCGTTCCTTGTACTTTAGGGCCTCCATCGAAAACTCTATAAAAATCACGTCTGTATACCATTCCCGTGAGGTCCTCGTCGACTTTACCCTCCACCCCGACAATCCTTCTCTCTTCTTGGAATCACAATCTCACCGGGGTTGTTCGATCTCGGTCAAGCGAATCTATCTAGCAACAAAGCAAAGGGGTGGGTCTCTAGTACACACGAAATCACGGAGGTCTAATCCGTCATTTGTCCCTCAACCTCGAGTCCTATACGGTCTTGAGACACACAGACTACTAATTCACTTCGAATACATCGAGTCGTTTCCGAAAATCAAAACGAGTATTAACCCGTGAAGGAAGACACTGTCACCGAGTCCGTGAAGACAACAGTACTGTCGCATGGATCGTGGATGACAGACCCGTTACCCCACCTCCCCCCCCTCCTACGTGGCGGAGACAACAGTACTCCTGTTCTAGGGATGAGACGAAGGGGTCCACTAGTGTTTGTTCTTGTCCTCTTTTATTGTTCAGTACGGATTGTTTAGACTACGTGGGTTACCTCTGGTTCCGCTTCTTTACTTTCTCGGTCTTCTACGTTCACCATCACAAAGTTAAGGTCCAATCAATACAACCCCTGGGAAAATATTACGAGGGGATCTTTCCGTGGTTACGGACTGAACTTAGAATTGGTGGTTAGTCATATCCTGTTGGACCCCATGGAAGGAGGACCCACCCTCCTCTCAGTCCTCGTTGGTGATGATTAAGAGTTTCGTTAGAGCACCATTCAGTCAGTTATTCCAAGATTATAACCGATTATATAAACGTCACGAATGATACGTCCTCTTAGACGGGTACGGGAATTAAATGAGACGATCTGCTTACAGGGTAACCTGTCTATTTCTTTACCTTAGTTTTTCCAATTTCATGAATCGAATAAACACTGGTCGGACCCTGATCTTAGGTCCCAAGGACTGACGGACAGATCAGGAACGTCAGATCTGACTCAGAACCAAACCCCTCCTCATCATCCTTCCTTCCTCAGGTTTCGTCTTTCCTTCACCCGAGGAGGGATCAATACGAGTGGTACGCCACCGCGGAGACGGAAGAAGCTTCAGCTTACTTAAGGAATACGACTGCTCTCTGCTTTAACTGTCGTCGCATAAGGTCGTCCCGTCGCTTGTGTTTCTCGTCCGTGTGCCGGTAGGTCTACAGCTAGCGGAAGTGCATCCTGTGGACGTTGTAGGTAGTCACCTTCTCAGTTGGAAGGAGCTCAAGAAAGTGCCGGAGAAAGCACCTAATGGTCGGACGTAGTTGACGGACGATAAGACGTCGAAATAGCACTGAAAGAAGAGCACAAATTTCTTCGAAAGGAACTATACAAGGTAATAGACTTCCTGACACAGTTTTGGTAGTTTGATGGGCAATACGAAGTGGGGAGACGGGAGAAGTGGGAGGTGAAGGTCGATGAAAAGGAAGGACATGGAAAAAAGGAAGGAAAGAAAGAGGAAAAACTTAAAGACGAAGACGAAGAATAACAGGAAAAGTAAGAATAGTAAAAGACTAAGAAAAGAAACTTATTTTTCGTTACTTGTACTCACGACCTAAAGAAACAGAAGACAAGAGAGGATCCTATTGTGTCGACACCACCATTAACCCGTCCCACACAATAAGTGTTCACTCTGTATACTCCTGTAAGCTCCGGTTCTTCCCCTTTCAGAATCGGTTCTAATGGGTCACTCTTCTACCGTGATCCCGAATCCCTAAGACCCGTAGTTAAGTCGCTACGACACTTAATGGATCCAACGTCAGAGTTATGGTCTGACACTCAAGGAAGGAAAGGAAGGAGGTACAGATAAGAAGGAGACTGTGATACGAAAAAGGGACGGTGAGAAACGTTCTCTGTGACCACTCCTAAACTTTACTCACCTCTCGTCCCCGGAGTAGAGAGTATTACTTCTCGTCTTGTCCCATCCCTAGGGTTACCCCACGTGGTAGGTGGGGGACGATACCTACGAAGACAGTAAAGCTCTTACGACCGAAGACGGACAGGTCAGGGATCACCAGAGGAAATGATGGACGGAACCATCGAAAGTCCATGGTAGTCGGGAGACATAGGTACCTAAGACGTAAACTCCTATGTCTCCGGTTTACATTCCCTGAACTCGTAGACGACTAACCCCATAGACGTTCCTTAGGACCTTCGTTAGGGGGTTCCCGTGAACTCTCCATTGACATGAAAAGAGAGGGTAAAGGAAACACTTCTAATTTACGAGTGAAGAGAACTTTGTCCCAACACCGACCCACCCTGGTCTCCCCTCCCGTCTTGAGTCCAAATACTTCAGGAAGGTGAAGGAGTTAGTCTAGTGGAGGAATGTTTCAAAACTCACCGATTCGAGTGGAATACCCCGGGGGGGTCGTCCTCATCCTAAGTACTGTCCGTTGAAGAAAGTGGTCGGAGACGATACAACCTGTAACTCCTACGACGTGTGAGGTCCATTCCTCGTCCAGAGTGTTCTCTTTAGAAGGTGGAGTCATCGAGAATTAGTCCCGACTGGGGGTGTTTGTAGAAGGGGAGGGGGGGGGGCGGTGGTCCCCGTAAATCTTTACAGATCTCTGTAAAAACCAGTGTGTCAAAATCCCACCACGATCGTTGACCGAAGATCTCCGGTCCCTACGACAATTATAGGATGTCACGTGTCTTGTGGTGGGGAGGGGGGCGGTTGAGTGTGTTGTTTCTTTTTACTAGAGTTGGTTTGACTACTATCACGATTCTACCTCTTTGAGACGAGATAAAGAAAATCCGGTTAAGATAACTCTCCTATCACCACCCAACGATCCGTTGGAACTAATTCGTAGGGAACCACAAAGGTGAAACGGTGGATGTTTCTCCCGGAGGATAAAGTAAATGGTAGAGGGTCAGGGTGACACGGGGGTCCCTATTCATTCACGATACTTTTAGGTGTTACTCCATTACTGTCCCCTCCAGGTACTTCCTGAAACCTAGTAGTTTTCTTTTCCTGTGGAATTCTCCGTTCTTCTTTTAGAACAATTGTTATTCACAGTTGTTACATGGAATTTATAGAGACCTTTAGTAGGTGAGTGATAGGACTGAGTAGACTTCCTACCGTTGTCGAAGGATTTGTTAGAGGGACGTAGAGACGACCGGTGAATGTTAGACAAGAAGTTTGTTGTCGGTCTTAAAACAAAAGTTTTACATTCAAACTAGTATAGTGAGGAGACGAATGTTGGGAAGTCACCAGGAGGTGAGAGGAAGACTATATCCGTCACGAGGGAAACCGTACCGTGAATCGGGGGCGGATGAAGAAGTCGAAGTGGAACAGGGAACGTTAGATATTGGGACGGTACGACTAGCTAAAGTCAACAGAGGGTTCCCTTAGTAGAGAAACATAGAGAGGAAGTGGAACTACTAAAAATGAATTTACAGGTGAAATCTATGGTATAGGAGACCCTTCAGAAGGGATTAGTAGGGCCAGACCCAACTAACGGGGATGACCTACTCGAGTCCAATGGACGTGGACTCGTGGGTAGTTTATCTGGACCGAGAAAGGAGGTGATCTACCATTCGAGAAGTCACCGTTCCTGATAACAATAGTACAAGCGACAAGATAGAGGTCACGGAACGATTCTCAGACCGTATATCATTCATCGAAAACTTAATTACTTCTCCACCTACCTCATAAACAGAGACGATCAAGACAAACGGGAGAATCGGAAGAAACAATGATGGACGGGGTTCTCGACACCCGGTAAATCTACTGTCCTCTAACTTTCTTAACCCAAGGAGGAGGGACAAAGTTGAAATCCAGATTAGACAGTCAGAGATCAGCTTTGAAGTAATTTTGGAAGGTAATATGTGACTTGGTTGACCTTCAACATATCTAGTTCTCGGGCCGTTTCTCTGTTACTACCCACGGAAACCCTCGGGATCGGGAGTATTTCCGTTTCTACCTCACCGAAGGTCATCGTACCCTTTGCCGGTAGGGTCAACTCAAGGGAATGTTTCACTGGGAGCCGACGAGAGTAGGACCTGTGATCTTATCATAACCCCCACTCTAACGACAACGAAAGTTTTCGGGGACTAGACCGGGGTGTAAAAGGGAACCCCGAGGGTACTTTAGATTACAACGTGTTTGAGTTCTCACTCGTCTTCGAGAGACTGAATCAGGGAACGAGACGCCCCGACCGGTTACTTTGAAAAAATCAAGTCCCAGATACGGACGTATGAAACGATAACCGGTTACTTCGGTTCTTTTCCAGTAGTTGTATCTCTTGTCTGAATACCAACGGTTTTCCCTCCGCCACCCCATCCCTTCCTGACCCTCAAACCCTAATCACCTATGTTTGTCCATATATATCGTACCTATTTTTTGTTCTAGGATGACATATCATGTCCCTTGGTATAAATCATAGGACACTATTTGGTATTACCTTTTCTTATACTTTTTCTTACAGATATACATATTGGATCAGCGAAACGTCATGTCGTCCCCAACCGTGTTGTGACATTTAGTTGATATGAAGTTAATATATACATATTTCTTTTCCAGTAGTTTTAGACTACTCCTCTATGGTTTATGGTGTGGGGGGGGTTTTGGTTTGGTTTGGTTTGTTAGGAGGTTATTTCATGTAAGAAAGATATACTCTTTTGTCTTACTAAGGACCCTCGTCTACCTACCACAAACGAGTGTCCTCCCCTGACCTCTTTCCTCAAGAGAGTCGTTCTTATTCCGTATGTGACTTCGTTGAGGGACTCAATCTCCTCTTAGAGGAATATACCGTCGTCGTTATTTGATCCCGTCCCAAGAATCCAGACTTGATGAAAAGAAGGAGAGCAGAAGTACGTCCCGGTGATGGTGTCGGAGTAGACCGGGACGTCGGAAGTGGATTCGAGTCAGACGGAGAGTGTCGAAGAAGTTATAGGAACGGTAAATCCTTTGTGTGAATGTCCGGATGGAGTCTCTACAACACCGAAACTTAAGGTCTAGTGCTGTTATTTCGTTTAGCGTGTTTAGAAAACCAAAGGGTCACGTACACTTTCAATGTTATGTGACATCAGATCATTCGCACGTTATTGTAATACAGATTTTTCTGATATACATATGGAATTAAATTTGTATGAAATAACGATTTTTCTACGATTGGTAGTAGACTGTTGAGTCCCAACGGTGTTTGGAAGTTAAACACCCCCTTTTTTTCGTCTATACGTTTCGTGTTATTTTACTTCACGTTATTTTACTCCACACGAACATATCCTTTAATAGAGACTGTTGAAAGGGACACTGCGCTAGGATTAGAGTCGAAACAGTGACAGACAGGGATCTCCTTGAATCCTAGTAGAGTTTCCAAAGGACCACTAAGTTTTTATTAACTCTCGTGATGGGTCAGGAAAGGTGGATCTGGGGATTATTAATGTTGTTATTGATTGTAAATAACTCACTAATAATACACGGTTTGTGGTAAGAGAGACAATTATGTAATAGCATATATAAAGAACGTTATTGGGATACCTTCTCCATTATAAGGGTGCAATGTCCACTCTTCTGACTCTTCCTTAAATAGACTCTAGTGGTAATCATTTACTACTCCGACCCTGAAGTTATTTTTAGATAGACAGATTTTTGTTTGTTTGTTTGTTTTTTTGATGGACAGAGATTAGAGGACGAGAATTGTTGATAACGGGGTGGTGGAGTCATATATCCTTTAAACATTTAAGTAGACTCACAGGTCTAGTGGGGGACAAATTCAGGGGTCATTTTCAGAAGAATCCTTATTTGTGACCCTCTATACTCTAGTGTCCCGGACCAAAGGTTGTTTTGTCTCGTTCTCCCTTATACAAGTGATATTCTCGGTATTTTTGACACAACAAAACGAAAGGTAATAAAGAGGTACCGTATCATGTTACGGACCATGTGTCATACACGAGTTGTTTATAAATGACTTACTTACTTAATCGAACGAGGGACTAGCAGAGTCTCGGAACGACTGAAATTCCTGTAACTCCACTACTGGAGATTTAAGACAAGCACTTCTGTACTCCGTCCCTTTTGGACCCAGATCAGGGTAGTCGTATTTAGAGAGACACAGTAGTTTTATAGTGGACCGGGATCTTTTAGACACAGGTGACTGAAATTAACGATAAACGACGGAGTTTCAAATGAGTGGGGATTTCTTCCCTGTAGCAGAGATCTCGAGAAGCACTATCATAGACTAAAGACTGTATCGCTCTTTGTCTGCAGTTAAATTTTAGGAACATAAAGAAACTAACAAGGAACACTTCGTACTGGAACTCTTTCAGTAAGATAGAGAGATCCGACATTATGGGAGTAGACACGGTACTCCTTTACCCCGAAAGATGAACGACTCCCAGAAAACTAGAACCTGTACGATCATAAAGGACTACTTTCAGTTTCAGTCGTGACAGGTGAGTAAGGGATCGGTCTGTCGTAGACGTTGGGGTCAGAGGTGTGACAAACGTTACAATAATCGTCACACAAGGTCCCTTTCTCTTACGTCCTGTGGACGAGAACGAACTACCGAGAAGAGATGAAATTTAGGTTCCTTTTATCAGTCACCCTCCCTTACCGCCTTACTTACCCTTTACCCCTCGAGACACCGTTCGTTCCAGGGACCGTACAGAGAAGTGGAATCCGTTTCTCCGGGCCCTCGGTCTCGAGACTCAACAGTACCACTCGTGTCACCACTACGGATCCGGGTGAGCCCGTCCCCGTCGTAGGTACAACTAGGTCTTCCTCTGGGTCCTGTCCTACTGCTACTCATCCGACCCCTATATGTAGACTTAGTCTATCATCGGGTAGACAGCAAGGTCCACTTTGAAATGGAGCTACGTCCACTTAAAGGGACGTTCCTTTCTCCACTCCACAGTCCGGCGTCCAGGGGTCGGTCGTCGACTTTGACTCTCCGTCCTCATCCCGTCGAGATAGAGACATCTGGTCGGAGACCCGTGGATTCGACCCAGTTATTAACTCGGAAAGTTTTACCAGGGTCCAGGGTCTACATACAAAACTACTTCGAGAGTCTCATCGGTTGTCTCTGGACTGGAGAACGAGGTTCGTGAAATCAACGGTCGTCTTCCGGAAGGGGACTTTCTCCTAATTTTCACCCTCCTGAGGTTTCGGTCCGACATACCCAAATTGAGGACTTCGAAGACGAGTGATTGACACGCTGGAGTCCACTTTGTGGCTTCGAAAATTTCAAAGTCAAAGGAACAGATATTTGATCTTATTGTTGTTATAGGTAAGGTAGTGACCCGTTAACATCCTTAATTCAATCTACTACGTAAAGTCCACAACTTATGCATCCGTCGACCATGATAAGAGTACTAATTGTTTCGCTACTCGGATCTGAGGTGAGGTTAGAGTCGTAGGAACGACCACACAGGACTTTGGGAACTTCGAGAGGTCGTTACTAAGTGACTCTATTTGTGACGGACACAGAATTCGTTCATTCTTCTCGACCTATCGTTTATAGACCTTTGTTGCAGGTTGTCTCTGGTCGAGACCTGTCACCCGTCGTTCAAGGGTCTGTCGTAATCCGTCGTCGCAGGATAAGGTGGTTGTTTTTCACACAACCGGGGCCCGTGTGCATGGTTACGAGAGGAGGAGGAGACTGTCAGTGGAAGTGAAATGGGACGAAGGGTTCGGGGTTCCGATTCTTTTGTGATCGAGTCTCGAAGGGGACCGTCATCTACGAATCCTATTGGTTCCGTTTTTCGTCTGCTATGCATATAACAAGAAAGTAACACCGGGTCAGAACGACAATCGTCCGGACAGACTAAGGAGTTCCAATCACTAAAGTAGTCACTGACTGATTCTGAAACAGCACGCACACTACGACACTAGAGGGTGACAACGGACTCAGGTGGAGTGAAGTAGGGTGGGGTCCGAAGATCGGTACTTTACAAAAACCATAGGTATAAAAGAAAGAAAAAAAAAAAAGAAAAACTACTATCGCCAAAACAAAAGGTACTGTTTTAATTGTGAACAAATCGTATCTTTTTTACACTCTACATCTCTCCCTTATTATTATAAGTATTTGACTGTAAATAGTTCGGGGACGATTCACGGGACTGAAATATATCAAATAGAGTAAATTTGGGGTATCGTTGAGAAACCCCGTCCATTTTACTAATAAAGGGTAAAATGTCCATCCCTATGCCTTCGAGGAAACTCTAATACAAAGGACTCCCAAGGGTTTATCATTTATCACACCGGTCTTAAGTTTGAGTCGAGATAGACTAAGGTTTCAAGAACGAGAATAGTGTGACGAAGTCTTTGTGAACCACGATAAAAGAAGGTCCTAAAATTTTGTTTACGAAAACCAAACAAAGAAAGTGGTGTGATCTTAGTAAGACACATATGTTGAAACTTAGAATTGGAAAAGGTGAACATAAAAGGTTACAACTATATTCGTGGAACGTTCGTAGGAAAATCTGGAGACCTATTATAGGGTCGTTCGTCTACACGATACATTAAATAAATTGAAGACGGGATAACCATCTATAATTCTCGTCAAGACTCAAAAACGGTCATATTTGTTACTGGGTCCTCGGGAGAACCCCAGATTTCAGTTATACTAAAAAACCTTATAAAGGAATTTTATTTAAGGTTCCTCACCTTAAGGACCTAGTTATCCATTCCTTTTTTAAATCCAAGGTCTGATTTCAAAGAATCACACGGGGGACCTGGTGCACGTAGTCTGAGGAGTCCTCAGCACAAGTTTACGTCTAAAGACCCGTAGTGAGGTTCGTGTACATTAGTCTTAGAGACTCTCCATCTTGGGTCCTTAGTTATAAAATTGTCCGAGGGGTCCCTTTATACTACGTGTCGTTTTAAACTTTTGGTATTCAGATATATGTTTAACAGTCCAAAAAAAAGGACTTTTTCAAATGTGGTTAAAGGTGGGGGTGGTCGTAAAAGATTCAAGTTACCGAGTAAGGAGAGGGGTTGATAGACGTGGGGATGTATGTGTTTGTGTATAGGTATCCGAACGTGGGTTTCGTATAGTCGTGTGGTAACCTCCCTGGGTTCTAGAGGGAAGAAGTCGAACACCGGGGATAGAGTCGCAGTATCGAGAAGTGTTGTCGGTTTACCAGTCACCTTTACTCCTTGGAGGTCACTAATCCCGTCGACGTTTTCCTTCCACGAGTTCGACCTTTTCGTCGACGAGAAGTAAAGGTCTGGGTCAAAAGTGAGGACCCTTTGGTACAGTCAAGTACTCTGAACCCGTGACCTCTGTCACCGTCCCTCACACCTGTCCTTCGGTCGACCAGGGACTTAAGACAAGAGAGGACGAAGTCACATCAGTAACTTATGACGGTCTACGTCTTTAAGGAGTGAAATGTGTACTTCAACCGGAGTCCTGTCTACCTTGTGAGGACGGTGAGTGACTGTGTCCTGGTAAACAAGACGTCGTATACTATCCCTGTTCTTATGCCCGAAACCACCACCTTGCACCCGAAACTTAACTTTAGTCAGTAAATGATTGACACCCTGAACCTATTGACTAAGTTAAAGAATCTTGGAGTCCAAAAAGAAAGACTCTTTACCCTGACTAGTGGTGATGGTATTACTCTATTCTGTATATTCTTTCAATCGTGCGGTAACCCGTGTCTAACCTGGAAGTTATCTCCGGTCGACGGAACGAGGAAAGGGAGGGTAAACCTCCGGGAAGCACGTCGGGTGTCGGTCATTCTAGGATCCAAAAAAAAAAAAAAAAAAAAAAAAATGGACACAACATCACGAACCATGTCATCGGATCTAGGAAGAGTAGGGCGTTCTATTTGACTCCGTCTCAGTTGGGGAGCCGGTGAACCTGTCGTCCTCGTAGAAGGTCGGTGAGTTTGTACTCCAGTAAGTATCACATCGGTTGACTTTCACTTTCTCTACCGTCTCTCGACGTCTCGCACCCACAACCAACCCCCATCCCTCTCCTAATCTTGACCGTCCTTTCTTGTCTACTCCTTATTCCGGACCCAAAATCCTCAAAGTACGAGTAGACCCTTTCTTTTTGGTAAGACTTCTCCCATGAACTAGTTAACGAAGTACACGGGTCGGATTCACCCATTTAGTCTTTCTAAAGTCTAAGGAGAGGATGGATCAGGAGTTCGTAATCTTTCAGGGTTTCTCTTTAATAAGACTGTCTGGATCCTTCGTGTAGTTTTCCGAACCTTTCTACAGTTCCTTGGGTCGACCCTTGGAGGACGGGGTAGAGTTTGGGTCCCCTCATTCGTACACATGACTGGTGTATGGAACTCGACTCGGTCGGAACCTCGACCCCGAAGACGGTGAAGTGAGGTCCCTCCTCTCTCGATAAATATGGGACGGTCGGTACGTACCCGGTTACACGTATGGTGTCTGAGGATCGGTCCCGGGACTTGACCCCGTTTGACTCTCGATTGTAGTTTTCACGGTTCAGCGAGTACCTCTCGATCTTAAAGCACTTCTGAGGACGGTATATCTACTGATATAAGTGTACAACCCATCTTTACCCTCGTCTTTGTGTTTCCGAGTGTCTACAGATCACATCCCGGAACCGGGTCTCATCGAAACACTGAAAGCCGTTCAGTGAAGGGGAAGAGATTTTACAAGGTGAATGTAAAGTCTCCTCCATTACTCCTGAACCTGCACTTCCACCAAATACTTAAGATTTTTCGCCTGGTGTATCCCGTTTAAAATAGGTAGTGATAATAATATACAATCTTTGGCTGTCTGTTCTGAAAAGGTTCCTAGTTTACGTATTGAGGACTAGAGCGTCAGAGTGAACGGGTCCTCTACCGTTTCTTTACCTGTACCCGCTACAGGTCGGAACAGTAGGAAACCGAAGAGACGTGAACCCTGTCGGGGACGTCCGACAGTGGGATACGGGAACCATCGGGAACCGACTGGAACCATGGGACCCGTGACAGATACGGATCTTGACAGGAAAGAGTGAAAAGATGTTTTCATTAGACATGTGTGACGATATACATTTTATCTATTTGTTGTTCCCGGATGACCTATCGTATCCCTTTATACAAGTCACAGAAAATTATTGGATAGTACCTTTTCTTAGACCTTTTATTATGTATATATTACCTTAGTGAAACGACATGTAGACTTTGATTGTTTTGTAATATTTAGTTGATACACGACACGAGACGAATCAGCGGGTCAACACAGGCTGAGAGACGTTGGGGTACCTGACATCGAGTAGTCCGAGGAGACAGGTAAGAGGTCCGTTCATATGACCTCACCCAACGGTACAGAAGACGGTCCCCTAGAAGGGTTGGGAGTCTAGTTTGAGTCCAGAGGACGTAACGTCCACCTAAGAAATAACAGACTCGGTGGTCCCTTCGGATTCTTGTGACCTCAGTCATCGGATAGGGAAGAGGTCCCATAGAAGGGTTGGGTCCTTGACTTAGCCCCAGAGGACGTAACGTCCACCTGAGAAATACTCGACTCGATGGTCCCTTCAGATTTAGTTGATATGAAGTTATTTTTTTTCAACGGATACAAGTGTTTCTTAGTCCCAAGTTTCTGACGGGGTAGGGACCGTTGAGATCTAAACATCTCCGTAGAACTTATACAATTGAGTTTCCTTCATTTCCATCTTAAGGGCGTCCGTGACACTCTCCCTTGCATAGAGACCTGTGTCCTCCATGAGGAGTTTACCGGGAGGCGTAGGTCGGGTTCGTGTGACCATATATTCCAACCATGGAAGGGTGGGAGGCCGGGACATCCCGTCGGTCTGGACGTTTGTCGCTCCCTTACCTGTTCGTGTAATCTGACCCACAAGTCCTCGAGACCGAAGATCAGAATGGACCCGGTTCTCGACTGACACATACAAACCCCTTCAGGTAGGGGTGAGACCCGACGGGAAGAGGACAGACCTTATAGTGTCGTACCCCAACTGATAGAGTCCGTTGATAGAGTCGACCACAGAGTCCGCAGTGAGACACTGAAAGATCCCTGTGAATGTCGAGAGGTCGACGTAGCACGTCCAGACCTACAGGTACCCCTTCAAGAACTCCAGGTAGCCCGTCCTGTTTTACTCTCAGTCGGACCGTCCCTGTCCTTCTTTCTTCGGTCCGACCGACTCACACCGGGTCGTGTCGTGTCGCTGGAGGGAGGGTGGGGAGGCGGAGACGGGGAACGGGGCTCAAGAGGACCGGCAGACGGTCGACGTGGACTACGACATCTCGTGCAAAGGTAAGAACTTCTACGCGTCGTCGAACAACAGACACCATTGGAGCACCTTTAACCGGGGAAAGAGTAACCGTTTCTTGTCTAGGCCGAAGGTCTAACTCAGGTCGTACCTCCCTAGCTCCAGGTCGCTCAGTAGTCCTATAAGAGCCATCCGGTCCGCACCCAGCAAGGTGACGACAGCGTTCTTCTGTAAGTGGGCCATCAGGACCCTCCCGTGTTTCTACCCGGGTAGTCTCCGTCACAATAACGTCCCTGATCGTTCGGATGGACGTCTCCTCCCGGTGCTCCTCCTTTTAAGACCCTTGTGTAGAGTCCTCGTCACCCGTAAAAGGTGACCTCTTCCTCGGACGGAACCCGACTATACCGTTTCTACCCTTCCCTTTTCTGTGGGTAATTCGAGAATGATACACGGACTCAGAAACGATTCACGAAAGAAGTATACGTAGTAGAATAAATTTAGAGTGGAGTTGGGACTCTCCTCTCACGACAATACTAAGGGTAAAATGTCTACTCCTTTGACTCTGTTTCTCTCCAAAGTCATTTAGACGGATTTCAGTATGTTGATAATCTACCATCTCAGACTCTAACTTACGTCCAAAAAGACTAATTTTCGGACACGATCAGTAGTACGATAGAAGGTTTGAGCCGACAGACGACGAATCCGATCAGACGGAAATCGGTGTTTTTGGGACCCGATCCCTTTCTATTTGAGGATCACTGGTGGAAACCTGTAGGGTACCGAAATCGGTACTGGGACTTTGTCCCTTTCCTACCGTCTCCTCTCTGACCGAACGATAGACCACCCGAAGAGGGTAAGTGTGATCTCTCCTTCCCGCCACCCCCCCCGTACCTCTACGAAATGGTACCATCAGAGCCACTGCCTCGGTTTTGACAACTACTTTTACAACGTCCAGTGTAAGTGTCCGCCCGGATTCCCATCGTTTCGTGTCGGTGTAACCATCTCGTAAGGTCCTTAGACCCTCTTCTAAGGTTCGGACGGAGAGACTCGACCTCCGGTCCCGTGACGACGCTCTTCCGTCACGGACCGTGTGTCTGGGTCCCACTACCCCACCCCTTCGAGGAGACTCGACACTCACGATCTGGACAAGGGGTCGGAGGACCGAGATTCCATCCGTTACCCCCACCGAGTCACAGGGGTTTCCCTCACCCCTCCCCCTCCAAAATATCTTACTTATGAAGAATGGAAATTTTAATCCGGCTTAGGACCGTAGTATGGGTCTACAAGCGGGGTATTCGAACAGGTCCTTTAGTCTCCCCCTGTACCCGACCCTGGGGAACCAGGGTCCAAACTGAAGGAGAAAACGGTTCCGGTGAGACCTGTCCTCTCTCAATTAGTGACTCTAGTCAACAGACACGTACACACGATTCAACGAAGGTAGTACAGGTTGAGAAACACTGGGGGTACCTGACATCGGACCCCGAAGGGACCACCGAGTCGCCATTTTCTTAGGTGAACGTTACGTCTTCTGCACCCAAGATAGGGACCCAGTCCTTCTAGGGGACCTCCTCCCGTCCCGTTGGGTGAGGTCACAGGAACGGACCTCTTAGGGTACCTGTCTCCTCGGACCGTCTGATGTCAGACACGCGCGAGTCAGTACAGGCTGAGAAACGTTGGGGTACCTGATATCGGGTGGTCAGATGGTGTATATAATCTAGAAAAACGAGAGTATTACGAGTACAATATCCGGTTTTTGACAATAAAGGTAAAATGTTCACTCATTTGAGGAAGGTTTCTTCCTCACTAGACACCCTGACATTTAGTCACGTCCGTGACACTTTTTGTCATACCTCAAAGGAGTTTTATAATTTTCATCTTGATGGTATACTAGGTCGTTAAGATGGAGACCCATAAATAGGGGTTCCTTTGACTATAAACGTGGAGAGGGTACAAGTATCGTCGTAAGAAACATTATAGATCCTGTTCCTTTCGTGGGTTCACATGTAGTTGTCTACGTACCTATTTCTTTGACACTATATATGTATATATGTGCGTCACCTTATAATGAATCAGTATTTTTTCTTCCTTTTAAGACGGTAAACGTCGTTGTACCTGTCTGAACCTTCCGTAATACGATTCAGTTTATTCAGTCTGCTTCTGTTTACGACATACTAGAGTGTATATTTGTACCTTAAATTATGTATTTATTATCTATCTATCGATCTGTCTATCTAGTTAGTTAGTTGATTGGTTTTCTTCTTACTGAACGGGTTTCAGAGTGTCGACTCCGGAGTAGGTCACAAGAGAAAGACTACCACAGAACTTGTGTGAGTTTGTACTCACTGTCTTAATTACATCGACACCGTTGTGAAACATGTAGACCGGATCGGTTCCTACCCTTCCCGAGTTCCCGTTGACTGTGGGGATTCTCAACCAAAGTCAACAAACCGGAAGTACGACTAGAGAGTTCCCGATCCTGGGTCGAAGACCTCTCCCGTCAAACCGAAGACGAGGTCGTTTTTCGAGACCTGGAGCCAGGTCCGTCGACGTCCGTCTACTTGAACGAAAGCGTTATTGTATCCGTCTTTTTTCGTCCCGAGATCCTCGTTCCCTTTCTGAGGGTCATTTCTTCGGTACGACACTTTCAGTTGAGGGTAGAATAGAGGGATTCTCGAAGTAAAGTTCTTTCCCGGACACACGAAACCGGATCGGATCTCCGGTCGGGAGAAGAAGGGGCTGTCCAAAAGGAGATTCCCCTCGTTTCAAAGAGGGTATACGGACGAACAGATGAATCGTCGGTTTTCGATCTGGTCCCTGGTCCTCAAGTCGTTCCCGAACTCCCGTTCCCATCTCGACTTCGAGCTGAGGACCGACCCGGGAACACGGAGGACGAGGTAGGACGACAGTAGGGATCTCGGTCGAGGGGACACGGCCCTCCACTCCACTGATGACAGGACCCAGACTCAGAGGAAACTCGGTCGCCCGAGGAGAAAGGGTCATTTAGATACATGGACGGTCACTGACTATGTCATTATTTTTATCGACTCCGTGGTACGATTTACGAAATAGATCATCAAGAGTGTAGTCAGGAGAGTTATTCATGGTAATAATAGGAGGAAAATATCCACTCCTCACGTTCTACCTCGTTAAACAGGTACTAGTGTGTCAAAGATTTACCATTTCGGTTCTAAGGGTGGGTCTCGAGAACTGAAGTTTTGATTCGGATAGGTATCTCCATTTCTTGTCTGCAAACCTGAGTCACCCTCTTCCTCTCCCACCCTACTAAACTCCCTTATCATATCTTCGTATATGTAATGGTATACATTTTATCTATTGCTCACCCTCAAACTATATACTGTACCTTGGGTTTCGACCACAAGACACTGTCGGACTTCCGCACCCCACCCCTCCCTCCACTCTCCCACAAATCCTCCCTCCCCTGTGTACATATGGATACCAACTAAGTACAACTACATACCGCTTTTGATGTGTTATAACATTTCATTAATAGGAGGTTAATTTTATTTAATTAATTAATTTTTTTGGGGTTCAGATAGATAACGTCATGACTCTATGATCGTCGGGGTCCGTCCGACGGTTCCTCGGTCTCTACCCCTTCCAGTCACCGTCGGAGTGAGACTGGGGATCTCAGGACGTAAGAGTTTAGGGTTCTCGTTCTCCTTCGAGAATGGGACCCTTGTCTCCGGTGAACCGGGACTCGTCCCCAACGGTCTCGTCCACCGAATTCGGACGAGACTTTTAGGTTCCTCCGCGACCATGTTCGTCTTCAGCAGGTACCGAAGTGGTACCCTGCGGGTGTGACCGGTCCACGACGACGACCGGCGGACGGCAGACCGGGGGCGGGGGTCCCTCCGGTGCACCTGGACTCACACCTCGTCGGTCTGGGAACGGTGACAGGAGTCGGGGTGAGAGTACAGTAGAGAGGGGGACCGAGGTCGGGGTCCTGGGACCCTGACCGACACTTGAGTCGACAGACCCCGGGGTTGGGGGCACCCTCGGGTAGAAAAGGTCCCGATGGAGTAAACACCTGGACTCTCGGCCCAGTGCCACACATCTGAGAGGAAAGAGGGTAAGTAAGGACCTTTCAAGGTTTGTGACCGTCCTGAGTCCTCCGAGGTCTCGACCTTTGGAAAGAGTACCTTCCGGGACCCTACCCCATCCCCTCTCTTGAGGTTAAGACAATAACCCACGGGCTCACTGGAACCGGTCCAGTGGACGGGAGAGATCCGAAGTCAAAGGTATCAAGTTACTTTCTGAACCTGAGTTCCGAAGGATTCCCGAGTGAACGAGATTAGTGGTTCCCCCGAAACGACGGTGGTTTCGGACCCGGAACCACATTAAAGGGGAGGTGGTCCCGGTCGCTTACGGTCGACCCACGGGGGAAGACGGACGTAGGAGTATAGTCGAGATCGACTCGACGGTAACGGTAAGATGAGACCCGAGGAAAGGTGAGACTTCTTCAAAGAAGGGAGGGACGGTTACGGTGACTTAGGGACGGACGGACGGGTGAGTGCACAGACGGTCGTGTACTCTTCCTCCGAGGACCCCACGAGGGACTTACTTCTCCTCCTACTATAACGCCACCGTGAGTGGGTGGAGGTGGAACTCTCCGTGAGAAGACTGGTCAAGTCGGGTCCCGTGTCGGTAGAAAGGAGATCGTAGGAGACAGGTGGATCGAAGGGGACAGATGGATCTGACGGGGGGCGGGTTGTGGTCGATCACTCTTTTCACCCTTAGTCACCCCCCTCCGTAAATATCCCTCGTGTTTCGAACAGAACGGGGTTTCGGGTCCTTTACTACCGGTGCATCATGGTGAGGTCCCTCGTCGGTCCACGAGGGACCCGTCCCATCCCTCTCACGTCTCCCGGGTCGAAACTAGTCGGGCCGAAGTAGGATTACACCAAACCCCTTTTAGGACCGAGCAACATTGGAAAACCCACTCGTCGACCGTCTCCAACCACAGTAAAAATTCCTAAACTCCCCGCACACCAGTTCAACCCTCCCTCTATCCCAACCTCCCGTCCTGTCTACCGAAGACAAGTCCCCGAGTAAGGGATCGGGGATGGGACTGGGTCCTTCGAGAGTGGGTACGTCTTCGGAAGGGTAGTGGAGACCCCGAAACTGTAGGAAGTGCTTTCCGAGGACCCTAGAGTTACCTCCATTCACTCAGACGGAGACCTCGGTAGGATAGGTACCCGAAAACCGTTTGAAGTTCCTTTGAGACGGCCTCGGGGTCAACGGGGGAGGGGTCGGGCACAAACGTACGTAGAGGAAGAGTGGGGGTGAGTCGAGTGGACTCCTCCTGGACGGGACCGTCCCAGGTCTCCTCTTCCTTTCTCTCCTAATGACCTTGCTCTCAACAGTAGGACACCCCTGGGACCTCAGGAAAAGAGTCGGACCGACGGTTCCACTCTCCCCTATGGGGCCCGTCCTTGCGGCTTTCATGTCTAGGAAGAAGGACGAGTCCGGCGAGACCGTCCCTTGGACTCTCCCCGGCCCGATCCTCACCGCACGAGAGAGGGGTGGAGAGAAGAAACGGGGCAGGGAGAGTCAGTCCCCCGGTCTTGATAAGGGGACCTTCACTAAGACTGTGTCTATTGGGATGGCCGAGGACGAGCTCGAGCGGACCCCGAGGCCTCCCGGAGTCGGACGGACGGACGGCCCCACGACTTCCTCTAAGAAAAACCCTTCGTTAGTGAGAGATTTGGGGTCTCTCAGAACCTCCTCTTCCCCCTCCCTCTGGCATACTTCTACAAAGGGAGGGAGGGTGGAGGGGGACTCTACGTGGGAGGTCTTTCGTCGTTAAATTTCCGTGTCAGCGGCCGTCGGCCTCAGCCCAAGTCTCGCTCAGGCACACACAACACACGGCCCCTCCTCGAACCTGACGGCGACGTCGGACCTCTCCCCGGCCTCCACGAGACAGGTCGAAGATTGAGAGACCGACCTCCTCACGGACGCTCGACGGAACGAAGGGGGTGGAGCGGTCGTCAAAGGGAAAATCGGACCTCGGTTCGCCCCCGGTTTGAGATTTCAGAATTACCAAAAAACATTCCCCCTCTTTGCTGGACTCTCCCAAATCCGTCTCGGTGACCCATAAGAGGTCCATTGTCAAAGTCCCGACTCTCCTCCGTTCTTCCTCCGCCCCTTCCCGTCCCCGTCGAAAAGGAGTTGAGAGACCTACCTCTGTCCCCCTACTTACTAACGACCCCTTGAACCCTCAGAAGAAGGATACACACGGACGGATAGTCAGTCAGACAGACGGACGAACGAGGTAGAGGAAGTAGGAATCTCAACGTGTAGGAGAAAGGACGGATGAAGGGAGGGAGTCCAGTAGAGACGACTCGAACGCCCGAGAGACATCGAGAGACCTTTGGGGGAAAGGGGTCTGACCGATCCGACACTCCTCCTTATCCCGTCTTCGACCCCGTCCCGTTCGGACCGTGTGTCGTCCGAAACATTCGAAACCTTCTCAGTTCCCCTGGTTCTCGTTACTGGACCGTTGGGGTTTCGAATCCTACCTCCTCTCTCGACCCCTCTCACCTGGTGGGTGGGGAGGAACGAAGAGTAAACGAATGTCTCATGTCGACGAACTTGTCAAGAAAAGGACAGTTGGGAAGGGGTCTGAACGAGTCGTGGTGGACTTGGCGAGACCAGATCCTGAAGAGACTCCCGGAGTGGGTGATAGTGAAGGAGAGAGTGAAAAGAGACGAAAGAAGGAGGGAGAGAAAGACTTCGAAAGGAAGTAGGTGTGAGAGAGGTAGAGGGAGGGACAAAGAAAAGAGCCAGAGTGAAAGATCCAGACAGAGGGGAGAAGAAAGTGGGAGCTAAAGAGAGGTAAGGGTAAACAAAAGATAGAGTCGAAGGGTAAAAGAGTGAGACAGGAAAAATCGACACCGGTACTCTTCGGTTTACAAAAGTACAACAAAAAAGAAAAAAAGGTCACCTTTGAGAGTCCTGTCGAGAAGACTCAAGAACTCCCACACGACCCGCCCCCCACTCCACCCACGGTGAAAGAATCCCAGTTATGGACTCGGGGTGGTCTCTCCCTACACACCTCTGACGCTCGAGAAGATTGTCCTAGGTAGTCGATGAATCTCCCTAATTTCTGTTCCGATGTTACTCATCTTGACGTAGACGAAACACCGACACAATAATAATTTCTTTTCCTTAAAAATTTGTTGGTTACTTTTCCCTTCTTCTCCTAAAATTTCTAAGGTGTGATTTTACAACTACCCCCTGAACCCGAAAACCTTAACCCTGACCTTTGTAATATTCGGAGGTTAGTACGGATATACCGGTCATTTATGTTTTATGTTTCATAATTAAAAGGATTTTTATAAAAATCACCGAGAAAGTGGACGAATGGGAGGGCGGAACAAAAGAGATTCGTAGTGTTGGGGGTCAGGAACCGGCCCTTGGTTCGGAATATCGTGGAGAGTCCCGGCTCGAGGTCCGATCCTACGATTCCCCCTTACCCTTCGTCTCCGTGAACGAAGAAAGAAATTGGGTGAGGGGGACTGTTCGGACTAGCACAGTAAAGGGGACGGAGTCGACAAAGGAGACCGAGAGTTCGACTTCAAGTCCCTCACCGTACCAGAGAGACGAGGAGGTGGCTACGACGTGGTTCGTAGGGGACAGAGAGGTCGTAAGTCTAACAAAGTGTTTAGCAAGCAGACGGTCTCGGGAGAAGGGAGGTGAGAATAAGAAGACCTGATCTAAAACTACAGTGGGAGAGTTCCTTCTGAAGAACCTGACGAGGACAGTGGGGGACCCAGACCCAATCCTCTGGGAGGTTACACAAGGGTGTCGTGGGAACGGAAGGGTAAGTGCCGTAGGTAGTGTGAGCCAATGTCGGTGGGCGAATGAACTGAGAAAGGGGTGATATGTGGGGCACTCACAGGAGTCCCGTCTCGGTGTACTAGGTGGGTCAGGGGTCCCGGGTCAGGTCTCGTTCCGTGTAGGGTCCGGTGATCTCTTGGAAACACTTCTCCGTAGGGTCCGTGGGTCTCTGTGAAGGGGTTCGACTACGGAGACAGAGAAAGAGACAGTTTACTCTTACTATTCGGACTGTGTGTCTCTGTCCCGACCGTACTCCATTATCATTATTTCCCTTTACTTTTTCGTTAAAAGGAAGAGAACGGGGAATCAGGATACCGGAGTGAGAGTCAGTAGACCCTAAGAACCGATTATCTTCCGTATCCGGGGACCCCTGACCAGGTGACCAGGTAACAGGACCCAGAGCCGGGGACGCACAGGGCACCCTAGGGACTCACGACTCTTGTGTCGCTCCAGTCGAAGACCCCTTCTTTCCGAGGGTACTCTCGAATGTCGGTACTGGTTCCGAGACCGACCGTACAACTTCCCTATGCCGAAAGGTTCCCGCGACTTTCGACTGAGAAACCCTCTTCTTCCCTTCGGTCCCTCCGTTCCTTGACCTATTCGATGAGGATCCTCCACTATTCTTCGTCCCCTCTACGGGTAGGTTCTCACTAACATACACACGAGTTAACACAGGCTGAGAAACGTTGGAGTACCAGATATCGGGTGGTCCGAGGAGGTCCGGTCTTAGATCCCCTAGAAGGGTTGGGCCCCTAGCTTGGGTGTAGAGAACACAGAGAACGTAGCCGTCCACCTAAGAAATGGTGACACGTTGGGCCTTTCGGACGGGTAGGTTCTTAAGGGAGATGATTATCCTTCGGTGTGAAAGACTTCTACCGGAGTCGTAAAAGATTACACCCTCCCCGTGTTTCAACACAGGTCGGAACGGGGGATTTGAAGGAGAGAACAATAATAACTTGATACCACATGTACTTAGACGTACAAGGTCTTACATAACGGGAGAAAAGGACAAAACGTTAACCGTCGGGGTAACCGGTACTCTTAACCGACCTAACGTCGGACCTCTACCTCATCTTCGATGTTATTTGTTTGACAAAAAGTCTTACTTTCTATGAATAAAGTAAGACTTTTTGATGACTCGACGATTTTTACTTAATTCGTGTACGAAAATTATTCACAAAGTAAGACCCTTTCTCAGACAGTGCAAAGTCGGACTACGTTATTTTAAATGTTAGCACGGGAGAACTGTTCCTCCGAAGACTTTAGAGTCAGACTCCTTGACGTACAGACACACCCCTACCCACAGTAAACTACTTAAGTCACTGAAGATCCCGAATTAAAACCGCCGTCTTAACCTCTCAGTAAACCGTAGGGAAGGACCTGGGTTGAACGGGTATGGTGGTCGATAGGGTGAATGATTTCATCTTTCACCGGACACCCCATGAATTTTTCAATCTGACACGAGGGTCAGACGCCTTTGAGAGTTTCGTGATCGATGAAAATTCTTCATAATACCATTCTTCAACCCCCGTATACACTTTATTTTTAGTCTGCAGAAAAATTTTTAGACGACTGTTCCTGGCCCCGTAAAGCCAAACAAGAGGTTCCTCGTTCCAACGTAGAATAACGACACATACTCAAAAAGAAAAGTCCCAGTAAAAGGTGTAGTTTCCTACATTGTTTCAACCTGTCAGTAAACTGTGGGGAACGACCTAGGTTGAACGGGTAGGGTGGTGGATAAGGTACATGACTTCATCTTTCACCGGAAATGAGTTTTCACCCCCGAGTTGAAACCCACGACTCCCTCGCGACGGTCGGCTCCGTCGCGTGGAAGTGTGGGAAGTCTGAGTTCCTCTGTCCGTATCACACACACTCATTACCACTACCCGCAAAGTGTCCGGAGTCAAGTCGACCTCCTTCCTTCTTCTTTCTCGTTTTCTTGTCTACACAATCTGTACAAGTCACCAGAACAGGATTCTGGAACCTCTCACCGGTCAAGTTCAGGTCATAAATGTTCTAATCGAAAGGAAGAAAATATAAAGATCGTGTCCGAAACGTCTGTTTCGGACCCCATAGACGTCAACCCCCTTGGACACCTCCCCTACTGACTCGAGGAGAGTCAGGAGTCTCTGTTCTCCTTAGTCGTGGTCCTATCGCATCACTTGTTACCAGAATGGAGACAGTGATCGAAAGACAGGTCACAGATTCCTTGTTGTCTCTTTACCCCGAGGTCCGCCCCTGTCACATAACTGATCGTAGGACTATCCGTGGTAAAAGGGGACGACCTGAGAGTCGCAGTAATGAGTAGGGGGACCGGTGAACTCTTGTTAAGTGATCCGTACGTCCTCACAACGTAATTCCAAACGGGTCTCGAACGTAACTGAGAGGAACAGAGAACCGAGAACTTACAAGAAAAAGTTCCCATTATCCTGGTACAGTGTGGAGAAAAGTTTTCAGTCAACCAATAAACGACCACTAACACAAGCACTTTTAGAATAAAGTGAGTAAACCCCTAACACTAGTAGGTACTACACATTTCCCACTTCGGGAATATACTGTATTTTCGGTGTCTTGAACCTTTCTACTTATTTGTAGATGACGCACCACACCTAACACGAGGGCGTTTAGTACGTACGTAAAGTTATAAACAACTCGCACGTAGTCTACGGTCTATGATCCACGACATCTATGTTGTCACTTGTTGCGGCTGCTCCAGGTACGAGGACACATCGAATTCAAGGTCATCGCATTACTACATTAACGGAGAGCTTCTTCCAAGACACGTACCCAGAAGTCGTCACGGGATGGATCCCGAACTCTTGGAGAACTTCGTAAACTCGACTCGTAAATAATATACTGGATCTTTTTTTTTTTTCTTTACAGATAAATGAATAAATGTTTTCTTTTTGTCTGTGTCTTTTGTTTGAATACCAATGGTGTTCGCTTTACCCCATCTCCCTCCTCATTTAATCCATTTAATCCTCAAACCCTAATTGTAAATATGTTATGATACATATTTTATCTATTAGTTTCTTTTATCTTTTGGTTGTTCCTGTACGACATATCGTATCCCTTCATACCGGTTATAAAACATCATTAGATATTCCCCTTTCTTAGATTCTTCCTTACATAGATATGTAGACGTATATATACACACACGTGTGCACGGTTCAGCGAAGTCAGGACTGGCTGAGAGACACTAGGGTACCTGACATCGGACGGTCCGAAGAGACAGGTACCCTAAGAGGTCCGTTCTTATGACCTCACCCAACGGTACGGGAGGAGGTCCCCTAGAAGGACTGGGTCCCTAGTTTGGGCACGTAGGACACCAAAGACGTAACGTCCACCTAAAAAACGACGACTCAGTGGACCCTTCGGAGGTATACATATATATGTATACTTAGTGACATGACATATGGACTTCGATTGTACTATATTTAGTTGATATGAAGTTAAAATGCTTCTTCTCTCTGACTGCCTGAGTACAACTACACACCGTCTTTGTTTGTGTTATAACATTTCGTTAATAGGGAAGTTAATTTTTATTTATTTTACTTTTTTTCTCTCTACTGAAAAGTCGTCTGTCCTTACTCAAAGTAAAGGTACATAAGGTCTTAGACAGACGATCAGTGTAGTGTTGCCTAGTAGTGGACGATCTGTGGGGGGGTTCTTCGAAAAGGAGGTTATTAGGTTAGGATTTGTCTTATATGTACAGACCCAGCTAAACTCAGTGAGACCACCACGTATATATAAACAGACACTGACGATTATTCTTGGAACGAGTGATCCTATAAATCCCCCTAATTCCCATGAGAATCGTGACAACGACAATACGAAGAGATTCAACAGAAGTCAATGAGTCCGAAGTAAGAGACAGAGAGAGAGAAGACAGAAACAAAAAAGAAAGACAGAAAGAAAGTCAAACAGAAAGACAGACAGGAGGTCAGAAAAAACAAAAAAACTAAAAGGGTACGGATCTACCGTATAAGTTTTCGTCTCTGTAATGAAACGGTTGTTTGCAGGCAGATCAGTTCCGATACCAAAAAGGACACTAGTACATACCTACACTCTCAACCTGATACTTCTTCCGACTCGTGGCTTCTTAACTACGAAAACTTGACACCACAACCTCTTATGAGAACTCTCAGGGAACCTGACGTTCCTCCAGGTTGGTTAGGTAAGACTTCCTCTAGTCGGGACTCTAAAGAAACCTTCCTTTCTACGATTTCGACTTTGAGGTCAGGAAACCGGTGGAGTACGCTTCTCAACTGAGTAACCTTTTCTGAGACTACGACCCTCCCTAACCCCCGTCCTTCTCTTCCCCTACTGTCTCCTACTCTACCGACCTACCGTAGTGACTGAGCTACCTGTACTCAGACTCACTTGAGGCCCTCAACCACTACCTGTCCCTCCGGACTACACGACGCTAAGTACCCCAGTGTTTCTCAGCCTGTCCTGACTCACTGACTTGACTTGACTTGACTTGACTACTTATTTAAGTTATAGACGACGTTATCCTATGACCTGTGACCTCATTCCTTCTTAAATTGACGACTGACATGTATCTTTATACGTCTTAAACGTAATTACTTTGATTCGTGTATCAATATCAATCTAATCGGTTAAAATATACTGTTTCTCATCTTAAAATGTAATCTTTTCTATGTGATCAAATTAACGTGTGAGAACATCAGAAGTAGCAGACTTATATGTGTGCAGATACATACGTGTGTGTTGTGAAGAACTATCAGACTTCTACTACGGAACGACTGTCGTTAACAGTAGGTTTTCACACTGGTACCTCACACTACTTCAACCCTACACCACTCATCAGGAAAGGAAGGACTCACGTTCACCTAGAACAAGAAACTAAATACTGACACCAAAGAAGTATATAACGTGATTACTTCGGGAAAAGTGGTGTCAGTGAATATGTCTTTTTAACCTTAGGGAACAATTCCACGAGTTAACTTGGTTAAGAGACAAATACCTCACCCAATTAAGTAAAGACACTTTCAATACGGTTGTATACCGGGTTTCGCTGTCTAGGATTAGTTACTGTCCACGAACGTTTCTCAGTGGGCTCGACGATTAGTCTGTTCTTTGGAGTCGTCCAGTGTGTGTGGTCGAAAACGACAGTGGGAGAGGACGTTCCAGTCGTTGTAGTAGAAGGTTGTGGCTCTCTCGCACCGAAACTCTTGAGACTGAAGAAAAAGGACGGGTAACAGTCAAAGAAAGACATTGGAAGTGTAACGGAAAGATGGTAGGGTGCACAAGATATTAGGGGAGTGAAAGGTGTCACCACACGGGTGACGACTCAGTTTCCGTCCACGACAAAGTGTTGACGTTTGGGTCATGTTGGTCGGAGTTAATACCAGACCAAAGTCCTCTCTGTTTATCCTACGACTCCAGAACTGTAAAAGTTCGTTCGTCACCGTGCCTCGGTCCCTTCGGACGAGTCGACGTAGTGGAATTCGTTTTTGTAAACCCTCTGGTTGAATAAAAGGTACATGTCTTGGTCCAGATACTTTACCATCATGTCTCATGTGCTCCTGACAAATCTTCCGGGTGACTCATCCCTGTTTATAAAAGTGAGAAGTCTCTTCGTAGATCCTCCTTTGACCTTCGTGTCCGTCCCTCGAGTCGAGTAAGACTCGATGGTCTCCTTCTCTTAAACTTCACCGAAAGAAAACTACCGAATTTAAGGTAGGTTCGGGTTCGTTCGTTAGTCTTATAATGGTCTATTTCACTTTGATTGTTCTATGAGGAGTGTAGTATCTTGTTTAGGACCTCTTCGACAATTAGTCACGATTCTTCCCGTCACGGACACCGCTTTGACGAGGTGGTATCTGAGATTACTACGGTTTCCCGGGAGGAGGAGGGGAATGAGACTCTCCTAAGAGACTAGAGGTACCTCTGAAATTTCCCTAAGATCAATGAGACATCTCTTTAAAGACCGTAATTTTCACGATGGTTGAACAGTCTCCGTTTCTTCTAAAAAAACAATGTTCAACCACTCTAAGCATTGATAATAATCTCTGTAAAGTGACAGAAATTGAGAAACAAAGTTAAACTATACGATACTAACGAAGAAGGATCTAGGTACGATGTCTACCCGTTTATTTCTGGGTGTTGTGTCAAGTACAGAAGTGACATGGAGATGAGAGTAGGGTGAAGGTCAAAAATTTGTATTTCTATAATCCAAATGTTCAACCACTTTGAGTTCGGTTGGTTATTCTATCTGATTTCGTCTCTACTTTGATCCGAAGAAAAACGTCAATCGTAGGTCCTTTACAAATCTACAGAGAGAGTATAGGTTAAGATATAAGTCTGAGACCGGATAGGTGACGAGACATGAACGAGTCTAGAGGTGAATGGACGCTCAGGTCTCACAGAACGTCTCTAGTTAACTTCAGGTGACTAGGGTTCACTCCTAATCCCATCCGGAGAAGTAAAATTCTTTCCCCCTTATCCTTCATTTCTTAGTTAACTTCAGGTGACTAGGGTTCACTCCTAATCCCATCCGGAGAAGTAAAATTCTTTCCCCCTTATCCTTCATTTCTTAGTAACTAAGTAGTACCAACCAAGACGGTACGTCTAGGGGGGCAAAAGTCCCCAACTCACGTCTCACCTCTTTCCTGTCGTAGGACGGAAGGATACTTAGTTTCCGGTAAGACCTTCGAAAACTTCCTTCTTTAACGTGAAAGAGGTCGGATTTAAGGCCACTCGAACTGACACCTTATCTGGAAGGGGTGGGGGGTTCCAGTTTGTTCAACCAGTGCTTCGGTTCTCAGTTTCAGTCCGTACGAAAGGGGGTTGACTGACGAGATCAGTTCACTCTTGTTTGATCTAGGAATCTTGTAATTCCACGTCAGATATTAGTTATGAAGAAAGGTTAGTTTGAAACGACACCAATCACCACTTCAACGGAGGTGAGACCATTCCTCTCTAAAAATAGGTAGTCTACTTAGTACCGACGTTGATTGCACACACACACACACACACACACACACACACACACACACACACACACATAAGTCAACGAGTCAGTACAGTCTGAGAAACACTGGGGTGCCTGACATCGGGTGGTCCGAGGAAACAGGAACCGTAAGAGGTCCGTTCTTATACCCTTACCCAACGGTACGGAAGGAGGTCCCCTAGAAGGACTGGGCCCCTAATTTAAGTACGGAGAAAACAGAGGACGTAACCGTCCGTCCAAGAAATGGCGATCACGGTGGACCCTTAGGGGACGACGACGATTCAGTGAAGTCAGCACAGGCTGAGATACGCTGGGGTATTTGCCGTCGGGTGGTCCGAGGCGGCAGGGACCCTAAGAGGTCCGTTCTTGTGACCCCACCCAACGGTAAAGGAAGGGGTTACGTACTTTCACTTTTCACTTTCACTTCAGAGAGTCAGTATAGGCTGAGAATCGCTGGGGTACCTGACGTCGGGTGGTCCGAGGAGGTAGGTACCCTAAAAGGTCCGTTCTCATAAGGGATCAACTGAGATTTCAACGGAGATAGTAGAAACACGTCTTCGAACCGGGTCGGTCGATAAACCAAATCTCGAACCTCACCTAGAGTGTTTGAGACCGAGGGCTCTCAACGAGGGGTAGTGTAAGAACGGAAGATGACCTTCGAGTCTGGTAAAGAGACGAAACACGAGACACGAAAGACTACAAAAGGAGACCGGGAGAGGTGTTCCATGTGCACACATGTGGATGGGAGAAGGGACATGGAGTATCGGTGCTCAGCAGGACTGGTTCGTGTCCGGTTCCGTTCTACAGAAGGACTCAACGACGAGACGACATTTTCGAGTCGTTGTCCCAGTTCCCTCAGGGAAATTAATTCGGTGTTCAGTCGATTTAATACGTGTGGGCTCGAAGAAAGAGGTGACAAATGAGTCATTGAGTAACAGAAGGTTTTTTTGTTTTGGTTTTTAATTTTTTTTATGTCTTTACTCCATTCTTTACTCTCTGCTTTTCTCCTCTCTCTTTCTCTCACTTTGTTTTACTAACCTAAAGGAATCTTAAAGAACCGAAGGACGAGGGGGGAATGGGTTTCGTAAAGAAATTAGGCACAAGATATCCCAGTCGAAGGGAACGTTCGGACCCGTGTTTTCCAGGGTGAGATTATTACTATTTTTATTACAACGGAGTCGTCGTGGAAATATGTTTCTGGAGTAGTGACATCTTCTAACCACAGTCTAACTTTGCGACACAAGATGTTTCCGAACCCAGAGAAGAAACTGGTGTCCTAGACCTTTCCCCTTCGACACGTGAGGTTCTACGTTTATCCATTATGATACCCGTCGGAACCCCTAGGAACGAAACTCTCACGGGTGAGGATTCTCTCAACCATCCCCAGGTTCTTAGAAGAAAACCCGAAGGGTCCCACGACCACCATTTCTTGGGTAGACGGTTACGTCCTCTGTATTCTCTACACCCAAGTTAGGGACCCGACCTTCTAGGGGACCTACTCCCATACCGTTGGGTGAGGTCATAAGAACGGACCTCCTGGGGTACCTGTCTCCTCGGACCTCCCAATCTCAGGTGCCCCAGTGTGTCTCAACTTGTGATGACTTCACTGAAATCGTGTATAGGTCGTAGGGACCTGGGTAGGGTAGACACCATCTCAAGTCATGGTATGGGGAAACAAAGTCACCTTGAAAGGGCACATCTTCACTAAAACGGAGATGTTCCAACTGACGAGAGCACAGTCTGCGAAGGTCTCGGTATTAAAAACAATTGAGTGTTCATAATAATAAGGGTTTTTGTCCAAGTCTCTACTGTTCACCTCTCGGTCCGGAGTAGGTGTCTCGAGGATCGGGGTCTGTCAGAAAGGTGTTGTTATGTCTCCGGATACCTATCCGACTCATCTCGGACCAAGTACCCTTTATAATCGATTTACACAACCTACTTACTTTTTTCACAATGAGTCGAGGGAACAACAGGAAAACAATGGTTTTCTCACACACCCTAGACCGACGAGCAGCGAGTTTCCGTTTATTTGTCCTGTCCGACCACCTTTCCTTTCAAACGAAATAAAGTCTACGACCGTTGAGACGTTGACCCACCCCTCTCCCACCGTCTGTAAACAGGTTTCCGGCTGGGGGTGGGGGGTGGGGTCCCACGACGTACGTCTTTGTCGCGTTGAGACTGTCAGTAGAAGTTTAACCAGTAGTCATCAGACTGGTCGTAGTAGAACTGACAGAATCCATGTCAAGTAAAAGTCAAAGTCCCGGGTAAACAAGGACAAAGAAACTCTGGACAAGAGTCTTAACACCGTCCAGTACAGGACCCATGTCAGACCAGTAGTATATAAATTGAAGAGATGGACCCCAAAGTCATAGACATTCTGTTGAGCGTCCTACACCGGGTCTTATAATAGATATCGGGAACTCTTTCTTGATATAGGAACTGATACGAATTACTGATGTATTGATAATAAATCAGAGGAAAGTGACAAAAGGAAACAAAGGTGTGAAGAGTGGAGACACTAATTTGAATAAGAAGCTGTCTTCAAAAGGTGTCTGTTTTCCGTCTGTCTCCAGCACCACCCCCATACCCACCGTTCCTGGCATCCCAGGACGAGGTAAAGTGAAAGACGGTGTGACGAGGGAACCTAGATTCGTCTAAGTTCCCTCGTCCATGACAATGTGTCCTGGAAAAATAACTGGTGAGGGAGGTTTATTACGACTAATCTCCCGTATGGACCTAAGGGTAAGGATAAGTCACTTAGTCCTGTCTTAGAAGAAGGGGTTTGTCAAAGACTTTCAGTGACACTTTTCTCATCGAAAAACCGTAATCTACGCACGTACGATTCGGAGAAGTCAACACAGGCTGAGACACGCTGAGATACCTGACGTCGGACGGTCCGAGGAGACAGGTACGCCTAAGAGGTCCGTTCTTATGACCTCACCCAACGGTACGGGGGGAGATCCCTAGAAGGGCTGGGTCCCTAACTTGGGTACAGAAAATACAGGAGACGTGACCGTCAGCCCAAGAAATGGTCATCGTGGTGGACTGACTGATCCAAATTTAGGATCGAGATAGTGAATGATCGACACACTGGGAGATGTTCACTGAATTGGTCAGATTTGGAGACAAAGGAGTAGACGATTCACTCTATTATTTGTTTTGGACGCGGTAGTTCCAACAGTACTTCTAATTTACACTATTATCTGAGATCGGTTCTCGGTCTGTGTATCCGTCGTGATCCATTCGATAATAGTAAGAACCGGGACCTCGGGAAAACACGGAAATAAACAAGACACCCGACTTCACCGAAACGACGTGACGCGGGGAAGTCGACCCCCGTGGTCTTGTCTCATCCACCCGAAACCTCCCTCGTGGTAGGTCGGGAGTGGGTCTCGTTTCTGATCACGAACGATTCCTCAATCTTGACGTCGACTATTTTATAAGACCTACTCCCAAATCCAATCTTTATAAGGAATCTCCACCCCCCTGTCCTTCAACACTCCTGTCTGTCTTATTTAGTCTCTTCTATCTGTCCTCCCCTCCCCTTCGACCACTCTCTCCCCTTCTTTTCCAAACCCTGTCTGTCCCTCCCCGACCACTCGGTCCCTTTTCGATTGAACGATGACCTTGTAATTCGTGTTTACTCCCCTTTATTTTAATTGTAGAAATAACTTTTCTTTTTGTTCCTTCATTCTTTATAAGGACAAACCCCTTTAGAACATATCTTTCCTCGTCCACGACCCCCGAAAACCTCCGATCAACGGTACCACTACGATATACAGAAGAAAAGTTAATGAGACACTTAGACCGTCGACTATCGAAGAAAGACGAGATCTAAGATTCAGGTCCCGAATCGGAAGCCACGTCGAAACCATAAACGTAGAGGTTTTAAAACCTATACGACACCCTGGACGACCGAACAGTAAGGAAGAAAACCTTTACTATGAACAGGTCTTCTTTTTTCCTCACTCCCACATGGGACCCCTTACCTCCCTGTTCATACGACACGTCGAGAAACGTCTCTCTATTCCGTCCTAATCGTACAATCCCTCGTAAAACCGGTCTATACCCCCCCCCCTTAGAGAATAAGATTACTGAGGAAGAAAAGGTTCTATTTAGATCCTCCCGAAAAGAGATTCTTCTTTTCCACTAGTTGGTGGGACCAAACGACTGTGACTCCCCAAAGGACCATGTACCTTGAAAGTTAATACATTGTTCCTCTCAGGGTCATTTGACCCTGTACACCCTCGGGACTCTTTTTCGGGTAAATCTTTCAGGTTCTATTTCCGTCGGCAATCTCGGACCGTCCCTGGCATCTTCCGAGAACTCTCTCAGTGAAAATTGGGTCCGAGTATTTACATCTGTTATTAAGTTAGTAAAACAAAAACGGTGGTTTGATAGAGGGGGTACGAGATCTTACATTTCTCTAAGAGGTTCAGGTTATATGAATCTTGATGGACCTCTGGAATAATTTTTACGTTTATGAACTCGGGTGGTACTGGACGATTTAAGTCCAGAGAAAGAGAGCCTGAGACTCCGGGTACCAGACTCCCGAGTCACAACTTTTCGGAGCCACCATCGTCAGTCTCTCAAACAAACAGTTCACTTTCAGTTACCCGTAGGTCTTGGGTCTCGGACTGGGTGGTTCCGTTTCCCGAACCTTTGTGGGACCGGGTCCCGTCCCTGTGTCAGTCGGGAGGAAGTAGGAGAGGGGAGTCAGTAACGGACGGACCACGGAAGAGAGGGAACCCCAGTCCGGATTCGTAGTGGAGAAACCTGAAGAAAGGACCGAAGGATGAGAATGTCCGAAAGTCTTGTGGAGAGATAAAGAAAGACAAAGAGGGTTAGACATTAGAGTGTAGGTAGACACGCCGAGGAGTATTTCGGGGAGGGGAGGGGACTTATCTGACATTCGAGGGAATCCAGGTCCGGACATAACAAGAGTAACGACTCAAGGGTGTCTTGGGACATGTCCCGGTCCGTGTCCTATTCGCCGTCGATATAGAAACCTCTACTTACGTACCTAATTACGTACCTACTTACCTACCTACCTACCCACCTACCTACCTATCTACCCACCTACCTGCGTACCTACCTATCTATTCACCTACACATCTATCTACCCACCTACCCACTCACCACTTAACTTCCTATCTACCCATGTACCTATCTACTCACCCACCTACCCATCTATCCACTCATCTCCCTTCTTACCTACCTACTTACCACCGACCTACCTTCCTACCCACCTACCTACCCAGCTACCTACCTACCTACCTACCTACCCATCTACCTATCTACCCACCTACCTACCTACCCAGCTTTATATATATATTCATATTTATATGAGAAAGTAGGGAAATCACTAGTCCATTCAGGTACGACCTAAATCAAATCCCTTATGATTATACAGTGGAAATGACAAATAGATTCAAGAAATTAGATCTGATAGAGTGCCTGAAGAACTATGGATGGAGGTTCGTGACATTGTACAGGAGGCAGTGATCAACATCATCTCCAAGAAAAAGAAATGCAAAAAAGCAAAGTGATTGTCTGAGGAGACCTTACAAATAGCTGAAAAAACAAGAGAATTGAAAAGCAAAGGAGAAAAGGAAAGATATACCCATTTGAATGCAGAGTTCCAAAGAATAGCAAGGAGAGATAAGAAAGTCTTCCTCAGTGATCAATGCAAAGAAATAGAGGAAAATAATAGAACAGGAAAGACTAGAGATCTCTTCAAGAAAATTAGAGATACCAAGGGAACATTTCCTGCAAAGATGGGCTCAATAAAGGACAGAAATGGTATGGACCTAACAGAAGCAGAATATATATATATATTTTTTAAAGTGGCAAGAATACACAGAAGAACTATACAAAAAAGATCTTCACAACCCAGATAATCACAGTGGTGTGATCACTCACCAGACATCCTGGAATGTGAAGTCAAGTGGGCCTTAGGAAGCATCACGACCCGACCCAACTCGATGGACCAAGGTCTGTACCGACACTTGAAGAGACTAAGAGACTAGAACCCATTTAATGAAGTCTTAGGGTCCGGAATTCACATTTTACTTCCTCCACCAGAACTTCCAGGGTAGGTAGGTTCAGACACCCAGACACTAATAAAGAGGAGAGAGTTCAGAAATGGGCAGAGTGACGACGACCGTACTTTACCAGGATACGTCGGAAGAAGGAAGTGACACGAGTGTGACTGACCTAGTCTTTACGAAACTTTACTCGTGTCTCAATCTCAGGTCAGAGGTACAAAGGACGACAGGGGGAAAGTGGGAGACGGTGGTACCACGACCAGGGTCCATAACGGAAAGGAGACGAGGAACGATACTTTCTGACACTGGGTGAGAGGAATGTCGGACCGTGTTAGAATGAGGGTGACCCGAGAAGACTTCTTTTTACTTGCTGTAACCGAAGTGGACCACAGTGGACTAGGACGATACCCCCTATACCCTTTTCCGGACCCCAGGGTCCAAGTGCAACCCTTCGTCGAGTACCATTGTCTCCGAACTGACAGTAAACGTCTGGACTTTACGATGTGAGGGTAGGTATCGAACTTAAATACTTCGTGGTAAAATAAGTCATTGAATGATACACGTTTTATAAGTCGACGCACGATCCCTCCCTTATTAGTCCATCTACTCTTCGAGTGTCCGACCACCCCCTCTACTTACATAGAGGATCGTGAACGTCGGGAAACACATGAAACGATCTCACAAGTCTTGACATAGAGGATTTTGAAGATCCTCTAACGTCCCGTCATAGTAGAAGTAAACTGTCTACTTGTTTCACTCAGTTCATTCATAGAGACTCTGGCATACGGACACTTCCATCTTTTCATTCTTCTCAACAACCGCTGGCGTCTCTACACACTACTACAGTTCACCTTCCGAAGATTACTGTATCCCACCTTTCGATAACTCTCTCTTCGTAGCACCCGTCGAAACGAAATACAGATCGTTCGAAAAAGAGTCCCTTGTTCCCCGGTCCGTGGTGATGACATGAAAATACGTCTCCTCAGTTTCAGAGTACTTGACGCATACAGGAGTCGATCGGGTAACCAACTCTTCAACCTCCCCAGGACGTCCTATTCGTCTCAGTTGTCCCTTACTCCGAAGGAGACATATAGGGATAACACAGACGAAATCTTTTCAAGGTCTTACTTCGGAATCTTGAACTAAACCTCAAGACCCCCGGTCGGTGTCTCAGAACTTATTCGGTCAGGACTCGTTCTAAGTTCACTGAAAAATCGTAGACGAGGGCGATCCCCACGAGAGACCCGGGGTCCTCAAGACGTCCAGTGGGTCGGGGGTTAGGAGGTCGACGAAAGTTTTCGTCTCGACCTCCCGTATAAGCGGTTCGAGGGAGTGATTGTTCGTTAGAGAAGAGACCGTCGGGACGAGACGGGAAGACGACCTTATTAACTCGCGTCTTCGTACACGTACACTCACACACGTTCACACACGCACACACACACACACACACCCCTCCACGTCCCCCTCGTCAACATAACTCCCCCTCCCCCTCCTAAGAGAGAGTGAGAAGTCAATGAAGTGATCGACGGAGGAAGAGGTCTGTACCTTAAATCAATGAGAGAGAGGAAAAGAAAGGACCAGGAGAAGTCTAAGGATACTCCGAAGGACGAGACACGGGATTCCGGTGTGACCGGGTCCCGGAATATCCCGTTTTGTGATCCTAAAAGAGACTCCATCTACTTCGGGGATCCAGGACTCTCCTCTTCCTGAGTGAGTCCTCCGCCTCCCGTCCTACCTGTGACCGGTCCGTCATACGTATGACCAATCCTCGTACCCTAACCTTCCGTCTAACAAATCCAAGGTTGGAACCAAGAATGTCATGACCCACATATTGGAGAGACACGGAGTCAACGGAACGGAGATTTTACCCCCGTTATTATTATGGAAGGAATCTCCTAAAAAAAAAAAATGTCTAAGTTGCATAATAATAATAGATGTTTCACCAATCTTGTGTCGACCTGTATATAATTTCACACGTGTGTACGAGTCAGTGATTCAAAATAGACTGAGAAAACGCTGGGGTGCCTGACATCGGACGGTCCGAGGAGACAGGTACCCTAAAGGGTCCGTTCTTATGACCTCACACAACGGTAAAGGAGGAGGTCCCATGGAAGAGTTGGGTCTCTAGTTTGAGGGTAGCGGACGCTAAACCGTCCGTCTAATAAATGGTGACTCGATGGACCCTTCGGTGTATATAATTATGATTTTGTGAGTTATTGACAATCATTAACAAAATTAAAGTGTCGAAATGACTCTACATTAAGCATATAGTATACATGTAAGTGAGTAAATTTCACATGCCAAGTCACCAAAAATCATATAAGTGGTTTAACACTTTGGTAGATTGAGGTCTTGTAAAAGTAACAAGGGTTTTCTTTAGGACATACGTAATCGTCATTGGGAAGCAAGGGTGAGCGAGGTCGGGGACCGTGGGTGATTAGATGAAAAACTGAGACATCTAAACGAATAAGAACTGTATAGTATATTTACCTTAGTATGTTTACCCCATAAAATGTTGACCGAAGCAAGTGAGATAATCGACATTAATAAGCAAAGGAAAAGAGTAAGAGGTGAATGTCAGTTCAGTCCTACTTCACCTAGTACCTGGTAGGAAGTCGGTCAGTACGGAAAGATTCCGACCTCGAACAGACGGTAAAACCTTACACAACAGTTGAGGGGAGGAGGAGGAGTATAGGTTATCGATGACTACAACAAAATCAGACGTAAGGTCCCTTAACCGGTCTCCTAAACTAGGGTTGAGGGTTTGAGTGTTGCTAAGGATCTATGGACCGGATTAGTCAAGTCAAGTCAAGTCAAGCCAGCGAGTCAGTACAGACTGGGAAACACTGGGGTACCTGACGTCGTGCGGTCCGGAGGGACAAGGAGTGGTTGAGGGTCTCAAATGAGTTTGAGTAGGTAACTCAGACACTACGGTAGGTTGGTAAATTAGGAGACAGTAGGGGAAGAGGAGGGTGGAAGTTAGAAAGGGTCGTAGTCCCCGAAAAGTTTAATCAAGAAGTGTAGTCCACCGGTTCCACAACCTCAAAGTCGAAGTCGTTGTCAGGAAGGTTACTTATAAGTCCTGACTAGAGGAAATCCTACGTGACCAACCTAGAGGAACGTCAGGTTTCGTGAGTGTTCTCAGAAGAGATTGTGGTGTCGAGTTTTCGTAGTCAAGAAACCGTGAGTCGAAAGAAATATCAGGTTGAGAGCGTAGGTATGTACTGATGACTTTTTTGGTATCGGAACTGATCTACCTGGAAACAACCGTTTCATTACAGACGTAAAATTATACGACAGATCCAACCAGTATTGAAAGGAAGGTTCCCCTTACGTAGAAAATTAAAGTACCGACGTCAGTGGTAGACGTCACTAAAACCTCGGGTCTTTTTATTTCAGACTGTGACAAAGGTGACAAAGGGGTAGATAAACGGTACTTCACTACCCTGGTCTACGGTACTAGAATCAAAAGACTTACAACTCAATATTTGGTTGAAAAAGTGAGAGGAGAAAGTGAAAGAAGTTCTCCGAGAATTTAAGAAGTGAAAGACGGTATTCCCACCACAGTAGATGTATAGACTGCAATAACTATACAGAGGGCCGTTTGAACTAATGTCGAACATGAAGTTGGTCAGGTCGCAAAGAGTACTACATGAGACGTAAAGTCAATTTATTCGTCCCACTGTTATATGTCGGAACTGCATGAGGAAAGGGATAAACCTTGGTCAGACACAGGTCAAGATTGACAACGAAGGACTGGACGTATGTCTAAAGAGTTCTCCGTCCAGTCCACCAGACGATAAGGGTAGAGAAAGTCTTAAAAGGTGTCAAACACCACTAAGTGTATTAGTTTCCGAAACTGTATCAGTTATTTCGTCTGTATCTAAAAAAAAAAGACCTTGAGAGAACGAAAAAGTTACTAGGTTGTCTACAACCATTAACCTTGTCTAGAGAGCAAGGAAACGGAAAAGATTTTGGTCGAACTTGTAGACCTTTAAGTGTCAAGTACATAACAACTTCAGACCGAACCTCTTAAAACTCAAAATGAAATGATCGTACACTCTACTCACGTTAACACGTCATCAAACTCGTAAGAAACCGTAACGCAAAGAAACCCTAACCTTACTTTTGACTGGAAAAGGTCAAGACACCGGTGACGACTCAAAAGGTTTAAACGACCGTATAACTCACGTCGTGAAAGTGTCGTAATAGAAAATCCTAAACTTTATCGAGTTGACCTTAAGGTAGTGGAGGTGATCGAAACAAGCATCACTACGAAGGATTCCGGGTGAACTGAAGTGTAAGGTCCTACAGACCGAGATCCACTCACTAGTGTGGTAACACTAATAGACCCGACACTTCTAGAAAAAACATTCAAGAAAACACATAAGAACGGTGGAAAAGAATTATAGAAGACGAAGACATTCCAGGTATGGTAAAGACAGGAAATAACTCGTGTAGAAACGTACTTTACAAGGGAAACATAGAGATTAAAAGAATTTCTCTAGAGAGCAGAAAGGGCAAGATAACAAAAGGAGATAAAGAGACGTGACTAGTGACTCCTTCTGAAAGAATAGAGAGGGACGATAAGAAACCTTGAGACGTAAGTTTACCCATATAGAAAGGAAAAGAGGAAACGAAAAGTTAAGAGAAGAAAAGAGTCACTAAACATTCCGGACTAGACTGTCGGTAAAACGAAAAAACGTAAAGAGAAAGAACCCCTACCAGAACTAGGGACAGAGACCATGTCACAGTGTTTAGAAGTAGGTATCAAGTAGTCCGTGAGACAGATAGTCTAGATTAGGGAACTTAGATAAAGAGTGAAGGTGACATATTAGTGTTCCCTTAACTAAAACTAGTATGGACTTACCAGATCACCAAAAGGGGTGAAAGAAGTTAAATTAGACTTAAATCGTTATTCCTCAAGTATCAGACTTGGTGTCAGTCGAGGGTCAGAACAAAAACGACTGACATATCTCGAAGAGGTAGAAACCGACGTTTCTTATATTAGTTAGACTAAAGTCATAATTGGTAGACCACTACAGGTACACATCTCAGAAGAGAACGTAACAACCTTCTCCCACAAACGATAGGTCACACAAGAGAACCGTTTTGAGATAATCGGAAACGGGACGAAGTAAGACATGAGGTTCCGGTTTAACCGGACAATGAGGTCCACAAAGAACTGAAGGTAAAAAACGTAAGGTCAGGGGATATTACTTGTCCTGTAGAAAAGACCCCACAATCGAGATCTTACAGAACAGCCAGAAGTATCTTGGCAAGTTGAAGTCGAAGAAGTCGTAATGACAAGCCCCGTATTTGAACCTAATGGTACTATAACTTACCAAACGGAACCTTTGCTTGTCTCTAGTAAGACAGCAAAAACTCTAACGTAGGTTCAAGACGTAAAAGTCTGAGTAAACAACTGACACTACCCATGAAGTAAAGAAGATTCCCTAAGAACGAGTGTCATCATCTATATTACCAGTAGACTCAATTTAAGTGGGCAAGATCAGGTAAAATAAATAAATAAAAATTAAAAATTTTATCTTTAAATAAATAAAATTAACCTCCAATTAATGAAATGTTATAACACAACCAAAACGGTATGTAGTTGTACCTAGGTGGTGTCCATATGTGCACAAGGGGTAGGACTTGGGAGGAGGGTAAAATCAAGCGACCAAGGACTTTACAGTTGCGAGTGAGAACGGTAGAGGACAAACTGGTGAAGGTTAAACGGAACTAAGTACCTGGATTGTAAGGTCCAAGGAAACGTTATAAGGAGAAATGTCGTAGTCTGAAACGAAGATAGTGGTCAGTGTAGGTGTTGACTCACAACAAAAACGAAACCGAGGTAGAGAAGTAAGAAAGACCTCAATGAAGAGATGACTTGAGGTCATCGTATAACTCGTGGATGACTGGACTCCCCAAGTAGAAAGTCACAGGATAGAAAAATGGAAAAGTATGACAAGAGCCTCTGGTACCTTAGACGATTTCCAAAGAGAGGTCACTAGGCACCGAGTCGGAGTCGGAGTCAGGACATTAGTCGGGACTCTGGAACTTCTGAAGACGTCTACGACGGACATAATCAAGGTCGTGACAATAAGGAAAGTCTGAATTCCAGGTCGGTGGATGAAGTACGTCTTCTCTGTCTATCAGATCTAAATCCCACCCGTATCCACGGGGATCCGAGTATCAGTTCTTGTCGTCCTTTTCGGTCTCCCTCTTGTCCTCCTCCAGTACTGGATGTCCCCGGTTCCTTCCGGAAGGAACAGGGGTCTTTCTTGTACCTGTGGGTGGACACGATGGGAGGTTTCTCTAATGGAGTCCTCGAACTAGTCGGATTCCCTTATTCTTTCAAAGTTTAGTCACCTTTTGGGTCGTGTCTCCCTTCTCCTTTTTGTCAACTCTCTAGGTCCGGTTGAGACTTTTTCGTCTCTTGATTTTTATCGACTTGAAAAAAGAAGAAGAAAATCACCACCACCCCCTTAATCCTCCCACGATCTTGACCTGTCCTTCGTTCTTCGTAAACAAGAACGGACGAGGTCCTTCTCCACTCAGCTACACTTAAGTCAAAAGACCTAGTGACGGACGTCATTGGTGTCTAGAGGTGTCTAGTTCCCAGGGGAACGGGGGCCTTAAGAAACACGTCACCCGTGAGGGAAGAGTGATGGGTGATCGGGAGACAGACGTCAAGAACGTTACAGTCCAGAAGGTATCCACACGGGGAAACATCCTAAGTCACCGTGGTGTAACCAACCGTGGCCTTCTTAAGTGTAAACCAGGGACGTACGACTTCCTTCGTAATTTAACCTACAACCCACACCTCTCACCGTGGTATAGGGACCGTGTAGTAGTCAGTCGAGTCTCCTGGGGTCTCCTCGAACCTCGACTCCCGAACGAAATCCTTCTCCCTGTAATAATTGGGGGTGTTTTGGAAAAAAATTTTTCCGTCCAGAAGTCATCTCTCAGTAAAGTGAACCCAAAACACCAAACACACCCTATTCTACTTCTACCCCATACCTGGTCGAAACCTTCCACACCATTTCCTAGCACGACGGTTCCTCTGTGACCAATCCTCCCTTGACCCTCTCCATTAAAGTTGTTCACGATCGGTTCAGTTTCGGTCGAGAATTCGATACCCCTACTCCCTTCCTTAATTTCTCACCACAAGTTCTTCTGAGAACTCTCAGGGAACCCGACGGTCCTTTAGTTTCGTCAGTTAGGACTTCCTTTAGTTGGGACTGATATGTAGTAACCTTCTTGACTACGATTTCGACTTCGAGGTTATGAAACCGGTGGACTACGTTTCTCTACTGAGTAATCTTTTCCGGGACTACGACCCTCTCTAACTCCCGTCCTCTTCCCCTACCGTCTCCTACACTACCAACCTACCGTAGTGACTGAGTTACCTGTGCTCAAACTCGTTCGAGGTCCTCTAACACTTCCTGTCCCTTCGGACCGTAGGCACCCCAGCGTCTCTCAGCCTGTGCTGACTCACTGACTTGTTGTTCTCAATGAGAAATAATCCAGAAACAATACACAGTCTGTCTCACGGTCCCGAAAAGTCATTACTTTTATCGATGGAAAATTGTCCGTGAGAAGGGACCGTCGAGTCATCATTTCTTAGACGGACGGTTCGTCCTTTGGGCCTAAACTAGGGACTCAGTCCTTCTAGGGGACCTCTTCCTTTACTGTTACGTGAGGTCATAAGAACCCGAAGAGTCCACCGAGTCACCATTTCTTAGACGGACGTTACATCCTTTGTGTCCTCTGTTCTCAAACTAGGGACCCAAGCCTTCTAGGGGACCTTTTCCTTGACCGTTGTGTGAGGTCATAAGAAATTTTCTTTATAAATAAAATTAACCTCCGATTAATGAAATGTTATAACACCACCAAAAACGGTATGTGACTGTACTTAGTCGGTGCCCATATGTACACATGGGGTAGGGTTTGAGGGAAGGGTGGAGGAAAGAGTAGGGTAGGGAGACCCAACAGGGTCACGTGGCCGAAACTCACGGGACAAAGTACGTAACTTGAACCTGAGTAGGAGATAAAGTGTATACCATTATATGTACAAAGTTATCATAAGAGAGTTTAGTGGGGGTGGGACAGAGCGTATATCCCAGTAGTAATGGTAGAAAGATTTAAGGTATATGTACACAATTATATGACGTAACCACAAAAAGCAAGACTGAATGAAGTGAGACATATTATCCGAGGTCAAAGTAGGGGGAGTAATCTTGACTGAGTTTACGTAAGAAAAATTACCGACTCATTATGAGGTAACAAGTATACATGATGTTGAAAGAATAGGTAAACAGACGGTCACCTGTAGATACAACGAAGGTACAGGATCGATAACATTTGTCACGACGTTACTTGTAACCCCATGTACACAGAGAAAGCCAAGACTAAAGGAACCACACATACCAATCGTCACCCTAATGACCCAGTATACCCTCAAGATAAAGGTCAAAAATTTCCTTAGAGGTGTGACAAGAGGTATCACCGACATGATCAACCGTAAGGGTGGTTATCACATTCTCCCAAGGGAAAAGAGGTGTGGGAGATGTCGTAAATAACAAACATGTACAAAACTATCGTCGGTAAGACTGACCGTACTTTACCATGGAGTAACACCAAAAATAAACGTAAAGAGACTATTACTCACTACAACTCGTAGAAAAGTACAAAAACAATCGGTAGACATATAGAAGAAACCTCTTTACAGACAAATCAAGAAACCGGGTGAAAAACAAACCCAACAAATAAAAAGACCATAACTCGACGTCCTCGACGAAGATATAAAAACTCTAATTAAGAAACAGTCAACGAAGTAAACGATAATAAAAGAGGGTAAGACTTCCGACAGAAAAGTGGAAGGAATATCAAAAGAAGTAACACGTTGTCGAAAATTCAAATTAATCCAGGGTAAACAAATAAAAACGAGGGTAATGAGACCCTCCACCTAGTATCTCCTAGAACGACACTAAATACAGTCTCTTACAAAACGGATACAAAGGGAGATCCTCAAAATATCAAAGACCAGAATGTAAATCTAGAAATTAGGTAAAACTCAAATAAAAACACATACCACAATCTTTCACAAGATCAAAGTAAGAAAATGTCCACCAGCTAGTCAAAAGGGTCGTGGTGAACGATTTCTCTAATAGAAAAGAGGTGACATATAAAAACGGAGGAAACAGTTTCAACAGGTACGACGACGACGATTCATCGCAGCCAACACAGGCTGAGACACACTGGGGTATCACCGTCGGGTGGTCCGAGGCGGTAGGGACCCTAAGAGGTCCGTTCTCGTGACCTCACCCAACGGTCCACAGGTTTTCACACACCTAAATAGAGACCCGAAAGATAAAACAAGGTAACCAGATATAAAGACAGAAACACGGTCATACTACGACAGAACTACTGACATCGAAACATCACATCAGACTTCAGTCCGTCCAACTAAGGAGGTCGAGGTAAGAAGAAAGAGTTCTAACGAAATCGATAAACTCCACAAAATATAAAGGTATGTTTAACACTTTAATAAACAAGATCAAGACACTTTTTATGACAACCATCGAACTATCCCGCCTCTTCCGTTACCGTGGGGTGAGGTCATAAGAACGGACCTTTTAGGGTACCTACCTCCTCGGACCTTCCGACGTCAGGTACCCCAACGACTCCCAGCCTGTGCTGACGCACTGAAGTGAAAGTAAAAAGTGAAAGTACGTAACCTCTTCCTTTACCGTTGGGTGAGGGTACAAGAACGGACCTCTTAGGGTCCCCGTCCCTCGGACCACCCGACGACAGATACCCCAATGTGTCTCAACCTGTGCTGACTTCACTGAATCGTCGTCGTCGTCATCGTCGAACTATACCTAACGTAACTTGAACATCTAACGAAACCCATCATATGAGTAAAAGTGATATAACTTAGAAGACTAGGTACTTGTACCAGATAAAGAGTAGGTACCATATAAAGAGGTAGATAAACACAGTAAAAATTAAAGAAAGTAATCATAAAATATCAAAAAATATATATCCAGAAAACAAAGAAATCTATCTAAATAAGGATTCATAAAATAAGAAAAGCAAGGTTACCACTTACTCTAACGAGGGAATTAAAGAGAAAGTCAAAAGAGTAACAATCACATATCCTTACGTTCACTATAGGACGTTGAAATGACATGAGTAACTAATCGAGATCATTAAAAGACCACCACAGAAATCCCAAAAGACACATCTCTTAGTACAGTAGACGTTTGTCTCAAAATGAAGAAGAAGAAAAGGTTAGACCTAAGGAAAATAAAGAAAAAGAAGAGACTAATGACACCAATTTTGAAGGTTTTGATACAACTTATCATCACCACTCTCACCCGTGGGAACAGAACGAGGACTGAAATCCCCTTTAAGAAAGTCATAAAACGGTAACTCCTGTTACAAACGACACCCAAATAGTATATACCGAAAATAATACAACTCCATACAAAGAAGACTCGGAGGAAAGACCTCTCAAAAAAAAAAAATTAGTATTTACCCACAACTTAAAACAGTTTCCGAAAGAGACGTAGATAACTCTATTGGTATACCAAAAATAGAAAGTTAAACAATTACACCACACAGTGTAACTAACTAAACACTTATGACTTCTTAGGAACGTAGGGACCCTATTTCGGGTCAACCAGTACTATATGCTAGAAAAATTATACAACAACCTAAGACAAACGATCTTAAAACAACTCCTAAAAACGTAGATACAAGTAGTCACTACAACCGGATATCAAAAGAAAAAAACACCGTAGAAACAGATCAAAACCATAATCCCACCATCACCGGAGTATCTTACTCAAACCTTCAAAGGGAAGGAGACGTTAAAAGACCTTCTCAAACTCATCCTATCCACAATCGAGAAGAGATTTAAAAACCATCTTAAGTGAACACTTCGGTAGACCAGGACCCGAAAACAAACAACCTTCTAAAAACTAGTGTCAAAACTAAAGGTACGAACACTACCCAAACAATACTAAAAGATAAAGAAGGACCAAGTCAAAACCTTCCAATATGAAAAGATTCTTAAACAGGTAAAGAAGGTTCAACAGGTAAAATAACCGTATATCAACGACTATCATCAGAGAATACTAGGAAACATACTTCATTCTAATTTACACTTGAGGTCCTTTTTTTTTTGATAATTTTTATGTTTGTATACCTCCGATTTGTTGTACGAAAACTTATTGGTTCTTTAGAGAACATACATCATTCTAATCTATAGTTGTGTCCTTTTTTGTGATAATTTTTATGTTTGTATACCTCCGATTTGTAGTGCGAAGACTTATTGGTTGTTTAGTGTCTTCTTTAGTTTTTTCTTTAGTTTTATACGTATCTTTGATCACTTTTACTTTTGTTGGGTTTTGGATACCCTAAGTCATTTTCGTCAAGTATCGTTATGTTCGAATGGAGTTCCTTGTTCTCTTTTTAGTTTATTTATTTGATTGAAATGTGGATTCCGTTGATCTTTTTCTTCTTTAATTCTTGGGGTCCCAATCATCTTCCTTTCTTCAGTATTTTTAATCCCGTCTTTATTTACTTTTTCTTTGTTTCCTCTGATGTCGTTTTTAGTTGTTTTGATTTTCGATCAAGAAACTCTTCTATTTATTTTCTGTTTGGTAATCGGTCTGAGTAGTTCTTTTTATTTCTCTTCTTAGTTTAGTTGTTTTAATCTTTACTTTTACCTCTTTAGTGTTGTCTGTCGTGTCTTTATGTTTCCTAGTATTCTCTGAGGTTATAAGAACAGACCCTTTAGGGTACCTGTCTCCTTGGACTACCTGAAGTCAGGAACCGTAACGTTTCTCAGTCTCTTCTGACTCACCGACTCGTGCGTGTGTATGGAAAATTGTTCGTGGATGACGTACAGTCTGTGAAAAGACATGTACTAGAGTGAATTAGAGGGACTTAAACCGTAATAATACAGATGAAATTAATCCGTTGTCGTCGAGTCTTCTCAATTCACTGAACGGGTCTCACCGTGTCGACCACGTCTTGACTCCAAACTTAGACCAAGACTGACTAAAACTTCGACTATGAATAATATAATGTGTCCACAAGGAGTCACAGCTGAGGAATCCTAGAAACGAGGTCCTTTGCGAGATCCTTTTTTTTTTTTTTTCTTAAAGAACTAACGCAATTAGTCCCATCCTATCCTTTTGACGACACTGTTTGTTTGTGGAGGGTTTAGAGTCACCAAATTACGTTATTTACTAATAAAACATAGGGACAGTGTCACGTTACGACGAACCTTCCTCACCACCACCCCCCCGACCCGACCCCCAAAGACTAGATGTGTCTGAAGGTCACTGGTTCCGAGTAGAGTATCACACTGAACCAGTTAAAATACAGGGACTTCAGGAAATGACTTAGAAGACGTAAGACGGTTCTCCACTCCCTTTTAACTCTTCAACCTCCTCCGTGTTGGTAAGAATAAAAAAATCAATGTATTAGTTTTATCATTTTATACAAATAGTCAAAAGTGTCAGTTATCGGTCTGTTGTTTATTTTCCATTAATGTTAACGTTCGGTATTATCTTTGAATTGTTATATTTTATTAATGTATGTCAAACCCCCCAATTCATCTACACCATTCACCTTCACGTATGTACGTGTACAAGAGTAGGTAGGTCGGTTAGATACAAAAAACCAACCACATAAATTAAGTAAATGTCAATTCCATTAATAACTATACATACTATGATAACCCGAAGGGACCACCGAGTCTTCCATTTCTTAGGTGGACGTGACGTCCTCTGACCCCAAACTAGGTACCCAGTCCTTATAGAGGACCTCTTCCCTTACCGACCGATGAGTGAGGTCATAAAAACGGACCCTTTAGGTACCTGTCTCCTCAGACCGTCCGATATCAGGTACCCCAGTGTTTCTCAGTCTGTACTGACTCGTTGACTCGTGTGTGTATGTACTAGGATAATGGTAAAAGAATTAACAAAACGTAAATAAAAGACATCCAGAAAAGGAAAAGAACAAAGGTCGGATCTCTTCAAGGAAATCATAAACGATATTTCGACCAAAGTACCACGACTTAAGAGAACGAACGGACCTTTCGAAAGCTAAAGAGGTAGTTGAGACTTACTCTCAGAACGACCTACCTCATAAGAACCAATAGCCAAGAAGGGAAAGTAGTGAAATTTATATAGTACCGTAAGGGAAGACCAAACATCTCAAAGAGAACTCTTTAGTCGACTATTGTACCACCTTCAAGGGAACATACAATAAACAACAAAAAGGGAACAACGAAAATTATAAAATAGAAACAGAAATTAAAAGTAGTAAAACTAATGATACACAGAGCCCTGTGTGGGTAAGAAATAACGAAGCCGGACCTCTCCTGTGTGTAATGAAGATGAATGTAAGGTTCGTATTCTTGATTGGTGGAGTAATGTTCCCTCGGACCCTCTAGATTAAACCGCTACCTGAGAATTCTTCTCTTTTACACAAACAACTCGTAGATTTGTCAGAGACGATGTCCCTAGACTATATGATGTCCCGTTAGAGGGTTTCACAGTCGAGACGAACACTGGAACCTACTTCAATTGAATTGGAGAGACAAGGAGATGGAATGGAGATCTTACTTCTCTTGTCATCACAGATAGAATGTACTATTCCCAATGTACTCCTAATTATATACACTTCGTTCCTGAAGGGACCACCATATCGTCAATTCTGAGACACGAGGGTCACGTTCTCCGGACCCAAACTAGGGACCAGTTCCTTGATCTAAGACGTACAAAGTCGATTCTAGTTCACGTCGGTTTATTTATTTATTATTTATAATTTTTCATTGTTCGAAATTTTTGATGCTCACTTCGTGAATCGAGTCTGGATCGTGTGTCATTCCCGAACTAGTTACCGTAGATCGACGTTTGAGGTAAGAAAGGTAGAAAATCTTTGGTATTTACGTGTAATCGTATAATCTCCAAGATTCTTCAGAGCTTCATCTTTGTAAAAAAAAAAATTTAAAAATTCAAACTAATCGAGTCGGAAAGTGTCCGTCTAAAGAGGAGTGTCGGTGGAAAGTCGTAGACCACCTTGACCGTAATATTTTCTTCATGAAACCCTTCGAGGTAAGAGGAAGATCCCTCACTGAGGTTACTTGACACAGTCACGAAAGTCTTACAAAGGTATAGTACAATAACTACGAAAGAAAGGATAAGTAATAGAGGATAAACCTCTCCCAAACTTCCCTCCAAGAAAAAAAAATTTACGGTAGGACGACAGTTAACCCGACGACCTCTGTCCTCTTCTCCGTAACTGTGTTAACACCCCGAAAGATTCTTCTCCTCATCTTTGACCCAACCACTGATCACTGACCCTGTTTGTTCTACTGACTACAGGTCTACCTGGTTCAGTAGGGGGGTGAGATTGGAAGGTCCAAGTTTAAACCCCCTAGGTTAGAGTTCTTTCGGTGCCTAGTGAAGTCACCACGATAAGGGGAGAATTTAGACACTCACTTCTACCCTTTTACATGAGATAGATTATTTCCGGTCGGTACTTGTTCCGTACTGTAATTTGATCCTGAAACACCCCTCTCCTATGGACCACGAACATTGTGAATGTGCACCCGACATACTTCGTGTGACAGATGGGAACGGTCGGTATCACGGGAGCACCCTTCCGGGAGTCATGTCAGAACACTTCAAGTATTTATCGTGGAGAGGATTGGTCAAGAGTCCTCCCTTAGTGACATAGAATTTGTCAAACAGGGGACGAGGGGTCCGAAGGGTCCATCGAGTTTGTTATTTCTTAGGTGAACGGTTACTTCCTATGGACCCAAACTAGGAACCCAGTCCTTCTAGGGGACCTCCTCCCGTACCGTTGGGTGAGGTCATAAGAACGGACCCTTTAGGGTACCTGTCTCCTCGGACCACTCGAGGTCAGGTACCCTAGAGTGTCTCAACCTGTACTGACTCGTTGATTATGTGTCTTGTGTGTGTGGAAAAGAGTTCTGAGGTCTGGGAGTAGGAACGAATAGGGTAGAGAGACTGAAGGAGAGAACGAACGATCGGGTCCCTTCCTCGAGGACAGTAGTATGGACTCTCGTCCCTACCGAATCTCGTAGAAGTCAAGTGACTATGACGACATTCTACGGTGGACGAGTGGTACGGTAGGGGCTACTTTGATATTAGGTTTATTTCGTGGAAATTCGTCTACGTCGGAAGTCCGTTTGAGGGGACGAGTGTATTGTGTGTAAAGTCTAGTAACAGGGATTTGGGGATGACGTATTTTCACCAATTTTGAAACAAGGAACGGGGGAAGGGAGGAGTGATGGGGAACCCTAAAAGAACTGACCATTAATAGACGGTCTTCTGTACGGATCCAGTTACTAACACGTGTGAAGAGGTAGACTACCGAGAGTCGGACGCGTAGACGAGGAGGGAATACTCTCACGAAGGAAATCGAAGAGTTATGTATCGCGGTCTACCCTCCCTGTCTTTTCCTCCGTCCTCCGTAAAAATGACCTCCTCCGGTTCTATTAGGGGGGTCCCGTCTTTGGTATAGAGTGTCGGGAAGACTTTGGGAAGAAAATGGGGGACGTGGTCCGTGTTACACCCGTCCTTCGACTGTCATCCTTCTTAAGTGGAGTAGGAACGACTTGTTGTCTGTGAGGACAGTAAAAGTAACAGTCGTGATTTGTCAGTCTTTGGGACGTCACCGGCGAGACCGAGGAGTGAAGCGTGTAACGTGACTCAATCACCGGAGTGGTTCGATCGACCAAGTCGGACACTTGAGGAGTCACGGACTCGGACCTTCCCAGGACCTCTTTCTCCAAAAAAAAGGACCAAAACGAGACATGTCTTTACCTACTCACTAGGTTCAATGGGTCTACGTTCAGGGGTTCTATTTAGTGTCCTGTGTAATTTTATGTAGTGTTGGGGAGGTTGGTGTGTGTGTGCATGTGGGTGTGCGTACTGAATCACTCGTCGATGACACACGTTCAATTACTCTTGTAAGTTTCATGGACTCTTACTAGTACTTCCCCACTAAATGGTCACAGTCTGAAATAAAAAACCCCCCGAGGTTTTAGTGACGTCTACCACTAACGTCGGTACGTTAATTTTCTACGAATGAGGAACCTCCTTTTCAATATTGGTTGGATCTCTCGTATAACTTTTCGTCTCTGTAATGTAACGGTTGTTTCCAGGCAGATCAGTTCGGATACCAAAAAGGACACCAGTACATACCTACGCTCTCAACCTGACACTTCTTCCGACTCGTGGTTTCTTAACTACGAAAACTTGACACCACAACCTCTTCTGAGAACTCTCAGGGAACCTGAGGTTCCTCTAGGTCGGTCAGGTGAGACTTCCTCTAGTGGGGACCCTATAGAAACCTCCCTTACTACGACTTCGACTTTGAGGTCATGAAACCGGTGGAGTACGCTTCTCAACTAAGTAACCTTTTCTGAGACTACGACCCTCCCTAACCCCCGTCCTCCTCTTCCCCTGCTGTCTCCTACTCTACGGAGCTACCGTAGTGACTGAGCTACCTGCACCCAGACTCACCTGAAGCCCTCAACCACTACCTGTCCCTCCGGACCGCACGACGCTAAGTACCCCAACGTTTCTCAGTCTGTACTGACTCGTTGACTTGCCTTGACTATAGTTGATTCTTATTCTCCATCGGATAACTTTTTAACTTAAAAGAAGTTTTTTAACGGTCCTTGGATTATCTTACAGGAAGACACACGAGACGAATCAGTGAGTCAGCACAGACCGAGAAACGTTGGGGTACCTGACATCGGACGGTCCGAGGAGACAGGTACCCCTAAGAGGTTCGTTCTAATGACATCACCCAACGACCCGGGAAGACGTCCTCGATAAGGACTGGGTTCCTAGCTTTGAAACAGAGAATTCAGAGGACTTAACCGTCCGTCCAAGAAATGGTGATCGTGGTGGACCCTTCGGGGATTTTTGTCATACTGTATAACATTTCTCGTTCAGGACCCAAGAACACACCCAAAAGGACGAATAATCGACCCATTAGAATCCTTTCAATTTAACAGTCTCAGTCAAAGTAATAGACGTTTTACCACTACCATTAGTAGAGAAGGACACCCCATTTTCATTCTATCAGATGCACAGTAACGTCCTTTTCCTCCTACGTGTTGTACTCCTGAGTACCGCACGAAGTCCTAAACCTGAATACACTAAAACCTCTCAAGACTTTCTCTACCCTTATGGTCTGGTGGACTGGACGGACAACTCTTTGGACATACGTCCAGTCCTTCGTTGTCAATCTTGACCTGTACCTTGTTGTCTGACCAAGGTTTATCCTTTTCCTCATGTAGTTCGGACATATAACAGTGGGACGAATAAACTGAATATACGTCTCATGTAGTACTCTTTACGACCCGACGTTCGACCTTATTTCTAACGGCCCTTTTTATAGTTATTGAAGTCTATACGTCTACTGTGGTGGGAATACCGTTTTTCACTTCTCCTTGATTTCTCGAAGAACTACTTTCACTTTCTCCTCTCACTTCTTCAACCGAATTTCGAGTTGTAAGTCTTTTGATTCTAATACCGTAGACCAGGGTAGTGAAGTACCGTTTATCTACCCCTTTGTCACCTTTGTCACAGTCTGAAATAAAACCCCCCGAAGTTTTAGTGACGTCTGCCACTAACGTCGGTACTTTAATCTTCTGTGAATGAGGAACCTTCCTTTCAATACTGGTTGGATCTATCGTATGAGTTTACATCTCTGTAATGAAACAGTTGTTTCCAGACAGATCAGTTCCGATAACAAAAAGGTCACCAGTACACACCTACACTCTCAACCTGATATTTCTTTCGACTCGTGTCTTCTTAACTACGAAAACTCGACACCACAACCTCTTCTGAGAACTCTCAGGGAACCTGACGTTCCTCTAGGTTGGTCAGGTAGGATTTCCTTTAGTCAGGACCCACAAGTAACCATCCTGACTACAACTTCGACTTTGAGGTTATGAAACCGGTGGACTACGCTCCTCGACTGAGTAAATTTTTCTGGGACTACGACCCTTTCTAACTCCCGTCCTCCTCTTCCCCTGCTGTCTCCTACTCTACCAACCTACCGTAGTGGTTGAGTCACCTGTACCCAAACCCACCTGAGGCCCTCGACCACTACCTGTCCCTCCGGACCTCACGACGTCAAGTACCCCAACGTCTCGTCCTGTACCGACTCGTTGATTTGACTTGACTTAACTAAAACCTCTTCCAAATTCCTTCACGCTGAGGAGACAGGTACCCTAAGAGGTCCGTTCTTATGACCTCACCCAACGATACGGGAGGTGGTCCCCTAGAGGACTGGGTCCCTACTTTGGGTCCAGAGGACGTAACGTCCGTCTAAGAAATGGTAGACTCGGTGGTCTCTTCGGGGATGTGATTCCTTCACCCCAAAACGTACCAAACCTCCGACAGTCCTTCGTCCTCATTAAGATATTGACCCCTAGAGTTATTTAGTAGATTTTACTCCCTTTTAATTTTTACATCAATTTCTTTGTCGTCAGTGAGTATAATCGGTCTTAATCCCCTCCAACTAGCAAAGACGCCAATTCTATTACAAGTATAGAACAGAAACGAGTCTAGACTAATATGTCACCGGAAAAGTCAGATTACGAGAGGATGACTAGATAAAACCGGGAGTGTCACCAGAAAGAACCGAAACTAGGTAGTACCAGTGTCCCACCGGAACAGACTAAAACTACAAGACATTCTAACAAAGTGTCTTCTTGTCGTTCCGAATCGACTACCATGGTCCGACTCAGGATCGACAGTCCCCGATGAACAAAAAAGAATCACGGAGGGAATATCGGTTCCCGTCTACTTCAACCCAACGTCCTGTAATTAGTTACTATCGGTCTCAAAAAGAAAACGGTTCTAAAACGAGTAGTCCTCCAACGGACCTCTTACATCAGATATCGTCCATACGACGACAACGATTCAGCGAAGTCGACACAAGCTGAGACATCCTGGGATATCTACCGTCCGGTGGTCCGAGGAGACAGGGACCCTAAGAGGTCCGTTCTTATGACCTTTCACTTTTCACTTCAGCGAGTCAACACAGGCTGAGAATCACTGGGGTGCCTAACGTCGGATGGTCCGAGGAGGTAGGTACCCTAAAAGGTCCGTCCTCATGACCTCACCCCACGGCAACGGAAGAGACAGATAAGACGTCGTCCTACTCAACAACCCAGGAGGCCACACTGTTACTAACATGTCATCGTAAAGTTTGAGATAGGTCCGATGTAGTCGGTTGACATTATAATTGTTATTAGTCTTTGTGTCACTACTAATCAGGTCGTTTGATCACCGAAAAAGGAGGGGGTTCGACAAAATGAATAGAACGTCATATATCCATGCGTACACACCGATTCAGTGAAGTCAACACAGACTGAGACGCTGGGATACCTGACATCGGGTGGTCCGAGTAGACAGGTACCCGAAGAGGTCCGTTCTTACGACCTCACCCAACGGTACATACGTTCTTCATAAACGATGTCACATTTCAATGGGAACTGGTCAATTCTCTTTTAGTTCTCATTACACTAACGGATATTGTCGAGACCTCTGACTTAAAACTGATCCGACAACCCTAAAGTCTCAACTCAAATATAATAAATTCTAAAAAAGATCCCAGTCTTTGTTTAAAACTTGATAGAAACGGCCAAAGATTACACCCTTAGTGTCGAGGTTATCATATGTACTTCTCCGTTAGTCAATAGGGAAGACCCTCAAGAGGTTTCACCGACCGTATACGAAATAAAACCTCCACTAACCCATTAAACCTCCGTTAAATTTTTAATAAATATCTCTTTGTATTGAAAGACCTCCTCACCATTAAAATTTATAGACTTTTATAGATTTTAATCTCACTTATGTGTTCAACTCAATCACACTACAGACTACAGGTGTATACTTCATCATGGGATCACTCCGTGTCTGACATAACCCTCGTTTTAACTGTGGACGTTGTTATCGTCTCTCGGGTAAAACATTCGAAGATTGAAATATCTCGAAAAAAAAAAAAAAGACTCAGTCCAATTCGTCAAGAACGTTTTGTTCGGTTTCACAGAGACTTCCATAATATAGTCAGAAACATCAATTTATAATCATACAAAGAAAATTGAACTTTCAATAAGTTGTATCTATAAATGTAAACTTATAAAATAAATACGACTTCTATTTGAGATAAAAATTAAATAGTCTAATAAAAATTACGATTCAAAACCTCTGTCTCAAGAGTATTATCAAATTGTTAATTTTCAATCTCTTTTAAACTGTCTGAATCAATAAGAAGGACAGGAAAGAAAATATCCCACTTACCCGTTTAGGAAAACGATGAATTACAGGTAAAATCTTTTGGGTTTCTATCAAATCTGTATTTTCTGTAAAATTATCAAAATAGTAAGACGTAAACCCTTTCCCTTTTAATTTTTCTCAACAATCTTCCCTGTTCTATATTCTTCTGTATTTATAGATTTTGGTTTTTATAAATATCAATCGTGCCATTTTAATGGATCACTATTTGTTGTAGATAATCCTTTGATAAAAAAATTCTTCTCCTTAAAAATATTTCACTAAAGTTTAATGTAGTGTTTCGAGACTCTTGATTGTTATTAAACCCCTGTTTTTTCTTGGAGATGATTAAACCCGTGTCTTTTCCAATTAGTAAGATGGTTCTTTTCCTGAGTTTAAGACGAAAATGAGAAAACTATGTAATAAGTACGTCCGTTAAATATCGTTCCTTAATTATGTTCATATATATATATATATATATATATATATACGTGAATACGTATAAGTCTATGTACTTACACTTTTATACATTATTAGAGTTCGAAAATTGAGATCGAAATTTAGATTAATGAAATCACACAATTTAATTTGTAGTATAATTCACTGTCGAAGAAGTTTTTCGTTTTACTTTTATTATAGATAATAGAAAATATGTACGAAGATAAAGAGACATGATTCATGTTGATTGGTATATATAATTAAGAATAGAAAAATTTTTATAAACAAATAGAATAAAAACCGAGACGACCGAGAAACAACGACGTATGTCCGAAAGATGAAAACCAAAATCCCACGTGTCCGAGTCATACACGTCGAGTGTCGGGAATTAAGAATAGAAATTGGTTTCATCTCTTGAAAACAAAGAAGTTTGTAATCTCTTTTGATCCCTTGTCTTTTATTTTTCGTTAAATTGATACAAAAGAGATACTTGTTTAATAAAGTATAGTAAAATTTTAAAATCCCCCGTTTTTTTTACATATTTTATAGTAGGTTTTCCGAAACATACAAAACAATCAACTAAAGATAGTTTTTATTCTTATATTGATATAAACATGGACCAAATAAATAAATAAAAAAAGTAAAACCTTGACAGGTCTGTAGGTTTCTAATAAATGTTACTTGGGTCCAGATTCCAAAATTTAATCGATTCTTAGACCTGGCAGATCAGTTTCGATACCAAAAAGGTCACCAGTATATACCTACATTCTCAACCTGACACTTCTTTCGACTCCCGACTTCTTAACTACGAAAACTTGATACCACAACCTCTTCTGAGAACTCTCTGGGAACCTGACGTTCCTCTAGGTTGGTCAGGTAAGATTTCCTCTAGTCAGGACCCACAAGTAACCTTCCTGACTACGACTTCGACTTTGAGGTAATGAAACCGGTGGAGTACCCTTCTCAACTGAGTGACCTTTTCTGACTACGACCCTCCCTAACCCCGTCCTTCTCTTCCCCTGCTGTCTTCTACTCTACCGACCTACCGTAGTCGCTGAACTACCTGTACTCAAAAACCCACTTGAGGCCCCCGCCCCCCGTACGACGCTAAATACCCCAGCGCTTCTCAGCCTGTACTGACTCGTTGACTTGACTTCTTAGACCTTTATGTTAAATCGATTCTGTGACTTAAGAATGTTATATGTCGAAAAATTCTTAAAGTATTTTAATTTCAAAACTTTTCTATAGATAATAAAAGTAAGACAAATCAACTTATGTTAAAATATGTATATTAAAATTATATTTGTTCAATACCTTTGTTATGATTGAATAAATTGAATATTTTGGTTACATTTTTTACATCTTCAAATCAATAATCTGTAAATTTGGACCGAAACTTATTTGGTCTACCACACGATTTCTATATTTTAGTATGGTTTTAAGAAAATAAAACTTTGATTTCGTAGAAGAATAAAAGAATATTTGATATCGTTGTTCCGATAATTCGAAAAGTCACGTGTGTTTTTCATCGTACCAAATTATGTAATTTTAAAAGAAAATCTGTTTAGACTCAAATAAACCTGATTTATAAGGATCCCATATACACTTTGTTGATTTAACAAAACACTATTTAATTATAAAATTCAAAGTGGTTTGTCCTCTTTCTCTCTCTCCTTGTCTTTTTTATTTTTACTCTCCCAGTCGGTGTCAGTTTACATATTAATAGTTGGTATTTCCCAATCAATACAAAGGAGACTTTCTTATTTCATCTTTCAAGTGTATATCTTTATGTCTAAAACTCCATATGTGTATGTTTTTCTCACCGTACATCGACCAAAACTGTATTGTACCCAAGACCTATTCAAATAGTTTGACATATTAAATTTTCGGTTGTAAAAATTAGAAGGTTTATACCTTTGACTTCTCCACTAAGGATGTAATTTGTTTGACAAGAGAGAAAATCTGTTTCCTCTGTAAGAGGAAGACTCTCAAAGAAAACGAAAAACGAGATTTCTTGGAGACACTAAGTACAGGTTTTGAGGGGTTTCTCTGGTGACGTCAAAATTTAGTAGGGACCACTTTAACACGGTCAATCCCCCGATTCACATGTTTAATCGTAATACCCCTCTTTCGTACTTCCTTCGTCCAGAACTCGGACCCTCTCCACGTAAAAATCTAGTTCTTTTGGGATACTCTCGAGTTGTCAGATATTTCTACCACCACCACTTGAAGTACGTAAGTCTCAAACCGGTTTCCGGTCAGTGATGGTCACTCCCCGGTCTACTTTAGGGGACTATGACCCATCTACTTTGACTGTTTTCGTCAAGAGTCCTTGTGTTTCTGTTCTAACTCTTCTGAAATATTACGAAACTTTACTACACACACACACGAGTTAGCAAAGTCGACACAGGCTGAGAAACACTGGGGTAACTGCCATCGGGAGGTCCGAGGAGACAGGTACCCTAAAAGTACCCTTCTTATGACCTCACCCAACGGTAAAGGATGAGGTCCCTAGAAGGACTGGGTCCCTAGCTTGGACGAAGACGACAGAGGACGTAACGTCCACCTAACAAATGGTGACTCGGTGTCCCCTTCGGGAAACTTTACTATTTGACTCTATTTCAAACAGTCTTTCTGTGACCAGACTCCTCTGTACTTGAGGAGTCAGGGACCTCGGTCGAATTCCTGTTGAAGTAACTTAAACACGGTAGGAGAGGGGTGTCTAAAAAGGAGAAGATTTGTTTGTTGCGATTCTGCGAATCTGTTCGTCTGTTCATCCTCGTACACAATCTTCCGATCTTTTGTTAAAATGACCCCTTTTTATGTTTAGACTTGTCTATTGGTTGTTATAGGGTTCCCTAGTAAGGACCTTTTCGTTTTGTTTGGGTTTCGACTTTCTGAAGGCACTTGATAGTCTCGTGTTAAGTCGTGTTTGAATGGAGGGTCTATACCCATCCGACCGTGGAGTTTGTCCATCTGTCCGCAGAGTCTACGTTATTGATAATGATTCACCGTCTAGACCCAGGTTCCGTCGGGAGCCGACTTCCGAAGTCGACTTATAACCACTTGGGAGTAAAGACAACCACAGGAGGTCGGTTTCTGGTGGTCCTCGTGTGGACCTCAACTTGTTCAACCTGAATGACGAGAAACGGAAGTCCCTTTTGCCTATGGAACACCCTGTCATCCCACAACGGGAAACTAGGGACCAACCCCTCGACCTCACGGTGTCTGGTGTACCAACGGCGTTTTTTTCTTTTTTTCTTTTCTTTTTCTTTTTGGGTTGTTTTGTTTTGTTTGTTTGTTGCGGGATGGGTGTCTGTTTGTTTTTTGTTTTTACACTATAGATCCAGTACAGACTTTCAAGGATCCGATTTGTTGAGTCCCTAGGTCAACGGATCACTTAGACGTAATTGACTAAAAGCACATCTGTCGTGACGAAACGACGGAGACCTCGACCCGACTCCGTCTCCGAATATCCGAAGTCACCCAAGAAAAGGTCACCCGGTAAAGGTGGACTCTCATTAAAGAGGTTGGGGGTAGAGACTGTATAAGAGATTATCAAACATCATGTGTTAAATCGAGAAAGACTATAAAAAACAGACGTCGTTGGGGGTACACATTACCTTTCTTGTGGTCTAAACCTGAACCTTATTGACGTAAACTTAGGATCGAGAAGGGCACGGTCGACCCCCGAAATCTGTGGAGTTAAACGAGCACACATTTTACCCACACACACACACGAGCCAGTGAAGTCAGGACAGACTGAAAAACTCTGGGGGACCTGACATCGGACGGTCCGAGGAGACAGGTACCCTAAGGGGTCCGTTCTTATAACCTCACCTAACGGTAAAGGAGGAGGTCCCCTAGAAGGACGGGGTCCCTAGATTGAACCCAGAGGACTCTGAGGACGTAATATCCACCTAAGAAATGGGGACTCGGTGGCCCCTTCGGACGTTTCACCCACGTTGTTGGGATTGAATACGCGACACCCTAATTGTCACTAATGAAAACACGTTCTCCTCACCCCACTACATAATCAATTTAGTTCCAAGGAGAATTCTTTCCATATCAGGAAACATTCCTTTTATGAACCTATACAGTCAAAGCCCCTTCCTCTTTGACTACCTTTCCTGACCTTCTCTTGTGTACACCGATTTAACGAGAAACATTCTTTATTTGTACTTATTTATAAACCTCCACCCTCTCTTCTTTTTTCTCCTTCACTCTCTTTCCTCTTTCCTTACTCTCACCTACATACCGTCCTCCTACCTTAAACGTTTCTTTAAGGTTCATCGTTACATCAGTTCCTGAAAATTTATGTCTTTACAGATCGATAGTGAAAATTTAACAAACATAGTGACATACAGGGTAGGTGGATGGGTTGGAACTATTTAAACCAATGAACGTGTTTAGGAAATACACTCACCAAAAAGTGTCTTTAGGTCTTTCTTTTTGTAGTAAGGGTTAGACGGCACTGTTTTTTATCTTTCGTTCCTCAACGATCTTTCGTTATCTTTCGTTCTTCTACTTGACCCCCACTTAGTTTCAAGTAATCCTCGGGTTTAAGTCTCGGTCTTAACCGGTACCCTAAAACTTGAGGGAATTTTAAGTGTCTTTAGAACCCCTTCTGTGACCCGAAAGGACTATTTCCCACCATACCCTCGACCTCGGTTAAAATAGACTCAAACTTTCCTGTCCGGCTAGGAGACAACTATTACCGAAGGTACGTGTATATCCCGTCCGGTTCGTGTCCATCTACGAGTGACAATCAACACGGACTCAGAGGTAAACCAATTATAGAGATTGTACAAAAGGTCTACTCGGACATTTAGGAGTCCGTTCCGGACACAGGTCTTTAGGAGGATAATGAGACATAAGGGGTCTTATGTCCTCTCTTCCCTCTAGTTGTCCTCTTTCCAATCCGGAATTCATGACTGTTGTTTGTGATAATAATAATAACACGACACAGGATTCGACTCCACACTACACTTAGGTTTGGGGATTAGGGACGTAACACGTCGGGTGGAGCCCTAGTTAGTGTAGATCGGAACGGGGTTTACTAGAAGGGATCACGGCCCGTACCGAGTCCCCAGACCATTCCGAGTGTTCTACTTCCTTAACCTCTTGTCTTACGTCTCATCTTCCACACAGGTATCCCTTGACACTAAAGAAAAAACTCCCGAGGGATCGTTCAAGGGACCGAGGGAGGGGTCTTCGGTCGAACTGAACGGTACCTTCTAACGAGACCGAATATGCCAACGGTCTTAACCGTTTATTTTTATATCCCGTGGGTCAATTTAGACTGAAAGGTTATCTATTTGTCATTTGTGTAAGAAATCATATTCATATAGGGTTTGTCATTAACCCTTGCATGAGTGGGATTGTTTAAACAACACCAAATAGACTTTAAGTTTAAATTGATCCGTAACTCATAAAATAGACCGTTCGAATGAACGGACCCGTACTATACAATCCGTCATCTCCTTTCATCCCACCCCTTGAAAACCTTAAAGGATAAGTCGTCGAAGTCGTGACCCTTTAACTGTGTCCGAGAAAGCGTGTCCGAAGCTCCCTTGACGAAGTTCCTAGTACGAATACCGGTACGTACCCACGCTCACGACTACATCCAACTGGTTGAATAGAGCCAAACAGACCCTAAATGGGTTCCAATCGTACCTTTAAAGGTGTATAACCCTTTGGAGAACGAAAAACCGTTTATTTCTGTCAATCGGTAGGACCACTCCTAGTATGGCTACCCTCGTGCACTAACTTAACAACTTACCGACTTAGAGTTATAAAGAAGAGTCGTATCAAGAACTCAGGTAAATTTTCTACTTGTCCAAGGTCCCTTCAGATCCTTAGGACCTAGACTTTCCATAACCAAGATCTCTAGTAAATTCAAGTCTGAAACAAACGAATTACGAATAATTTGTGAAGGTTTTTATTAGACAGTGGAGAGGACCAATAATAACAATAATAATGTGGAATCGTATTCGTGACACCATTAATAAACTACAAGTAACAGACACATTAGAAGAGTTATTGAGTGATAATATTGACATGGAAAAACCTTACTTTTTAACCTTTGGGTCTCTCAAACTTAACGGGTTTCAGTGTCTTGACCATAAATCACCTCGACGATGAGTTCGGGTCCACACAGACTGAAGTGTCAGATACAATAATTAGTCGAGAGATACTAATCTCTCGAGGAAAGTAGACCTTCCGGAGGAATCATAGAACGATTTTAGGAAGTACGACGTTAAGATAATTGAAGGAAGAACAAATCAATAATTGTCTCTCTCCTGACGATGAGGGTCCTGATCGGTGCAAGAGGTTTGACTCTAAATTGACTCTGTCGGTCGGGTGGGAGTCGTAGGGGGTCGATTAAAGTACTAGGAAAAACCTCCTTTAAACTCCTGTCGACCCGTAGAGAACGGGGTCTTACTTCTCGGGACAACCGACCGAGAGATCCGAACATCCCATCCGAGTCACCGTGAAAGATTCGGTCGAGGAACCTCCCACAGAGGTACCCGACTCGTAACGTGTCTCGAAGACACCGACCCGTCGACGTCATATCGGTCCCATCTCTCCTGTTTCGTCCCTCCTAAACGAAAGGAAGGACTTCCAAACACGACGTCCCTCCTTCGTCTCCCATTTCCTTCGACGACGGTGAGATAGAAAACTTTGAGAAGGTTCTTGACGACCTAAGTCGGGCGCCTTTATTAACGTCGCGAAATCTTTTAAACTTCCTAAAAGTTCCTATTGAGTTCCTCGTACATTTTGGGAGAAACCTCCCAGGAGACCCCTTTAACGAAGAATCTGAAATACCAAAACCTGATTGACATGAATTTTTTTCTTGGACCAAGGGAGGTTCCCGGTCCCATAGATGTAGGATCCTTCCCCGTTCGGTCCTACCTCCTCACGTAATTGGGGAGGGACGACCCCTACGTGCGTATGGATGCCGACTAAGTACAACTACATCCCGTCTTTGGTCGTGTTCCTTTACCGTTGGGTGAGGTCATGAGTACGGACCTTTTAAGGCACCTACCTCCTCGGACCATCCGAAGTCAGGTACCCCAGCGTTTCTCAACCTGTACTGACTTGCTGAAGTGATTTTTATTTATTGTCGTTGTTTTTTTGGGAGGGACGAAACCCCGGACCCCCTCCTCGTCTTCGAGGTGTCTCGGAGTGTGTCGGAGTCGAGGTCCCGGGACCCGTGGACCCGGACGGGTCAACAGTGTCTTTTAGGGTGTCGTTACCTCAAGGATTCACCCCCCCTACCCTCTCACCAACCCTCCACCCCCGAGGGGTACCGGGTCGCGGACGGTGCACGATGTGTCACCGTCCTCCTCGGGTACGACCACCCCTCTCGTCGACGGGTCCGAGTCGGTCCCTACCCCTCCTCCTCCACCTTTCGTTCGGAGCCGACCCCGTCCGCCCAAAGGGACACATTCCGTAGAAGAGACAAGACCGGGGTACTAGACACGAATGGACCTCATACGTCCTTCGTGTCTAGGAGTCACCGAGTCTGTCACTTCTTCGACGGACGTTACGACTTCTGGGGTCAACCTAGGGACCCAGTCCTTCTAGGGGACCTCCTCCCGTACCATTGGGTGAGGTCATAAGAACGGACCTCTTAGGATCCCTGTCTTCTTGGACCGTCCGATATCACGTACCCCAACGTTTCTCAACCTGTGTTGACTCACGGATTGTGAAAGTGAGAAACGTCTTATACAAGAATCGTCCCTATTGACTCCGAGGGGAAGGAGAGGTAGGATCTACGACCGTGTCAAGGAATTCCTTCCGTAGGGTCGGAGCTCCCATGTGTTACACGAGGTATCCTCGCTCCGAAACCCAACTCCATAACCATGTCGGGTGGAGACAACATTGTCCACCACAACTGAGGAAACTTGTTCGGTTCGTCGGTGCCGACTTCCCGAATTTTGGACCGAAGAGACTTCCCCGTCAGTTGAAACTACTACTATCTCCCCCGTCTTAGTATAAAGACCGTAGGGTCCGTCGTTGAAACTTTCCTCTTTCGGACTCTTAGACGGACTCCCCCACCGAAGGTGACGTCCGTATCCGGAGTGACAAGAACCCCGGTCGTCGCTCCGTTCCTCCCCGGAACAAGGAGACCTTCCACTCCCTCACCAGAGAACCGGACTCCTTGAAAGAGAATAAGTTCCCGAGTGCAGAAGAGAAGGGTACCCCTCGTCCGTTCTCGTTAGGAGGAGAGAGGAGGTTGACACGGAGTCTTCCCCAAGGACCCCCAGGAGAGGACACCGACCTCCGTCGGGCACGAAGTCTTGTCCAGTTACAAAACCTTTGTGTCCGTCGAACCCACACACCCCCCTCACCCCCGACCGGTTGAACAGTACCACTCCTGAAGAGAGAACACTAGAGAATCGTAGTTACCTCGTCTGAGTTCCCCGGACGTCTGACGACAGGGAGTTAGACGGACTTCGTGTAAAGTTTACTCTAAAAGTTATCTTTGTGATTCCGTACGTATATTAATGTTAACAGGGAACCATAAACGTCCACTGACCAAGATCCTGGGAGTGTCTATGGATTTAGACATTTACGAAGTCAGGGTGTCAGTCGGGAGTCGGGGATCAAAGGTGTCAAAGGTGTGGGTACATAAGTTGGTAAGTGTCACCAACTTAGGTTCCAACACTTGGGCTCCTATGGTTTCCGACTAGTGTTTTCACGTCTCACTTTTAGAGGAAGAATGAGAATAGTCCAATACACTTAGGAGGGTCCTTATCGTCTCTAGCGAGAACTTTTACAAGAAAAAAAGGGACTCAAACAAAGTTTAATTGGCATTACTGAGGAGAAAAGACTGGAGTTCAAATTGGTATGTGTTTCATCTCTTTTATCATATTACTTGGAGGTACAGGAGTAGTGAGTCGAAGTCATCAAAAGTCGTAAATCGGTTACAATAAAGTAGATTGATATTAAAACACTCCCTCCTCTTTTTAGGGTTCGTAGTACTGTAAAGTGGACATTCATAGACCGATACGTAGAGATTGACGATTTTCTAAGAAAGGGTTTTGTATTAATGGTACGATAATCCCCGAAGGGACCACCGAGTCACCATTTCTTAGGTGGGTGTTACGTCCTTCGTGCTCAAGTTAGGAACCCAGTCTTTCTAAGGGACCTCCTCCCGAACCGTTGGGTAAGGTCATAAGAACGGACCTCTTAGAGGTACCTGGCTCCTCGGACCGCCCGACGTCAGGTACGCCAGTGTTTCTCAACCTGTACCGACTCGTTGATTTGTTGTTGGTACGATAATAGTGTGGATTGTTCATATTCTTCCAAGAATCATAATTGATTAGGGGTCACTAACTAAAACTTAGGGTGACTAGATGTCTCAAGTGTGTTGAACGGTACGGAGTTCAAGATTGCACCCGGGAGACGAATCGGACTCTTCATGTTTCCCAACCTCTGAAGCCGGTATCGTCGGCCTTTGGACAGGTACAAGGGGGCCGACAAGAATAAGTCCGGTCTCCGAAAGGCACGTCTGTAGAAAAACCTCGTTTTGTTAAAAGGTTCGTTGAAGATTCCGACAGTCTCAAATCTCTCCGTAAGAGATCTTCACCAAGACAGGGAACGAAGGACCCACCACAACCCTCTCGACACAGACATGGAGTAGTCGTTTGACATTGTTTATTACAAGTAGGAGTCTTCAATCGATAGACTGTCGGTTCCTATCGTCATCACAAAGACGACGTGAGTCTCTAACATAGTTTGCATGTCGTGAGAGGTCCCTGGTGACATGGTTCTGACCCACTCAAAAGTACAAGTACTTCCACCTAATACACCTGTTGACTAAAGAGGTACAGCGATCATCGACAAACCACGAGGGGTCTGTGAGTAAAGGACTCAAATAAGTAGACTGACAAGACCGAAGGTCTGATGGGGAGTGACATAAGATTCGGTGCCTGTAGAGGGGGAGTGTTTACGTGTAGGTCGAGTGACGTGGGGGGAGGGTAAAGGAGGGTGAGGTACGGTCGAGTTACATACACTGTAGAGACCGGGAGTCAAGAGAAACGGTCTTTTCGTTCCAGTTCGGTTAGCCGTACTTCAACCCACACCTTTCAAGATCAAAGTCCACGAAAACAACAACGAACTAGAGGATCAGCACAGACCGAGAAATGCTGGGATACCTGACATCGGACGGTCTGAGGAGACAGGTACCTTAAAGGGTCCGTTCTTATGACCTCACCCAACGGTAAAAAAAGAGGTCCCCTAGAAGGACTAGGTCCCTAGCTTGGACGTAGATAACGATCTCTTTCCGCTTAAGAAATGACGACTCGGTGGTCCCTTCGGGTCGGTGTTCACGTATCCTATATAACGGACGGTTCGTCGGAGTCACGGTCCCGGTCTTTTCGACATTCTTATTCGGTGAACGGAAAACTTTAAACCAGACCCTTCTGTAATAGAACCCCTCTTCGTTTCGGAGTCGAGGTCTTCGGGGTCACAATCATCCACTCAAGTTCGAAAGTGACTATGACACGGAAGAGACAAGGGGAAATATTAGAAAATACACCTGTGCCTCCTCACCGAGTGGTCTAACCCATGAACTCGGGAATAAATGAAAGGACCCTCTTTAAGTGACCTTAAGGGACTTAAAGTCTCAAACCAAACATATTACCTCTTTTCTCTTGTGAGAACAGGGCACCGAAAGTTCTTAGACGATGACACACTAGTGTGTCGTCTCTTCCTACAAAATAGATTCGTAAACCTCAATAAACGTTCTTTCGACGTACTGGCTTCGTTCGTTACTAGTTCCTCCGGGTCTAGAAACCTCCATGGTAGTCTTCACGTACTTCGTTTGACAAATACTCAAAGTATGTTAGGATATAACAAGAGTGTCCGTGGGTCACGTCCGTCATCCGATGGTGGTTCTTCTGACCATAACGGGAGATCCCCTTAGGGACCCGTGACGGTCCCTAGGTCGACCTGAGACCTCTTGTAAAACGGACGTCTTGGTGACCTTTGTCTTAGTGTCTTTATACACCGCAACCTATCTAATTTTTTTTTTGGGTGAACCCCTGTCTTCCTTTTTTGGGATATTCTCGACACCCTTTCTGAGTCTTCTCACCACTCACCGTCGACTCCATCTCACAGTCCGGGAGGTCTCGGTGACACTGTATGATCTAGGACCTCTCGACCCTTGGAATGCCGTGACCCCGGGTACTTGTACTGTCAGTGGGCCGACTCGGGGAAATGGTAGGGTCCGTATTCTTGGTCCCTCTGTGTCCTTCTGCACGAGGTAGTTCCCCGCACCGCTCGCTTTCTCTCTCTGTCTCTCTTCGTCACTGTCTCGACCTCTTTGTCTCTGCGACTCTCTAACTCTGGACCCCTCTTCTGTTTTGCTTATCACTCCGTCCTCTCAACTTCCCTTCTTCTCTTTACACATAATTCCCCTTACGTCAACTTTTTTTAGCCAGAGACACTCAAATAGTCCTCGCGTAGAAAAGAGGGGTTATCGAATCGTCAGGGGTCCCGACGACCATCCTCAGGTCCTCGCCTAAACACTCTGCGGGTCCGACTCACTAAAGGGAACGTACATCTTCACAGAGTGGATAAGTTCGACGCTTTTCGGTAGAGGGAGTAGTATAGTTAGTCTCCGGAACTTCAGACCTGTGTCGAGGACGGTAGACTCTTCGCTTCCCGTGTGTAAACCACTGAAGAAGAAAAACCTGGAGGGAGAGGAGGTCTCAGTAAGAGAACTGTCGTAGGTAGGTCTTCAATTAACAACCGTGTCCGGGTGTCGTCCGTCTCAGGTACCGATCTCTTGTCCCGACCACTCCAGTCTCTAGGACCCTGGAAGACGGTAGTCCGCATACCGGAATCAGACCGGACGAGGCCTTTTGGTGATAATATGCCAAGACGGTTTCCTCGTCGTAAATGTCCCTAGGAAAGAGGAACCGCGACCACATTCTCGTCTCCGAGATTTCAAGATCTAGGAGACGAGTTAATGCCGTTCTGAGTCCTTGGACCCCATGGGTGTCCCCGTAGACGTCTTCTGAGTGGGTAAAGGATTGTCGTCTCGGGTTCGATCTTTACACTAGTTCCAGAGTTGAGTTTCTCTGTTGACATTCTGTGTTAAAACGGAGAGAGGGGAACATCTTTCTAAGATCCGAGACGAGTTATGGAGGAAGAAGAGGAAAGAATGGAGTTCCGTTTCGGTACCCCTTTTAATCCTTCCCTCCCGTATGGAATGAAGGGACCTCAACATCCCATTAGGAGGTGAATATACAGTTGGTCAAAGGAGTTTCTGGTAGGTACCCTCCTACGTTTGGAGTTTCAGTTCTCTCAACACAGAGAGACTCCGAGGACTTCCCGATCCCTTGTGTTTGTTCGTCAAACTAGTCAAGTCAAGTCAAGTCAAGTCAAGTCAGCGAGTCAGCACAGGCTGGGAAACGCTGGGGTACTTAGCGTCGTACGGTCCGGAGGGACAGGTAGTGGTTGAGGGCCTCAAGTGAGTCTGAGTACAGGTAGCTCAGGCACTACGGTAGGTCGGTAGAGTAGGAGACAACAGGGGAAGAGGAGGACGGGGGTTAGGGAGGGTCGTAGTCTCAGAAAAGGTTACTCAGTTGTCACCAATTCTAAGTCAAGAAAATCTTTTGGAAGGTATGTGCTTAGGGTGGATCAGAGCCCGTGAGTTTATGGTAGTGTCAGAAATCTTTATTAATAATAATCCAAAACATATAATAATAAAGGAACTAAACCGATAAAACGAAGTACGAAGAAAGAGACTCCGTTCCTGGTATAAAGAAAGGGGAAGGGAGGTGGGAGTGACTGTTGGTACCGAAATGGTGTTGGGTGAGGAACGGAGAGTAGACCTATGTCGAGAGAGTACTGTGAGAGAAGACTCCCACCCCATCACTGATAGATTAAGGGTCTAACACAAGACAGTTTCAGTCAATGGAAGGTACCTCTAGTGGGTGTAGGGGTTGAGAGCGGAAAGAAAATCGGACAAGGCACTTGGACGTGTCGCACAGACGAACGGGGGAGGGACCCAGAGGCAATGGGACAGACATTTTACTAATGTTAAGATCGAAAGAGGTCGAACCAGTTTTAGACAAGCTCCTTAGTTGTCGAACACAAAACAGGAGTAAGTCAACTTTGGTCCTTCCTAAACCTCCTTTAATAAAAATTTTCTGTTAAAAAAAGAGATAACACAAAGATTTTGACCTTACCCTTCTCAACCCTCTTCGTTAATAAAAGATTTCTCACCCCCCACCCCTCCCATTTCCGCCCATCCCAGTTCCCGTCGATCCGCACTCCCCACCACAACCCCGTCTCAATCTTCCTGATCCTCCAGTGTAGATCCGAAAACTGGGACTGACGGAGTGGTCCCGATTGTGGAAGTACCGGAGGCTGTGGATACGACGGTGTAGAGTATGGTTTTATCTGGGTTCCTAGTCAACCTCCTAACGTCCTGGAGAAAGAAAATAAAGGTGGGGGTTTGGTGTAAAGGTCTACAGAGACGTCGTTTCGCTTTAAGGTGTATCCGTTCGGAATCCCCTCCCCCCTTTTCTTTTTTTTCTTTTTCTCTGTTAACCGTGACTTTTCGTCTTTCTCTTCTACCTCCAGAATCTCTTCCCTCATAGGACTCCTCCACCCCTGTTCCCCTCCTCTTCCCCTCCTCCTCTCCTCCTCCTTTCACCCGGACAGGGAAATTCCCCCAACCGACAGTTAGTCTTTCGGGAAAAGTAACGTCCTCTTCTCCTGTTTCTATGAGTCTCTCTTTTTCATTTCCTGGCTTCTTCCTCTGACCTCTCTGGTCCTAGGAAGGTCGACTTGTTTGTCTGATCGGTCGGCCGATGGTAACCTCAGTCTCAGGGTTTCTGTACCCACTCAAAGTTTTTGAAATCTAACCTTCTAAGTTTCGGTCTCGTATCCTTAAACGTTCTTGAAACCCCAAGTCTCAAAGATTACCAACTTTACTTAACACAAGACCGTGAACAAAAGAAAAAGTAAGGAATCGTGCGTTAAGCTAATTGAGGAAGAGACGACATGACTCTTACTACGAAATAACGGTTTCTTGAGGTCGTTGTGTACCCCTCAGGGTGTCCAGGAACCTCTCTCACAGACGTCCCGACCTACACCAGTACACAGGAGGATGGGGGAACGAAGGGAGACGGAAGAGAAAAGGGGACCAGGGGTACATGACCATTACCGGACCAGTCGACTGTAGGAACCAAGACGACCTCCGTTGAGTACAACCGACCGAGAGTCGACATGTTTTGCTGACGAACGAACTTTGTTTTAAACCTGGGACACCCCGTAGTCTTACTTTAACCTACAGTATCTAAGTCCGAAACAGTACCGACTCCTCCGGCTACAGTTCAAGTCCTTTACTTTTATTTTAGGAGTTACCGAAATGGTATTCCTTCTCTATACCCATCCCGACACACACACACACGCGTGCGTACGTAGGCAAACCCAATGGTATAGATCATTTATAATGTCTGAATCGAAAGGACTCCCGTACTGAGTCTAAAATTTAGGGATGATACTGTTCCTCCCTGGAATCCCGAGAACGACTGAACTAACTCAGGACTCCCGTAGAGACATCTCTCTTCGATGTACCAGACCAGAGAACATCACAAGCGAGTCACGTTCTACATGTCTCGTGTTCCTAAAAACAGGTATGTCCTCCGGTGTCTTGGTACATCTGTAACGAGTGTAAACGGTTTTGTTCTCGTTGTCGAACTTACACAGGATTTACTTTACTCTTAGTTGACAGGACACATAAGTGGTAGTTTACATAATGGGTCTTCCAAGGTTTTCGTAGATGCCTCTACCCAAAAGTTAATATAATCCGATCACAGTCAAAAATCCAACAAAGTAGGACTTTGTGACTCTCTCGAGAACTCCGTACATAAGTCCGTCCTATTGATTCCGTACTCGTGACCTGATCTTCACTTGTATTACTCCACGCTTAGGGTCTAGACGATGAATACTTGAAGTACTGTAACCCATCCAACGATACTTAATAATGAAGTAGTAGACCTTTTATCCCTATTACTATTAACGAAACAGATTAAAGTCTCAATGTTTTTATTTTTTATTATACAGTCTGAGGAAACTTTTACCCGTTTGAGACATTGTCAACATTTATTATTATTATGATTAATAATATGTTACTACGTACATGTCCGACAGAGAATAAGAAGGACTTCACTGACTCGAAAGAAACGTACATGAAACACGTGAACCCATTCTTAACAGGTCAGTTCACCCCGGTCTACTCTCCACTTATAACGTTCTTGAGTTAAGGACAGGATCCATTACAGTTCTTGGAATGGACTTCAGTCCCGTCGACTAACCCATCCAACACTTATTTTTTGTCTCTCCCTCATTCCTTCCTACGACTTATGATGAAGGAGTCCCTCATTTTCGGGACTCCTTTTCTATCCTTTTTAGTCCACTGGTATCCCTGTAAAAGGACAATGTCTCCGACTTACTAAAAGAGGTCCCTTCTAATAACGTCTACTCCCGTACCAGCTTCGACACATACCCTAGAGAATAAGACTCCCACTCGGTATGAACCCGATCCACGTGTACTACCTCATCGGTAATACAAGAGTCAATACGTTATCGTTTCATAACTATAAAGTTTATGAAAAATTCATATCTGGTAGAGATCGTTCCATGACCTGACGATGACGAAGACTGTCCCTCACACAACGACAGATTGATAACGCGATCTGTTTAATATAGTATCTTAGACCCTAACCTGACCTTCCTTGAAATCTTCGACAGACTCGATTAAGAGTCACGTCTTAAGGGAAGAGGTTACAAGGATGTCGAAGAAGAAGTAGTAGGGGTCCTTGTCCTTCGAGTGATGGAGGTGGTGTCTCTTAGTTCATCCTAGCCTTTACTCCTCCTTGTCCCTTAAGACATCACAAGTATGTTTTCTAAATGTTCGCTGTACCATCAAGTAATTTGGAAAAGGACTAAACCCTCTCCCTACAAGGTTTACTCAGGAAGCCTATTGTTACCTTGACCTTTTCTCGGTTTCTCGTCATCGACTAATAAGAGACGAATCGTTGTGTTACGGTAATGACTTGTCGTTTTATAACCGAGAACGTTTCGGACTACAGACTCTTGTCACCGACAATGGGACCATTGGTCTGATACTACGAAGGGAGGTTTCCACCGACAAACGACTCGTCACATCAAAACCGACCGAGTGTCACACTCACGTCGGGTCCGTTTTTCACACCTCCGTCTCGTCCCCAGGTCCAAAAATGTTTTGCGAACTTCCGATTGACTTAGAGTAGTACTACCGTTCTTCTGACGTTCTCACGGTCCTCGATTTTTCTTTCGTCTACTTTTGGTCGTGTAAGTGAATGAAAAGGATCTCTGTGACTGATTTTACTGGTATACGTGGGAAGGGGTGGGGTGAGGAGTGGAGCCGGACCGTCTCGGTCTCCTCTTGGTCCGTCTAACTTTCCAGACGAGACGAAGTTCCCGGAAAACGGGACCGAAAGACGATCCTTTCGGTCTTTAAATGAGTTATTGGACGGTTGATCTTGATGCGAGAGTTTAGAGAGACTCATTATTTATCTGGGTTATTTGGGAACTCTTTACCCATCCTCCCTTTTATGTCAGAGGTTTGGGTATTTTCGTCTTGGAGTCGGTTATCGTAGAAAAGGGGAACAACATACAATAGAACTTCGGAACTTTTGGTAGGGGTCCCAAGAACCAAAACTTTCTTTCGTTGTCATCTTTACGGGAGGAACGGGTGTCTTGAAGTCCAGGTCTTTTGTAGTTCAATCCCGTCATTTGACTAACCCTTTCTATTGTCGTCGGAACCGTCCACTTATCTCATCGAAAGGGAAGGGAAGGGTGACAGTCCCGGACGGGTCACAGTTCGAGAGTAGTTTTGGGGGAACCAATAAAATTTTACCAGGATTTCCACTAGTGAGTCGAGACGTTACCGGAGACTCGAAAGACGGTCCGGTCCGAGACCTTTCCTCAGTCACTGTAGGGTTCCTTCTCTTGTTCCAAGAGATCTAGTCGAAGTGTGACGTTGGTTCCCTTCTCCTCCTCAACCACCCTCTGATCCGATTCCTTACTTCATACCTTTGACAACAGAGAGTCGAATCACGGTCAACGAAGAGAACGTGAAAGGGTCTTCACCCGTTTCACTCCTGTTGTACAGTCCCTCTCTCAAATTGTTAGGTCAGAGATGGGGTCGGAGGGTTACAAACCCATGTTCAACCGTATGTAGTTACGTGCACACGTGGGTACGTACACACGTACACACTCACACACGCAAACCCCCTCCTCATCCCTTATATCCTCTGTTTCACCAGGTCTACGACAACGGTACCACTATTATTATAGAAAAGTTTCTCCTCCGACGGAAAGTAAAAATAAATTAATACAGACGTACTGAACTGATAGATCGTTCGAACCTAAAAGTACCGGGTCACCGATGTCTCGGGGAAAGGTCGTGAACCATATTCACGACTAAAGTACATCCTTTCTGTTCTAATGTTCGTCCCAAAACAGACTAGACCTATTTCGGTCTTCGTCTTCAGAAACAGAGACCGTAGAGGACTACTAACAACAAAATGAGGATCTTGGGTGGGTAAGTAGGGGTAGGTAAGGACCATGGTCAGTGCCGACGAGATCGTAGAACCGGGACAGTTGACGCTATCCAGGACTAGTTCACTCGGAGACAAGTACCCCACTCCAATTCCCCACCCAAGACCCTCCTCCCGTTTTGACATCGAGTCTAATCTCTGAATCTCTCTACCCCGGTCAAAAAGTGAGTTACTCGGACGGACAACAAATCGAGATAACATATCCCAAGAAGATAGAGAGGGAAACAGTCGACCTAAGTTCCCTGTCCGACCCTAAACACGTTCCGTGTTAACCAGAGAAAGATAATAGGCAAAACTAGTTTCTGGAAGGAAAGGAGGGAAACTACCCAAGGGTCTAAGTTTGACTTAAAGGTAGTACCTCGAGCAGGAACTTCGTACGGGTCCCGTACCCTTTCCTCCCTCCCGAACCCTCGAGAACCGAGGATGAATTCCTCTGTCGTAGTCCTAGTTGGGTCATAGAACCTATCTGTCTTTAGACCTGCTCTCAGTGTCGTCAGGACAACTAGGAACAGTCTAAGGACACTTCTCGTAATTACTCTGCCTGAACTTCAAGACAGTGTCTAACTAATCAAACCCCTCAAGCGTCTATGTAGATCGGTTGTGACTTATAAAAGGGAAACGAATACAAAACGGGTGTCCCGAACCAATATGTGTAAAATTGTGATCTAACATCCATCGAAACCAGAAACTAAACGGCTATACAAACAAGAGGGGTTCTGACTTTCCAGAAACTTCCTTTTCTGACCCGGAATATCAAGGGAAAAAAAAGGGGTGTCATAGATCCAATAACGGTATACGAATTATTAACATGACCTACGTTACTTACCTTTCCTTTTGGGGACCCCTTCCAGTAATAAAAAGACATACTAGAGAGTAGTTTCAGTCCACCAAATCCCTGAAAGGACCGTCAGGTCACCAATTCTGAAACGGAAGGTTACGTCCCTCGCGTTCAAGTTAGGGACCAGTCCCTCGATTCTAGGGTGTAGGGATTCTCGGTTTTGGAAGTTTTTGTGTATTTTATCTTCGTTATATAATATTGGTTAAGTCATTGCTGAAATCTTTACTAGATATATTTTTGGAAATCTTTTCCAGTCCACCAAATTAAGTTAGGTCAACGTAACCCATTATAATAACGATATATCAAGAAAATACGGTTGAGGTGTTACAACGTCAGTTATAAATCGGACCTTTACAGACATTCTTACAAAGGACTCTCCGGTTCCTCCAAGATATCTTAGGGAGTACCGGAAGGACTTTGTTTTGCCATGGAAAAGTTGGTACTTCAGAAGACTTTACCTCTGGGAAACCGAAATCCAATAACAAGTGTGTGGGGGTTTAGTTTCCCTTGGGTTACTTGGAAGGAGTCTTACAAAACTAACATTTGAGGAAACTACCGTGTTAAAGAACGTACAAGACTCAAAAAGGGTCAACCTTAGGTTTTAAACTAAAAAACGAACCCGACGGACCACCTCTAAGAAGTGAAGACGACTTGAATTTACGGGAGTCTTGTTTGTAAAGTAAAGTTACACTTCTCTACCTGTAGAATACGACTATAACAACTTGATAAATATCGAGTTCTCACTTTCGATATGAGTCCCGGTAAATTAAAGTTGAGGCCCAATCTCTGAGCAGTTTCGGATCCAGAAAGAACATGGAACGAAGCTCACTGTCATCTTGTCTTTTCCTCCACGATTCAATAAACTCGAGATTCTTTTACCTCCTTTTTACCTAACTTCTTCTTTCTGATAGTCACCTACTAAGTCTCAACGAGGGTTCCGAATCGGGAAATAGTGGGTCATTCTTGTGACATATACTATGAGAGACTAATAAACCTACTATGTCCCTAGTCTATCTGATTGCTCCGAAAGGGGGGACTAGAAATGTTGGGACCTCCCCCGTAGTCGACTTTGAATCTCACCTTAAGATAAAGCAATCGTTCTCAAGTTCAAAAAAGTAAGGACTAGAGTGAACGTGGTGGTAAAATCGGGAAAGGTCCTATTTTTTTCCACCCCACTCAGTCACCCGTGTCCTGCCAGTGAAAGATCCCTCCTACCAAGAGGAATGAGACCCGATTTGTTTGTCAAGGAGGTAACAAGGGACCCAGACTGGGGGAAGGGTGGGAGTCCGGACCTCCGGGGACGTCTTATGGTTACTCCGAGGATTCTAGAGTCCCTTTTTTGTTCCGAAGAAACAGGTCCCCTCGATACCTCCCAAGACAGGTTCGGGACTGGGACACGACCCCTCTCTCCCTTGTCACCCCAATACGTGAAAGGGGAGGGAGGTGGGGGTCCGAAGTCTCTGGAAGAAATCATCTTCTAAGATTCTCAAAACCTCACCCCTTCTAAACCTATCCGTCTCTTCCTTTTACCGTCGTGACAAATAAAGGTTCGAGGAAAAGAACTGAATGTTCTACGTAGATCATAGAACTGGACAATTCTTTCTCCTTCTAACTATAGACTTACAAAGGACCCTTGTTATTAGTTAAAGTTCACGACACAAAAAGAGAGACCAAATATGCACGTAAATACACCTACAAGTGTAAGTACGTACACGGGGACGAGACCGTGTTTACACATGTACACCCCTGTGTGTGTGTGTGTGTGTGGGGTACGTGGTCGAGATTACTTGAGAGAATGGTTCGTGTTAAGTATGTTTCATTTGACACGGAGGTGAATCTCGTTGTTTCGGTGTCTGACTAACGAAAGGTATCTCCGGTTCAAAAGACTGTCGTCCGGAAGTCAAGAATCTCTTCCCTCCTTTACGTCAAGACGAAGTTTACAATCGAAGAATAAAAGGAACCGAACCCGAAGATACGGAGTAGAGACCCCACTGTGTGTTCTTATAACCCTTCTCCGAGAAACTCGTGGTTCCTTCCCGACAGTAAAATCCCCTGTCACCCATTCTCCTGAGTGAACACCGGGACTCTCGTCTCTGTTTACGGAGATGGAGTCGAAAGAGTGCTATCTTTCTTAAACCAGGAAGTCTTAGACAAGTGTACCTGTATCAAGTCCTTGTAGTGGTCTACTAGTTCGTCATTCCCGATTTTTCTTTGACATGATCGTAATTCTCTCAGTACGTTTCCTAAAAGGAACAGGGACCGTAATTTTTTTACTCGAAACCTATTTCAGGTTTAGATTTTCAGTTATGTTACGTAAAATAATCGCATTCCTCAAAGTCGTACGAAAGGGTTTTATCGTCGAAGAACCGTGTAAACGATAAATAAATGCACACACATACGTGTGTTTATTAAATATATACGTATATCACATAGTTGGGACTTATAAGTAACCTTCCTGACTACGACTTCGAGGTTATGAAACCGGTGAACTACGAATCTCTACTGAGTAACCTTTTCTGGGACTACGACCTTTTGTAATTCCCGTCTTCCTCTTCTTCTACTGTCTCCTGCTCTACCAACCTACCGTAATAGTTGAGTTACTTGTACTTAGACTCGTTTGAGGCCCTCTATCACTTGCTGTCTCTTCGGACCGTACGACGTCAGATACCCCAGTGTTTCTCAGCTTGTGCTGTCACTGACTTGTCGTTGTTACGTATATTATATATGTTTTATTAAGTACATAGTATAGATATGCTATACACTTATCTACCTATTTTAATTACATATATATTGCAGAAAGGACTTCTAAATTTAAAGAAAGTGGAAAACCCCAACACCGGTTCTCCGATCTTCCACGGAAAGAGTAGTAGATGACCTGCAAACAACAAAGTGAGGTGTACTGTGGAATCTCGAGTCCCGAATATGAACCCTGTGTCGATGAGAGTCTTGGACACTGAAGAATCTACGGGAAGGACAAAGAGTCGTTGCGAACGTACCCCGGACCCCATGGGCTAGACGCCTTAAAGCCTCGAGTCGTAAAATTCCGTGGACATAAGGGTCCGGGATCACACGAAACAACCGAAACGTATTGCAGAGAAACATCGACAAAACTGCCTTGAGGTCCCGTCCTGATTCCCACCCCTGTGACCGGTTTGACATCGTATCCTCCTGTTCAGTCGGTACGTTTCACAGGGGTTTAGTAAGTCGGACATACAAATGATGACACTTATTATCAGTAGGAGGGCACTTGTAGAGGACGGGAGACGGTCAAGGGAGGAAAGAAACCTCACGAGAGGTCTGTAGGTCTGATTCTTCTTAGTTCGTAAGACTATGGGTCCTTGTGCGTTAAAGTCAAAAGGGTGGACTTTACGAGAGAGTCCCAGTTGAGAACAGACTGTTATAGTTATAAAGATACTTTAACCTTCCCGTAAATGGGAAACATTGGTAAATGATCCGACGGACTTTGCCAACCAAATTTTACAGTCCAGATGCATCGAGTAAGAGGAGGTATCTGTTTTTACAGGGGTACCGTCTCAGATACAGAAAATATACAAGTGTGAGGTGCACTGTGGATCGTGTTACGACCCGTGTATCATTCATGAGGTATTTTCAACTATTTACCGTTTTTGTTTGTTTAGTCTTCCCATTCCTTCCTCCCTTACTCTCGTAGTAGAAAGATCGCCGGATGAACTTTTGACTAATAAGTTTTTGAGTACCTGTAAAACCCTTAAGTTCCGTTCCTAAATAGAAGTTCTTACCTTGTTTTATACCAACCCCCTCAGTCAGAGTGTAAGGGTTTAAGACTCCAAGATCTGAAAGGACGAAAACCAGAGACTCCACTGGGGAGGAGGTAGAGACGTAGGTACGTACACTCGTGTCCCGGACCGACCCGACCGTCTCTCTACTCACGACTTGATACATAACATGTAGGGACTGACAAACGGGAGGAAAAAGAAGTCCGAATAATCTCACGACACGTTCTACAGAGCATCCCCGGGGGAAACGAAGGGACCACCGGTGACCTAACACAAAGAAACCCCACCGTGATAAGACACCGACACCTGTACTTCGTGAGTGACCATGTCTTTTCAATTAACTCTGTATAAAGAGGTTTTTGATGGTCCTGATACTCATAGAATAGTTACACATTCATGGATGAGAGGGGGTGGTTAGGACAGATAGGACCTCTGTGTCTTGAGTAGTCATGGAATCACTGATCATCCCCTAACCACACCTCGGTCTGTCTTAAGGACCCAGAAGGAAGAAAAAATTTTTTGTAAAAAATAACCCCATATCAACGAAATGTCACAACACAATCAAAGACGGTATGTCTTTTCACTTAGTCGAAATACATATGTGTATAGGGGAGGAAGAACCTGGAGGGAGGATGAGAGGGGACGGTAGGATGGGTAGATCCAGTAGTATCTTGTGTTTCCACTCGAGAGACACGATTATCTCGTCGAAGGGTGATCGATAGATAAAATGTGTACCATCACAAATATATCACTTTCACTTATATATATATATATATATATGTGTGTGTGTGTATATATATATATATATATATATATACCCCGAAGGGTCCACCACAATCACCATTTCTTGGACGGACGGTTCCAAGAACCAACCCTTCCAGGACCCAACCCTTCCAGGGGACCTCCTCCCACACCGATGGGTGAGGTCATAAGAACGGACCTCTTAGGGGTTCCTGTCTCCTCGGACCGCCCGATACCAGGTATCACAGTGTTTCTCAACCTGTACTGACTTCGCTGAATCGTGTGTGTGTCACTTATATATACAGTTAGGGTTAGAGGGTTAAATAGGTAGGGAGGGGGGTGAGATACAGGTGTGTAGACAAGAGATAAATGCAGACAAATGCAGAGATAAGGACGGGACGTCTATCCAAGTAGACATGGTAAAAAAGTATGTGTGTAACTATACACACGTCTAAGGTGGATATGTGTAGACTTCGGGATTTACTTCCGCTTCACGGTGTAAGTCCCCTCCTCCAGACCGGCGGACGGTGGAGTGAGGATTGGTGTGGGGGAGGTGGGGACGGGAACGAAACAGAGTGTACAAGAGTAAAGACGATCCATCCCAAGTGTACCTGACTCAACCTCGGAGACGTCACCAGGTATATCTCTTGAACGCCCTCCGTCTGACTACTCTGTTCTCCGCCCGGCGACGAGAGCAAAGTGGTGTGGTGAACTCACACGAGACCGGGTTATGATTCGGAGAGGACAAAGATCTCGTTCAATCCGAGATAAAGGAAGTAGACAGAAGGAAGAATGGATCGAGGAGAGAGGAGAGAGAAGACTCCCTCGTAGAGACTTCCCAGTCCGGTTCCTTTCATCCCAGGGTCAAGAAGTCCAGTGTCCCATTCGGTTTACACCCCCTCCTCGTAGAAGAAAATGAAGTTATTCACAATCAACGAGTCAGTACGGACTGAGAAACACTCGGATACCTGACATCGGGCGGTCCGAGGAGACAGGTACCCTAAGAGGTCCGTTCTTATGACCTCACCCAAGGGTAAGGGAAGAGGTCAATGAAGTTATTCATGTTCCATCTTCGGATCTCCTTCTTGGATCACTAAGGGGATTTCGTAGGGATCGGAACAAATCTTCGGATAAGTTCTCAGGTTGACTGAAAACGTCGTTCCCTTGGTCCAGGAGGTACGTATTCTAAAAGACCGAAACACAATTGTGTCCTAGGTACGAAAGGTCATACAGTAGATACCTTGACGGAGAAAGAAGAAGGAAATACCCCGGGAGGACGACCGGCTCCCGAAGATGTGGTGGCCGCGTCAGTCCGTCTAGAAACCGCTGATGTTCTGGTGGTAGACGCCGTTCCCGGACTCACGTTGCCATTGTCCCCCGGTCTTCCCCTCCCCAAGGTCTCCGGTTGTAGTTCGAGTAAGAAACCTCGCCCACACAGTAACAAACCCTTTTACCGATCCTGTAGGGCTGTTCCACTAGTAGGAGTCCTAAAACACCGTTATTGTTCCCCACCCCCTGTTGACCCGTACTCAGACACCGGAGTAGGGGTGGGTTCCGACCCAGGAGAGATCCCCGGACCGAAGACTCACTCCTGGACTACCGATGCCGGTTTACTCTTCCAGTCCTTCTTGCACCACGGGTCGGCCGAATCGGAGTGAAAAGTTTTACAGGGATCTTTTAAAGTAGAGTTTTCCCTTTCGGACTCAAGACACCCCACGAAGTATGTTAGTCTGGTAAAGATTCGGTAGATGGCCATGGAGAAACTAGGGAAGGATCGACCCTGGTGTTCTCATCTAGACTGACGGATTCTTAAATTTTACAATGAGTCACCTAACTCTACATCCAAGGACTAGACTCTCCCTCCCACCTAGTACCTTTAACTGAGGCTCTACCTTAGGTATGATAAGACCCTAGGTTGTAACAACTTCCAGGGTCTCCCTTGATCGTATCTAGACGTACAAATTCCGGAATAGACAGTCTCCCGATAATACGAAGATCACTCCATATGTAACCAAAGGTCGGAGATCTCAATTTCTGGTAAACCCCCGACTTGTAGACCCCCAACACGACAATAGAAAACACCGATCGTCAACCGAATCTTTCCAAAAACCTAACCTTTAACTTTAGAGAATAACCGAAACAAGTTATTGATCCCTAGGCTTCAGGAAACTGTTCCCTGTAAAAGATTCGAGTCGGATTCCGTAAATTTACCGTGCTGAAAGAAAGTTCTAGAAAAAACTAAAGAAGTGTGGAAAAGACAGCTTTGTTAGAGGGCTTCGGAAAGATTGGGTCCCCAGGAGGAGTGAGGTTGGGGATGGGTAAGAGGGGGAGGGGTAGTAATGAACCCCGGTTAAGAGATCATCTATTCTATGACGGTTACTGTAAACCGTTTCCACGGGGCGAATGATTAAAATAAACCGCCTCTAGGGACTTTAGACCAAAGTACAGACCGTGTACGGTAAGGTCCTAGAGAAACAAATGTAAAGTTACAGACGTCTGACTGTGACTAAAGATTGGCTAGGTACAGTTAACAAAATCAAACACCCGTAGTGGATACGGGACTGGCAACACACCGAGGACCACAAACGGACGAGACGACACGGACATATGTAAATGAAGTTGTGGACCTGGTGGACGGTCAGATAACGACGGGGGTCGTTCTGGAGACGTTCATATCCGTGAGAGACGCGACTACGGTCTTACATACCACTCAATCCCGCCGAACCGAGAGGATGAGTGATAGCTTCGTACTATATAAACCAAGAATCCGATTCCTCCCACCATTAATACCCCTCTTTATTCTTCATACCTACGAACCTAGAATCAAGTAATTAGGGAGAGGTGACTTTGGTCTCTCTAAAGAAGGGACTCTTCCCTTGAACAACCTTCACCACCTTCAAAAGAACCGACAAACGTGAGGAGAGAGAATCAACTGACGACAAGACTTTGGTCTTCGTCGGGTAAAGTTATTGTTTGTCTTTTAAAACGTTGACAAGTTATGGTGGAAGATACAAAACTCATTTAGAAATCTTTTCTTTTAGGACTATTAATCATCCTGGGTTGAAAAGTCGGTCCTACTAATTTCTGCTTTCAAGAGGTCCATTGGGGTTTCGAGACACTTCGAATGGAACACTATAAACAGAGAATGAATCCACAAGAGGGTACCTTACGAAAGGGACCGTTCCACACACCGAGGTTGGAAGACAGGTAGACGTTTTGTCGACTCCACTCACTCGGTGACCCAATAAAATGTCAGTTTAGCGGGTTTGACATTGTAAAGATAGGTAGAACCTAAAAATCCTGATGTCAAAGAGAAACGACCCAAAACTCAATCGTCTAACGGAAGATACTTTATAGCGGACTCGGTCACTCGCATATGTACCATTTTATAGATCAAAGGATTTTTGTCGTCTATTTTGGAAGGTAAGATTCCGAAGGAGAGAATTTTCTCTTTAAACATCGAAATCCATTTCTATCTCGAATTACTGTTTTAGGGGGTTCACTTGTAAAAATAAGAATTTTTGGAATAGTTCCTTTACTCAACACGTGTCTATAAGTATCTAAAATATTGTGTATAAAGCAACCCTTGAAGAGTTAGAGTAACTTTTTCTTTCATGTAAACTTTTTCCTTTTGTGACATAACTTTCACCTATAATACGTGTTTACGTCGTCCCCTTATTTTCCTTCCTTCATTTGATAAAGAAACTTTCGTTTTACAAAACCCTAGGGTCCGTGTTGGCACCCCTTGGTCAACTAATAAACCCTCCTGATATAATAAAACACTCATAAGATACAAGACCCACGGTACCCATGTACCTTCTTACCCTCCGGATATGAGACCCTACACTATTCAATCAATCTCTGCGGTTTAATTGTGTGTGTTTTTATAGTCGTGGAAGACTTTCGACACGAAGTGTTAGATGTCGTGTCGAATAAAAACGACAACGTTCTGGGTCAAGAAGACGTAAAAGAATGTCAAGGTTTACTGGAAGGTGGACAAATAACGACGTAAACACCCCCGACGTCGGTGTGACCAAAGGGACCACTCAACAGAAACTTACTAGAACCGTTTATTTACCAGGACCCTATCGAACCTCTGTCGATATGACTTTCCATTTTTCTATCTAAGGAAGATTTGAACTTTACGACCGCTCTTCGAGGACCCGTCTCTGCCGTCTCATACCTCTGATACAGAAAGATGAAACCCAACCGTTCCGTCTCTTAAAAGTTTTTACTCTATCCTTGTTCGTTTCACTATACTCCCTTCTCCTCCTTTCTCTAAACACCAGTTCTTTATTCTATAACCCTGAAGCGACCACCAAGTCACCGATTCTGAGACTCGAGGGTTGTGTTCCCTGGACCCAAACTAGGGACTAGTCCCTTAATCTATGGTGTACGGTGTTGATTCTCAAGCGTACGACAACAATTTCTAAGATGTTCGACGTTGTTTCTAGTTTCTAGGGTAAATGACGTTGATTCTGGGCCGTGTCGGTTTATGTATGTATGTATGTATTAAATTTTTTCTTATTATTCTATATCGTAAATGTCTCGTACATTGTAACGGTTCACGAAACGTCAGTCTTTAATAGCAATTAAGAATTGTGTAGGACCAGTCTAGTCACTGTTCTTGTGACTCTGGAATGATTTACACTAAAAAAACATCGGACCTTAAGATATATGGTATTTGTCCTTAGGTAGACCCTGCGGAAGGTTCCCTAAATCAATGAGAGGACTTTTATGACCTTCCTGGAGAATTGTGACGATCTTAACAATAATAACTACCACAATACCGTGTCACAGTTACAGTGTGGAAGTAATAATTCTTGTGCCCCAGGACTTATTCACAACTAGATGGTTCTTAGTCGAACGTGAGGACCGAGGGTGGCGACTCCCAAAAGAGGTCTCGACTGAACAAGGAGTAGAACACTTTATGTACCGACATAATTCACCCTCTTCCAACACGACGGGTCACCCCGATACGGAGATGTCCTTCAGATCCAGGGAGTCTGTATGTATATACTACTACCGTCTCGGGTCCATCACAACTGAAGGGACTCCTTTTGAGTCACGACCCGTCTCGTCTCCACACCTTTTTCAGGAACAGCTCAACTAAGAGACCCGGACAGAGTACCTCCTGCAGATCAGTTCGTAGGTCCCGTTTTCGGACTTACACAAGGAAACACGTCTTATACAAAAAGAAATAAATGGACACTAAAATAAAGATGGGAAGGAGTAAGGGTTTTCCTAACCTTCTCTCTCTCGACGGAAAAGATGAGAGTGCTCAGAAGAGAGAAGAGAAGGGATGTCGAGTGGAAGTACTAACGACGGTGAATGTTGAAACGGCAGGACTTTGAGTACCCGGCTCCGTGGTTCAAGACTAGAGGACATCTTTAAAGGGAAAGAGATTATCGCTCCGAGATTGGTGTGTCGGATGTCACGACGCAGAGGGTACAATTGAGAAACGGAAACAGTGACTGACCGGGAGAAGAATGAACTGCTCACATTGTTCTTTCCTCTCAGAGTGCCACTAATTACAGAGGCGCCTAAGAGGGGAGAATACATGGAGAAAATCAGTAAAACGAAGTATCGACCAAGGACGATCTTTACCCTTTACGAATTTCTACCACTGAGGGGTTGACGTTCAGTGTTTCTTCACCTCCGAGAGTAAGTTAAAAGTTCGTAGAGGACTCCTGGTCCTTCACAAAAGAAGAGTTTCCCGTGAAGGTGACTACTTTTGTTTCACCTTTCTTTCTACAAGTCCATCTCTCTTTCCTCCGTGGACAGGGGCAACGGTAGAACCCTCGGTTTATATAAGAGAAACCACATGTTTTGGCTCTTGAGTGAGGTCAGAGGGATCATGGTGACTTCTCTCTTCTTTTTTTTTTTTTTTTTCTTACGGTCGTTTTGTTATTCTCGTAAACGGGTTTAGATGGATAACGTCGACCCTCTTCCCCCAGTTTCGTTCCTAGAAAGAGGGTATCTTTCTCTCGTGACTGGGGTTACCGCTACCTGATAAATTCGGGATTGAGTCGGTTGGAATGAATATCGTATTCCCTCTTATCACAAACACATCTGTTTCCCCCGCGAACCGGAATATGGAGCAATCTCTTCTCTTTGTCCCACATCAGTCGTAGAAGAATCAGGGAAGAGGGACTATTGTCGATGGTACTGTTGGGACACCAAAGGTTCCTCGACTCCTATCTCTCTTTGATCAAGTATACTTTTTATCTGACCGGATTACTCGTCGTCAACGATCACCGATTGCCACATTTGGCCCGGTCGGGAGACCATCTGTGTCCTATCTATTGAAAAACCTATCGTACAGAAAAAAGACAATTAATCAACACATGAAACCGGAGACAGTATAGAAGTGTTACCACGAGAAAAGTACCCCATAATCGGTAAGTCAGTATCGTCCACTAAACTTCTAGAACTAAACAAAGTCTTACTACGTGTAAAGTATAAAAGGTCGAACATATAGCGAACAAACCCCAACATGGTCTTTCCAGACCTCTTACTAAGAAACTAATACTAAGAGATTGTTTACTTTTAACCTGTAATTTGTTGTGTTTACTATACATTTTAACCGATCAAGAAAGTAGACAACCCTAAAAACTGGTTACTGAGGCAAGAAACGTCTTTGTCTAAACCACTTAAGCTTAGAGTCAAACTCATTGGATAGACTAACAGGAAAGATCCACCACCCTCTATTAAACTAAATCATTACAACGGAACCACACAATTTCTCAATTAAAATTGTATGTTCAATAAGAGAGGACCACGTCTAGTACATTGATTTGCGTGGTCGGTAATCGATAAGACAACCATTCCAAGGTACCTTTTCCTTTCCCCCTTTCTCAAACTTTGGGTTTATCGAGGGTCAAAGTCAGAAGGGAGAGACACGAACCCAAAATTACAACCCAATTTTTTTGTTTTTCGACTAACCAGAAATAATTCCCTTTCTAAAATGCCCAGACTGACATCCGCCGAGAAAACTACATCTCACCAAAACAAAAGAGGGGGTTTCACCAAAGTTGTGTAAATTCCTCTACATTTTAGCAATGGTTTTTTTTTTTTTGTGAACTATAAACAAAAGTCGTTTCATATGTTATATTCGAAGGTCCGACGTATATCCCTCCTCTACCTTTTCCAAGACATTCTTTGGTTAGTTCTAGTTCCTTTCACTTCATTAGGTATGGAACACAAAACAAAACTAAATTATTATATTGTTTATTGGTTGGGAAGGGGCTTTTGAAAGATACATATGTATGTGTGTATATGTGTATGTTTGTCTCAATTAGTTGACTTTCACAAAGGAAGTAAAGACTATATCTTAAAGTTACAATTGTACGTATTTCCTATTTGAAAATCTTTGAATAGAATGTTTTACATAAAATATTTTAATTTCTTTTATTTTAATTCTTACAAGAGTTAGTTTGTTGACACAGAAAATTAACTTAACAAGACAAACTGGGGTGTTATCGTCAAGTTGATTAACATGGAACTCACACGAAACAAGTTCCTGGAGTAAATAAAAAGTCCAGTAGGGTTCAGTAAGACTGTTGTTAAAAGACTTTATTTCTCATTTATTTAGTGAAGACAAAAATATCAACCTCTGTGATTCTTTATCTCCGTTCCATTTAATGGTGTTTATTGGTCATATATAGACCCGAACCTGATCGTGAGTGAGTCTAGAACTATGATTAAGTAACGTAAAATCCCAAAGAAAAGAGAATCTTTAACCCAAAGTCTCACAAGATGTTTAAGTCTCAGTTTATGCCAATGAAGAAAAGATACTGTTACCCGAAGGGAACACCGAGTCGACCATTTCTTAGGTGGACGTTACACGCTCTGGACCCAAGTTAGGGACCCGACCCTTCTAGGGGACCTCTTCCCTTTCCGATGGGTGAGGTCATAAGACCGGACCTCTTAAGGTACCTTGACATGTCAGGTACCCCAGCGTTTCTCAGTCTGTACTGACTCACTGAAAGTGACAATACACTGTTATCACGGGGTCGGGACCACACATATCCTAAGTCAATAACAATTGAAAAGAACCTTAACAAACATATAAGGTTATTACTTGTGAATCACGAAGTACGTACTTATTACGAATCAAAATATACTCTTCATGACCCACTTTCCAAATTACATACCCGTCTTGTCTATTTCATTTCCGTTACATTTAAATTTGTTAGACACCGTCCCGTCATAATTCAATTATTCATCGTGTACGATAGGGTTACCAGGTGAGTGATCGGGTGAATCCTGTGTCGTAAGTTAGGGACAGTGTTGGGATCCGATCTTAAACCGTGAGATTGCTGGTCGGATTTCTCGACCGTTCCTCGTAGTAGTCTCTCTTTTCTCTCAGATCGAACCCCCGTTGTTCTATAAGTAGTCAATTCCTCGAGACATGTTTTCATCAAAGTTACATTAGAGGACCAAAGACGAAGTGACGTTAATTATAAGACGTTCGTTCCGACCAACCTACTGAAATTCTGTTTTTCTTATTTTTATACTTTTCCTGAATAAAAATCTGTGACCGTTTGTTCCTGTCTCGTGGTATAAAACCTTTTGACTAAGTCCCACGATATCTCACTTACATAAAAACGGAGTCTTGTCGCCTTTCGGTCAAGGGTTCTTTCGACACAAGAGGTAGACGGGAATAAACCGAGACGGGAGACCCTGGGTAGATATCTAGCTCAAAAGTACGAGAGTCTTCGACTCTCGTGTAGGTCAGATAGTTAACTCACGTAACAAGAATCGAGAGGGTGTGTGGTATTTGGAGGAAAGAGACTTGACTTTCTCAAGAGAAACACGAAGTTAGTCGGTTTCTAGTTCGACGTCGTCATATTTGTTCTTTGTAAAAGAATGTCGCAGTTACCATAACGAAAAGCGTAGAGGTCCCAGTCATGACTCACGTCGATACGTCCCACACCTTCGACACCCAAACCGGGTCTCGTTGTAAGTAAGTAAGTGATTAAGTCAGATGTTTATAATTAACCCGGGAATATTCGAAGCACGATTTAGGATCCTTAAAGTCCAAACCCCCACTATACTCATCTTTCCCCTATTTCTATACTAGAGTTTCTAGAGTCAGTCGGAGTTGGTATCACCTCTTTAGAGGGTCCCACCTCGTACCCTCGTCACCTCCGTCCCTCGTACGTTCTTCGTCACACTGACCGACTGACGTCACCCGTAGACTTAAGAGGGAGGACATACACCCTCTCCAGCACCAATTCCCGGTCCTGAAGTGCACCGAGACCAAAAGATCCCGAGACTATTTTTGTTTTGAAGTTAAATCTCAAGACTGTTGAACACTGAACGAGAGATACAGGGGGACGGGGACCGGAATGTACACTGTCATAAATACGTGTGTGACAGTGTTACTCACACGCACGAAGGTGGGTGAGTCAGTAGACCCCTCAGTCTCCCGTGTGTCTAGTCTTAAATGCATTTGTGTCCGATAAGACGGACTGAAAAAAAGGAAGGTCCGATTTAGACTCTTCGGTACGTACCCATTATACTCTGTGTACTATGAAAAGAGAAACTAAAAAGTATAACTCTCGTGTCTGTCGCACAGATAAAACTGTAAGTACAGATCGAACTACTTATGATTCATTACCTTATTTATCGGTAAGAATGTAATTTTTTAGTTATGAACCGGAAAAGGATGTATTTATTTGTCCATTCCTTAAGTTCAGTTATAGATATTTGACCCTTCTAAAAGGAACAGATTAAACTTTGTTCGTTAGCATGAAAAGGGTTAAAAATAACAGGATCTTTCAAACCACAGATACACAAGGTCGAGACCTTGAGGAACTTAACTAGTTGAAATAAGGTTTCCTTTCTTTTAATTCTATCTCAATACTCGTAAGGGGTGTATTGCTTTATTAGTTTCCTTTAGGTTGGAATTGTACCAAGTTTGGAAACTTTTATGAACAAGTTGTTTAAGAGACACGGTTCACAGTACGGTCAACGACCATTATAGCGACACTGATTTTGTCTGTGTCAGAGACGGGAGTCTCTTGAGTTGATTTCCTTTTTTTTCAATTGCTCCCTCTGTTCTTTACACCATTTCTAACTCTCATTGTAGGACTCTGCCTTTTCCACCCCTTTTTCTCTTTGGACATGTCAGGGAACTCTTTGCCTCAGTTCATTTACTTCTACCTCCGTATGCTCAGACACGGATCTCTTTCTCCGGACTGTATGATACCATAATTCCAGCTTTTTGCAATTACGTAAAGATTACATAACAGGTAGTTGTATGTGTCATTCGGAGGTCGATATCCGAGACTTCCTTGATATAATTAACTATGAGGTTAGATAATACACTTCCAAATTGAAAGTTTGTACTTTTCCCTTTTTGTCGTTTCAACCCAAGACCGTCAATATTATTCTCTCAACTATGAACTTGTAAATATCCACCGAGTTTAGAAATTTTTATAAAAAAAGACTAATTCAAGAAATTTTTTTAAAATTTTCATATCAACTTCATGTCGCTATAAAATATATTCAATAACAAGTCAACGATTCAGCATAGAGTGAGACGCTGGGGTACCTGACGTCGTGTGGTCCGAAGGAACAGGAAGTGATAGTGGCCCTCAAACGAGTTTGAGTACAGGTAACTCAGTTACTACGGTAGGTTGGTAGAGTAAGAGACAGTAAGGGAAGAGGAGGACGGGAGATAAAAAGGGTCATAGTCCCAGAAAAGGTTAATCAACCGAGAAACGTAACCCACCGGTTTCATGACCTCAAAGTCGAAGTCGTTCTCAGGAAGGTTATTTATAAGGAAATCCTAACTGACCAAAGTAGAGGAACGTCGGTTTTCCTGAGAGTTCTCAGAAGAGGTCGTAGTGTTAAACTTTCGTAATTAAGAAGTCGTGAGTCGAAAGAAATACCAGGTTGAGAGTATTAGGTATGTACTGATGACCTTTTTGGTATCGAAACTGATATGTTTGGAAACAAGAGTTCCACTACAGAGACGTAAAATTATGTGACGGATCCAAACAGTATCGAAAAAAAGGTTCCTCGTTCGTAGAGAATGAAAGTACCGACATGCATGACAGGTGTCACTAAAACCCCGGGTCCTTTTATTTTAGACAGAGACGGAAGTGAAAAGGGGGAAGATAAACGGTACTTTACTACCCTGGTCTACGGTACTAGAATCAAAAAAGACTACAACTCGAAGTTCGGTCGAAAAAGTGAAAGGAGAAAGTGGGAGTAGTTCTCTGTGAAATCAAGAAGAAGTGAAAGACGGTAATCTCACCATAGTAGACGTATAGACTCCAACAACTATAAAGAGGACCGTTAGGACTAAGGTCGAAAACTAAGTGGATCGGGTAGGAAAGTGTACTACATGAGACGTACATTCAATTTGTCCGTCCCACTGTTATATGTCGGAACAGTATGAGGAAAGGGTTGAAACTTGATCAGTCAACAAGGTATAGACCAAGATGGATAACGAAGAACTGGGTATATGTCCAAACAGGTCTCTGTCCATTCCACCAAACCATGAGGGTAGAGAAATTCTTAGAAGGTGTCAAACAACACTAGGGGTGTCAGTTTAAGAAATCGTATCAGTTACTTCGTCTTCATCTACAAAAAGACTTTGAGAAAACGAAAGACGTACTAGGTCACTTACAATAGGTAAACTAGAGACCAAGAAGACGGACAAACTTTGAGTCCACTGAGTCACCATTTCTTAGTCGGACAGTTCGACTCCTACGTTCAAGTTAGAGATCCAGTCCTACTATGGGACCTCGTCCTTTACCATTAGGCGGGGTCATAAGAACGGACCCTTTAGGGTACCTGTCTCCTTGGACCGTCCGATGTCAGGAACCCCAGTGTTTCTCAGCCTGTGGTGAATCACTGATTTTGTTGTTAACACTTTCAATGTTCACACGTTATATCAATAAGTGTTAAAAATTTCCATTATCAGGTAAATATCAATAATGTTTCATAACCGATATAAGGAACACCACATGTTATATAAGAACATCGAATAAAACATGTCTTATTAAACATGGTGAATTAAGGGATGAGGATATAACGGGGAAGGGAAAGAGAGAGGGTGAACTTTGGTGAACAAACAAGAGACATAGACACTCAGATGAAGAAAAAACAATATCAGTGATCAAACAACACAAAAATCTAGGGTGTATAGTCACTATAGTATGTCATAAACGAAAGACTGAGTAAAGTGAATAGTATTACGGAAGTTTCAGGTAGGTACAACGACGTTTACTGTTTGAAAACAAAAGTACTGACTCATCATAAGGTGAGGTGTAGAAGAAATCGGTAAATAGACAACTACCTACAAATCCAACAAAGATATAGAACAATTAACATTTGTTAATTGATACAAATGTACTTTTAAAACCATGTACACAGAAAAGTTCAATCACCAAAAAAAAAAAAAGTCCATATATGGGTCCTCACCTTAAAGACCCAGTATTCCGTCGAGATAAAAATCCAAAAACTGTTTGGAGGTATGACAAAAGGTGGTACCGACGTGGATAAATGTAAGGGTGGTTGTCACATTCTTCCAAGAGAAACAAGGTGTAGGAACGATCCATCGAGAGTAAAATAAACTACTAAACTCGAATGTAGATCTCGTTGAATCTTCTTTTTACACCGAGACCGTCAGTTTTGAGAGAAAGTACGGAAGTCTGCACGATCAATACTTAAACAACTTTAGAATAAACTAAATTTTACGCTTTAGTCGAGTGTCATTGTTTTTTTACGATTGTCTTTGTATTCGTAAGGGGATACACACACGAGTAAGTGAGTCATCATAGTCTGAGAAACGATGTGGTACCCGACATCGGGTAGTCTGAGGAGACAGGTACCCTAAAGGGTCCGTTCTTGTGACCTCACCCAACGATAAAGGAGGAGGTCCCCTAAAAGGACTGAGTCCTTAGCTTGAATTCAGAGGACGTAACGTCCGTCTAGGACCCTCGATCAATCTTTACGTCTGAGAGTCCGAGACGGGATCTTAATGACTTAGTCTACGGTGTTAAATTGTTCTAGAATCTCTTGTAAAAAGACATACATTAATACATTTTTACGTAATTTTACATGTTATGTGAGTAGAATTTTTTAATTACACTATAAACACTTGACGGAATGATTATATACGTAATATTTCGTACGTTTTGTCTTGTAAAATTTACACTTATACTTCATAAAACTTTACTTTAAAGAAAGTAAACTAGTGTATACATTTAAACAGAGAATAAAGTTTGTAAGGATATTTGTAAAATCACTCTTTTAGCACTAACTTATACAGAGTAATTAAAACATTACTACCAACTTGTAAAACCTTATATCGTTAAATCCCGAACCGAGGTTACTTACAGTATCTACCTTTGTTACAGATTGATTCTAAGTATCTAGATTTACCGACACCATACTGTAATGGACACGAGTCATTTAGTACAATGATTGAAAAGTAAATACGTTTCCAAAAATAATTTTAAACCCATAATTTAAAGGTAAGAGGGATCGTAGTTAGTCACCGAAAACGTCTCATTTTTATAAAAATGTTTAGTCAAGTTCGATAACGTCCGACAAAATTCGTTCAAATATTGTAGAACAATACAAAAAAAAGTGTGTCGAGAGTCGTTGTTTTAATGTTTTCCTATTGTTTTTTGAGAGACACTGGATACGGAAACTTTCTGTAAAGGAAAGAGTGAATAACAATTTTTCCGTAGAAAGGAACTGTCTGTTTCACTGCTGTAGTCAGTTAGAAATATAATCTATAATTACTCTACCAAAGAAAGAAAAAATTCTAATTTTTAATTATATTTATGATCAAGACTACTTAGTATAAAGTCAGAGTATCTCATGTATGTAGGGTGTAATCTCTGGTATGACACATCGTCAAAAAGGTTTGATAAAACTCATACTTTTAGAGAACGAAATTCCACTTTTGAAAAGAGTCCATAGTGGTACTATCACCAGTATAAAATGGTAATTAACCAACTTTTTATAAATTTTAAATGACAATTAAACCATTATGAGAAAAGAAATTACATTTCTCAAAGAGAAAAAAAGAAGAATTTTAAATTCACATCAACTAATTCTTATAACACAATCAAAGTCCCTATGTCGTTTCACTAAGTCAATGTGTATACGTATATATAGATGTAAAAAAAATCTAAAGATAATACCCAATAATTTTCTATAACTTATATCGATATGACATCTGGGAACAATAACTGGATGAAATATATATCATTACACATGAACAATTAGGGTCAAGGACTAAAGAGAGAGGGAGGGGAAAAAGGGGAAACCATTGGTATTCAAACAAAAGATACAAACACTCAGCCAAAGACAAAATATTCAAGTGAACATAGTAAAGAAAAATCTAAAGTGAATATTCGATATATTAAACTACAAAGAGAAAGAGACAGACTGAATAAAGTGAGTCAGACTGTTAGAGATCCAGGTAGGTATAACGACGTTTACAGATAAAGTAGGAAAAAGGGCCAACTCATTATAAGGAGACACACACACACACACACACACACACACACACACACACACACACAGACACAGACACAGACACATGTGTGGTGTAGAAGAAATAGGTCAGTGGGCAACTACCTATAAATTGTAAACCTAACGAAGGTACAGAACCGATAACATTTATCACGACGATGTTTGTAACCTCACGTATATAGAAAAACTTAATGTCAAAAACAGAAAAGACCTATATACGAGTCTCACCCTAACGACCTAGTATACCATTGAGATCAAAAAATTCCTTTGAGGTATAACTTATTGTGAGAAAATTTTGTAAAAGAATATCTTGTAACGGTTATTTGTGTTTTCATCTCTTAGTCAAAGTACGTAACAAATGAGTTGAAGTTGTTAGTTGTAAGTTATCGTGAAATTTCGCTCAAAGATATAATAACGACAGGTGTATGTACTCCTATAAGCAACCAAATAATGTCACCGTTAGGAACCGCAAGTCGACCCACACCACTGAGGAACGTCTTTACGACGGTAAAAGATGGGATGTACGTGCATCTGACTGTTTGTTTCGAAACTCTTGACACAGTGAGATCTCAGATTTTAGAAACACTCAATTTGATCCGGTCCTCCACTGTTATATGAACTTAGTAAAGTATAACCGGGGGTGTCTTAGTGAAAATAATTTGACGCGACAAAACACTATAATCCCTGTATATGATTCCTCACAAAGATTTTTCGTCAGGATACGTTGTCACTGATACAAATGATACCCATACAAAAACACCCACAATAAGTGATATGATATGATATAAATGGATCTTTCGTTGTCACCTCTGTAAAACGTTAGAGACTTAGTTTTTATCGACACGGAATAAACTTACCACCCCATTACGTTTAAGTAATACTAATGACTACAACAACACAAAACCTACGAAAAAAAGACCTCATGTAAGTTCGTGAAATCATTAAATTAGGTAAAAACTCAACAACTTTGGTAAGGTCTTGTTGGAGAACGAAACAACCCAAGAGAAAGAAAGAGAAAGGGGAGACCTCGACGTGTCCCACCAGCTCTAACTTTCTGCTTCTTTTTTTGTCAAGACAAAAAAGAATTTAAAAAAGGAGGTCGAAGTTAAAGTTTGAGGTCTTATGTCTTTATTTTCTGACGCGAGTCTACACCAAAACCTCACTCAATTATGTACCTAAGTTCATACCACTTAATTGTAGAGAGTTGGTCTGGAACCGTCTAAACTATAAGGTTGGGACTCTACTTGAGGTCCACACACACACACACACACACACACACACACCAAAAAAAAAAAAAACGGTAAAAATTATATAGTAGGAACTTCCATAAGATAGACCTTTTTTGAAGTTCTTTATCTATGTTTAAACTTAATTTTACCGAAGTACGGGTCTCAAAAATAAAAGTGTCAAACCCTTCCGAAAATGTAACAAGTAATGAGAGAAAGGGTATTATTCTCAGCTCCCCTCGATTAAGGGTCCCGACAAGAGGTGTAAGACCCCAAGACGTTAACAAAGTTTCTCATATTTTTTATAATTTTTCTAAAATTACGTCAATTTGAAATTTCCGTATACGGTATGTAAAATTCCTTTTCTACTCTATTTATTTTCTTCGTTATTAAAAGTCAAGATTTTCTAGACTTTTAATGACGAAATTTGTCAATGGCTTCCACACCTAAGACGGGATAAAGGAGGTGAAGACGGAAGGACCCGAATACCCACCCATGTGACTACAAGGGTCCTTATCCAAAACGAGACTGGGGAATACAACTATCAGTACCGGAGAGGACGTATCACAAAGACGTGGGGTAGGAGTGTCGGACTCATAAGTGCAACATGGGGTCTATATTATTCTGACAGGGTTAAAACCTAGTGGTGTTGTCATTGAATGTTCAGAACAAGGGAGGATCCTCGCACCGAGTCTTAACGACAATGGTCAACCAGGTGGTAAGGACAAGTTACCACTGTCCGGATCGTCGGTGACCGTTTAGACGGGCTTGGAGAGATCTAAGATAAAGACGTGAGACAAGTGGGATGACCGAATGTTTCTTTAAGGGACGAGGTGGTCTGTTAGATCATTGTACTTATTGTTGGACCTTTATATTATTGTCGTTCTTGTATCTTGAAGACGACACCCAGTCGTAATAAGAATCACGAGACTTCTATACTTGAGTACGTTCGAAGTATTGTTGGGTTTCCAGACATGATAATTATATTTACTATTTCTACTTCTTTGACTCCGTACCATGTCCAATTCATGTAACGGGTTTCAATATTCGAGTATTGACCACCTTGATTTTGAATAACTCCCTACTAACTGTATTTTTTCGTCATCTATAAATTATATAATGTTGAACTACACAAACCTTTATTCATATGGAACACTTTGGTAGTAGTGAGAGTTTCGGTATTTGAATCGGTAGTGTAGGTTTTCAAAGGAGACGGGTGAAACAAAACGAAACAAAAAGGAAAACGGTATTCACTTTCACTTTCAACGAGTCAACACAGACTGAGATATGTCAGGTACCTTAAGAGGTCCGGTCTTATGACCTCATTCATCGGTAAGAGAAGAGGTCCCCTAGAAGGGTTGGGTCCCTAGCTTGGGTCCATAGGACGTGACGTCTGTCTAAGAGATGGTCGACTCGGTGGTCTCTTCGAAACGGTATTCTTGTGTCGTATACTATCTTGAATCCTTTTAAAATCGATGTGTTAGGTCAATTTTCCCGGACAATTAGTGTCCGGGACACAACTTTCATCCAGAGGTCTTGGATAAATAAAACGTATTGACTTTGTCACTGTCTGAAATAAAAGAACCCGAGGTTTTAGTGACGTCTACCACTGACGTTGGTACTTTAATTTTCTGCAAACGAGGAGTCTTCTTTTCGATACTGGTCGAATCTATCGTATAATTTTTCGTCTCTATAATGAAACGACTGTCTCCAGACATATTAGTTTCGATACCAAAAAGATCATCAGTACATACCTACACTCTCAACCTGATATTTCTTTCGGTTCTCGGTTTCTTGACGGTGAAAACTTGACACCACAACCTCTTCTAAAACTCTTAGGGAACCTGACGTTCCTCTAGTTTGGTCAGTTAGGAGTTCCTTTAGTCAGGACTTATAAGTAACCTTCCTGACTACGATTTCGTCTTCAAGGTTATGAAACCGGTGGACTACGCTTCTTGACTGAATAAACTTTTCTGGGACTACGACCCTTTCTAACTTTCGTCCTCCTCTTCCCCTTCTGTCTCCTACTCTACCAACCTACCGTAGTGACTGAGTTACCTGTACTCAAACCCGTCCGAGGCCCTCAACTACTACCTGTCCCTTCGGACCACACAACGTCAGGTACCCCAGTGTTTCTTGGCCTGTTCTGACTCACTGACTTGACTTGACTTTGAGACATCGGAACTGGTTACGGAGGGGTAAAGAGAAGGGGTGGGGGTCGGGGACCGTTCTGAATTTGGATCCGTCAGTCTAAGGTCGGAGAAACATGAATTGGTGACGAGACACCGAGAGGGTCGCGTTCCTGTATAGGATAGTACCCCCTAGTCCCGAAACTTTAATTCTTTTTGTAATATATATATATATATATATATATATATATATATATATATATATATTTGTATATATACACCTTAGATCTCTTTACCGTACGCGTACTTACACACGAGTCACTGAAGTGAGCACAGACTGAGAAACAGTGGGATACCTGACATCGGTACCGAGGAGGGAGGTACCCTAAGAGGTCCGTTCTTATGACCTCACCCAACGGTACGGGAAGAGGGCCCCTAGAAGGACTGAGTCCCTAGTTTTGGTTCAGAGGACACAGAGGACGTAACGTCCACCTAAGAAATGGGGGACTCGGTGGACCCTTCTTTTTACAATATCCACTGGAATAAACGTTTCGTTTGTATCTCTGTGTCTGTATCTCTTGTTTATATTCCTATGGTTCCCTCCCCACACCCTACCTAAACCCCTAACTATATATATACATGTGATAACTATGATACATATTTTATCTATTGGTTACTGTTGTATGATATATGGTGTCCCTTGAGAGAGTCACGAGACACCACTGGATTTCCCCTTTCCTTAGGTTTTTTCTCCCCTATACACGTATGTATATCGACTATGTGAAAAGACATGTCGTTCTTTATGTTCCAACATTTCGTTGATATGAGGTTATTTTTAATTAAATTTTATTTACTTACCTAGTCAAGTCAAGTCAGCGAGTCAGCACAGGCTGAGAAACGCTGGGGTACTTAGCGTCGTGTGGTCCGGAGGGACAGGTAGTGGTTGAGGGCCTCAAGCGAGTTTGAGTACAGGTAGTTCAGTCACTACGGTAGGTCGGTCGAGTAGGAAACAGCAGGGGAAGAGGAGGTATCCATATAATTCTTTGTAAAATATATTGTTTTAATAGGACAAACAGGACCCTTCCCCCATGCAACTCCTCTTTCACTCTAATCACTCTTGTCCTATACTTCCAGACTTTTCCGATTAGTCTTGAACCTTGTGGGTCAAGAGTGATACTCCTTCTTGGAGTTCCGTATTTACGGTGACACGTTTAATACATCGGCGATTCACGTCTTGTTCAAAATAGTTTTTTATTTGTTGATTTTTTATACATGATACATTTTGTGATCGTGTACTAAATTCCCCTATGATTATACAAAGTCAAGTCAAGTAAAGTCAGGGAATCAGTACAGACTGAGAGGTGTTGGGGTACTTAGCGTCGTGCGGTCCGGAGGGACAGGTAGTGGTACAAATTTCTGATAATTTATGTAATCCCACCTACGGACCTCACCCTCCCCCTAGACCCTCATCTTTAGTACCTTCTTCCCTTTTTTTTTCTTTCTTTCTTTCTGTCCCTCTCTCTCTCTCCGGAACAGACCTTACTACTGTTTTTAAATGATTCTTGACTCCTGATACTAGTTGAGTTAAGAGTCGGTGGACTCCAGGTTAATTTGTTTATTTATCAACGGGACGTTATCTTAGGAAATGAAAACTTCTACGAATAGTAAGAAGACCAACAGATATATCTCACAGACTATGTACAGTTCCCATTCATTTTAGATCATCCACTGACATATTCTTACTTGGAATCACATCGGAAACGAAATGACCCTTTAATGACCCGATAAGAAACAAAGAAAAGAAACGTCAAACTGAACTTTTATTTGAGTATGGGGTCCGACAGTCACATACTCTGCAATGAGAAGTTGTTAAATACCTCTACATTAAGTGTTCGTTGACTGGGTAAATTTCACATGTTAAGTTAATCACTAATCACAAAACCGCCCCAACACGTTAGTAGTGGTATTAAAATCTTGTAAACGTAGTGAGGGTTTTCTTTGGGTTATAGGTAATCGTCAGTGAAAGATAAGAAAGTAGGAGTGGGAAGGTCGGGGTCCGTTGGTGATTAGATGAAAGACAGAGGTTCTTAAACAGATAAGACCTATCAAGTGTATTTATCATTGGATGTTATACACTAGAAAGTACTAACCAAAGAAAGGGATTCGTATTGTAAAAACTCCAAGTAGACACAATATCGTATATAGTCATGAATCAAGAATAAACCGGTTATTGTATAGAAGGTTAACAACTCATTATCTAGGTTAATGGTTTATTAAATATAAAGTAACATACCTATATGGTGTAAAATAAATAAGAAGTCAATTACCTATAAACCCAAATAAAGGTGAAAACCCATTCATACGACGTTATTCGTAATGATATGTTCGAAGACACTCTTTTATACAAAAATTAAGAATCCTCATATATGGATGGTCATCTGAACGACTTAGTACACGATTAAGATACAAATTGAGAAACTTTCTGACGGTCTAACAAAAGACGTTACCGACCTTATAAAATATATGGGTTGTCGTTCCATAGTTTCAAGATTAAAGAGGTGTAGAAACGGTGTACAATGGTAAACTAGACAACTAATATCGATAGAATGACCCATACTTCACCATAGAGTAAAACCAAACTAAACGTAAAGGGACTACTGATTACTACTCGTAAAAATTATACGAATAACATATAAATAGCCGGCAAAAGTGTAGAAACTTCTTTATCGATAAGTTAGGAAACGGGAAAAATTTTAACCCCTCAACAGAAAAATAATACCTCAAAATTCTCATAATATATTTCATATCCGCGATGTTTAGGAAATAGTGTATGTACTAAAAGTTTATAAAAGAAGGTAGGACTCAACACAAAAGTGAAAGAACTACCATCAAAACTTCCTTTTTAAGAAACTAAAACTTCTCAGATCAAATAAAAAAGAAACTCCGAGAACTAAAACAATAATAATAGACTCTTTAGGAACGTATTAGGTTCAAAGTCCAAAAGTGGATACGAAGGAGGATTCTTAAAATAGTGAAAATTTTAATTTAAAAACCCCCTTTATAACCGAAGTGTTACGACAATCAAACACAACATTTCGTTTTACTTAGTCGAGATGTATAGATATATAGATATAGATATAGATATACATATGCAGGGGAGAAAAAACCTAAAGGAAGGGTAAATCCAGTAGTGTCTCGTAACTCATCTCAAGGGACATGATATTTCATCCAAGAATAATCAATAGATAAAATATTTATCATCACCTCTTCCGCTACCGTGGGATGAGGTCATGAGAACGGACCTTTTAGGATACCTGCTTCCTCGGACCACCCAACGTCAGGTACCCCAACGATTCTCAGCCTATGCTGACTCACTGAAGGCAAAGTGAAAAGTGAAAGTACGTAACCTCTTCCTTTACCGTTGGGTGAGGTCACAAGAACGGACCTCTTAGGGTCTCTGCCCCCTCGGACCATCCGACGGCAGATACCCCAGTGTGTCTCAACCTGTGCTGACTTCACTGAATCGTCATCGTCGTCACATATATACAGATAGGGTTAGATGGTCAAGTAGTGGGGGGTGGAAGTCATAGGTAGGGTACGTCAGAAATACAGTCACAACAAAATTGAGAATACAAATCCAGATACCTGGTATAACTTAATGTAATTCAGAGGATGTATGCTTGGAAGTTCAACGTTTGAAAGTTTCTACGTTTGTGCGTAAGGTAGTGGTAGTCCGTACACTTTAACGTCGACCGGGACGCAGAGGATAACTACTAGGAGGTGGAGATGGTGGAGGGTGGGAGAAGAGGGACGAGATCACTCATTGAAAAAGAAGGACAAGTGAACTACGTTCGACCAGGGACGTACAGTCGACAACATGACATGGTGATATGAACGTTTCTTGACATGACATTCTAATTTTCCAAAAGAAATAAAAAACACACACAAACAAATATACATAATAAACACATTTTCATAACGTTTGAAAAGTTTTACACCATGACCTCCTCTGAGAACTCTCAGGGAACCCGATGTTCCTCTAGTTCGGTCAGTTAGGATTTCCTTTAGTTGGGACTTATAAGTAACCTTCCTGACTACGATTTCGACTTCGAGGTTATGAAACCGGTGGACTACACTTCTCGACTGAGTAACCTTTTCTGGGACTACGACCCTTTATAACTCCCGTTCTCCTCTTCACCCACTGTCTCCTACTCTGCCAACCTACCGTAGTAGCTGAGTTACTTGTACTCAAACTCGTTTGAGGGTCCTCATCACTTCCTGTCCCTTCGGACCTCACGACCTCGGGTACCCGAGCGTTTCTCAGTCTGTGTTGACTCGTTGACTTGTTGTACCATTTGGATAATGTCATGTCCTGGTATATCGGCTAATACAATCAACTCATGGGTCCGATTGTGACAACCTGAATTACTTGTTTAACCTGAAAACTTACACGAGAGCCTTACCTTGAGTAAGTATACATGTCCTGAATGACATTAAAAACGTATAACACACTCCACGTTGAGGTAAGAAAAGATACACCGATAGGTAAACAGAAAACAACTGATACTGCCGATGAGGTAAAGAGGATTCCCTAAGGACGGGTGCCATCATCTATATTACCAGTAGATTCAATTTAAGTGGGTAAGGTCAGGTAAAATCAAGCGACTAAGGGCCTTACATCTACAAGTGAGAACAGTAGAGGACAAACCGGTGAAGGTTACACGGAACTAAGTACCTGGATTGTAAGGTCCAAGGATACGTTATAACGAGAAATGTCGTAGCTTGGAACGAAGGTAGTGGTCAGGGTAGGTGTTGACCCACGACAAAAACGAAACCGAGGTAGGGAAGTAAGAAAGACCTCAATAAAGAGGTGACTAGAGGTCATCGTATAACCCGTGGATGACTGGACCCCTCAAGTAGAAAGTCAGAGGATAGAAAAACGGAAAAGTATGACAAGTACCCCCTGTTGTATAATTTTTCGTCTCTGTAATGAGACAGTTGTTTCCAGGCAGATCAGTTCCGATACCAAAAAGGTCACCGGTACATACCCACACTCTTAACCTGATATGTCTTTCGACTCACGACTTCTTAATTACGAAAACTTGACACCACAACCTCTTCTGAGAACTCTCAGGGAGCCTGACGTTCCTCTAAGTTGGTCAGGTAGGATTTCCTCTAGTCAGGACTCACAAGTAAACATCCTGACTACAACTTTGACTTCGAGGTTATAAAACCGGTGGACTACACTTCTCGACTGAGTAAACTTTTCTGGGACTACGACCCTTTCTAATTCCCGTCCTCCTCTTCCCCTACTGTCTCCTACTCTACCGTAGTGGTTGAGTTACCTGTACCCAAACCCACCTGAGGTCCTCGACCACTACCTGTTCCTCCGGACCGCACGTCGTCAAGTACCCCAACGTTTCTCAGCCTGTGTTGACTCGCTGACTTGACTTAACTAGGTCAACAGTGTCATGATAAACAACCTTTCTGGGAAAAAGGGGGGAACTTAACAGGACTGTGGAGGCGACTTTCGGTTGACTGACTTTTACATTCCTAAATAAAGACCCGAAAATTAAGATACGGTAACTAGATAAATAGATAACAATGTAGTAATGGCGTCACAGGACTAATGACATCGAAACATTATTTAAAACTTAAAACCTTCACGCACAGTAGTTTTAAACGAGAGGAAAAGGTTCTGACAAAATCAACAAGACGTAGGACACACGAAGGTATAGTTGACGTCGTAGTTGAACTGTTAAAAACGTTTCTTCGGTCGACCTTGAAACGATCCCTAACACAACTAAGACATCTAGTGAAACCCTCATAACGATAGAACCGTTATAATTCAGAAGGTTAAGTACTTATGTCCTACAGAAATTAAAGAAGGTTACTACAATACATAAAAAGTCACATGTTCAGAACTTGAAAAATTTTAGTTTAAACAAAGACTCGTACAATAAAAAACTACGATAATATTTATTTTAACAGAATTAAAGGTAAAAACTAACAAGTGACGATCATATATCTTTATGTTGACTAAAAACACACAACTATAATATTGAACGCTGAAACAACCTGAAATAATTGAGTATTAAAACCCCCCAAAGAAATTTTAAAATTTATCATTGTCATACAGTAGACACTTATCTCTATTATAATTAAGAAGAAAAGGTTACATCTTCTGAAAATAAAGAACAAGAACGGATTGATGGAACCAATCTTGAAGGTAGTGGTATTTTATTTTCACCTCTCACCTGTAGAACGGAACAAAGACTAGTATCCCCGTTTCGTAAGCCAGTAAGGGGATGTCCGTACTATAATCGACATTTATAAAGTGTCTACGGAAAATAGTCCAACTCCTTTGAGGGATTATAAGACTCAAACGATTCACAACACAGACGCACATAAAATAGTGTTCTCTCACGAGTTAAAACAGTAGATAATTTCACTAGTACACAAAAATGAAATAAGATAATTGTATACTGTCACAAAAAACATACAATGGTCGGGTCATAAAGACTCTATTTAGGGTTAACCAATACCGTATATTAGCAAAAATGTACGACGAACTAAGTCAAACGACCATAAACCAACTTCAACAAACAAAGATATAAATATTCCCAATTCACCAGACATAAAAGAAAAGAGTATTACAGAAATACACTGAAACCATAACTCCATTATTATGACTGAAGTATCTTACTCAACCCTTCACAGGTAAGGAGGAGATAAAACGCCTAACAAACACTTACTAACACAATTAGAAAAACATTTCAAATCACCCTAAGTAATGATGTCGGTAGACCCGAACCCGAAAAGAAACACCCTTCACAGGAAATTTAATGATTAAGTTAGAGAAATGGACAATATCTAAATAAGTCTAAACGATAAAGAAGAACTCAGTCAAAATCGTGACACACGGAAAGATCTTTACACAGGTAGTGTAGATTCAATAAGTGGGTCTCAACAAGTATTAAAGGGGATATTAAAAAAAATTTTTAAAGATATTCTAATACAAAACAAGAACTAAAATTACTTAACTCGGAGACGAGAAAATAAGAACCAGTCAAGTAGATTTCAAACCAGTCGAAAAAGCTAGAAAAGTTTCTTGGTCGAAAAAACAAAGTAACTCAAACGAGAAAAGACAAGACTTAAATTGAATAAACGTGGGATCAGACCCAATAAAGGAAGAAAGAGGAACAAAACAAAAAATAAATGAGAAAGAACAAAGAATTCCACTTTCGATTCGATGACTAAACTCTGGAAAGAAGAAAATTACGTCTACAAGGGAGATTCGTGACGAAAATAACGTCAGGGTTCAAATCCGTACAACAAGAAAGTAAAAAGTGAGTAGAAGTTATAAAGAATTAAAAGGACACTAAAAAGGTAAATAGATAACCAATAATTCCACTCATCACAAATTAAAGGTGTAGAAACACTTAAAGAGTTTAAAGGAAGACAACAATTAAAGATTAAAGTAAGACGACACCAGTCTCTTGTAAGAAATCTATTAAAGTTGGGAAGATTTAAATAACTCTGAACACGTTAACACATTGTATACTAGATAGGACTTTTTACAAGGAACACGTGACCTCTTCTTATATAAAACCAAACTTAGCAATCTCTACGAAACAATCCAGATGAACCAGATAAGATCAAAAGAAAAAGGAATAACTAGTAAACAGATTATCAAAATAGATAACAACTTTCAGTTCATAACTTCAGAGGACACTAATAACAAGTTAACAAATGTAGAAGGAAGTTAAGACAGTCAAAAAACGTAGTACATAAAATCCCAAGACAACAATCTACGTATATACCCTATCTAAGAACTTCCAACGAGTCGAGGGTGGATATGGTTTCATTATTTTCTTATATAGGTCTGAAGTTCTTCTTTAAATCGACTCTGAGGAGTGTTATCAAAACGTCTATTGTACCTTTTGTATAACTAATAACCTACTATATTAATCCACCCAAACATTATTCAACTCACTAACATGGTATTTTCACGATTAATAGCCCCCAAATACAGTTGGACTTTCCGAGACAGGAATCGTGCATGACAAGTTTTAAAACTAATTACTGACTTCAATTTTTTTTATTTTGAACGTATAAATTATACAGTTACTGTTTATAACCCTCACTGTCGTTTATATCACCGACGATCTTAATCCAATTCTTTAGTAGAATTGTTTAACACTGGTACCCTACTCAGATTGTTCTACGTTAAATCGTCCCCATTTACATAAGGGTGTCACCATTCATAGGATAGAGGAGGTCACTTAACGTAATTATGTTCTATCGTCATATTCTAACTAATTATGGTATACTCTTTAGGTAAATTCCCCGTATTAATTATTACTCATCGATGAACGCGGATCGGGTCACGGACCGTCATTGACGAGCTCCTTTCCTTTTCCTTTCTTTTCTTCCCTCCTTCCCTTCCTCTTTCCCTTCTTTCGAACCATGTTTATGTTTCTTTATCTTACATTAAAATCCGACTTAATCGTCCTCAACTAATAGAGTTCTTTTAGGGTGATGTTACTATAAGGATCCCCTCCTGATCAACCTTCCACCTCCTACGGAACGGTGGGTTTAGGGCGGGGTAGAAGGGAGATACGCGGTCCTGTATCCGACAGTGACCTAGGACACGACCACTCCTTTCATCGGCTACCAACGTTAAATGAGACACCATGTGGTTTCCGTGGGCTTTACTGTGTAAAATTCTCTCCTTGATTGCTTACTCTCAAACGAGACTCCAGTCTCGAGTCCGTGGCTTCCCAGTGGGATCTGAGACGCAAGTACTGGGTGTGGAGGATAGGTCAGATCGAAAAGGGAAAGTCGTGTTGTCTTTGAACTCGCTAACGTCATCGAAGGAGATACGAGAAGGACAGAGATGACATCGGGGGTAAGTGTAGGTGGGAGAGTGACCTCAGTCTCCTGAGAAATCTTTCCGTTAAGACCAGAAGTCATTGAAAATACAAATTTTGAGACGACTTTCGGACGTGACAATCACTGAGGATACGTCAGAAGAAAGAAGAGGGGGAGGAGAGAACACGTCGAGGAGTGGGTTGGGCGTAGGGAGGGTATTATTCGACGACAGGAAGGGACGGAGAGGATGACAGTTTCATTAGAGACCTTCTGATAAAGAACTCGAAGGAAGTGACTTAATAAATAGATACAAAGGACCTCGTACTGTTTTGTAGAGTAATTTTCGGGACCCACCCCTACTGTGTGGGACCGGGGTTGGGTGTGTCGATTGTCCTCTTTCTCGGTTCCCCTCCTTCTCTGTATGTACCACCGACCCGACCCTCAATCTGTCGCAGGTCTCTGGGCCCCTCAGTCCTCCCACTACCTGTGTGCGTCCGAGGACCGAGGTCCGACTGGTCGCACGGTCAGACCCGGTAATAGGAGGAACTTTCGAACCCTGTTCGTGTCTTCCGGACTCGGGTGGTACGGAGAGTCGGATTCTGACAGGTTCACGACTCGTCAGTTTCCTTGTCAGTGCTGTGACTCCTCTTGAGTCGGGACAGAGACGGTGGTCCTGAGTCATTTCATCCTGTTCAACAGGTAGGGCTAACATGGACCTCCCTGTCTCGGTACGCCCCTTCTCCCACCTCACCCCTGACCTCGGGATTCAAGACCAAGGTCGAGACGGTGATCGGTCGACACACTGACCCGTGTGGTGAACCGAAAAGACACAGACGCAAAAGTGACCACGGTCCCTCCGTCGTGTGTGCCACGCCACTAGCCCCGTGCCCGAGACCTCGGTCCGACGGGCCCAAGTGTAGAGTCGAGACATACACTGTCACTGTTTCGGTAAATCGGACCGTTTCGGAGTCAGGAGAACGGACATTTTACCCCTGTTGTTTATCACGGGCGGAGTTTTCTAACGACGTTTGACGTGTCGTCGGTCGTGTGTCGGAACTCTCCGTGAGTCTCTCCCAACGATGTACGTAGAGTAGTCTCCGGGAGTAAGAGGTCTCAGACTAGACAAGTTCAGTGACCCTGGACCGAGAAGCAAGGTCTCCCTTGTACAGTAAGACCACCACTCCTCCGTACCAAACGTCCACCGGACCCGGTCGGGAAGTCTTCTTCTACCTCCGTGTAGAAGCACACCGGGAGGAGTAAAACTCCGTAGGACCCCTTGGGACGCCATCTCTGGTCACGAGGGTCCGAAGGTCCTGTAAACGGGTACTGAAACGTATCCTATCTCATTCCTGACACTTCCTCCTTTTTATTAAAGGAGAGATAGGAAGATCTAAGAACTGACTTCGGGGAGTCAAGTGAAGTCAATTCAGCGAGTCAGTACAGACTGAGAAACACTAGGGTACCCGACGTCGTGTGGTCCGAAGGGACAGGTAATGGTAGAGGGTCTCGAACGAGTTTGAGTACAGGTAGCTCAGTCACTACGGTAGGTTGGTAGAGTAGGAGACAGTAGGGGAAGAGGAGGACGGAAGTCAGAAGGGGTCGTAGTCCCACAAAAGGTCACTCAGTCAAGAAGTGTAGACCAAGGGACTCCGGAGACCGGGACATCATTTTCTGTCTAATTGTCCTCTTGTTGTTCGTCTGAGAATCATTGGATACATGGAGGACGTAAGTGCCCTCTCTGGGTCCTTTTAACTCACTGAGGGGTTTTACCAGATTCGGAGGTTGAATATATGGTAGCGGTCGATTGTTGTTTTCTACTACTCCCTCACCCCTCTCGGTCACTACCCTCCAAAAGTCCTTTTCGAGTCCCTTGTTCCCATTCTAACAGTACGTATAAATTGTCAACGACAGAAGAGGTGACTATTCTCAACGAACTCTAATTCGGTAGGAAGAGAAGGACCAGGTCCTTCCCTGAGGGAGGTTTACCTCTAAAGGGACTATTTACATATACAAAGAATGTTGTACCATTGAAGATGATCCCAAGGTCTCGAAAGGATCGAGACGACAAGGAATTTTTATTGGTCGGATTTTATTAGGAAGACGGTTTCTCTATATAAAACTCCACCACTTAAGACGGGAACGAGACACGGGTGGGGGTCCCTCGGTGTCGTTCCCTCCGGTCCCGGTCCCGTTCTCCAGTCGTTTAGGTCCGGAGAGGAGACGTATGAGCCTGTTGGTCGGTCTTTACACGTCGAAGGGAACTGGAGAATGGGGTCTGGTCCTACGGAACCGAAACCAAACGAAAGGGAAACCTTTCAGTGGATACTAAGACGGTTCTAAACCCTTGGATGTCTCTTTCCCGGACACGAAGTTCGGTAATTACCATAGTACTCGTTGGACCGGTTATCCCATCGGTCCTGACCGGGGTGTCTCCAAACGGTGAGTCGTGATAACAGGTTCGACCCCGACGGGGGTCACGGAGGGGTAGGTAGGTGGGAAGGTGGGTGGGTAGGTACGTGGGTGGGTAGGAAGGTAGGTGGGTTGGTAGATAGGTTCTTGGGTAAGTAAGAAGATAGGTGGGTGGGGAGTAGGTGGGTGGGTGGATAAGTGGGTAGATAGATAGATCCATGGGTAGGTAAGAAGGTAGGTGTACTCTAATGTCTAACCCTCTTCGTCTTTCTTTATCTCTCCACAAGACTTTCGGACATTCTCATCCTTCGGTCCTTTCTTCAGGTTTCTCCACTACGAATCCGGACTGGGGTTCCCTCTCTTCCGTGGTCCGTCCGTTACTGACTCCCCTCTCCTACTTCCTCCCGACTGACACAGGGACGGGACCCGGTCCCACAAAGGTTCGGGAAACGGAACCACCCAGTCCGAGACCCAAGACCTACGGGTAACTGAAAGTGAACTGTTTGTTTGAGAGACTGACGATGGTGGCTCTGAAAAATTGTGGTTCCGGAATCTGGTACCCGTAGTGTCAGGCTCTCTTTTGAACTATATCCATCCACGGACCCGACGTGTCGGGTGTCTCTGGACTTAAATCGTCGAGTACCACCCGAGTTCACAAACGTAAAAGTTATTCCAGAGGTCCACCAAGACAAGGTCCACGAGACGACGAAACACCTGGTAAGATATCTGTATTCACCGTACAGACATTGCGTCTAACCTCAAAGCGTAGACAAACAAATTTTTGGAAAGTAAACAACGGATAATGAAAGTTTTATGTAGGTGTAAGGAATCATTCCGAATTTACCGAAAAACACGAAAACGAAGACGGAGTTGAAGACGAGGACGACGAAGGGCAAATGGGAAGAACAGGGGTGTGTAAATTATCACGGACCATGTCCCCTCTGTGTCCTGTTTTTAAATGGGTAATGGTACTTTTACTCCTTAAATTTTGTATAGTATAGAACGAATCCCTGGACCCCTATAAAGTTCAGTTTTTTTTTTTTATCTCGACAAAAGTTTATACCTTTCAGATAAGGTACATTTTGCGAACAAAGGAAAAAAAAAAAAAAATTAAATCCCTTCTCTGTAAAAATAAAACCTGACGACATTAAGTCTACACCTTATACGTTCAGATTAAGGGAAGGACATGTGACGTATATACACCCTATATATGTGTTTCTGGACATTTTATGAACAAAACTTATCGGGATCCTGGTTAGTCATCCTCTTCCGTTACCGTGAGGTGAGGTCATGAGAACGGACCTTTTAGGGTACCTGTCTTCTCGGACTATCCGACGTCAGGTACCCCAGCGACTCCCAGCCTGTGCTGACTCGCTGAAGTGAAACTGAAAAGTGAAAGTACGTAACCTCTTTCTTTACCGTTGGGTGAGGTCACAAGAACGGACCTCTTAGGGTCCCTGCCCCCTCGGACCACCCGACGGCAGATACCCCAGCGTGTCTCAGCCTGTGCTGATTTCGTTGAATCGTCCTCGTCGTCGTCCTCGTTAGTGACCTTCAGTATTCTTCAGTCTTAAACTGAGGTACATTCCTTAAACGTGGTAGAAACGTTACTAATTAGTGGACGTAACATTTTTCCAATGTAAAGGACGTAACTAAGGTCGTAACTAAGGTACCGGTGAACCGTCCATTAACGACTTTGACCCTTCTTATTGGATGGTAAGAACTTTATCCTAAGATACCCCATTATTTCGATTTACCCTCTTCCTTTCTTTTATTTGAGGGGCAAAGTCCATTCATCTCGTAATACCCAAATGTAATGGTATGTGTGGTATGGGTATATGTAATATATACCTCATAGACAAAAAGTATGATGTCTTGTCTGGTTTGCTTTAATTGTAGGGAATAAAAAAAGAAACAACAAGGTTATTTATTAAATCGGAGAATGTTACAGATACCCAGTGGTAATGTTTGTAATCAAGAGTATTATAACTTCACACCTTTACGGTCCATTGTTTTTAGAGACGGTATTACATTCTATGAGTCGAAAACAATGACATTGTTTTCTTCATAGGATCTTTTTTATTATTTCTGTACGCAGTACGTCTCTGTTATTAAGAAGTCGAGGTAAATAATACAAGGTTAAAAAAAAATAACACTGTTTGACTTTTTATTGTGATGTTTAGTCTTTCGATCTAGTCTTTCGAGTGAACCGACGACGACGACGACGACGACGACGACGACGACGACGACGTAGCGAAGTCAGTACAGGCTAAGACACGCTGGGGTGTCTGACGTCGGGTGATCCGAGGAGACAGGGACATTAAGAAGTCCGTTCTTATGACCTCACCCAACAGCGAACCGACTCTATGTCGATTATTGTCTTCGATTGTGGGCATGTATTAATTGTCGTCAAAAATGCTAACTAACGGTTATTGAAAAAGAATAACATGGATGTCTTTTACTTCCTCCTCTTGCACCCTGACTTCCTGTCCTAAAAGAAAATTTTGAGAGGTAGTCCATAGAGAAAGGAACGATACAAATAATCTTTGAAGCTAAAATCAGTAAACACATTAAAAATCAGTCTGAAATTTTCTGATTGGCCCTACGATTGTTTTGGGCTGTCGAGACTAAAGTTGTTGTTAAAAGTCATCACAAACAAACAAGTCATTCCGTCTGTGACACCCCTCCGTGCGGAAGAGTCATCAAGGGTCCCAACGAAGGAACCCTCCTTCTCATTCCGTACTGACTGAGTTATATCGAAGGTCTTTTCTCGACGAACGATAAAAAAACTGAAGAAGAAGGTGATAGACTTCTGACTTAGAACGAGACGAATCTTTGAATGGAAGTAAAGGAACTTTGAATGGATGGAAAGGAAAGAAACGGGGAGACCGAAGTAAAGAAGGGACAGAGATAGAGAAGACGTAGAAAGTTTGATGTAGTCTACTTATTCAAGCCCCCTAGATAACACATAGTACCAGTACGGGTCAGCGAAGTGAGTACAGGTTGAGAAACACTGGGGTCCCTGACATCGGACGGTCTGAGGGCTTGTCATTGCGACTTCTTCGACCTCAACTTGCCAAGATACTTCTGGATGTTCTGGAAGATCTTGATTGTGGGGGGGGTTTTTTACAGGAAGAGTAATATCCCCTGACTTTACGTTATCATCCTTCAGTTCTCTATGGACCTCATTGTCCGTTTAAACCGGAACTTCACGTCGTACTTCGTCCCGTTCCAATCATCTCAAAACGTTTCTCTGACGTGACCAGTATCGTTTGTGGGAGAAGGTTGTCGTGTTCTCTTCTACGATGTGTACCTGTAGTGGTCTACCAGTTGTGGCTTTGTCTAACTAATATAAGAAACGTCGGTTTCTACCTCTTCGAGATATGTCAGTCGTTTTTGTTCTGACCCTCGACTGACACCGAGACTAGTACTCGAGGAATAACGGTTTAAGTCTGAATATACCTTCTTTCTTCCCTTTTGGTAATCTGGTAAGTCCATGCTAGATTTAGTTTAGGGAATGTTACTATACCATCTTCACTGTTTATCTAAGTTCCCTAATTTAGACGATCTGTTTCTCGGACTTCTTGATACCTGCCCCCCAACACTGTAAATGTCCTCTGTCGCTAGTTCTGGTAGGGGTTCTTTACCTTTACGTTTTTTCGTTTTACCGACAGACCCTCCGGAATGTTTATCGACACTTTTCTTTTCTTCGTCTTTCGTTTCCTCTTTTCCTTTCTATATGGGTAAACTTACGTCTCAAGGTTTCTTATCGTTCCTCTATATTCTTTCGGAAGGAGTCGCTAGTTACGTTTCTTTATCTCCTTTCGTTGTCTTACCCTTTCTGATCTCTAGAGAGGTTCTTTTGATCTCTATTGTTCCCTTGTAAAGTACGTTTCTACCCGAGTTATTTCCTGTCTTTACCATACCTGGATTGTCTTCGTCTTCTATAATTCTTCTCCACCTTTTTTATGTGTCTTCTTGACATGTTTTTTCTACAAGTACTGGGTCTATTAGTGCTACCACACTAGTGAGTGGATCTCAGTCTGTAGGACCTTACACTTCAGTTCACCCGGAATCCTTCGTAGTGATACTTGTTTCGATCACCTTCACTACCTTAAGGTCAACTCGATAAAGTTTAGGACTTTCTACTACGACACTTTCACGACGTGAGTTATACGGTCGTTTAAACCTTTTGAGTCGTCACCGGTGTCCTGACCTTTTCCAGTCAAAAGTGAGGTTAGGGTTTCTTTCCGTTACGGTTTCTTACGAGTTTGATAACGTGTTAACGTGAGTAGAGTGTGCGATCATTTCATTACGAGTTTTAAGAGGTTCGGTCCGAAGTCGTTATGCACTTGGTACTTGAAGGACTACAAGTTCGACCAAAATCTTTTCCGTCTCCTTGGTCTCTAGTGTAACGGTTGTGGTCGACCTAGTAGCTTTTTCGTTCTCTCAAAGTCTTTTTGTAGATAAAGACGAAATAACTGATACGGTTTCGGAAATTGACACACCTAGTGTTAGTTGACACCTTTTAAGACTTTCTCTACCCGTATGGTCTGGTGGACTGGACGAAGAACTCTTTGGACATACGTCCAGTCCTTCGTTGTCAATCTTGACCTGTACCTTGTTGTCTGACCAAGGTTTATCCTTTTCCTTGGTCATACAGTTCCGACATACAACAGTGGGACGAATAAATTGAAGATACGTCTCATGTAGTACTCTTTGCGACCCGACCTCCTTCGTGTTCAACCTTAGTTCTAAAGACCCTCTTTATGGTTATTGGAGTCTATACGTCTACTGTGGTGGGAATACCGTCTTTTACTTCTCCTTGATTTCTCGGAGAACTATTTTCACTTTCTTCTCTCACTTTTTTAACCGAATTTGGAGTTGTAAGTCTTTTGATTCTAGTGCCGTAGGCCAGGGTAGTAAAGTACCGTTTATCTACCCCTTTGTCACCGACTGAAATAAAAAGACCCGAGGTTTTAGTAACGTCTACCACTAACGTCGGTACTTTAATTTTCTGGGAATGAGGAACCTTCCTTTCAATACTGGTCGGATCTGTCGTATAATTTTTAGTCTCTGTAATGAAACGGTTGTTTCTAGGTAGTTCAGTTCCGATACCAAAAAGGTCACCAGTACATACCTACGCTCTCAACCTGACACTTCTTTCGACTCGTGGCTTCTTGACTACGAAAACTCGACACCACAACCTCTTCTGAGAACTCTTAGGGAACCTGACATTCCTCTAGGTTGATCAGGTAGGATTTCCTCTAGGCAGGACCCACAAGCAACCTTCCTGACTACAACTTCGACTTTTGAGGTTATGAAACCGGTGGACTACACTTCTCGACTGAGTAAACTTTTCTGGGACTACGACCCTCCCTAACCCCTGTCCTCCTCTTCCCCTACTGTCTCTTACTCTACCAACCTACCGTAGTAGCTGAGCTAACTGTACCCAAACCCAGCTGAGACCCTCGACCACTACCTGTACCCCCGGACCGTACGACACCAAGTACCCCAGCGTTTCTCAGCCTGTGTTGACTCACTGACTTCACTTGACTTGATCCTTTGAACAAACAGAATTTCTCGCAGAAATGCAGATAACTTATGACGTTAGGAAGCGGCTAATATAGTCTTCTTGGGTACGACACTTCAAAAATTTTTGGTAAAAATTGGAGACTCGTGTAAATTTTAAGTAACATTTATGATGTCATTATCAGTACTCTTCTCTTTTTTTAGATGAGACCTTACACAAAGACAAGAATTACACTTTATTTATATCTACCCCCTTAACAACTAATTATAGAACTTCCTTTCTTTCTTAAAGAGTAGATGAGACACGGTTCTTATAACGATCCAGGAACACTTATAACAAAGACCATTAGGAGTTTTGTTGTACCATTCCTTCTGTAAAAGAATGATGTATTCGACTTCTTTTACTTCTAGTCGTTCAAATGTCCCTCACCGTCCTGACCCTAAACTTAAGTTTTCTAATTTTGGATACATTAACGTTGTGACGCTTATATGATTTACGATGACTTAAAATGTGAAATTATACCAATTAAAATACACTAAGAATGGACTTTTCTGTTTTTGTTTAAATTTTAATCTTTTTTTACATACACAAATATTAAACATAGTTACATTGATTTAGTGTTATACCAGTTGACCTTTTACGAATCCTGAGTCGAAACTGACCGGTCGAGACACTGGTGCTCGTTCAAAAAAGTGGTGAGGTCCAAGGTCAAAAGGAGTAGACATTTTATTTCTCTTCCACCTGATTGACCTACTAAAGATCCGCGGAGAAGTCGAGGATTGTCAGACGTCAGAACACCAAGTAGATGGCGACTTATGACCAGAAATAACGGGGGAACACCCACTTTCGACTTGACAGTGACAAAGACATAAGCATATCCTAAAGTCTTATTATAAGTAATTTTATTGTCGTTTTTTGTGTTTACCTTGGTCGGAAACTGTAGTACGTCTATTTCTTCAACTTATAAAACGATAGTTAAAAAACAGTACTACTGTGTTCTAATCTGAGTATTAGAAAGATTTGTTCTTATTCACGTATCAAAGTTTACACCAGTTCTTGTTTCTTGTCTAGTTCATCGTAAAGAGAGAGGAGGTGGTGGGACGGTTGGGAAAGTTATTAGAAGTTTGTAAATTTTTTATAATATTTGTCTTAATTTCTCCTTCTCCATACCCTCTCCTGACGTCTTTTGGTCATTATGTTTATACTACTTTCCAATTACGTATATTATATATATATATATATTTCTCTAAGATCTTTAGTTATTCTTTGTTTTTACTGACAAGGGGTTTACACGATTCCTAATCTTACCCGATAAGTGAGTTCTTTTTTATTTTTATCAGTTATGTAAGTACTTGTTGATAAAAAAGAGTTTCTAACTTTCTTTACGTTTAGTTTTGTACTCTAATTAAAAGTAAGTAGTTTAATCCGTATACACCAAGTACTTCTATTATAAGGTACTTTTTAACTCACAAATATCTTTATCCGGAAGAAAATAAAATGACAATAACTACATTAAACCCTGTTGAAAAGAAGATGTACTGTTAAACTATTACGTATAATTTTTAGTATTTTTATAAGTAAGAGTAACTGGATCTTAAAATGAATATCCTTTATTATCTTTACACTTAACTAATTATAATCCCTGTACGTGACGACGAAATGAAACATTTTTCCTTTGGTAACCTTTTGTCGGATTTACAGATCGTTATTCACAGACTTTATAGAAAAAAAAAAAAAAGTCTTCGTTTCCTTTCGAAATAAGAAGTCAGTTTCTTACCTCTCTATATTCGAGGTCCAAATCTCTTGGTTGAGAAGGGACTAATGTACATAATACCGTTTAGGAAGTTATCTGATAATACGTTCGTAATTTATATTAGGGATCTTCTTATATATTACTGGATCACTTTTTACAGTGCAAACCATTCACTTTTAGTAATGTTAGTCGAACACGTCATACTATAGTTAAAAGAAATAATGTATTTATATAATTTTGTGTGTGTGCGTGATTTTTCATTATAAATTTTTAGACTAATGAAGTCTCATTATTCTAATTTCCTTTGAAAGTAAAAGAAAAAGAACGAAAAGACAAAGAAAAAAAGGAAGTCTGAAAAAACCAACAACAAACAAAAAACGGTACCCACACATACTGAAAGTATTAGTCCTTTTTTTTATTTTTGTTTAAAAATCACAGTCGACCACTGTGACAAAAGGACAACCCTTGTTTACTTTTTTCTCTGTTAAGTTTCCTATATGGTTGTGAATAAGAAGGTTGGGACTTGTTATATAATGTCCTGTGTGGGAACCGGTACTACAAAGATTCAGTCGGTCCTTGTTACTTTCTCTTTTCTCTTCTCTACTCGAAGGAAGAACGAAGGAGTACTTACTTGGTGTCCTTCCGTACTAAATATAAAATTGAGATTAGTTATGTCGATCGTAAAGAAAGTAGTTCCGCCTCAAAGAGTTAAAGAAAAGTAGTTAGTTAATTCATTTTCTTCGTGTCAAACTGTACAGACCGATTTTAAGTCCTCACGATATTACTTTAAGTAATGTGTAACTGGGTATTAAGTATTTCATACTTTTCTTAACTGTCTAACGAGTTTTTATGTGTATGAACGTGAGGGTTTTGGGTGGTAAATTTTCTCGTGAATTTATACCGACTTGGTTTTAAGAGACACAACGGAACCTTTTCCGCTTCACTAAATACTTCTGTGTACCTAGTGACATCGTTAAGGATATGTTGATTTCCACTTCTAAGGAAGTGTAGAACTCGACACTTCTGTGAACAAGACCGACCCTTTCGTGCTTTATTGGGAAGTGGGGGAATTTTTTTTCTTTTGGTATTATTGAGAGGATGTTTGTAGTGGTGGAGGTACTCATTCTCTTTTCGATCTAGGAACGAATGGTCAAAAACGTTTGTATGGTGATTCCTCTGTAAATTATTAAATTATCGGAATAAAAGTAAGAAATATGGATCGAAGATAGTAATAGGAAAGGAAAAGAATTTCCATTTCCTCATTTTTACTCCCGAAATAACCACTACAATTTAGCTTCTTTAATTTTTCTGTCGGTTTTTGTTTTCCAGTGAGACTTTCCACTACCTAAATAATTAATCGAACTGACACCACTAATAAAGTATCACACATACATGTAACTTAGTAGTAAAACTTACGGAATTCATATATGTTGAAAATAAACAATTAATATGGAGTTATTTCGACCCTCCTTTCTCTCTAGTCTAACATTTTTGTTACGTGTATATACTTATAAATTATTTTTTAACATAGTGTCAAATGAACGGGATTTCCAGTTTACATTCTTTTCGTGAGACACCATTACTTAGGACATAGAGGCATCGTTTCACTATTTTTTCACTTTACTAATACACCTAGTGACTCCAATTCCATATATATATGTAACGGTAAGTCCTCTACCCTGACCTCGGCGACCAAGTTAGAGACCCAGTCCTTCTAGGGGACCTCATCCTTTACCGATGGGTGAGGTCATAAGAACGGACCTCTTAAAGCGCCTGTCTCCTCGGATACCCGATATCAGATACCCCAACGTTTCTCAGCCTGTGTTGAATCGATGATGTGTTATCTTGATGAAGTCCATTAAGTTTATTTTCATCTCTACAGTGAAGGTCGGAATTTAATGAGTATAACCACGAAGTTAGAAGGGTCACACAAAATTTATAAGTCAATATCTTAACTCCTCTTTAGTACATAAGGTGTAAAGGACCTTCTTGATATCGGTTTGATAAAGGTGTCACCTATTCTTAGACGGACGGTTACGTCCCCTGTACCCAAGATAGGAACCAGTCTCTTCTAAGGTGCACGACGTCTCGTTGATTCGGGTTCATGCCGTTGAAGACTCGGGTAGGAGATCCCGAGTCCTCGACGTCGATGACTCAGACACACAGTATTGGTGACTTCGAGCACCCGGCTCTCCGACACGAGGTGTTGTTCTCTTCAGTGGCATTACTCTTTGAGTGTGTAGTATTCCTTCTCATCGGGGGTGAACGGTGTTGACCTCTTCCGAGTGCCCGTCGTCACTTCTCGGTCACACTGGTCTTTATTTATTAATTTTTAATTTTTTTTTTTCTTTTGGACGTTTCTGTCTTTTAATCATAAATTTCATAGTCAAAACCTACTCGTTTAGGAAATATTCTCGAACCTCTATGTACTGTTCTAAGTCACGAAAGACTTACCACCATAACCTCTTCTGAGAACTCTCAGGGAACCTGACGTTCTTCTAGGTTGGTCTGTTATGATTTCCTTTAGTCAAGACTTATAAGTAGCCTCCTTAACTACGACTTCGACTTTGAGGTTATGAAACCGATGGTCTACGTTTCTTGACTGAGTAACCTTTTCTGGGACTACGACCCTTTCTAACTTCCTCCCTCCTCTTCCCCCGCCGTCTTCTGTTCTACTAACCTACCGTAGTGGTTGCGCTACCTGTACTCAAACTCATCCGAGACCCTCAACCACTACCTGTCCCTTCGGACTACACGACGTCAGGTACCCCAACGTTTCTCCACCTGCGCTGACTCGTTGACTTGACTTGACTCTAGATACTGGAAGATCGAATTTTGACTGTAGTAAGATCGGGTTAGTTTTCCTAAAGTCTACGAACATCAACTCCAACCAGACTATTAAATAATGTATTAAAAGGAATCACTCCCTTTCTCATGCACACACCGTTTTTTTAGACAAACAAAAAGGGAAACACTAAAACTAACGACTTTCAAGGTTATCCGTTTTATCTCCCGCCCTCCCTTCTCCTGATATAGACACTGTCTACCTTACTATACCTTTGCTACACGACACCTCTCTGAACACGACTACATGACCTATAAGTTTAGTGAGCTAGTTACGATTGGGTTCAGAGAAATTTCAGGTTATACACTCTCCGTTATCTTATAATTTGTTTTAATAGGAAACGAAAGTCTAAACAAAACGGAAATAAAAGTATAAAAGGATTCTAGACCTGTCATCCGGTCAGTTCTTTTATTTCTCTTGTACATTCGAGACAAAGATAAAACACTACCGAATGAAAGCAAAGTTTACTACTTCTTTATTTCACCTCTCAGTTCTAGGTTAAAGATAGGGTCATGAGAAATACATAATTTTTGACCGTATTTTATTTTCCTTTAAAGGATAGAATTAGAAATCTGAAACGAAGGGTTAGTCATCTTGCCACAGACAGACTAGTTATCCATCACCGACGAACTTCATGGTGCACTTTTTTACTAGGTCCCCGGTGTACATCCTGTGAGACTTTCTCACTGAACTATCTACTTATGCGAGGCAGTGTGAGTGGTCAACGAACTTTTCTCTTTCCCTTTTTTCTTCGTGTGTGTAACATATGACCAATAAGTTTTACGTGAAAAATAAGTGAAATTGTGTCTACTAAAAAGAAAATGTCAACTTTGTTTTATAGACTATGTGTTAAAACTCAAAAATCGTCGTGGCCGTTGTTCTCCTAACACCTTATGGAGTCCCATGTTATCTCTACCGACTCCGTCCGTGTTTAATTGGACTTTAAGTAGTTAGGTGACTTCTATATACTTTTGACTCCGGGGGACTTACAATCGGGTTATGTACTTTTATTTAATTATCTATAAGACATACTACAAAATTACCTGGCAACTTTTGTCATATCAAAGTTAATCTTTGTAGAACAAGGTTTTTTAGGTCACAAGTACTTTTTTTGTGGATGACTTTTATAACGTGACGTGTAAGATCTCATGTGTTAAAAGATATACGTGCATAGGACCATGAGTATCTAAAGTCGGAAACCACAAAAATAAACCTTTTAGAATTGGTTTGAGATACAGTCGTGGGGTGACTCACAATGAGTGATTTTACGGCGGTGAAAAACAGTGAATTATAATTCACAAAAACAATTTTATAATACATCACTAAACCATCTTTTTTTTGACCATACCGATTCTCTTATCCCCGAAGTTGACTGGACGGCTATTTTAATTGTGAACAGAACCTACCTATCCTCCGGATACTTACCCTATGGGTTCATTAAAAATAAAAAAACGAATTTACTAGTGTACGGTAAGAGTATCACTGTTCATGAAAACACTCACCTACCTCCAGAAATACTTCCGGACTCTAGATGTTTATCTTTGATAATATTCGACTCACGTTCATCTTTCTCTTCCGGGGTCCAGAGTACGTGAATTTTTGTTAATCGTTAATTGTCAAGACTACATGTCTAAAAGTGAGATTGTACTAACATCGTTTTACTAGTATCATGAACCTTTGGTCACACCGACCGATATCCGTATCCGTCCTATCCCTGGTTATGAGTTCTCGACACCTCAGGGTCAAGACCGAAGCTGAAGACCGTAGTTTCAATCAATCTGTTACCCCAGTCCTGGTATAAATTTAACCTTTATAACTCATACTGAGCTAATTTTATAGTAGAAGGTGAATAGTTACAACGGTTTTTCAGGGTCTCGAGAATTTCGTGTATTCCAGGGTGAACATTCCGACTAAGGTATACACCGATGTAACCTCTCAAGATCCGATATAAGGACACTTTCGAGGACGGGGGAAGGGCTGGATCCAGAAAAAATACCAGTAAAAATTGACAGGGAGTGATGGAACCCAGTGATAAAATAGTGACTACAACATTTTCATGTCTAATTTTCGACACGTCCTGTTCATTTAGTTGACTGTTCTTGATCTGACGTATAAGTATTATTTCATATATCGACCGTCGGTACCATTAGTTTGAGACTGTTTGGCAAAAACATAAAATTATACCATAGAAGTCCTACAAATATAACCCGTACATTACTAATGAACCTCAAGTTCTTAAAAAGGACGGTATCACGTTTTCGTTTTCTTTCTCGATACACCAACGACAATTTCCGACTAGGGTCTTATCAGACTCTTTAAAATTTCAGGGAAAGGTATCGACATCGGCAACAGAATTCTATATAGATTGATATTGTACCGTGAATATGCATCAAACATCGAGTATCTAAGGATCCTGAATCTCGACTTTCCCTGGAATTTGGTTTGTAGATCAGTCATATCGTTAAGAAAAATGCCATAAAATTGTCTGCCAGTAGATTGTAGAACTTATAAAAGTGACCTTCTCCCAAGTGATAATTCCGTCTGGTAAGGTGACGACCTTTTGAGCTTAATACTCAAGTAAGATTACGACCCAATTTCGTACAAGAGAACAATGAAAGTTGTAGGATCAAACCGGTCGACTTGTATGTCACGTTGTATGTTAGTTAGTCAAGGAAGAAGATGTTATTTGTAAGCTCAATTCCATGGAATACTCTTTTCGGGTCATAGGAGGTTAGACAAGACTTCCGAAGAGACTCTCGTGTCATACCACTGGTTTCCTGGTAGTGTTAATACTCGTCTCACGTGACCTAAGTTTCGACATATGATTCGTCGTAACGATCTATTCTCCAACAGTCTCTTCGTTGTGGGGACACGTCGTTTTCATCTGAATGCTTTATTTTAGTCTGGTTGGTAGATAAACGTTCTCACCAACCGTTTTACTTCGTATTAGGTAAGTGATCCTGGGACAATGAAGTTTATGTTGCTCATATTATTTAAAGGTCTCAGTAATCAAATAGAGAATGACTCTACCGTAAAAAAAAATTCAAGTCTACCCTCGTTTGGTATGTGTTCCGAAATTTGTTCCGTCACATGTAGTAATATAAAACGTGAGGATTAGACATGGTGGAGAAAAATTAAGTAAGTTCGAATCCTGTAGGATCAAACGTAATAACAGAAATAACATCATGTAGAGTCTCAGAATAAAAAAAGGGGAAACCGTCTGTACAGTCTTTGACGAACCGTTCTCAGTTACCACTGTAAACAATCAACTAATTACCTTGCGAAATTCCCTATCGACATCGAGAAATTGAGGAAGTACGCCGACCAAGATTCTAATTTGACACTAAACTTTTCATAAATTTAGAGAGTCCTGATTTCAAAAGACTTTACAGGACTATGTGTGTTCTTCCTTTATCGTCTTTAATGTGTTTTATGTCAACCGAACTATTTCGAAAAAAAAGAAGAAGAAATTTAGCGAGATGTTGAAGCTGAACTTTCCGTTCAAGTGTAGTCTTTGAATAGAGAATAGGGAAACATGCACACACGTGATTATCTCCCCGTGTCACTAAGAGTGTGATGACTGACTAGTTAAACCCCGTGTAAAAATTTGCCGAAGGATGCAAATTGTCGTACTTCTAGGACGAAACCTTGGTGACAAGTCCAGTTATCACACTGGATTGTACGTCACGAGGTCAACGAGGAGGTGTCGGTTGTGGACGGACTGTCGAAGAAGTTTCCGGTGACAGTGTAATCATAGTAGAAACCGCGAACAAAGATCTATTCCCATTAGAGGTAAGAGGTACGTGGTCCTGACACGGAGGAGTCATCAGTGAACGGATAGGAGAAACAGATGAAACAAGGGGTCCTGATGTTTCCCCTTCACGAGTCCCAGAAAGTGTAGACGTATCATCTACTTAAGAAAGACGGTTAATGGGTCCAAGAGTTTCGAGACGGCCAGTAGGTGCGACTTCCAGTTCTCCGTCGTCAGACGAGGGGACATCTTCCCACAGGATTCCGAGAACTTTGCAAGGACGGGACGTCACAGGGTCTAAACCTCTCAATGTTTTGCAGGTAGATGGAGGTTTAGAGCTAAATTCTTGAGATGGGGATACCACACTTTTCGGACCCTCAGTTTAAATAACCAATGTATTGCCAAGTACTCACTCGAAAAGGGTTGAGGTGGCAGTGGGTTCTCTTACTGGAAATTCTCGTCCCTAAAGGGTGAGTAACAACGTCGTGGTCTACTTCCTCTCAAATATTGGTTCTCTAGGACTTTTATTTTTCATCCTCCCTTTTGTCAATTGGGACTTTGACTTTAGTTGAAGTATCATTTAGTTGAAGAAGACTTAATCCTCCGGAAGACTAAATGGAAGAGAGAATAAAGTACAAGTAATTTACTATATCATATCGTCTTCCTTATTTTAAGAAAAAACGTATTCCCTCTTTTATCCAGAACAAAAAGACTTCAGAGAACGGACACAGTGCTTTTTACCGACTTACGGTACCTATTTACCTGATCGTCTACCACGATATTAGACCAAGTCAAGACTGGGATAAGATCCCCTCTTTCGGATCTTGTTCTTACGATGAGTTTACACATTGTAGAATCGAAGACCAAACCTGTTAAGGCTTGTTCTTCGTTTCTGATACTTTGACTAATCTCCACAGACTTCAGGCAAGGACTACCTGGGTTCTTGTAGACTCCTCTCTTTCGATACATCCGACCTTAGAACTAGAACAATCATCTTCAAAACCAATCCTAATGTAACCTGGGGTCTTGAACCCTTTCTCTTTTTCTGATCGAAAGAAGTCCGTAAACGGGGTAATATAATTATGGACGTAACAATACCTATGGGAGTGTTCATTTCCTAGAAGGTATTAGAAAAGAAGTACCTTGTTACCGTGAGTTCAACTACTAACAACTGACCATAATAATATTTGTCGATAGTAATTCCTTCTTTTAGAACCTATCGAATAATTTAAGACCTAAATCCAAGATTAAGGTATTACTGTGGTTACTTTTGTATGACATTTGAGATTTCTCGATTACTAATATGTCATAGAAATAACAATAGAGGTGTACAGATATGTACCTGATAAATCTTGTGTAGAATTTTTCTAGTTTACAAATGACTTGTTGATGGAACATGATCTCAGACAATCCAAGAAAGTTTAATCCAGGTAACACCTTTGAGTTGTTACTACTACAAATAACCCACAATAAATATTTTCACTGGGTTTATCTACTTTTGATTAGTGAGTAGTTTTCACGTGAACAATATAGAGTATAAATGTGAATCCACTACTATTACAACGTATATATATGACGTATATCTTAAACATCACTGTTTACTTTATTAATCGTATGTTTTTTAAAATTTTGTTGTGATTCTTTCTTCGTGTACGTTTCCTCGTGTGTGTAAACTTTACATCGAACTTTTGGAGTCATCAGGAATCTCAATACAACGACACATCCACATGATATATAAAAAGATTTATAAGTAAAATTCTCTAGGTTATTTTTGTATATTTTGTCTATGGATGGGTTAACTCTTATTTTACATTTGGATGGGTCAACCCAGAAACAGTGTTAATATCAGAAAAAGAACAACAACAATATAAGAGAGAAAAATACTAAGATTTTTTGTCTAACCCTTTGTAATAAAAATTTTTAAATAAATTTTTATTTCAATTCCGATAGATATATCTTTATGTGAGTTCAGTCCTTTTTCTAGTTAGAGTTAAATGGATGTCTCCTACGAAAAGTGTTTATATGAATTCTCAAGTTCACCGATTTTTACTAACGGTACCTGTTTTATTAAAATAACCTACTTGCAATTGAGACAGGATTGAACTTACATGAAATATACTTGACGTTCCTCTAGTTTGGTAAGTTAGGATTTCCTATAGTTAGGACTTGTAAGTGACCTTCCTGACTACGACTTCGAAGTTACGAAACCGGTGGACTTAACTTCTCGGCTGAGTAATCCTTTCTGGAACTACGACCCTTTCTAACTCCCGTCCTCCTCTTTTCGCCTGTTGTCCCCTGTTCTGTCAACCTACCGTAGCGACCCAGTTGCCCGTACTCAAACTCGGTCGGGACCCTCTACCGCTTCCTGTCCCTTCGGTCCGCACGACGTCTGGTACCCCAGTGTTCCTCAACCTGTGCTGACTCACTGACTTGTTGTTGTTTACCAAATGTAACAGAGAGATAACTTGAGAGGTAAGTTTCATTTTCATTTAGTTCCTTTTATCTACTATAATTCCTTTCCCTTTCGTGTCTCCGCAAATTCTATAGAACTTTAAGATTCAGTCTGTGCTTTGAGGAAGGGAAACATGGATGGTTACACGGTTAGAGATTCTTTCAACAATTACATGAGTAGTTAGACGGACCTCCCACAGAGACGTTAACTAAGGAATTCTAGTCTCTCCTTTTTTTATACAAACCCCTGAGGAACAAATGGTATATATCAAAACCGATTAAATGATTTAAAACCAGTAGACAGAATTTGTTTCCAAAATCGTACATTGACCGAAATAATTTAAGTTTATGTTGAAGTAAATTTTAATATTAATTAATACCGTTTGTAGAATAAAGTCGTTGTAGTTCTCATGACTAGATTTTTCTTTTTTGTCAAGGATCAAACAACTTACAAAATTGACTCCTTAATTCTTCGAAAATTCTTTAAAGGTGACGAATCGTTAGAGTACAATTAAAAATATAACCAGACATCCTATTGTAATCTCTCGTCTGGAGACCTTGAGAGTGAACTTCCTTCATGAATCCGTGTTATGACTGTCATAATTCCCGGGTACGGTTCACTCGCAGGAATTCAAGGATCGTTTGTCCACAAGTGTAGTAATTTGTTGAGTGATCGAGATGTAAAGACCGACGACGTCTATTTGAGTTTACTGCCCAGTTCCTGACTCACGTATACCTTTGGTTTATAGTCGAGGTCCTTTTACTACTTCATAATTATTGATAGACTCTATCACGACGTCAACGAACACGTAGGGAATAAACCAACGTACGTGTGTATTGAAGACCCACGTGTCCGAGATGTCGTCCCTTCTCGTTGCACCAAGTCACGGTTCACATGCCCCGACCATCGAGAAGTGGAGGAAAGTAAGTAACCACCCCCGGAACACTGAGGTATAATTGAGAAGAGTCTTTCCCGGACGGTCACCCTCCTATTGTGAAGAAGGAAAAGAGAAAGAAGGCATAGACTCTTACAGGACAAGGGGTTTTCAAAACCAATAGACGTATATGCTGTCTTAGAATCGTGACCTCCCTGGAATGCCCAGAAGACCGGGTTATGACGTTGACTACGAACTCTTTTGTAAACTCACGGACAACACACGAGACAAGAATGATTCCACTAGGAGGTAAAGGGAGACAACAGAGGTTGAGGGGAAATAAACGTCCTCCATTTTTACTTATGTCACATCCGAATAGAGGAACAGAAGTCAGTGATTTAGGACGAGTAAAAAGGAACACTATAGGAAAAAGTCACAAAATGACGATAGAAGTAAAACCAGGTGTAGAGAAACATAGATCAGATAACACTTTCGAAGAATCGAGAACAGAGGGACGGAGATCAAAGAGGAATGGGTTAGGTATATAAAACGTTTCGAAGGTAGTGAACTCGTGGGTGACCCACATCTGGGACACCCTTTAGTTTGTACAAACTCCGTTCCAGAATGGGAGTTCCTCAAATATTAAACTGTATATTCGAAGTCTGGAGGATCAGTTGTCAACTTTATTATAATATGACGGAATATAACAATTTTTTAGAAAAAAAGGACATGTTGGCTTGAGATTTAATGACCTAGGATCCCGGAAACAAACATATACAGAAACTTCAGGGAAATACACCGTCGTCTCCCTATTAACTATTCACACACAAATAATAAATCGATTTATGGGTCTTGATTACGGAGACTTACCTACGTTTCTATGTTATATAAGTGTCAAGACATTCTGTAGGTTTATAATAATCAATATCCCACTGATTTCTCCTCTTCAGTACCCGAATGGACCTAGTGAAAGATCTACCCTGAATTGTCCTTAAGGTGAACAACTTTCAGTCACCTTTACGAGGTCAAAAGGAGGGAGAGGAGAGTGTAAAGTTTATATATTTAAAGAGTTAAAAGTCGTTTTTGTTCTCGTCTTATTAATAGGGGTGAAATACAAAAGTCCCCCACGATCGTAGTAGTGGTAGTAAACTCACACTATGGGAAATCATGTATGAAATTTTCTTGATCGTGTCATATTTTCATTTAGTTCACTAAAAAAAGAAGTCCTATACGGTGTAAATATCGTTTAGAATTTTCTTCCATCGTAATTCATCCGTTCCTTTAAGAACCTATTTGGACTCACGTAAATCATCCTTTCAGTTTAGGGAATATGTAGGGAATTCCCAGGGAATAATCAAATCCTAAACCTGATTTTACAAATAAGATTAAAACCGGGATAAGTCTCTTTCTAGACGGAAATTTACCGAGTCTGTAGGGTCTCTATGGTAAGGGGAAAGGATGAAGTGAGGGGTTTTGTCTAATTGTTAATAAGAGATTCTTATCAAATAAGTGAAAAAGGGGGGTTTATCCCAGAACCAGAACCTGTCATTCCACTTAATCCTTAACTGTATTCACTATGAGGGATCGAAAGAAACAAGAGGGGCTGAAAACAATGGAAGACTTGGACAACATGGACGTGGGTGTGTCCGAATAATGTTAATAACATAAATCAACTCCTACGAACACCCACCCCTACCTCCACGAACTCCTCCGTCATGTTACCATTCTTTCTCTGACTTGGAAACTTTTATCATGTAAAGTCACACTACTACCTCTCTTTTTATCTTTTCATTTAACCTTTGTAGTCAAGCCGACGGTACTCATCCTACTACGAGTCTAGGTATTACGTCTAACAAACCCTCGTTCAAAACTCTTTCTACACTCTTCGACTCCTCCCGATCCGTCACCCACTCTCACCGATACCATCGTTAGACGTGGCACCCTCCTCGGTATCAATCTCGACACCCCTTACGGGTGGAGTGCCACTGTGTAGCTAACTCTGATAAGTTGAGCGACACCTAAGGACCGTGTTATAAACCTTTATGATGTGACCGCTTAACTCACCCCGAAAGGAAGTAGATATATTTTTAGTTACGTTTATCCTTTACTAACCTAGAAACTCTGGGAGATGAACTTTGCCATATCTAACAAAGGTTATGTTGGACTACGAACCCCAACCCTTGCCCCCTACCAAGGCGTCGTCCCTTTGGGAGACTGCGTGACCTAAGTAAAACGTCTCGATTTGTTCAATAGTCGATGTAGGTATGACTCAAGTTTACGGTGTCGACAGTAACGGTGACTTTGCGATAAAAATGTAAATACGGGTATAAATATAGAATGTACGTTGATCTTCCCAGGTTCCACCTCAAAGTGGAGATTGGAGAGGAGTGTTGCTGTCGAGGCACCTGATACTCGGGCTTCCGTTTGATCTTTCGTTAAACCGTGACAGGGGTCCGGTGAAGAAGGACTCATCTGTCGGACCTCTTCTTCTCCACTCCAAACCCACTGTAATTCACTCGTTCCATGTCCCTTTTCTTCGAAGGAATCCTCCGACCCTTACGACCGTAGAGGCACTGTCCCCAGGACAATCGTAGCCTCTGGGTCTTTCACTTCTACAGTGGGTATCAAGGTCGATGGAGCCTGGGTCTAGTAGAGTGAAGTAGGGGCCGAGACTCTTGGGAGCCGACACCGCGTACGCGTGACCCGGTGTGGGCGAGGGGTGCCTCGGGACGCGGAGACGGGCCGAAACCGTCGACGAGACCTAATGAGTCGTTGCGGGGGGAGGTGGTAGTGGATGGGGGCGGGGACGTTGAGGCTGCGGCCGCCGCGGGTCCGGGGAAGGCGTTCCACGTCCACGGGGGCCCCTAGTGGGTCTGGAGGGAAAGAGGGAGACGGGGGCCCCCGGGGTAGAGGGGCGGAGGGCCCAGGAGGTCGGCGAGTCGGTGAGAGCGACGGGGGAGTGGCCGTAGAATGGGTTGTGTTACCCTCGCTCCGCCCTCTCCCGGCGCCCCCGGTCCGGCCACTCGGGAGGCACGGCCGTTAGGCCAAGGCGCCGCTGTGGCGGTGGCGAGGACGGCGGAGGAGCAGGAGTTGCCCCGCCGTTCACGTCGGGCCTGGAGCCACCGGACTGTCGACGGCGAGCGCGGGCGGCGGCGGCGCGTCGCAGAGCGCGGGCGCGGGCGGCCTCCTCCCCCGCCCCGCGCGCGGCGGAGGATAGCGGGGAAACGGCCGCGCCTCCCGGGCCCGATCGGCGGAGGGCGGGAGCGCCCATCCCGCGTGAGAGACCGAGCGAGTGTGAAGAAAGTCCGAGTCACCGGTTGGGACCAAAGGAAACAGGAGGAAGGGAGGGGAGCGTCTAGTCATCCGTGTCGCTGTTACCGGGGTGTTTGTAACGAGACGGTGAATCGAGTAGGTATCGGTGTCGGGGTAAAGACCCTTAATGGAAGCTGGATGACGTGTTGAATCGCTGATTCGGTAGTGGATGGAGTAAATGGGATGGAAGTTTGGGTGACGAAAAGAGTTCTCCCATCGTGTATGTGAATTAACAAGAACAAATTTTATTAAGTCCCTTTATGTCTTAGTGCCGTGTAATGGTCCGGGACATCGACCGATAACGAGTATTTTAAGAGTACCGTTAGGTTCTCCTTTCCAAGAGTAGACATCGAGTCCGTATCTTTCGTGTGACGGGAAATGGGAATGTCCAATGGTAAGACCTCCCGGTGGGACTCTCGTAATGGACTCCAAGGGTCTTTGCAATGACCCCATCTTACGTCACAAGGTTACCCCGGATAGGTGGATGGGTTAGTGAAGAAAAACAGAGGACGCGGGGAGACCACGACACGACACGACACGAATCAGCGAGTCAACACAGGTCGAGGAACCCTGAGGTACCTGACATCGGGCAGTCCGAGAAGACAGGTACTCCTAAATGACCCCACTCAACGGTACGGGAGGAGGTCCCCTAGAAGGACTGAGTCCCTAGGTTGGGTCAAGAGGGTGTAACGTCCGCCTAAGAAATAACATTGTCGGTGGTCCCTGCGGGCAAGGGGAGACCATGGAGGTTGGTTGAACACTAAGAAAAAAAGTGGACTTTAGTTTCCTCCTACCTCGAAGGCCCCAGTAAATCGGACGTGAGGTAGAAACAGTTCGTCTAAGTAGAGACTTCGAAGGGGCAACGGACTATTAGACAGGGATTACACCGTGATGTGGAGTAAGAGGTGCACGAGGGAGTCTCTGAAGTCCGTGGGAGGGAGATCCTTCCGGTGTGAGAGAGATGGAGAAGGGTTCAATTGGTGAGTCAGTTCGGGTATCTGGGGTCGAATTTATAGTGGAGGAGTCCCATTGGAAAGAGTTGGGGTCTTATCTTTTTCACGAAGTCAAATAAGAGAACATCAGAGGACACATCGGACGACATGAAAAGAAACATTATGAAACGTCCAATACTACTCTAAAAAAAATTGAAATTTTAAAATTAACCGTATATCAACTATATGTTATTACACATTCAATGTCCACATGTTGTATCACTAAGTGTTAAAATATGAAGTAAATATCAATAATATTTTATAACCAATTTAAGGGGTACAACATGTTATATAAGAACATCGAATAAAATATGTATTATCAACATAGAGAATCAGGGAATGGGGATAGAACGGCGAAGGGGGAAGGGAGAGGGGTGACCATTGGTTATCATACAAGAGAAATAGACACACAGACAAAGAAAATAATATAAGTGACCAAACAAAATAAAAAAAATATAAGGTGTATATTCACTACAGTATGCCGTAAACAGACAGAGACAGTCTGTGAAGTCAATCGTATTATGGGAGGTTCAGGTAGGTACACACCCACGAGTCAACGAAATCAGTACAGACTGAGAAACGTTTGGATACCTGACATCGGGTGATCCAAGGAACCAGGTACCCTAAAAGGTCCGTTCTTATGATCTGAACCAACAGTACGGGAAGAGTTCCCACGTACGTAGAAAGGTTTAATCACAAAAGTAAAAAAAAGTCCATATACGGGTCCTCACCTTAACGATCCAGTATACTATCAATATAAAAATCAAAAAACTCTTTGGAGGTATGACAAAAGGTGTCACCGACGTGGTTAAATGTAAGGGTGGTTGTTACCTACTCCCAAGGGAGAAGAGGTGTAGAAACGGTTATAAACTGTAAACACAAGAAAAACTACTATCGGTAAAACAGTCCATACTGGATATAGTTTAGGGAATACTAATATGTCACCTTCACTCTTTATCTAAATTCCCAGATCTAGACTATCTATTCTCACGGACTACTTGATACCTGTCTCGAAGTACTGTAACATGTCCTCTGTTCCTAGTTCTGGTAGGGGTACCTTTTATTTCCGTTTTCTCTTTTTACCGACAGACCCTCCGGAATGTCTATCGACACTTTTCTTCTCTTCACTTTTCGTTTCCTCTTTTCCTTTCTACATTCGTAGACTTACGTCTCAAGGTTTCTTATCGTTCCTCTCTATTCTTTCGGAAGGAGTCACTAGTTACGTTTCTTTATCTCCTTTTGTTGTCTTACCCTTTCTGATCTCTAGTGAAGTTTTTTTTAATCTCTATGGTTCCGATGTAAAGTACGTTTCTGCCCGAGCTATTTCCTGTCTTTACCATACCTGGATTGTCTTCGTCTTCTATAATTCTTCTCCACCGTTCTTATGTGTCTTCTTGACATGTTTTTTCTAGAAGTGCTGGTTCTATTAGTGCTACCATACTAGTGAGTGGATCTCGGTCCGTAGAACCTTACACTTCAGTTCACCCGGAATCTTTCGTTTTGAAGCTTGTTTCGATCACCTCCACTACCTTAAAGTGAACTCGATGAAGTTTAGGACTTTCTACTACGACACTTTCACAACGTGAGTTATGCGGTCGTTTAAACCTTTTGAGTCGTCACCGGTGTCCTGACCTTTTCCAGTCAAAAGTGAGGTTAGGGTTTCTTTCCGTTACGGTTTCTTACGAGTTTGATAACGTGTTAACGTGAGTAGAGTGTGCGATCATTTCATTACGAGTTTTAAGAGGTTCGGTCCGAAGTCGTTATGTACTTGGTACTTGAAGGTCTACAAGCTCGACCAAAATCTTTTCCGTCTCCTTGGTCTCTAGTTTAACGGTTGTAAACGACCTAGTACCTTTTTCGTTCTCTCAAGTTCTTTTGTAGATAAAGACGAAATAACTGATACGGTTTCGGAAACTGACACACCTAGTGTCATTTGACACCTTTTAAGACTTTTTCTACCTCTATGGTCTGGTGGACTGGACGGAGAACTCTTTGGATATACGTCCAGTCCTTCGTCGTCAATCTTGACCTGTACCTTGTTGTCTGACCACGGTTTATCCTTTTCCTCATGCAGTTCCGACATATAACAGTGGGACGAATAAATTGAATATACGTCTCATGTAGTACTCTTTACGACCCGACCTTCTTCGCGTTCGACCTTAGTTCTAACGGTCCTCTTTACAGTTATTGGAGTCTATACGTCTACTGTGGTGGGAATACCGTCTTTCACTTCTCCTTGATTTTTCGCAGAACTACTTTCACTTTCACCTCTCACTTTTTCAACCGAATTTCGAGTTGTAAGTCTTTTGTTTCTAGTACCGTAGACCAGGGTAGTGAAGTACCCTTTATCTACCCCTTTGTCACCTTTGTCACAGTCTGAAATAAAAACCCCCCCGAGGTTTTAGTGACTTCTACCACTAACGTCGGTACTTTAATTTTCTACGAATGAGGAACCTTCCTTTCAATACTGGTTAGATCTATCGTATAAGTTTTCATCTCTTTAATCAGTTGTTTCCAGGCAAATCAGTTCCGATACCAAAAAGGACACCAGTACATACCTACACTCTCGACCTGACACTTCTTTCGACTCGCGGCTTCTTAACTACGAAAACTTGACACCACAACCTCTTCTGAGAACTCTCAGGGAACCTGACGTTCCTCTAGGTTGGTCAGGTAAGATTTCTAGTCAGGACCCACAAGAAACCTTCCTTACTACGATTTCGACTTTGAGGTCCTGAAACCACTGGAGTACACTTCTCAACTGAGTAACCTTTTCTGAGACTACGACCCTCCCTAACTCCCGTCCTCCTCTTCCCCTGCTGTCTCCTACTCTACCGACCTACCGTAGTGGCTGAGTTACCTGTACTCAGACTCACCTGAGGTCCTCAACCACTACCTGTCCCTCCGGACCGCACGACGTTAAGTACCCCAACGTTTCTCAGTCTGTACTGACTCACTGACTTGACTTGACTAATACTGTCCACACTCCACTATAGAGTAATACTAAGATTAAACATTAATAAACTATTAATTACTATAACTCGTAAAAAAGTACACGAACAACCAGTGGATTTACAGGAGAAACATTTTTACAAATAAGTCCAGAAGAGTGGTAAAAACCTAACCCAATGAACTAAAAAAGACAACTCAAGATTATCGACAAATATATAAAACCTATAATTGGGGAATAGTCAGTATATTAAACGTTTACAACAGAGAGTAAGTCATCCAACAGAAATACTCCTCTATAAATTCACGTATTAATAAATAAACTATGGACGGAAGGAGGTGACCCGAAGGGAACATCGAGTCAGCCATTTCTTAGACGGACGTCATATCCCCTGGACCCAAGCTAGGGACCCAACCCTTCTAGGGGACCTCTTCCTTTACCGTCGGGAGAGGTCATAGGAACGGACCTTTTAAAGTACCTGTCTCCTCGGACCACCCGACGTCAGGTACCCCAGTGTTTCTCAGACCGTGCTGACTCGATGATTGTGAATGAAGGAGGTGATTTGATACAACGTGATATTTCAGTTCTTGACACTGGTACATCTAAGTGGTAGTATAGACGTCTCGGATCCCGTTACGAACGATGTATCCTGTACGAGTCTTTTATAAACAACTTATATTTACAACAAAGTAGTTATCAATAACACTTTTTCTTTTACTTACATAGATTGACTTAAGGAACACGAGGATGAATTTAGTCAGGACGAGGGATATGTTCGTGTGACTTTGTGAGAAGACAACTTCTTCACGAGTCTCAGGAAATTTCGTTAACGAAATGAGTGTGTAAGAATAGACATTATAATTACTTTCTCTTGAAAAGTCGTACCCGGGGTTACATACATATACATAAACGTCTAAAATATGTACATGATGACAAGTATAGATGAAATATATAAGTAATATTATGTATATGTTACTTTTATAAGGTTGGGTCTTTTAACTTTTCTTATTGTTTTTTAAACAACCACAAAGTTACGAAAGAAAGACGTGACATAACTTGACAAGTCACTTGACGAGTTTTATTGTCAGGAAGTATAAACTCGTCTCTTCCGTTACCGTGGGGTGAGGTTATGAGAACGGACATTTTAGGGTACCTGCCTCCTCGGACCACCCGACGTCAGGTACCCCAGCGATTCTCAGCCTATGCTGACTTACTGAAGTGAAAGTGAAAAGTGAAAGTACGTAACCTTTTCCGTTACCACGGGGTGAGGTCGTGAGAACGGACTTTTAGGGTCTCTGCCCTCTCGGACCACGCGACGGTAGATACCCCAACGTGTCTCAGCCTGTGCTGACTTCGCTGAATCGTCGTCGTCGTATAAACTCAGAGAGTAGAAATACCCTTAGATCAAATAGAAACAAGAAAAGAGTGTCTACGATAAAAGGTTGTCAAATTAATAGAGACTTTTTAGGGTAGGGGGTTGGATAAACGTTTAAAATACCCGGAAAATTAAAGATCTGAACCTGTGGGTCAAGACATCAGTCTTCGAGTATTGACGACTTCTATAATGTATAAACGTCTTACAACCTTAGGAATCTCCCATTAATTAATTAGGAATCCCAATTCGTTTAAGGATACAATCGGGTTTCAGAGGATTTGTTTAGACTATAATTTTCTCAGAGATCTCTGATAAACGTTTCGTTGATGGTAGGTGTATCTTATCTTCTTTGTACTAATGGTGATTAGTACTCCCTTGTCGTGTTTCGCCTATCGAGTTTCAAAGTTTCAAGGTCGACACCCAAAACCGTGAGAGTCTGACCTGATAAGGTTTACTAGGTAGTAACTCTAGACAGTTTGATACGGGAGGTAGTCACTACGAAGGTACGTATCACTTCATTATATTAGGATAGAAACATCGTATCAATGTGTGTGTGTGTGTGTGTATGTGTTGAAAAGATAGTTTTGATGTTAGTATCTAACTTCTGATTTCGTTTTAACAGAGAATTATGACTCCTTTTCAATGGAAACCTCTCACTGTGTGTGTACGTTTTTAGTCGTAAGTCACATACTTTAGATAAAGGAGGTTTTCACGGGTTAGGACTAAGTCAAAATTTATGTAACTATACCCGACTTTCTGTATTAAACTTACACTAATCATATTTTCTTTTCGGACTACAACACAAGTATTCCACGAATACTTGTTTTCTCAAAGTACTTCCCCAGTTTAGTACGATAAAGAGAAGGACCTCTCAGTGTTACGTATAATCTTGTGATTTCCGACAATTTTAGAACATAACTTCTTTCGTAAAAGACTTATGCTTTGAAGACACTGGTGTTTAGGTAAAACAAATAACTTGTTGACAATTGTCCTGATTATATGAAGTTTTAGGTTCAACCGTTGATGACATAATTAACATGTTTCAACATTACACTATTGTTTTGTAATCATCATCATCATCGTCACATCAGTAACTCAACACAGACTGACACACTGGGGTACTTGACATCGAACGGTCCGAAGAGACAGGAACCCTGAGAGGTCGAGAGGTCCGTTCTTATGATCCCACCCAACGGTAAGGGAGGAGGTCCCCTACAATGGTTGGATCCCTAACTTGGGTACAGAGGACGTAACGTCCGTCTAAGAAATGGTAGACTCGGTGGTCTCAACGGGATTGTCTTGTAACCAAACGGAATTTATACCTACCATCATATATAGTAGAACGAACCGGTGGATCTAACTAAATATCACTGAAGGACCTCTGAACACGATACTTTCTAAGATTCCACGTAGATCGAGTCATATTTTCTCACTAATCAATCACCACTGATGGTACCTACTCCATTACACAAACGGTAGGAACCGGATCTATAAATGTACCGTCGATATGTAAGGTCTAAAGGTCTATGTAGGTTAAAACTCGTAAAAGAAGACAACAGAGGTATAAACGTTATGAATACCCTGGTAGACTACAAAATAAGTCTTTTATATCATCGTATCTAACATATTCCTTTGACCCTTTACTCTTAAACAGTTATAAATGGATAGTAACAGGTTTTCGTTCAGTGACCTAGACCACTGTGTCATTTAAAAATAGTGAACCGTACACTTATTAGGACGTCTTAACCCTACGAAACGGTCAAAAAGGTATCGGACTTCCTTCCTAGACACTTCTATTAGGTTAATAACTTTTGTAATCATACTTGAGTCATAATAATAAAAATTTTACATACATAAAAGTTCGAGACGAGTGATTTTTGTAAAGTTTTGTTACATTTACGATTTCTCGTGGTGATCACGGGTCTAACTCTAAGATTTATAGTAACTGGTTACTTTCCTTAGTTCCAAAGAGTCTCTTTACCGACTAAGATCCAGACACCGTTCTATACAGGTTACGTGAACCTTACAGAACGGTGTGGTCTATCGTTTCTTCAATACCTCCGACACTCTATTATCTTTTATACAAAACCGGAGACAAGGGTCAAGGACCGTGTCTCGCGGATTTTGACAACATTTAAGAACTCACTATTCTTACGATAGAAAACAAGATTATAAACCAGAAACTGGGGCCAAGGACTTATCCGAGGATTTAAGGAATCTTAAAGAACTCACTAACCTCATAGAAAACAAGATTACTCCGTTGAGACCCACCCAAGAACATATCGAGGACCTACCCCCGACTAGAGGTCTTTCTGGTTCGACGTTGATCTTCGAACCTTATAGTCGGGGTAGGAGATGAAGAGATGTCTACCCTTTCCCTGATCTTTACCTCGATTATTGACTCGTACGAATACATTTCTTCGGAGGTATTTTTATGGGGTTTAATACCCCAAACCTCCAGAAGGTCCAACCACTTGTGTAGGTGTATACCCTCTCATTACATGAGGTTGAGGTGTCCCTGTCTTCGAGGAGGTAAGTCCTCGGAGGGTCTGGAACGGGATACGTAGATAAGAAGACTGACAAGTGACATAGAAAAATGGTATAGGAGTTTAAATTTAACCATTGGAAGTCACAAGGGGACTCAAGATACTCGACGAGATTGTTTATTATTTTAACTTACTCCTCCTCCAGTACCCTTGGAGACAAAATATCGACTAACCAGTCTTCGTCTGTTGTCAAACCTGAATACTAACCGAAAAAGGGATATGTCCATGTGATGATTCCAACACGGTTTTCCTGAATCCTCGGTTTAGCTTCTCTCAGAGTGACCGGTTGTACTTCGTTAAACTCGTAGTCATTTACGTTATTAAACGAAGACCCACCATATCACCATTTATTAGGTGGACGGTTAAGTCTTCTACGTTCTCTACGTCCAAACTAGGGACCCAACCCATCTACGGGACCTCATCCTTTACCGTTGGGTAAGGTCATAAGAACGGAACCTTTAGGGTACCTGTCTCCTCGGACCGTCCGATGTCAGGTGCCCCAATGTTTCTCAGTCAGTCTGTACTGACTGGTACGTATCGTGTCGTCATTTGTTATTGATGTCACCTAACATTACATAGTTTACACAAATGTATTTACTTAAGTCCTACTACGAATTTTTATATTGACCAGTTTTTTACAGTTGTTTTTTGACCAGTTGAACCTCTTTGGTCGAGTAAATAAGATTTTGACCATTTGTTTTACTTCTTGGATTATAAATTGGACGAAAAGATTATATGTAAGAAAGAGACACTTTGGTTTATCAAGTACTCTTTCACAAAGTCATCTTCTAAAGGTGGATTATTTAATTCTTTCTTACTGTCTTAAAATGTTACCGATTACTTAATTACCTAGATCCGTCACTAGTAGTTACAGACGATTATAATTCTCATTATAGGTTTATAGATTGAGTTACCTTTCTGTTTCGTCACAAATACTTCATAAAAACGATTTTTTATTTTAAACTAGTTTGGAAATCTATATTAATACTTAAAAATCCTTTTTCCTGTTTCTACAATTTATTGTAGTGTTCTTACATTCGTTCTTGCACATTTTGTTCAAATCTCAGTCCTACAACCTTTCCCCTTGAGATGTCTTTTGTCCTACCGAAGAAGTCGTTCAACGTTCTCTCTTAGACTTTTAACATAAATCCTCATTAAAATTTTTCTTCACGTTTTGAATTATGAAGACTTTTGTTGTTTACAACTTTCTTTAATTTTTCTAGATTTATTTACCTTTCTGGAGGGTACAAACACCTAGTCTTCTGTATTATAATAATTCTACCGATATGAGAGGTTTAACTGATGTTTAAGTCACGTTAGGGGTGGTCTTAAGGACGACCACAAGACATCTAAATGTTCGTCAAGGATTTTAGGTATACTTTTAAAACATTCAAATGTCAAATAAGTGACCGATAGTACTCAAACCAATCATAGATAGTCAGAGGAAAGTCCAAGACCTTGGACTTTTTGATTCCCATGATGGGTGTAGAACGGACAAGTGACTTCGCAAAGATGGAAAACTTCAAGGGGAATATATCTTTTGAGTAAAGGGGGACGGTAGAAGTCTTAAGTTATGTATCTGAGAACCAAAACCGTCCCAATAATCTATCTGACTAACTTAGGTAACTAAAGGTTTGAATCGACGTGTAGTTGTAGTGAATCTCCTTAATAGTTTTCATAACTAAAGTTCAGGGACTGAAACTTTCGAGACGTCACCCTGGGAGTTTACATACAAAAATTGTTCAAGGGACACACTAATACTATTCGACCGGGTGTGTGTTCATAAATCCTTGGTATTTGTAAAAGGTCGGAGAGTGGATATACTGAAATGTTAGTTGAGTTAGGTAATAAATCTGTCAAATGAAGCGATCTTTCAAGAAAGAATACTTCACTACCTTAGACGTTGGACACACATACACGTACAGACACACACACACACACACACGTACGATTCAGTGAAACCAGCACAGACTGAGAAACATCGGGATACCTGACAACCGGTGGTCAGTGGAGACAGGTACCTTAAGAGGTCCGTTCTTATGGTCTCACCCATCGGTATGGGAGAAGGTCCCCTATAAGGGTTGGGTTACTAACTTGATTATAGAAAATGTCGAGGACGTAACCGTCTTCCCAAAGAAAAAAACAACAAACAAAAAATGGTGATTACGGTGGACCCTTCGGGGACTTTGGACATTAAGAGGAATAAAACCATGATCAAGACTGGAGTCTCTACAGTCATCCAAAGAATCTTCACAGAGGATTAACTTCCCTTTCATTTTAGTCTTTATATTCAAGGGGGAAACTACTACCACTCGTCGAAGATTTTTATTCAACGAACAGTCGTTTTCTTTTTTTAAGTTCCACCTATATTACAAGTCGTAGAGACACGTTTTCGAACAAAAAGAGATTTTATGGGTTTGAAAGAAAAAATTTTCTGTATGGTACAAGAACCTAATCTCCTAATTATAACACTTTTACTGACATGATGGGTTTCGTTAGATATCTAAGTTACGTCAGGAATAGTTTGATGGTTACCTTAAAAAGTGTCTTGATCTTGTTCATTGAAGGTTTAAAAATACCTATGTGTTTTATGGGGTATATCGGTTTCGTGAGAACTCTTTCTTCTTACGTCGACCTCCTTAGTTGGAAGGACTAAAGCCTGATATTACGTTATGATGTCAGTAGTTCTGTCATACCCTGACCGTGTTTTTATCTTTATATCAGGTTACCTTATTCTGTTTTTCGAGTCTCTATTTAGGTACGTGGATATCCGTGGAATAGAAACTGTTTCCTCCGTTTATATTTGTTACCTCTTTTCTGTGAGAGAAGTTATTTACCACGACCCTTTTGACCCATCGTTGTACATTTCTTACTTTAATCTTGTGAAAGATTGAGGTATACGTTTTTATTTGAGTTTTACCTAATTTCTGGATTTACATTCTGGTCTTTGACATTTGGAAAATCTCCTTTTGTAGCCGTCTCGTAAGAAACTGCATTTGGTGTCGTTCTTGGAGATACTCGGTGCAGGATTTCATTACCTTTATTTTTGTTTTTATTTGTTTACCCTGGATTAATCTGAATTTTCGAAAACGTGTTACTTCCTTTGGTATTCGTTCCACTTTTCTGTCGAGAGTCTTACTCTCTTTTATTATCGTTGATTTTGTTGACTTTTTCGTGATTAGAGGTTTTATGTGTTCGTCGAGTACTTCGAGTTACGGTCTTTTTGTTTGTTGGGTTAGTTTTTCTCTCGTCTTCTGAATTTGTCTGTGAAGAGATTTCTTCTGGATGTCTACCGATTATTTGTGTACTTTTCTCGAGTTGTAGAGAGTAATAATCCCTTTACGTTTAGTTTTACTGTTACGACATAATAGAATGTGGTCAGTTTTAATCAGTCAAGTCAGCGAGTCAGGACAGACTGAGAAACGTTGGGGTACCTGACGTCATTCGGTCCGAAGGAACAGGTAGTGGTTACGGACCTCGAATGAGTTTGAGTGTAAGTAGCTCAACCACTACGGTAGGTTGGTAGAGTAGAAGACAACAGGGGAAGTGGGGGACGGAAGTTAGAAAGGGTCGTAGTCCCAGAAAAGGTTACTGGACCAAGAATCGTAGTCCAGTTTCATAACCTCGAAGTTGAAGTTGTAGTCAGGAAGACTACTTATGAGTCCTGACTAAAGGAAATCCTACCTGACCAACCTAGAAGAACGTCAGGTTCCCTGAGAGTTCTTAGAGGAGGTTGTGGTGTCAAGTTTTCGTAGTTAAGAAGTCGTCAGTCGAAAGAAATATCAGGTTGAGAGTGTAGGTATACACTGATGACTTTTTTGGTATCGAAACTGATCTGTCTGAAAACGACCGTTTCATCACAGAGACGAAAAATTATACGACAGATCCAATCAGTATCGAAAAGAAGGTTCCTCGTTCGTCGAAAATAAAAGTACCGACGTCAGTGGTAAGTGTCACTAAAACCTCGGGGGGTTTTATTTCAGAGAGTGACAAAGGTAACAAAGGTGTAGATAAACGACACTTCATTACCCTGGTCTACGGTACTAGGATCGAAAAACTTACAACTCAAAATTCGGTTAAAAAAGCGAGAGGAGAAAGTGAAAATAGTTCTCCGAGAAGTCAAGAAGAAGTGAAAGACGGTGTTCCCACCACAGTAGACGTATAGACTCCAATAATTGTAAAGAGGACGGTTAGAACTAAGATCGAACACGAAGTAGGTCGGACCGTAAAGTGTATTACATGAGACGTCGTTTGTCCCACTGTTACATGTCGGAACTGTATGTGGAAAGGACTAAACCTTGGTCAGACGAGAAGGTACAGGTCAAGATTGACAACGAAGAACTGGACGTATGTCTAAAGAGTCCTCCGTCCAGTCCACCAGACCATAAGGGTAAAGAATTTCTTAAAAGGTGTCAAACAACACTAGGTGTATCGGTTTCCGAAACTGTATCAGTTATTTCGTCTTTATCTACAAAAAGACTTTGAGGGAACGAAAAAGTCACTAGGTTACCTATAACTGTTAAACTAAAGACCAAGGAGACGGAAAAGATTTTGGTCGAACTTGTAGACCTTCAAGTACCAAGTGCATGACAACTTCGGAACGAACCTGTTAAAACTCTTAATGAAACGATCACACACTCTACTCACGTTAACACGTCATCAAACTCGTAAGAAACCGTAACTGAAAGAAACCCTAACCCTACTTTTGACTGGAAAAGGTCAAGACACCGGTTACGACTCAAAGGGGTTAAACGACCGTACAACTCACGTCGTGAAAGTGTCGTAGTATAAAATCCTGAACTTTATCAAGTCGACTTTAAGGTAGTGGAAGTGATCGAAACAAACATCACTACGAAGGATTCCGAGTGGACTGAACCGTACAGTCCTACAGACCGAGATCCACTCACTAGTGCGGTGACACCAATAGACCCAGTATTTCTAGAAAAGACATATCAAGAAGACACATAAGAACGGTGGAGAAGAATTATAGAAGACGAAGACAATCCAGATATGGAAAAGACAGGAAATAACACACGTGGAAACGTGCTTTACAAGGAAACCATAGAGATCAAAAGAACTTCTCTAGAAAAACCGGTAGTAGTTTTTCAAATACTTATTATTTACGACCTCTTCCACACCTCTTTTCCCGTGGGAGAACATGACAACCACCCTTACGTTTAACTATATCGTGATACCTTTGAGGAATTTTTTGATCCTTATTTTGATGGTAACAAAAACAACTCGGTGGGTCCGTTAAGACAGAGAAACGATGGGGCACCTGACGTCGTGTAGTCCGGAGGGACAGGGAGTGGTAGAGGTCCTCAAAGAGATTCAAGTACAAGTAACGTAACCACTACGGCAGATCAATAGAACAGGAGACTGTGGGAGAAGAGGAAGACAAGAGTTAGAAAAGGTCGTAGTTCTTGAAAAGGTTACTCAGTAAACAAACGTAGTCTACTGGTTTTATGACCTCGATGTTGAAGTCACAGTCAAGAAGGTCACTTATAAGTTCCAAATAGAGACAACCTAGTTGTTTTTTCGTTCGCTCAAAGTCTTTTTGTAGATGAAGACGAATAACTGATACGGTTTTGTAAACTGACACACCTAGTGTTGTTTGACACCTTTTAAGAAGTTCTCTACCCGTATGGTCTGGTGGACTGGACGGAGAACTCTTTATACATACGTCCAGTTCTTCGTCGTCAATCTTGACCTGCACCTTGTTCTTTGACCAAGGTTTAGTCCTTTCCTCATACAGTTCCGATATATAACAGTGGGACGAATAAATTGAATGTACGTCTCATGTAGTACGTTTTACGGTCCGACCTACTTCGTGTTCGACCTTAGTTCTAACCGTCCTCTTTACAGTTATTAGAGTCTGTACGTCTACTGTGGTGGGAACACCTTCTTTCACTTCTTCTTGACTTCTCGGAGAATTACTTTCACTTTCTCCTCTCACTTTTTCAACCGAATTTCGAGTTGTAAGTCTTTTGCTTCTAGTACCGTAGACCAGGGTAATGAAGTGCCGTTTATCTACACCTTTGTTACCTTTGTCACTCTCTGAAATGAAAACCCCTGAACTTTTAGTGACGTCCGTCACTGACGTCGGTACTTTAATCTTCTACGAATGAGGAAACTTCATTTCGATACTGTTTGGATCTGTCGTATAATTTTTCGTCTATGTAATGAAACGGTCGTTTCCAGGTAGATCAGTTTCGATACCAAAAAGGTCATCAGTGTATACCTACACTCTCAACCTGATATTTCTTTCGACTCACGGCTTCTTAACTACGAAAACTTGACACCACAACCTCTTCAGAGAACTCTCAGGGAACCTATCGTTCCGCTCGGTTGGTCAGGTAGGATTTACTTTAGTCAGGACTTATAAGTAACCTTCCTGACTACGACTTCGACTTCGAGGTTATGAAACCGGTGGACTACCCTTCTTGACTGAGTAACCTTTTCTGGGACTAAGACCCTTTCTGACTTCTGCCCTCTTCTTCCCCTACTCTCTCCTACTCTACCAACCTACCGTAGTGGTTGAGATACCTGTACTCAAACTCGTTCACGACTCTCAACCACTACCTGTCCCTCCGGACGGTACGATTTCAGGCACCCCAGCGTTTCTCCGTCTGTGTTGACTCGTTCACTTGACATGACTTGACTAGAGGGAATTCTGACTGACCAAACTAGACTCCTCCCTTACCATATGGTGGGATCATATGCACGGTACTCTTGGAGAAGTTAAAATATTTTCCGATTTTTGATGGAATACTGGGTTGTTAGGGTGATGTACCGTATATGAGACTCCTTTGGTATTAATTTTTTCTGTATACATGGGGTTCCAAGTAACGTCGTGATAAATGTTTTCGCACCTGTACCTTCGTCGGATCTACAGGTAACTGTCTACTTACCTATTTCTTCAACACTATGTATATGTGTTACCTGATAATGAGTGGATAATTTTCCTTATATAAACTCAACCAAGATTACTACACCTACTTGGATCTCTGATAATATGTCTCACTTCATTTAGTCTTTCTCTTTCAGTTTATAACATATAATTACGTATATATACATTAGATCTTTCTACCACGACTACTTGGATAGATGTCCCTCCGTTACGTCTACGTCTGTAAGGATATTTTCATACCACTGATCTGTCCTTTAGTTACGTTTATACGAAACTGATGTAAACATTACAATTGTCAGTAAAGACTTTTACCAGCTAGACAAAACAACATAGTTACAAATAATACAAAGTAAAACCCTGTAAAGAGGGTAAACAGTCTCAGTGTCTTTTAAGAATGATACATAAAATTCTCCGATCGGAGTAGATTAAACCAAAGTAAACGTTTAGAACACTTGTACAAGAACTAACGTATTAAGTCCATTAATTATGTAGGTAGATAAGACGTTTATATGAACGGATGAGACATAGATCTGAACGAGATCTTACATCCTTAGACCGTCACTCGTTTTTGTCAGTATTGTAGACCAGAGTACTTAATGTTACATCATCTATTTTTAGATTTACGATATCAGTACAACTTTCTGTACGACCGTCAAAGAATGTTTTGATTTGTATCGAAATGGTAGAATAGGTCGTTAATATGAGGAACCGTAAATAGGTTTCCTCACCTTTTGAATAGAGGTGTGTTTTTGGACTTGTGATTACAAATATCGTCGAAACAAATGTTAAGTATTCTGAATCTTCGTTGGTTCTACAGGAAGTCACGTACTTATATATTTATTTTACACATGTAAGTTTCTTACCTTTAAATAAGTTACAATTTTTCTTTACCCAATAGTTTGGTACTTTTTTGTACCTTCTTGGAATTTATACGTAATGATACACTTTCATCAGTTAGACTTTCCGATACATGACATATCAAGGTTGACATACTATAAGACCTTTTCCTTTTGATACTTCTTGTAATTTTCCTAGTGACCAACGGTCCTAAAAACCCCCCATCACTTTTTATGAAACATACTATGGTATTACTACCTATGTACGGTAATATGCTAACAGGTTTGACTATCTTACTTGTCGAGGTTCTCACTTGGGATTCCATTTGATACTTGAAACTTACTAATACTACACAGTTTCATACAATTAGTTAACATTGTTTACATGGAGAGACAACACTCTACAAATATTACCCCTTCCGGTACGTACGCCCTCTCTCCCATATGGAGACACGGAAAGGATCAAAAAAAAAAACACTTGAAACTTGATGAATTTTAATTTTAGAATTAATTTTTCAAATTCATAGATTTACGATACTATACATATCCTATAGTTGTCGTTGTTGTCGTAGGTAATAATGTCTCTATTTCGATCCTGACAGTATAGAACCTGTCGATACCTTTACGAAATCTTCTCTTGGCCGAGACAAATGTACCTTTCATAAACCTGACCGGATATTAAGTCATATTTTTAAACGGTAAAAGTCCTTTTTGTTTCAAAATTAAGGGGTAGTTCATTTTATAGAAGGTAGAAGACAGTCATGTTATTAGGTTTGTGAGTTTGTAAGTCAAGGATGTCATCTTTTATGATACACATCTAGGAAGTGGCCTCTATTTGTAGTTATAGAGATCATGTAGTTCTCTCCTCACCTATTTCTCCCACACCATGTATATGTTTTACCTTATAATGAGTCGGTGTTTTCCTACTTTATTACGGTAAACGTTGATGTACTTACCTGGATCTCTAACAGTATGACTCACTTCATTTAGTCTCTTCCTCTGTATGGCGTATGATAGTGAATATACACCTGATTTATTTTTCATTGTTTACTTGAATAGATGTTTTGTCTTTATTTCAATGTCCATATCTTTTATTTGAATGCCAATGACCCCACCCATTCTCCCCCTTCGTATTTAACCTTCTGACTATAACTATGTGTGTAATGATATTATATTTTATTTATTGGTTATTCTTGAATGACACATCGTGTCCCTTGAAGTGAACCATGAGACATTACCGGATATACCCTTTTCTTTCACTTTCAGTGAGTCAACACAGTCTGTGAAACGTTGGATCCGGTTTCTCAACTTAAGAGGACCGGTCTTATGACCTCATCCATCGGAAAGACTTAGAAGGGTTGGGTCCTTAGTTTAGGTCCAGAGGACGTAACGTCCACCTAAGAAATGGTTGACTCGATAGTCCCCTTCACGGATATACCCTTTTCTTAGAATTTTTTTCACCTGTATGCATATATATATTCCCTAAGTGAAACGAAATGTGGGCTTTGATTGTGTTGTAACATTGTTTAGTTGATATGGACTTACTAAAATTTTTTTACATGTGATGTAATTTCGTGTCTGACGTTCCTTACAGTTCTCTAAGTACCGATATATAACAACGTCGGACCACCTCGTCTCTAGTCTTAGACGGGGTACTGAGCTCCCACGTCGTTTAACGCGGGAGCACTAACAGGATCAGTCGTACGGTTTGCCTGTAAAAACCCTTCCCTGCACGAGAGACGAGGAGAAGTGACGAATGGGGACGCAGACAGAGGTACCTTTGTTTTGTTCTATAAGGACTAGTTGTCGTCTCGGACCGATTAGTTTGAGGGGTCATATCGAAAAGGGGTTACTAGAGTATACTGAAGACGATTATTTTCACGCCCGACTTTCCTCGGTAAAACAGAAGGACGGTACCTCTCGTCCTCCCGGGAGACTGAGGGACGAACGGTTCAATATACACGAACAGAAAAGTAATACACGAGTGGGGGCAAAGTCCAGAAAGAGTGGGCGACACGACCTGTACCGTTATATATTACCTTCGATCTCATTATACTCACTTTACACAAAGATATTAATAAACCTCCTTCGTCAACTGTAGTACCTTTTTCGTGCTCTGGTCAACAATCGTACGGACCCAGAACTACGACCAACTGAGAATATCCTACATCCACTGGAGACGATTGGAGAGTTAGGAGTCAAAGAGGTAAATATTTTGTTCCCACTGTGATGGATGGGACAGTAGTAGTATTTCAACGATTTACTCTATTACAGGTACTTCGTAAAACCTTTTATTTTTCGTCATAGGTTTATATATGTAAAGTATGTAATTAATTAATAACTCTAAATTTTTTTAGTTAAATAAATAAAATTAACCTCCGATTGATGAAATGTTATAACATCACCAAAAAACGGTATGTAACCGTACTTAGTCGGTACCCACATGCACAATAACTCAAAATTGGACCTGTCCCATCCTTCTCCAATAGGAGAGATGTCAAGACATTAAGAAAGTATTGTCTTAAAATCTCGTAACTATTGATGTCAAACATATAAGGAAATTTCAAAGTCTTCGATAAATTTTTTTTTAGTACGGAGGACTTTTTTTTTAGTACGGTGGTATCCTACTTTTCTTCTTACCTCAAAAACACAAAAAATCTACTTAAAGTCAGTTCCCATTTTATTTGACTACTTTCTGGAGTGGAGAACTTTATCGAGAGCCACGACGATTCATCGTAGTCTGCACAGTTTGAGAAACGTTGGGGTACCTGACATCGGACGTTTCGAGGAGACAGGTACCCTAAGATTTCCGTTCTTATGACCTAACCTAACGGTACGGGAGGAGGTCCCCTAGAAGGGTTGGGTCCCTAGACTGGGATCAGAGAATACAGAGGACGTAACCGTTCGTTCAAGAAATGGTGATCGTGATGGACCCTTCGGACTTTGTCGAGATTTACGTTGATTTCGTTAAACACCTTTTCCATGTACAGCACTAGAAGAATGATAATAAAGTGTAACGACAACTTAAGGTTACGTAAAGAAACTTCGTAAAAATCCCGGATGTATTTCTCTTTCTAGTGTACTCATAAAAAATTTAAATTTTGTTTAAATTTTGTTATAGTGATTAATACCCACCTATATACCCATTGTGTCTTTCATGACACCCATTCAGTCAAGTACCTTTTTGAGTCAGTAAATTTTTTCTTTTCTTTTCAGAGTTATAAATCTCCCCTGTTATTTATTGAGTTGATGTGAATAGAAGTACTAATAGATAAAAATCATGAGCCTCAATACTAGAGACATAAGAAGGACAAGTGTAGTCAAGTCAAGTCGAGTCAGCGAGTCAACACAGACTGAGAGACGCTGGGGCACTTAGTACCGTGCGTTCCGGAGGGACAGGTAGTGGTTGAGGGTCTCAAGTGGGTTTGAGTACACGTAACTCAGTCACTACGGTAGGTCGGTAGAGTAGGAGACAGCAGGGGAAGAGGAGGACGGGTGTTAGGGAGGGTCGTAGTCCCAGAAAAGGTTACTCAGTTGAGAAACGTACTCCACCGGTGTGATAACCTTAAAGTCGGAGTCGTAGTCAGGAAGTTTACTTGTGGGTCCTGACCAGAGGAAATCTTACCTGATCAACCTAGAGGAACGTCAGGTTCTCTGAGAGTTCTCAGAAGAGGTTGTGGTGTCAAATTTTCGTAGTTAAGAAGTCACGAGTCGAAAGAAGTGTCAGGTTGAGAGTGTAGGTATGCACTTGTTACCTTTTTGGTATCGGAACTGATCTGCCTGGAATCAACCGTTTCATTACAGAGACGAAAACTTATACGATAGATCCAACCAGTATTGAAAAGAAGGTTCCTCATTCGTAGAAAATTAAAGTACCGACGTCAGTGGTAGACATCATTAAAACCTCGGGTCTTTTTATTTCAGACTGTGACAAAGGGGTAGATAAAGGGTACTTCACTACCCTGGTCTACGGTACTAGAAGCAAAAGCCTTACAACTCGAAATTCGGTTGAAAAAGTGAGAGGTGAAAATGAAAGTAGTTCTGCGAAAAATCAAGGAGAAGTGAAAGACGGTATTCCCACCACAGTAGACGTATAGACTCCAATGACTACAAAGAGGACCGTTAGAACTAAGGTCGAACAGGAAGAAGTCGGGTCGCAAAGAGTACTACATGAGACGTATCTTCAATTTATTCGTCCCACTGTTATTTGTCGGAACTACGTGAGGAAAAGGATAAACCTTGGTCAGACAACAAGGTACAGGTCAAGATTGACAACGAAGGACTGGACGTATATCCAAAGAGTTCTCCGTCCAGTCCACCAGACCATAGGGGTAGAGAAAGTCTTAAAAGGTGTCAAATAACACTAGGTGTGTCAGTTTCCGAAACCGTATCAGTTATTTCGTCTTCATCTACAAAAAGAGCTTGAGAGAACGAAAAAACTACTAGGTCGCCTACAACCGTTAATGGGATAGAGTTGAGAAACAAAGAAAACAATTGTAAATGCTGAACGTTATGAAAATAACTACATAAAAAGAAACAAATTACAGTTGTAAAGGGTGATCGGGTCTTCGAGGTAAAAACAGGTAGAACAAGTCAGGACTAAAGTATCCAGGATCGGAACATGGAGCCTCTTCCGTTACCGTAGGGTGAGGTCATGAGAACGGACCTTTTAGGGTACCTACCTCCTCGAACCATTTGACGTCTGGTACCCCAGCGATTCTCAGTCTTTACTGACTCGCTGAAGTGAAAGTACGTAACCTCTTCCTTTACCGTTGGGTGAGGTCGTAAGAACGGACCTCTTAGGGTCCCTGCCCCTTCGGAACAACCGACGGCAGATACCCTAACGTGTCTCAGCCTGTGCTGACTTCGCTGAATCGTCGTCATCGTCGTCGGAACATGGACCTTATTTTATTTGAGAGTTATCTATGAACAACTTTTTTTTAATCTTTCTCGTTCGTACGTAAATTAAATTTCAAATTTTTCTGTCGTAGAAGGAAAGTATCTAAAACCGTCAGGCCGGATTACCTTAGGTAACTCTCTTTCTTGTCCCTTCTGTGTCCTTGGAGACTATCACTTAAGTCGGACAACTCGTTTCCCATCAGGAAAGGACTAGGTGAAGTGGGGATTTCTCTAAGTCGTACCGAGAGAAATCGGTTCCAGGAAATTCCAGACACCGTCTCTAAGAATCGGACCCCAGATACTTATCCTAGTCCACCAAATACTTTAGAAACTTGAACATATATAATAAAACACTATACAATTGGACACATAAAAAGATCCGTTTTTAGGATGTCGATACACTCTGTCGTTTTCTCTGTGTCTACATATCTTGTCAGAAAACTAGTCTAAGAATTTCCTCAAGTACTACGTCTTTTCCAATTCTTAGTGAGTGACTTTCCAGGAAGAGACCCTATTGACAAGACTTGACGAGATTAATTTTACATTGATGTTTTGTATTAACTTCGTTATAAAGGAATCTCAAAAAGGACCTCGATACTAGTCTGGACAGACTCGGAAAGGACCGAAACCCCAAGGAAAATCTGTAATATATTATACGAAGTTTAGGATGTACCAGTACGAGACGGGGGTACTGGGTGTAACTGGTCCACCGACAAAGGACGGATTAGAATCTAAGACTGGTCTGGACACGCTCATAGTGTTACTACGACTACAGTAGTCGTGTAGGGAAACAGACTGAGTCGAGACAGTCCCGGGAAGTAACCAGGCTCTAACCACCCAGTCTTAATAGTACAGTGACTGTTTCTATTATTTCATACTCACCTCCCTTTTGACTAAGTTCTTGAGTTCTAGTCTTTTGTTTAGCAGAAATCTCAAAGAGGTTAAACAACCTAGTATACTCAGTGGACCCCCGGAACATTTTACGTCTATTTTGTCTAAGATTGGTGCGACTGGATGACTGAGTGTTAGAATTCCCCCACCCCCTCGGACCCTTAGAAATAAAATTATTTGAGGGTGACGTTCCACTCACAATACTCGTTCATTAAAACCCTTTGTAATACAGATCTAACGTTAAGTAGTCAGGTAGAATTGTGAAATGAGAGTGTTGGTGTTAAACACTGTAAAATTACTAATCTTTATAAGTATAAAGTGTTTTAATTAATCCATCTAATAGAATATTATTCTTTCACCCTTAAGTATCGGTTTATCGTCCTATCCCCAGTCACCTACCTTTTAATAATTATCCTTTGTGGTCCCCACTCCTCCTAAGACCGTTTTCCTTGGATTGTTCTAAGAACGACTTTCGTCCGGTCGCACCAGTCTGTACTGGACCCTCACCATCCCCACTCCTTGGGATAATACATGTCCATAACTTGTACTCCCTCCTACCCTTTAAGTCCGATTTGACCCGAAGGGACCACCGAGTCTCCAATTTCGCAGACGGACGTTACGCCCTCTGGACCCAAGTTAGGGACCCAGCCCTTCAAGGGGACCTCTTCCTTTACCGTGGGGTGAGGTCATAAGAACGGACCTCTTAGGGTACCTGCCTCCTCGGACCACCCGATGTCAAGTGCCCCAGCGTTTCTCAGTCTGTGCTGACTCGCTGAAGTGGAAGTGAAGTGAAGAACAATTTAATCTGTTATGTCTCAACTGGCAATTTCAGATTTTCTGTTCTGGATCAACTTCTAAAGTCTCCACGGATTTATTTCCACTGGTTTCTTCTAAGACAGTGGGACACACGAGTCTCTGTACAAGGCGGAGTCTTCACTCGACGTGGGAGAGGTGTGAAGGAGGCGAGAAAAGACGGGAGGAGAAGAAGGAATCTTACGATGGGGTTCACGAGACATACGACCGTTACAATTTTAATCCAGGAGACCAAGTATCCAGAAGTTTGTTCCGGGGGTCTTGAGGTCAAAGGTGTCTTTACCGAGTACCAAATCTTTAATACATGTAAAATTAATAAATTTTTATATCATACCTTAAGTGACCACCAGGTCACCAATCCTTAGTCGTGAAAGTGAAGGCTCCCGGACGTCAAACTAAGGACCAGTTCCTTGATTCTAGGATGTTCTACTTACCGGTCGGATTTATTTATGTATTTATTTTTATATTATTTATGTATGTAATAGAGTTACACCATACGTAGAGGAAACTTACTTGACCTCTACTGGGTGCGTACCACAACGGAGGTTTAATTGAGTAAAACCACATCTGAAGTTTTTAAGTTAGAGGTACGTAAACTTGAAACATAGTTACTCCAGTAGTTAAGTCTTTCGTTATCGAATCCCAGAAAAGAAAAAATTTTCAATCCGAACTAGTATAGGTGTAAGTACTTTAATGTGTTCCCTCGTGTCCTGTAGGGGAGAATCAATAAAGACTCATAGTCCTACACAAATTGTGACAAGGTGAGGTTGCCTGTTGTCTTTAATTGACCTGTGTTTTGTCTATTTTGTGACACTAATAGTAAGTACTTAGAGTAAAATGTGAACCACGAGTTAATTTCGTCGGACCTGGAAATTTTATTGTTATATGTCTTTGGTGTCATCCAGGTATGTGTTACCTACGATCTATCGACCATTTTATTTACCCTGACATTCTTTGTCTCCCATTTTATATAGCAATTCGTTTTTTTTAGTTTCACCTTTTACAAAAGATAAAAACTCCTTTTCCGATAGAGATGTATGTATGTGCCCGAAGAGACCACCGAGTCACCATAGACGGTTACGTCCTCTACGACCAAGTTAGGGACATAGTCCTTCTCGGGGACCTCTTCTTTACCGTTGGGTGAGGACATAAGAACGAACCCTTTAGGGTACCTGTCTCCTCGGACCGTCCGAGGTTCCACAGTGCTTTGTCTGTGTTGGATCGTTGATTTGTTGTTTTTGTTCTAATAAAACTTATCACATACTTCCTTTTAAACACTTAAATCGGAATTAGTAAGTTAAATGAGATTAAATACAAGTTCGACTTTACAAGGTAGAAGAGTCGAAGACAATTTAACAAGACATCGACTAAAAGTAGTTAAAAAAAAAGATCATACTGTAACCAAAGGGGATTAGACTCTTGAAAATCCAACACCAAATGGGTTAAATACGAATCCTTAAAGAAGGACTTTTTTTAAATTTGTCAGGAAATAAATCGAACAAAAATTGGTACTGATTCAGTAGAAACATATTTCTAGTGAAAGTATGTTTGACTCGGAGTTTTGAGTATGAAAGGTCTAGTCCTTTACCTGTGAGTCTTTTCGATAAACTAAGTGGGTTCTAGTGTCTCCACAGATCATTCTCTCAGTTTCGTACTTGGGCAAGTAGATAAAATACAACTAACTCGTAAATGAAATAGGTCCAGTTACATGATGACTACCCTTATGTTTCTACGTCTTCTGAACCAGGGACCGGAGTTGTTTCGGGTCCAGAAGTCTGAGACTTAAATTTCAGTCCCTCGGATTTCTACGACCTAGTGACGATTATAGTGAACTTGAGTTAATATTCTTTAACGAAAATTAAAACTAAGGATATCAATAGTTTTGTCAGGAACCCTGACACCGTCCTCTTTCTCTCCGACACATGGTAACAGGATCTCTGTACAAAATAAACTAAATATGTTGCGAATGTAAAAGAATTTAACAATCAATTTTTGACCCTCTCAAGTGTATAGATCTATAGATCTAAGAGAATTTGTTTGTTTGTGTGTGTTTGGGTTTCTAGACCGGAATGACCTGGTTATCAGGGAACACCGTTATTAAGAGACCTCCACTCCCCGACGACGGTTGAAAACTACTTGACTACGATCGTCAAGTGAAGTAACGATTGGTCATGGAACGTGTGTAAGGATAACGGATGGGTTGGGGACCTCGTAAATTCAGAAGATTGAGACAAGTCATTGAAGACCCCGATGTTTAATAAAAGACTTAACAAGGACTGTCGTCTACCGTCGTTACTTGATGCGTTGAAGGTACAGGGAATAATGTCCTTTCGACCTGTCATCTTTGTTAACTGAAGTCTTCGAAAAGAAAAAAGGAGTCTTGTTTTGATTTTTATTGAACGTCAGTGATCCAAAATCGATTTGGTTTAAAACTGTTTCACTGTTCTTTCCCTAAACCACGGTTGACATCGTTGTTTACTGAAGTCTCCGAAAGAAAAAGAAGAATTTTTTTAAGGGTTCCAGTGTGATATAAAATGCACTCGGTATAAAACTGAGTCACCTTTTCTGGGACTACGACCCTTTCCAAAACTTTCCTCCTCTTCCCCCGCTGTCTTCTACTCTACCCACCTACCGTAGTGGTTGAGTTACCCGTCCTCAAACTCGTTTGAAACCCTCTGTCACTTCCTGTTCCCCTTGATTTTTCGGAGAACTACTTTCACTTTCTCCTCTCACTTTTTCAACCGAATCTCGAGTTGTAAGTCTTTGGCTTCTAGTACCGTAGGCCAGGGTAGTGAAGTACCCTTTATCTACCCCTTTGTCACCTTTGTCACCGACTGAAATAAAACCCCCCGAGGTTTTAGTGACGTCTACCACTGACGTCGGTACTTTAATTTTTTACGAATGAGGAACCTTCCTTTCAATACTGGTTGGATCTATCGTATAACTTTTCGTCTCTGTGATGAAACGGCTGATTCCAGGTAGATCAGTTCCGATACCAAAAAGGACACCAGTACATACCTACACTCTCAAACTGACACTTCTTCCGACTCGCGGAACTACGAAAACTTGACACCACAACCTCTTATGAGAACTCTCAGGGAACCTGACGTTCCTCTAGGTTGGTCAGGTAAGACTTCCTCTAGTCGGGACCCACAAGAAACCTTCCTTACTACGATCTCGACTTTGAGGTCATGAAACCGGTGGAGTACGTTTCTCAACTGAGTAACCTTTTCTGACTACGACCCTCCCTAACCCCTGTCCTCCTCTTCCCCTGTTGTCTCCTATTCTACCGACCTACCGTAGTGACAGAGTTACTTGCACTCAGACTCACTTGAGGCCCTCTACCACTACCTGTCCCTCCAGACCACACGACGCTAAGTGCCCCAGCGTTTCTCAGCCTGTACTGACTCGCTGACTTGATTTGACTTGACTTCCTGTTCCTTGGGACGGTACGACGTCGGGTACCCCGAAGTTTCTCAACCTGTACTGAATCCCTGATTTTTTGTTGTTGTTGTATAAAACTGTTCACCACTTTCTCCCTAAATCAAAGTCAATCACTTTCAGACGGATAACACACGTCGTTCTTAAACAATTCCGTACTTACTCTTATCGATCAATGGTCGTTTTATTAGGACTTTGAATCTCCATCCCAGTTGACCGAACGTCAGTGAACAACCCTTGGAGAAGAGGTGTGATATGGGTTTTTACTTGAGTTTTGTCTATTATGTACATTCTTGATTTTAAAATTTCGACAATTTCTTTTGCTTTCTCAATTAGAAACAGATGAAACCTAATTCGTTATCAAAGAATCTGTATTGTGAGTTTCACGTTCGTCTTTTTCTTCATCAATTTACCCTGGAGTAGTCAGTAGTTTTAAATTTTGAAAACACGAAGTTTAATATAGTAGTTCTTTTACTTTTCTATTGGACGTTTTACCCTCTTTTAAAAACGTTTATCATATAGAGTATTTGTCGAACGTATATTTCTTGAAAATGTTAACTTGTTATTTTTCTGTTTATTGGATTAAAAAATTTTCAGTTTCCTAGACTTATCTAAAGAGATTCCTTCTATATGTTTATCTATTGTTCGTATATTTTTCTGTAAATTGGAATGATCAGTAGTCCTTTTACGTTTAGTTTTGGTATAACTCTATAGTAGAATGAATGAGGGGTGTCCTACCGATTTTTTTGGCTGTTATTGTTGTGTAGGACAACTGTCCCTACACCTCTTTAGTCTTGGGAGTCCGTAACGACTATCTTAACATTTACCAAGTCGATGAAACCTTTTATTAAACTCATAAGGAACTTTACACTGGATCGTTACGGTAGGGTTCTATATACCGGTTCTCTTTACTTTCGTATATAGGTGTGTCTTTGAACATGTACTTATAGGTATCGTCCCAATAATTGTTATCGGTTTTGCACCCTTGGTGAGTTCACGGAAGGAGCTCTGAAGGAACCACCGAGTCTACCATTTTCGCAGACGGATGTTACGTCCTCTGGACCCAAGCTAAGGACCCAACCCTTGTAGGGGACCTCTTCCTTTACCGTTGGGTAAAGTCAACAGAACGGACCTTTTAAGGTACCTGTCTCCTCGGACCATCCGATGTCAGGTACCCCAGCGTTTCTCAGTCTGTACTGACTCACTGAAGTGAGTTCACAGGTAATTGACCACTCATTTATTTGTTTACCGTTGGGTGAGGTCATAAGAACGGACCTCTTAGAGTCCCTGTCTCCTCGGACCACCCGACGGCAGATACCCCAGTGTGTCTCAGCCTATGCTGACTTCGCTGAATCGTCGTCTTTATTTGTTTTATATCATATAGGTACGTCACCTTATCATAAGTCAATGTTTTTCCTTACTTCATGGTTTGTACAACGTCATACCTATTTGTAACTCTTTAATACGATTTACTTTCTACTGTCTGTGTTTTACTAAGGTAAATATACTTTACATGTCTTATCCATTTATACATCTCTATATTTCATCTAATTACCAACGGTCTCTGACATTCCTTCCCTCTAGACCTTACTAACGATTACCCATGTCCGAAGGAAAAACCCCACCAATTTTTATAAGACTTTAATTTATCGTCACCACTAACTTGTTGAGTTCCTTATATGATATTTGTTGACTTAATGTATGAAAGTTTACAACTTAAACTATCACACATTTAATACAGAGTTATTTAACCATGACAAACTTTCCCGTGTAATCAATACAAAGGACGTCACGAAGTCCTAGTTGACATTCTTTTATTAAAAAGTTGTATATTCCTTATATCAAATCACACTCACGAAATACTCACTACCCTACACCCAATTTCGTCGATATCGACACCTGTTCTGAGGGAAGAGACCGAAGACCTCCACTAATTCTACCGTCTCTCTTGTTACCGTTGTTCCTTTTCACCCTTTCAACGTTTCCTCTGGTTTCACTCTCCGGATCGGACCTTATCTTTGATGTAATGAGAGTTGTCTACTCTTTCTACTCCGGTATCTCGAAGGTAGAGAGAAACACTCTGTTGTCTTTAGTAGGACTTTTATTACAGGAAGGTCGTTCTTATCTCGTACTCGTCTCATATACAAAGTCGTTCCGTTTCCAGAAAGCGGAATGTGTGTGTGTGTGTGTGGGGTGTGTGTGTGTGTCTTGGGTTGTAAAATACCACTGGTTTAATTAATAAAACGACCTCTTTTACTACCGTACCGAGAGTCGTCCAGGTTATTTCGATTTAGAGTTTTGTAGTTCTAAGAATCAGTGGGTCTGACGTTTGTGACAACAATTCCACCGGGAGAAGGGAGTGGATTCGATAGTAGGTATAGATGAATCAGTAGTACCAGATAACTAAATACAAAGGGTAGATTACATGGAGTGTAGACAGGAAAACAAAAGTTAGGAGAATAGTCAGATAGTCCGGTCCACGAGTAGTTGAGTACGGACTTTTTGTTTACTTTATTGATTACCCCTCTTTTATTTTCACAGTCAAATTCACGATTCATTGACGTTTAAAGGAGAATCCCCTTCTCTAAACACAAACAAAATCGTTTGTGAAACTACCTAGTAAAACTAACGAGTTGCTAATGGGAACCCCGTACCAACCTTATTTGGCCTCGTTTTGTAAAGACGAACTCTTTGATAATCATAACCGTATCAAACCGTAGACTCCCTTTCATCCTCTCTCACTTCCTCTCTCTTTCTCTTAACTCTTTTGAGTCGGGACAATCTTACCGATTCCTTGAAAATTACACTTTCCATAAATTGTAAATTAAAATTCAACAAACGACAATATGACATTTATGAACCAGGAAGTCATTTTAGACACTTGTGTGTCGATAGCCATCATATGTCCTTTCACTTCCTTAGTCCTCACTCGTCTCTTCGTTGTGTCATGTCTTTTCCTTGATATATAGGTCCTCCAAACTCTTCTTTTACTCTTATATTTTCATCTTTGACTAGAGTTTCATGATTACCATTGACTGGAGTTTTACCGAGTTGTCACTCCGATGGTTTGGACCCTTAGGAAAAAAAGTTGTCGAATTAGTTCTAAAAGTGTTCACTACAGAATACCACTTATAAATGGTTAGAAAATACCAACACATCGTACACTTGAGGGAAACACATACCCCCTCAACAGGTAACACACATAGAGCCACCTTCTTTCAGGGGACGGAGATTGATGTCTCGAGTTCTCCCGGCGTAAAAGGATGAAAAACGAGAATCGTTAATCCTATGTCCGTATACTGGCTCCAAGTCGGTGTACTGGATCCACAAATCAAGGAAAAGTCCTGAACTTTTTTTCTGTGTAAAATAAAATAACCTCATATCAACTAATCGTTACAACACAATCAAAGTCAACATGTTGTTTCACAAAGTCAATTTGTACACATATGAGAAAAAGTTTAAGAAAGGATTTAATCCAACAATGTATTATACTTGTCTCAAGGGACACGATATATCATTCAGGAACAACCAATAGTTAAAATTTATATCGTCACTGAAAATTATACCCCTTTCATTTATATGAAAGGTATAATTTTTACAAACTTCTAAAAAGTGATCGGTATCAAAGTGGTAAGAAGGATCCGATATCGTACCAAATCACCAAGAGTTTGAAATCACATGTAGTCTTTGAGTCATACTACGTACGCATATACACACACACACAGTCCCACGAGAACAATATTGTGACAGAGGACCCGGGATGTATAGAAACGATGTAGTCATAGGAACCTTGTCTTCGGTTTCTAAGAAGTAAAAGTATTTAAGGAATCCCGAACCATAAGACTATGTGTGATTTCAACTTTTTTAATGTCGAGATCTTCCAGACATCCGTTATGTAATAGAAACGGAATGTGTAAGAAGGGAAGAAGTAGACACCTAAAGGTTCTAGGGAGTTAAACGAAGATGTCTTCTCTTCTAGATAAAAGAGGAATCTCTGAAACTGAAATGAAAAAGGGACTTTTATTAGAAATACAGTTGGTAGATGGGTGTACATGTAATTCGCGGTGTGTGTGTCTGTGTGTCTGTGTGTGTGTGTGTGTGTGAAACGAACCTGTAGAACTTTCTTGTCCCAAATATACAGTGGTTAATAAGGAGAATAGTATAAAGATTAAGGAGATTCTCATCTTTAAACGAATGGGAGATATGTAGAGAAAGTTGAAAGATTATAAAATCTGTAATTAAATCCAAAGACGGTGTCATACTATCCTTCATTACTGAAGAAAGTAAATTAAAACGAACTGAAGATAAAAAACAAAGTGAACTTAGGATAGTTAAAATACCGTAAAAAGTAAAAAAACCAATTCACATTTTACTTGTCTACCATACTTAAATAGAGTTAGTCAAGAAGATTAGGAAATAGTATAACTACAATTGATAAACCGAAGTATTCAGTAAAACTAATGAAAGGAATTGATTCTGTAAACTTTAGAGAGGGATTGAGAACCGTACAAAATGTATAACCTCTTTCTATAGTGAAGAGGATAGTATCTAGAAAAATTCCCGTATACACAAGTATTTAACCTGGAGAATAGGAAAGTTTATGTATCGATACTAATCTATAAAAGAACAACATAGAATACAGAAAAAAATTTGTAGGAATAATGCTAGAACCCATTCAATTCTTAATTGGTATACAATAAACAGAAAGACATATGTTTTTGAAAAAGAGGTGTGAATTAGAAAAAGATTCTTCCATCTAAAACGTAAGACAAAAACGGTGTGTACGTACGTGTGTGTTTATTATTAATTTCTCACTCTCCTTAAATACCCGTCACTACCTATACATATACCGAAACTATCATAACTACCAAAGCACCTACATATCAATAGAGGTTTGAATATATCTGGACATATGTAATTCATATACGTCACAAATGTACAGTTAATATGTGGTCATTTCCCAAATTTTTTATTATAGGAACCTTCTAAAAAAAATTTATATGACTGAGAGTCGTGAGGACGTGGAAGTCTCTAGAAACAAGTCATCCAAAATTTCGTCCTACTATTTAAAAACAAAATTTGTTCCCGGGGTTCTTTAATAGTACTAGTTCGTTCAAATTCTGTGAGGCGAATTTCTTACCTTTTACGACTTCCCAAACCAAAACCCATTCGAAATAAAAAATAACTTCACTTTTACCGTTGGGAGAGGTCATGAGAACGGACTTTTTAGGGTACCTACCTCCTCGGACCATCCGACGTCAGGTACCCCAGCGGTTCTCAGCCTACGCTGACTCGCTGAAGGGAAAGGGAAAAGTGAAAGTACGTAACCTCTTCCTTTACCGTTGGGTGAGGTCACAAGAACGGACCCCTTAGGGTCCCTGGCGTCTCGGACCACCCGACGACAGATACCCTAGCATGTCTCAGATCGTGCTGACTTCTCTGAATCGTCGTTGTTTGTATGTCTTTTCACGTGTTTAAGTAGGTACTTAAAAAGTGTTTCACTTGTGTGACCACGTTAATCATGGTTTTAGTTCTTTATCTTTTCATGGTCTTTGTCTTAGAGGGGTTCCACGGGCGAGGGTTGACGATGAAGTCGATTTCCCTTGGTATTTAGAGTAAAGATGACCGTAACTAATAAAGACTTAAAATACATTTACATTACTTTGTAACGTATGAGAAAACATGGACCTAAGAAAGTGAGTTGAAATAAAAAACACTCTAAGTAAGTAAACGAGAGACTTACTTTTAACCAGTAAAGATAACGGTAAGATAATACACTGGTATGGTGTTGAAAATAGGTAGGGTGACAATGTAACAAAGGTGAAACTCCGATAATACTTGTCACACCGATATTTGAAACGAGTACAGAAACCACGTGTATATGTGAGTAAAGTATCAATACATATATGAGTCCTCATCTTAAAGATCTAATGACCGATGTATGTAAGAATTGAAATCATCTATAACGGTCAAAAGGTTTCACTAACAAGGTTAAATGTGAGGGTGGATGTCACATACTCTCTAGGTAAAAAAAGGTACTGGAACGGTTGTGTACCATAACAGTCACAAAAACTAAAATTCGTAAAACAACCCACACATTACTATAAACTAATACCTAAATTGAACATAAAGGTAGTACTGATTGTTTTATCGTCGACTTCCTAAAACTCCGGACTTCTTTGGTCGATCCTACTACCAAACTATTCGTACGGTAATTAGTTTGAAACAAAAGAACTGTCGAGGATCGTCTATTATACGGTATACCACCACCACCAGTAGCAAATTAGTGATTCAGCACAGGTTGAGAACACTGGGGTACCTGACATTGGACGGTCTGAGGAGACAGGTGTCCTAAAGGGTCCGTTCTCATCCAACGATAAAGAAAGAGATCCCCAAGAAGGACTAAGTCCCTAGTTTTGAGTGTAGACGAGGTGACGTCCGTCAGAGGACGTAACGTCCACCTGAAAAAAAAAAAAAAATTTGGCAACTCGGTGATCCCTTCAGGTATACGGTATATATTCCACAATTTATTTATAAAAGACTACTTACTTGGTGACAAACATTGAGAAGTCAAAAGAAGTTGTTCGGAAGTCTCTAAAGACAATCCTTTGTCAACGTCTTTTAATAAGAAATTTTTACTTTCCCTAGTGTCAAGAAATTGTTAACTCTTAATAACTGTACCTTCTCGGACCATTTACAGTTCCAGTTAATGGTTTATTAATTTTCTAGTCTGATCCATCACTTCCTAGTTGACACCTAACGTCAACTCCTAATTATACATCAATGTTTTATGATTGTAAGAATAAATGTGAGGAAATCAGTAAGAAAGTTGTTTATAAAGAACTCGTAGATGATCTACCGTCGATCACACGATTTAGTACCATATTATCTTTCTCATACCCGAAACATATAATTATATGGACAGAAACTTAGGGATTAGAAGACGTTTAATAAATCGGAGAGGTTCAGAGTAAAAGAAGTAAACATTTTACATTAATATTACGAGTCGAAACTTCAAAATACTCCTAATTCATTTCCTTACGGAAATTTGAAAGACCTTGTGTCTTCCGTCCACTATTGAATTAAGTGGTGTCTTAATTAGTGTTATACTGAATATTAACATATGTAAGTCGGAGGGGAAATATAACACTCAAGGAATTCTTGAGTGTCCCTCTTAGAGCAAGTAGAAACATCTAAATTTCGGGATTCTCACACAGACCGTACGTGACCCATAATTTAGTCACAAACAATTTAATTTCTATATGAGGGAAGGGAGGTCTTTAAATATTCGGTTTACTCTCTGAATTCTCTAAGTGTATTTATTGACATGATCTTCCGTCTTATATTCCATGTCGTATTCTTCATAAGTTTCACGAAACCCTTAAGTTTCTTTCTTTGATAGTGAAGACTAAGACATCGAGTTTCCAAAGTACCTTCACCTGGGTATCCCCAGTCTGGAACTCTCTATTCATCCCAAAAATTATCTGTTTATATTGTCCTTTGTGTAAAGTCTACCACCCCAGTAACAATCGTCTCTCACACAATCCTATCGTATATTTGATTGAATCTTTTTAAGTGGAAGATAAAATTTCCAAAATCTAAATGTGTTTTTAATGTTTCTATCATCTCTCTCAAGGATATATAGAATATAGGTCAAAAGGGATAATAATTGTAGAATGTAGTCATACTATGTAAAAAGTCTTCATTACCTGGTTATGACTATGTAATGATAATAATTATTTATTTCAGGCATGAAATAAGTCTAAAGATACCAAAACGGATTACAGGTAAAAGACAAAGTCCTATCGTAGGTACTATATAAATGAACAATGTAGAAGAATCCGAGGAGAACCGACACTGAAAAAAAAAGAGTCTAAAAGTAACAATAACTACTGGAACTGTCAAAACTTCTCAGGACCAATCCATAAAACGTCTCATAGAGAGTTGAATCTAAACAGGTCACACAAAGAGTACTAATCTAACCTCAATACACAAAACCCTTTCTTCTGGTGTCTTCATTTCACGGTAAAAGAAGTGTTGTATAATTTTTATATATCGTAGTACTGAATGAAGACAACTACAAATGAAACTAGTGTACCGACTTAATTACACAGTCTAAATAAGTAACATTTCAATATGAAAAATGGGGGAAAGGTATGACACGTTAAACCTTCCTTCAGTAATACATGTAGAGTATGAATGTGTTATCCCTCTATGTGAAGTGAAGGAACTCCCTTGTCATAGATTTATTTTATAGACTTAAGAAGGTGTACCCTCTAAATAAAGAAGAAGGGTTAATAAATAAAAGTAGTAAACAAATATCGTCATACCTGAGGACCTATAGATAAAATATAAAACTCAATATTAGGTTATAATGACTATGAAAAAAAATGAAATAAAGAGTTTAATGAGATCGAGACCAGTAACCCTCCAGAAGGTCAACTAAGAACATAGGGAAACTGTATGACAGTTAAAACACCCTAAAAACTCGTGAAGGGAACACCGAGTCGACCATTTCTTAGGTGGACGTTACGCCCTCTGGACCCAAGTCAGGGACTCAACCCTTCCAGGGGACCTCTTCCCTTTCCGATGGGTGAGGTCATAAGACCGGACCTCTTAAGGTACCTGATATGTCAGGTACCCCAACGTTTCTCAACCTGTACTGACTCGCTGAAAGTGAAAGTAAAAGACTCATGCAAGACCTGATGTTCTATGAGATCCTAGTAGAACATATAAAAGACAAAGTCAAGATGTTAGTTGGGAAATAAGTTATAACGGAAGTACCTTTTACCAAAATCTTTGGTTCTAGACCCGTGATCTACACGATTAACAATACCTCTACAATTCAATTCAACATATATTAAAGGATCTTCGTCTTATCGAAAGATGAAAGAGAAGGATAAGGACAACTAACAACAGTAAATCAGTGATTCGATACAGGTTGAGAAAACACTGGGGTACCTGACATCGGGAGGTACGAGGAGACAGGTACCCTAAAACGTCCGTTCTTATGACTCACCCAACGGTAAAGGAAGAGGTCCCCTAAAAAGACTCAGTCCCTAACTTTGGCACAGAGGACGTAAAGTCCGTCTAAGAAGTGACGACTCAGTGACACCTTCGGGAGAAAAGGACAATCCACTCTAAAAAAAAAAAAATTACAGTATAGAAGAAAAAAGGATTAGACACTATTAACTGTAGTGAGAAGGTAATAGATCCATTATTCGAAGTACGGGATCCGGATCACTGTAGTCCCATCGTCCTCTTTCTAACTATTATTATTTGAAATGAATAGGAGTACGTACTTAAATACGGTATACACAGAGTAGGAACAAACGGTAAAAAGGTCGGTATTCTCTACCTTAAAAGATTTATGGTCGTTGATACAGTAATTGAAAGGGAGAGTTGTGTATTTCCGAAGGGTCCACTGTGATCACCATTCCTTGGGTGGACGGTTACTTCCTCTGTACTCTCTGTACCCAAGTTAGGGACCCAGCCCTTCTAGGGAACCTGTTCCCGTATCGTCGGGTGAGGTCATAAGAACGGACTTCTTAGGGTACCTGTCTCCTCGGACCACCCGATGTCAGATATCACAGTGTCTCAGTCTGTGTTGACTTCACTGAATCGTACGTACGAGTTGTCTATTCGTGGTTTTTCGATAAAGTAAGAAACCTTAAAATATTAGATAGAGTATTATGTCTAGAAAGTCTTTGGTTAAAATTTTTATTGTATGATCGCCAGGATTCTACCACCTCCTTATCCTGTCCCTCTGGTGAAAGAGGGGATGTTTAAGTAGCTTTCTTGTAAACTTGCGACTCGTTTAAGGTGTTTAATTGAAGACTTACGACCGTTTCCTGTAGTCCGTGGGTCTTTTCGTCGGGTAACAGAAACTTTCCTCCATCCTGTTTTATATTTTCTATTTTTCTCTCTGTTTTCTCCATCCCTACCTCTAGACAGACCCCTTCTCTCAGAACTTTTTGTCTCTTCAAAGGTTTGTAGTCCTTTGTGAGTGGTCACCCAGACACCACTCGGAACCCTAGAGTCTCCCGTTGTATTGGTTCTCCTTTTTATTTACTTATTTATTAATTAATTTTGGGTGTCTAATGGAGGGATTACCGTTGAGGGTCACCTATTCGTCGGGTCTACGAACGTAGACGGTGATCTTTCTCCCCTGACCTGTCCCTCGGCGTCCGACGTAACGAATCCCATTCCTGGCCCGGACTTACAGGGCTCCCGTTAGACTCCGTTGATTGAACTCTATCGTTGGGTCTGACACCCTATCGATAGGGCGTTTTTCGGGATTGGATTCTGTCTGGACGAGTGTCTTGTTTTCTGACTCGTCTCGATCTGCCGACACCTGGCCAGGTAGGGGGTGACCTCTGTCCGTCCGCTCCCCGTCGGTCTCGACCTTCGTCTGTTAGTACCCGGGTCTCTCCGGAGGAGATGGTTTGACGTTCGTCCGAAGTAACGATTGGTTCTGAAGAACCCTACGACCAGCCAGCTGTAGACGGTCCTCCCAGTGTCGGTCTCTAGTCGAGGGTCTTCTCTGTGTGTTGTGTGGACTCTTCCGTACGGGTAACATGTGGGTCTTTTCGTTCGTCGACCCTGTCCCTTCCGTCGTTCTGTGTCGGAGGTTGACCCCCGCTGACGCGAATGGTTCGTGGACCAGTGAACTCGACGAACCTGGACCCTTCCCGTGTTTTGCGTCCGGGTTGGTTCAGACGCGGAAACACCTCATGGGTTCTTGGACTTGGACTCGTCGCATCTGGACCCTTCACGTACGTTGGGTCCCGGGTGGAGTCTGTCAAGAGTCGTCTCGTTGGATCCCGGACTCGTCACATCTGACCCTTTCGTGTGTGCGGCACTCGCCCCCGTTTGGGTCATAACGACTCTGTGACGTTCGTGAGGGGTGTGTGCGGTCACTATAAACAAACGTCACAACGAGGGAGGGGTGTCGTGCTGACTTGTTCACTCGGATTTTTTACACTGGTGGTGGCGGGGGAACACAGTCCCGTCTTTAATCTGTGACTTCTCTGGTCGTTTGTCTTCTTCGATTTTATTTGTCTCCCTTGGTGAAACCTTCACTGTCCACGTTATCTAATTTTGGGACATCAATCGTGGTTGATGTATCCTTCCCCGGATATCTAGAACTCTTCATATTCGGTATAGTTCCCTGATAGACTTTTACTTGACTGGGGTGTGACAGGTGTTGCTGTGGTCTCTTTCAGGATCTATATAAAAATGATAGTAGTAAAAAAATTAATTTTTAAAAAATTTAAAATTTAGGAGACAGNAAAAACACAGAAACAAAACAAAACCAATTATAACATAAAAACTCTTAGATTGGAGATGAGATCTAAAAATTAGAAACGAAAAACCATAAACAATAGTTAAAACATGGAAATTCTTAGGTTAGGAGTCATGGGTAAAAATGAACCCTCGTTCTAATGATCGAACTAACGAGAGAGGGGGAAAACTGGGAGGAAAAAGAGGTAGTCCAGAGGAGTTAGAGAAGGGAGGGGGAAGAGGATAGATGGGTTGAGACACTTAGAGAAATACACAAGGTCCGACACCCCTTGTGAATCCCTTGACTGATTACCGACCTAGACAGAGAGAGGAAAACTAGGGCGGAAAATAGAAGGACCGGTGGACACAGAGGAAGGAGGGAGAAGAAAAGAAACACATTGAGGCACTTGTACAGACTCCCTAGGTCTGACACCTCTCGTGTCTCCCTTCACTAATGACCGATCTAAAGAGAGAGGGGGAAACTGAGGGGGAGAAGAGGGGGACCAGTGGAGATAGAGGGAGGAAGGAGAAGAGAAGATGTACATTGAGACACATGGAGAGGCCCACAGGGAGTGACACCTCTTTGAAAAGTAGTAATTGGATCTACAAAATAGTAGTCACGACATATCTACCTCTTCAGAACTCCGATGATATTCTTATTCTGACTTTTTGTCTCCGTCCTCCGAATTCGGGTTTAGGACTCTTGTGGTCTCTTGAGGACTGAGGTCCCTTACAATTAGTTATCCTCGAATAGTTTTCGGAGGTATGGATGTGACTTTGGTTCGTGGTAGGTTCCCGGTTGTTCAAGGTCTCGTTCTGTATTGTGTGTTTAAGAGGTCGTTGTGTCCTTGTATCGGGAATCGAAGTTATATGTCCGACCGGTTTCAGTGTAGTTTGGGTGACTGTAGACTTTTGAGTAATGACCTGTGAAGCAACATGAGGTTTCTCTTCTTTAGGTCGAGGTGGGTGGTCTTGTGACTGTATTTGAAGGGATTGGTCCTTTGGAACTGTTCGGTGAACAGGTTGGGGTGTTCCTTGGTTATTTCCAAAGAATAGGAAATAACTCCTTGGAGGTGTTATTTCTCCTTGGTGTTTGACGGTCTTATGCCTTTCCGGTGGGGTTTGTGTCGTTATATTTGTTCTACTTTTCCGTCTCTTTATGGGTCGTCCATTTCCTTGTCCTATTTACGGGTTTGGTTTGTTTTCTCCTTCTCTATCCCTTAGATGGACTATTTCTTAAGGTTTATTACTATCACTTTTACTAGGTTTTAGAACTTTTGTTTTACCTCAATGTCTATTTATCGGACCTCTGTTCCGAACTCTTCTACGTTCTTTACAAATTGTTCCTGGAACTTCTTATTCACTCTATTTTTTGTGAGACCTCCCTTGTCTATCATCTTATTACCTCCGTCTTCTATTCTATTCACTCCATCTTCTATCTTACCATCTTTATTTACTTCGTCTCTTCTTTTTTCTTTTTTTCTTAATTTTCTTTACTCCTGTTAGAGTCTCTGGAGACCCTGTTACAATTTACGGGGTTGTAAACTTAGTATCCTCAAGGTCTTCTTCTTCTGTTTTTCTTTCTGGTACTCTTTTATGAACTCCTCTATTATCAACTTTTGAAGGGATTTTACCCCTTCCTTTATCAGTGGGTTCAAGTTCTTTGGGTCTCAAGGTTTGTCTTATTTGGGTTCCGCTTTGTGGGGTTGTGTATAATTAGTTTAATTGTTTCTAGTTTGTGTTTTTTGTTTATAATTTTCGTCGTTCCCTTTTTGTTGTTTATTGTGTGTTCCCCTAAGGGTATTCCTATTGTCGACTAGAAAGTTATCTTTGAGAAGTCCGGTCCTCCCTTACCGTCCTGTATGAATGTCACTACTTTCTTTTATTGGATGTCGGGTCTAATGACATGGGTCGTTCCTAGAGTAAGTTTATACTTCCTCTTTAGTTTTCAAAATGTCTGTTCGTTTTCGACTCTCTTAAGTCGTGGTGGTTTGGTCGAAAGGTTGTTTACGATTTCCTATAAGAGATCTGTCCTTTGTGTCTTTTCCACATGTTTGAACTTGGGTTTTGTTATTTCATTTACCGTTCCCCTAGTATGATTAGTTATTAATGGAATTTACAGTTACCCAACTTACGGGGTTGGTTTCCTGTTTATAACTGACTTACCTATGTTTTTGTTCTGGGGATATATACAACAGATGTTCTCTGGGTGGAGTTTTGTCCCCTGTGTATGTCTGACTTTCACTTCCCGACCTTTTTCCAAAAGGTACGTTTATCTCTGGTTTTCTTTCGTCCTAATCGTTATGAGTATAGTCTATTTTATCTGAAATTTTGTCTCGACACTTTTCTCTGTTTCTTCCTGTGATGTATGACTAGTTTCCTAGTTAGGTTCTTCTTCTATATCGTTAATATTTATATATGCGTGGGTTGTATCCTCGTGGCGTTATGCATTCTATTTACGATTGTTCATACTTTCCCCTTTAATTGTTATTGTGTTATTATCACCCTCTGAAATTATGGGGTGAGTTGATTTGTCTTTTAATTGCTCCTTTGTGTTTGAAATTTACTATGTTATCTGGTCAATCTGGATTAACTATAGATATCTTGTAAAGTGGGGTTTTGTTGCTTAAAGTGGAAAAAGAGTTCGCGTGTGCCTTGGAAGAGGTCCTATCTAGTGTAGGACCCGGTATTTAGATCGGAGCCATTCAAGTTTTTTTAACTTTAGTAAGATTCGTAGAAAAGACTAGTGTTACGTCATTCTAATCTAAAGTTAATGTCCTCTTTTTGATAATTTTTAAGGTTGTATACCTCCGACTTGTTGTACGACGACTTATTGGTTATTCAGTGTCTTCTTTAGTTTTTTCTTTATTTTTATACGTATCTTTACTTACTTTTACTTTTGTGTTGTTGGGTTTTAGATACCCTGTGACATTTTCGTCACCATTCCCCTTCCAAGTATCGTTATGTCCGAATGGAGTTCTTTGTTCTTTTTTCAGTTTATTCATTGGATTGAGATGTGGATTTCGTTGATCTTTTCCTTCTTTACTTCTTGGGATCCCAATCATCTTCCTTTCTTTAGAATTTTTAATCCCGTCTTTATTTACGTTTTCTTTGTTTTCTTTGGTATCGTTTTTAGTTGTTTCGGGTATCGACCAAGAAACTCTTCTATTTATTTTGACTGTTTGGTAATCGGTCTGAGTAGTTCCTTGTTTCCCTCCTTTTAGTCTAGTTGTTTTAACCTCTACTTTTACCTCTCTAGTGTCGTCTGTTGTGTCTTTATGTTTCCTAGTATCTCTGATAATAGTCGTTGATATACGGTTATTTTACCTGTTGAACTTTCTTTACCTGTTTAAGAATCTTTTCATGTTACAAAGTTTTGACTTGGTTCTTCTTTATCTTTTAGAATTGTCTGGGTAGCGTTCGTACCTTTAACTCTGTCATTAGTCTTTAGAAGGTTGTTTATTTTCGGGTCCTGACCTGCCGAAGTGTCGACTTAAGGTGGTTTTTAAATCTCTTCTCGATTGTGGATAGGATGAGTTTGAGAAGGTCTTTTAACGTTTCCTTCCATTTGAAGGTTTGAGTAAGATACTCCGGTGGTAGTGGGATTATGGTTTTGGTCTGTTTCTACGGTGTGTGTGTCTTTTCTTTTGATATCCGGTTATAGTGACTACTTGTATCTACGTTTTCAGAAATTATTTTAAGATCGTTTGTCTTAGGTTACTCTATAATTTTTCTAGTATGTAGTACTGGTTGATCCGATGATGGGTTTTGTTAGATATCTAAGCTACATTAGGGATAGTTCGATGGTTGCCATAAAAAGTGTCTCGATCTTGTTTATTAAAGTGTTAAACATACCTTTATGTTTTTTTTTTTTTTTTTTTTGGGAGTTTATCGGTTTCGTTAGAACTCTTTCTTCTTACCTTGACCTCCTTAGTTGGACGGACTGAAGTCCGAGATGATGTTTCGGTGTCAGTAGTTCTGTCGTACCATGACCGTGTTTCTGTCTTTATATCTAGTTACCTTGTTTTATCTTTCGGGTCTCTAATTAGGTGTGTGGACACCTGTGGAACAGAAGCTGTTTTCTCCGTTCTTATATGTTACCTCTTTCCTGTTAGTGAAATTATTCACCACGACCCTTTTGACCAGTTGGTGAACATTTTCTTACTTTGATCTTGTGAAAGATTGTGGTGTGTGTTTTTATTTGAGTTTTACCTAATTTCTAGATTTGCATTCTGGTCTTTGATATTTTGAGGATCTCCTCTTGTATCCGGTTTGTGAGAGACTGTATTTAATGTCGTCCTAGGAGATACTGGGTAGAGGGTCTTATAACCTTTATTTTCGTTTTAATTTGTTTACCCTGGTTCACTACAATACGGGTACTATCTCGATTAGAAATTCTCCTGTACCCCGAAATCGGAACGACAAACACTTAAGACTTTACTGTTCATTTTAGAGACGGATAGGACAACCTGTTAGACTACCTCTCCATGGAGGTACTGTGGTCGTACTTACAGTCAACAGAGAATATAGTGTCTCATCGAATCCGTAGTCGACTTATGGTAAATCACTGGGAACGGACCTAATATAAAATTCCCAGTGAATACTAAGATAAAACCTGTTATTTACCCTATCTTATACACTTTCTTAAAACTGGTATTTCCAGGGATTTTACCGACTGACCTTTTGGTGTTTATCTTTACTGGTAAATCCTTTTACTGCTCAACGTTCTTTTCTTAATTCTTTTCACGTGCTAAAAGGTAGCTTGTTTACTGTGTTGGTTGTGTAGAAGTTCGGTTCAACTACTCCAAAAATTACAAAAAGAGCCCCATCTTTACAAAATTTCTACCTTTCGCCCCGTATACATCTCTTGGGTCTCACCTACACCGAGAAGTAACGATGTCCAGAAAAGGGAGGTTCACTCACCGAGACTTTATAAACGTTTTAATAATTTTTACACTTTATAAATGGTCTAATTTAATAAAAGAATTGTAAGGAAACCAGGGGGTTTATGTGATTTACGAACTTAACCACTGGTTTATAATCTCGACAATTAACTTTATCAATAATGAGATCAAGGATTCTTCGAAGGTACCACTTCCCTTCCTTAGTTATTTACCCTTTATAATAATTTCATCTTTGCATGACTACCGTCGTTCACGAACTCAATACCTCCAGTCAGTCGGAGAGAATAAAAGTAAGAGGGTGGATCTATATCTTCATAGTAGGTTTCTAAAAATACACCCTATATCGTTGGTCATTTCTCGTCAGTCACACCCGAAGGGCCCACCGAGTTTTCACCCGTCTTCTGGACTTGTCTGTAAAGAGGTTTTTCTGTATGTGCACCAATTATTTGTGTACTTTTCTACGAGTTATAGTGAGTGATAATCTCTGTACGTTCAGTTTTAATGTTACTCTATAGTGTGACATTATGTGTGTTGTCACTCTTAGTCAAGTCAGGTCAAGTCAGCGAGTCAGCACAGACTGAGAAACGCTGGGGTACTTAGCGTCGTGCGGTCCGGAGGGACAGGTAGTGGTTGAGGGTCTCAAGTGAGTCTGAGTGCAGGTAGCTCAGTCACTACGGTAGGTCGGTAGAGTAGGAGACAGCAGGGGAAGAGGAGGACGGGTGTTAGGGAGGGTCGTAGTCTCAGAAAAGGTTACTCAGTTGAGAAACGTACTCCACCGGTTTCATGACCTCAAAGTCGAAATCGTAGTAAGGAAGGTTTCTTTAGGGTCCCGACTAGAGGAAGTCTTACCTGACCAACCTAGAGGAACGTCAGGTTTCCTGAGAGTTCTCAGAAGAGGTTGTGGTGTCAAGTTTTCGTAGTTAAGAAACCGCGACTCGGAAGAAGTGTCAGGTTGAGAGTGTAGGTA
>SJYO01029184.1:31876607-31933122 GCA_006410555.1 Capra ibex
GATTTTTTTTTTTTTTTTCGATCTTTCCCACACCTTTTTTCCCTTGGGAGAAAGTAACAGACATCCTTACATTTAACTATGTCAGTAATACCTCTTGTCATACCTCTAAGGAATTTTTATATCCTTATTTTGATGGTATACTGGGTTGTTAGGGTGATGACCCGTATATTGGACAGTCAAGTCAGCGAGTCAGTACAGACCGAGAAACGTTGGGGTACTTGGTGTCGTGTGGTCCGGAGGGACAGGTAGTGATTGAGGGTCTCAGGTAGGTTTGGGCACAGGTAACTTAGCCACTACGGTAGGTTGGTAGAGTAGGAGACAGCAGGGGAAGAGGAGGACGGGAGTCAGGAAGGGTCGTAGTCCCCAAAAAGTTTACTCAGTCGAGAAGAGTAGTCCACCGGTTTATAACCTCAAAGTCTAAGTTGTAGTCAGGGAGGTTACTTGTGGGTCCTGACTAGAGGAAATCCTATCTGACCAACCTAGAGGAACGTCAGGTTCCCTGAGAGTTCTCAGAAGAGGTTGTGGTGTCAAGTTTTCGCAGTTAAGAAGTCGTGAGTCGGAAGAAATATCAGGTTGAGAGTGTAGATATGTACTGGTGACCTTTTTGGTATCGGAACTGATCTACCTGGAACAACCGTTTCATTACAGAGACGAAAAATTATACGACAGATCCAACCACTATTGAAAGGAAGGTTCCTCGTTCGTAGAAAATTAAAGTACCGACGTTAGTGGTAGACGTCACTAAAGCCTCTGGACTTTTTATTTTAGTCGATGACACAGGTGACAAAGGGGTAGATAAAGGGTACTTCACTACCCTGGTCTATGGTACTAGAAGCAAAAGAGTTACAACTCGAAATTAGGTGGAAAAAGTGAGAGGTGAAAGTGAAAGTAGTTCTCCAACAAATCAAGGAGAAGTGAAAGACGGTATTCCCACCACAGTAGACGTATAGACTCCAATAACTATAAAGAGGGTCGTTAGAACTAAGGTCGAACACGAAGGAGGTCGGGTCGCAAAGAGTACTACATGAGACGTATATTCAATTTATTCGTCCCACTGTTATATGTCGGAACTGTATGAGGAAAAGGATAAACCTTGGTCAGACAACAAGATACAGGTCAAGATTGACAACGAAGGACTGGACGTATGTCCGAAGAGTTGTCCGTTCAGTCCACAAGACCATAAGGGTAGAGAAAGTCTTAAAAGGTATCAAATAACACTAGGTGTGTCAGTTTCCGAAATCGTATCAGTTATTTCGTCTTTATCTACAAAAAGACCTTGAGAGAACGAAAAAGGTACTAGGTCGTCTATGACCGTTAAACTAGAGACCAAGGAGACGGAAAAGATTTTGGTCGAACTTGTAGACCTTCAAGTGCCAAGTACATAACGACTTCGGACCGAACCTCTTAAAATTCGTAATGAAATGATCACACACTCTGTTCACGTTAACACGTCATCAAACACGTAAGAAACCGTAACGCAAAGAAACCCTAACCTTACTTTTGACTGGAAAAGGTCAGGACACCGGTGACGACTCAAAAGGTTTACACGAACGTATAACTCACGTCGTAAAGTGTCTTAGTAGAAAGTCCTAAACTTTATCGAGGTGACCTTAAGGTAGTGGAGGTGATCCAAACAAACATCACTACGAAGGATTCCGGGTGAACTGAAGTGTAAGGTCATACAGACCGAGATGTACGCACTAGTGTGACTCTTTCGGTATCAACTTTTTCTATGTAAATGGGGTCCCAAGTAACGTGATGATAATCGTTATCGAAGGGACCATCGAGTCTGTCATTTCATAAGCGGACGTTACGTCCTTTGGACCCAAATTGGGGACCCAACCCTTCTAGGGGACTTCTTACCTTACCAATGGGTGAGGGTGTAAGAATAGATCTCTTAAAGTATGTGTCTCCTCGGACCACCTGATATATCAGGTACCCCAGTGTTTCTCAACCTGTCCTGACTCACTGATTGTGTAATGTTATCAATCCTGTATCTTCGTTGAATCTACAGGTAGATATATACTTACCTATTTCTTCAACATCATGTATATATAATTATGTTACCTTATAATAAGTCGGTAATTTTCCTCACGTAAACTCAGTCAAATTACTCCACCTACTTGGATCTCGAATAATATGTCTCACTTCAATCTTTCTGTTTTTGTTTATAACATATAATTACGTATATATACCTTAGATCTGTCTAGTAGTTTGGTCAGTTAGGAATTCCTTTATTTGGGACTTATGAGTAACCTTCCTGACCACGACTTCGAGGTTATAAACCGGTAGACTATACTTATCGACTGAGTGACCTTTTCTGAGACTACGACCCTTTCTAACTTCCATCTTACTCTTCTCCCACTGTCTCCTGCTCTACCAACCTACCGTAGTGGTTAAGTTACCTGTAGTTTGAACCCGTTCGAGACCCTCTACCACTCCCGATCCCTCCGGACTACACGACGTCAGGTACCCCAGCGTTTCTCCACCTGTGCTGAACTGTTGACTTGTTGTCTGTCTACTATGACTACTTGGATAAACGTCCCGTCGTCCTCTCTGTGTCTGTATCTCTTGTCTGAATACCCGTGTCATCCCCTTCTTCTCCCACCCTACTTAACTCTCTCATCGTACCTTTGGATATCTTATGATATACATTTTATCGGTGACCCTTAAACGACATACTGCGTCCCTCCAATTTAGTCACGAGAGACTGTTGTATCTCCCACCCTACCCCACCCTCCACCCTCCCTTCAAGTCCTCCCTCCACTGTATACTTATGGATACCGGTTAAGTACAACTACATACGGTCTTTGTTTGTGTTATAACATTTCGTTAAAAGGAGGTTAATTTTTATTGGAGGTTAATTTTATTTATGTAAATATAAAATTTTTTCCTATTATGTAATTTATGAGTATTGGATGGGTTGTAGTAACGAATCTGATTGGACGGGATTTCCACGAGTCTTGTATAAATAATCGGACCTCCGCACTTTCAGTGAGTCAACACAGACGGATAAACACTGGGGTACCTGATACGTCAGGTACTTTAAGAAGTCTGGTCTTATGATCTCACCCTTCGACAAGGGAAGAGGTCCCTTAGAAGGTTTGGGTCCCTAACTTGAGTCCAGAGGTCATAACGTCCACCTAAGAAATGTTCGACTCGGTAGTTTCTTCGGCTTCTTATGTCTTCACCTATCGGATAGGGGAGAGGTCACCTGGAAGGTTTGAGGTCTTAACCTGATTCCAGAGGACGTAACGTCTACCTAAGGAGTGGTCGACTCGATGATACCTGCGAGTAAATAATCGGATGTAGACCCGTTTTAGTAGATTGTGTTTTGAAGAATATTATTTTACAAGTTATAGAATACATTAAATGACTCTTGACATGTCTTTCACTTTTTGTCTTACCAACTTACCCATATCTTACTAACCTTCACATGGTCACAGTCCACAAATGAAACACTAGTGAGTCAACTGACCCTCTACTTCGAGAGACGACGACAGGTCGTAGTACTCTTTCATAGGATGGTGTATAGCGACCGGTCGCCTTTGTACTTTTAAGTTTTCGAACATCGACACATAAAAAGGTGGTCGTCCCAAATAGACACACTGATGTACGAGTGACTCCACATAGACCTGAAACGATCTTAATACTAAAACGGTCCCTTTGTTATGTTTCACTCTCTCCCTGTCCTCTCACCTCCCATATACAGTCACTCACTAATATTCCTGACTCGTACTGTAAACTGGATCCCTTCCTCACCTGTCTTTTGTCATTGCCTGTCTCTCTACCACTTTAGACCATTCTGGTTACCTGATCTCTAAGACCACTCCAATTTCCTATCACCCCAGACCCATGGTTTCCCTTACTTGACCTTTTTCTCCTCCACATAGTCTTACTAGTAAGAACTCAAGTGGTCCTTAATTCTGTCCTATTAATGACAACCCTCACTGGATCACGCCATCGATTTTAGGAACTCTTTATTTCCTCTCCTCTTGACTTCAAACGAACTACTACTGTCACGTCCGATCAACCACTGTATTCGACACCCTACACACTCTCCTTACGAGATTTCCGTCGTTACTCTTTGTAATTGCAAAGAGTATTATTGACTTCAAAAATTGTGGGTCAATGACCCCACTCCAGAACTCATCTTCTGTCTATCACCTGAGTCCGGTCGTTCCGATTTCGCCACCTTCCCCGCTCCTCCACCCAGATCCTAAGGAACCGGTTAGCTTCTCTGGACCCCGCCTCGGACTGTGCGTGGTATATTGACTCCCCAAGGTGCGTCCTTCCGATTGGAGCAGGTCTCACGATTCGCCACAGTCACGTCGGCAGATGGAAAGAGACCAGAAGTTCGGAAGACCACTCCTACACGCCGGGGAGGCCTCCGACTCCTGATACCCCTGTCCTCCCGTACCGCCGGCGCCCCGACCGCTTAGCCCGGACGTCCTTAACCTCCCCGCCTGTAATCCTGCCCGCTAACATCACCGCGGAGGACCCCTCAGGTGCGGAAACAGAAGCGTCGCGGCGGAAGACTCGCCCTAAGTCTAGGAAGATCCCTACCAGGGACCGTCCAAGTTCCGCCCTCGGAGTCCTCGCCGACAGGTGACGTCGACATCCAGGCTCCGACTCCCCTACTCCTCAAACCCTGAGCCTTACCCGAGAGATCCTGACCGCGAAGCGAGGGAGGGGAGGACACTGACGATCCAACCTCACCCGAGGGTTGTTACTACTATCAATAAAATTTTACATTCGTTTAACGACGATTGTTGCACCGAATACTCCGCCAGGGACAATAAGAAATTTCAGGGACAAAGGGGGGGAGACCTCTAACCGTCGGCTAGCGTACAGGTCCTCCCAGGATCCCACTGGTGCTGCCTCCCCTCCGTATAAGCCCTACAGACCGACGAACCCCCGGAGAGGTAAGAGCAGACTCGTGATCTTCACAGAATAAGGTGGCCCCACTCTGGTCTGTGCGTGTCCTCTCGAGACGAAAAACCTAAGTCTCCAGAGGATAACAGAAGAGACCTGTTTGGGTCTTACTAGTGACCCGTGGAGTGGAGGATCGAAGTAGAGGAGGAGAGAGGAGAACTACTCTTTTGTACCACTTTATTTTAGTCGAGACAAACCAAATGAGGTAAGCCACCGTAAAGGACCAAACTAGTATTAATCGGTAAGGTAGAATGTCGTAAATATTTGGTCAGGGTGTTCCTCGATAACACTCTGTACATTAATCAAAACTGACCTAAATTAGGGAGGAGAATAACATCGGGGAATCAGAGAACAGAAACCCGTCTACTTTATCTTTCTTTGATCAGGTTAAGTACGATGAAAACACACGACCAGGGATTGGGGGGTTATTTTACGGAGGGAAAGTTTCATTAACTTATGTTTCACTTCCATGAGTTTATCACGATAGAGGACAATGTTTAAGTAATAAACCAATTTGGGTCAGGAATAAAAAAGAAGACAGGGATAGACATGTACACAAAGATAGTGGAGGTAAAATGGAAACGACACTAAAATTCTCAGTCTGTATAACCGAGGACCGAAGATCTTGTAGAAACAAAGATCACGTGAACTAAGTTACCGTAAATGACAGAAGTCTTTACCCTATTATTACGCCTTATTTCAAGATTATTTTTGTACTGAGAAGATTCTAGACAACGACAAACGGAAAACTTTTAGTCGTCCATTTTATGGATAACTGTAATTTACACTCTTAAAACCGAGAATAAGGAATCATACTATTAACAAGATGGTCCATTCAAAAAATCCAAAAAAAAAAAAAAGGTCAGAAAAGTAGTTCTACTCACTATTCGGTCTGAACAGACTTCACCTCTTCAAACTATTCAGGTTTGACTTCTTTTGATTATGATTTCTTTTTTTGTGAGAAGGGAGTTTCCTTTCATTCAGTACCCCTGAAAGATAAACTCTGTTTGTTACCACTTTTAATTATCCAAACCATTTACGTACGAAGATCATTTAAAACGGTGTTTCATTTGTTATCCCATGGTTAATAAATTACATTGTAACACAATCAACAAGTCAGCACTGACTGAGAAACATTGGGGTACGTGACATCGAGTTATCCGAAGGGATAACCTCCTGAAGAGGTCCGTTCTTATGACCTCACCCATAGAAGGGTTGGGTCCCTAGTTTGGGTACGAATGACGTGACGTCTACCTAAGAAATGGAAGATTCGGTGGTCCCTTCGGGTTACATTTTAATCTTTTATTGTTTAACAACGGAAAAATGTAACGAATACATTCATCAGGAACGTTTTAACCGGAATCATCATAACTCCCTTATGTTGTTGACTAAAAACAACCTTGTAAGAATTTTTGTTGTAATTCTGGTTAGAATCTTATAACCTGTATTATAATCTTTATATTCATAAAATAGGTTAAAATAGGTTAAAACCGATAAACAGTAAAAAGACAGATCACAAAATCCTGAAAATAGAGTAGGGATTACTCGGTACGTTTGATACCGAAACCGGAAGAGATGGACTGCTGTCCTACGCCACTCTACTAGTCAAATCTATAACCCATATGAGTCCAAAGGGTCCCTAGTTCCCTAGTTAAACCGAGAGGGGTGGACGTCCGACGACCTCTTTGAGGTTCGGTTCCCTTTGTAAAACAGTACATAACAATAGATTTTCAAGGTTTCCATCAGTTCTAACAGACTCTTCCGTATAGAAGGATTAGTATATCACTATCTATTTAGACTTCTTTTACGAAGCGAACGGGGAGTCAGAGTCTCATTAGATACCTTTTTTACCGTTGTCGTATATAGATGGAGAGTTTACCCCTCTTTCTTTGGATGTCAACTCAGATTGTTTACAAACCAAGTAATGAAACGCGCGTGTGTGTGTGTGTGTGTGTGTGTGTGTGTGTGTGGGGACTGACCCCTAAACACCAATCACAGAACCGTAAGATTTAAATTTCTTCCATACCGTCGGAGGAACCACCGAGTCTATCATTTCTTAGACAGACGTTACTCCCTCTGAGTCTAAACCAGGGAATGAACCCTTCTAGGGGACCTCTTCCTTTACCGTTAGGTGAGGTCATAAGAACGGACCCTTTAGGGTACCTGTCTTCTCGGACCTCTCGATGTCCAGTACCTTAACGTCTCAACTCGTGGTGACTCGCTGATTGTGAAAGAAAGAATACCGTCGGAGGTTACTAAACCGTTTCCCGAGAAACCCTTCTTTAACTTGAATTAGAATCCTTTCATGGGAGAATTATTATAAAAAAAACACAAACCAAAAATGGGTCGATAGGTCGTCCTCTTTCTCACACGAGTTTGAAGTATTTTACCTCTGGAGGAACGTTCTCGTTTAAAGTCGTAGCGAACTCACAGAACGAAAACCGTTTTGAAACATCTCTAAAATCCATAGAAGATAACAGAAGAGTGGGTATTGGGAACCGATTCTCCAGTCCCTATTGGTTACAGGGAGTAGAATTTTGAAGATAACCACGTATTTAAGGTCGTCCCTCTACGACAGTTATTAGAGTGTTGACTACTAGAAACACACACATCAGAAACGAAGGGGTATCCTATTCGACGAAAAGTGAAAGATGTTACTAAGGGAGATAACGAAATAATAGGAATTCAACGTACCGAAACGTAGAAGAGTGTTAAATAAAAGTAAAGATTACTTCGTCATTTTATTATTTGTATTGGTTATACAAATAGTACCCGAGGACACCAAGTAAAGACCACCAGAAGATTCCTTACTTTAATATGTTCCCATGAAAATTCGGTTTATTTTATTCACGTCCTTTCGATAAAATCGTCTAAACCGTGTACCCTTTCCGGGAGGAGAGAGGTCTAGTTCACCCAGGACTGAACCCCTAACACACCGACTATGTATGACTGAAGTAAAACAGTCAAGGTAGAAACAGGTGTGTCAGGTTTGGAGGGGGGGTTTGGAAAAGTGTACGACTCGAAATCGGATTAAATGCTCTTCACTCAGGTTCGGTCTACTCATGGGATAGTTGGAAACGGAAACGGAAGTAGACTATACTTTGGACGTTCTCACCAAAAACGACTGTATCTACCAATTACCAGTACTGTGGGGACCCCCCTCCTTGGGACTAAGGTCAACCACGTGTACACGAAGAGAGAACCATCACTCTAAGATGAAAATTGAAACCGGGAAAATTTAAGAGACCATGGGAAACACCGTCAGTCACACGTCACGTCGACGTTTACAGAGACCTAATAGACAGTTGAGACAGGAACACGGAATACAATCAATGTGTGTCACTTGAAGTATTAACGTGAAATACCGTAACGAGTGAAGCAAGAAAACCAGAGTTTCTAGGAAGAGTCAAACATCATATAATAAGTTATACACACGGAGGGTTGTCCTTACGATTCACGAAAAGGACTTTCAATCTTAGGATCTCTATCTCTTGGAACCCTCTTCTCCAGTGCACCTCATCGGGGGAACAGCGTGTTTACTCCTTCACTTTTGTGTCCCGGACTAAACTAGAAGATTCCACATATTCCCGACCTTAAAATCTACCCTGAGAAGAACGAAAAAGCTTTCACGAAAAGTTGATTTCAGTCCCCTGTACTTTCCCATCTCAACCTACCCTTCCCTCTTCTCTGTGAACGATTGTGGACGAAATGATTCGTGTAGTGTGGAAAGTAACCCGGAGTCGAGTCTGTAGATTATGGACGATTACTCGACGTTGTGTCTTGAAGACCAGACCAAAAACAGGACTTGTCTTAAGTGACAAAATACTTGGTTCATAAAAGCCACAAAGACGACTCGTGTCAACGATACTTGACTTAAGACTTAATAGAGGGGAGGTTTTTTCATTATATAACTTCGGGATTGGGGTATAGTTATTGGAGTCTATACGTCTACTGTGGTGGGAATACCGTCTTTCACTTCTCCTTGATTTTTCGGAGAACTACTTTCACTTTCTCATCTCACTTTTTCCACCGAATTTTGAGTTGTAAGTCTTTTCATTCTAGTACCGTAGACCAGAGTAGTGAAGTACCGTCTATCTACCCCTTTGTTACCTTTATCACTCTCTGAAATAAAAGAACACGAGGTTTTAGTGACATCTACCACTGACGTCGGTACTTTAATTTTCTGTGAAAAAGGAACCTCTTTCTTTTCGATACTGGTTGGATCTCTCGTATAATTTTTCGCCTCTGTAATAAACAGTTTTTTTCAGGTAGATCAGTTTCGATATCTAAAGGGTCATCAGTATATACCTACACTCTCAACCTGATATCTCTTTCGACTCACGGATACTTAACTACGTTGGATCTATCGTATAACTTTTCGTCTCTGTACTGAAACGGTTGTTTCCAGGTACATCAGTTCCGATACCAAAAAGGTCATCAGTACATACCTACACTCTCAACCTGACACTTCTTCCGACTCCCGGCTTCTTAACTACGAAAACTTGACACCACAACCTCTTCTGAGAACTCTCAGGGAACCTGACGTTCCTCTAGGTTGGTCAGGTAAGACTTCCTCTAGTCGGGACCCACAAGAAACCTTCCTTACTACGATCTCGACTTTGAGGTCATGAAACCGGTGGAGTACGTTTCTCAACTGAGTAACCTTTTCTGAGACTACGACCCTTCCTAACCCCCGTCCTCCTCTTCCCTGCTGTCTCCTACTCTACCGACCTACCGTAGTGACTGAGCTACCTACACTCAGACTCACTTGAGACCCTCAACCACTACCTGTCCCTCCGGACCGCACGACACTAAGTACCCCACAGTTTCTCAGGTCTGTGCTGACTCGCTGACTTGACTTGACTTACGTTATAACGAGAAATGTCGTAGTCTGGAACGAAGATAGTGGTCAGTATAGGTGTTGACCCATAACAAAAACGAAACCCAGGTAGGGAAGTAAGAAAGACCTCAATAAAGAGGTGACTAAAGGTCATCGTATAACCCGTGGATGACTGGTCCCCTCAAGGAGAAAGTCATAGGATAGTAAAACGGAAAAGTATGACAAGTACCCCAAGAGTTTCGTTTTTATGACTTCACCAAACGGTAAGGGAAGAGGTCACCTGGTGTAAGACAGTCTGGAGAGGTGGTACTGGGCGGGCAGAACCCAACGGGACACCCGTACCGAATCAAAGTAACTCAATCTGTTCCGACACCAGGATCACACTAATCTAACTGATCAAAAGACACTCATACCAAAGTCACACAGACGGGAGACTACGGGAGAACGTTGTGGACGGTAGAATGAACCCAAAGAGAATGGAACCTGTACACCATAGAGAAGAAACGACGAGGTCGTTTCACGTCGACGACGAGGAATTGAACCTACTCCCCATAGAGGAGTTGCGACGGGGAGGACTGGAACTTACACCTCATCGAGGAGATCCGGGAGGACGCAGGCACGTCGGTGACGAGGAACCTACACCCCAACGAGGAGAGCCGGCGACGGGGCTGAAACCTGGAAACAACCGTTTCATTATAGAGACGAAAAATTATAAGATTCAACCAGTACTGAAAAGAAGGATTCTCTTTCGAAGAAAATTAAAGTACTGACGTCAGTGGTAGACGTCACTAAAACCTCCGGGGGGGTTTTATTTCAGAAGGTAACAAAGGGGTAGATAAACGGTACTTCACTACACTGACCTACGGTATTAGAATCAAAAGACTTACAACTCAGAATTCGGTTGTAAAAGTGAGAGGAGAAAGTGAAAGTAGTTCTCCGAGAAATCGAGGAGAAGTGAAAGACTGTATTCCCACCACAGTAGACGTAGAGACTTCAATAACAATAAAGAGAACCGTCAGAACTAAGATCAAACACGAAGTAGGTCAGGTCGTAAACAGTATTACATGAGGTGTATATTCAATATATTCGTCCTACTGTTGTATGTCGGAACTACATGAGGGAAGGACTAAACCTTGGTCAGACAACAAGGTACAGGTCAAAATGGACAACAAAGAACTGGAACGTATGTCTAAAAAGTCCTCCGTCCGTTCCCCCAGACATAAGGGTAGAGAACTTCTTAAGAGGTGTAGGACGACACTAGGTGTGTCAGTTCCGAAACCGTATCAGTTATTTCGTTTTATCTACAAAAAGACCTTGACAGAACGAAAAAGTTACTAGGTTGTCTACAGTTAAACTAGAGACCAAGGAGACGGAAAAGATTTAGGTTGAACTTGTAGACCTTCAAGTGCATGACTACTTCGGACCGAACCTCTTAAAACTCGTAATGAAACAATCACACACTCTACTCACGTTAACACACCATCAAACTTGTAAGAAACCGTAACGGAAAGAAACCCTAAACTCACTTTTGACTGGAAAAGGTCAGGACACCGGTGACGACTCAAAAGTTCTAAACGACCGTATAACTCACGTTGTGAAAGTTTCTTAGTAGAAAATCCTAAACTTTATCAAGTTGACCTTAAGGTAGTGAAGGGGATCGAAACAAACATCACTACAAAAGATTCCAGGTGAACTGAAGAGTAAGGTCCTACAGACCGAGATCCACTCATTGGTGTGGTAACACCAATAGACCTAGTACTTCTAGAAAAAAGATAACAAGAAGACACATCAGAACGGTGGAGAAGAATTATAGAAGACGAAGACAATCCAGGTATGGTAAAGACGGGAAAAAACACGGGTGGAAACGTACTTTACAAGAGAACCATAGAGATTAAAAGAACTTCTCTAGAGATCAGAAAGAGTAAGATAACAAAAGGTTAAGATCACAAAGAAACGTGACTAGTGACTCCTTCCAAAAGAGTAGAGGGGAACGATAAGAAACCCACATGGAAAGGTAAAGGGGAAAGAAACACGAAGAGAAGGAAAGTGTCGATAAATAATCCGGAACATTCTGTTGGTAAATCGGAAAAACGTAAAGAAAAAGAACTCCTACCAGAAGTAGTCACGGAGGACATGTTGTAGTACTTTGAGGCAAGTATTAAGAAGTACGTGAGATAGTCTATATTAGGGAACTTAGATAAACAGAGAAGATGACATATTATCATCCCCTAAACTAAATCCAGTAAGGAATTACTAGATCACCAAAAGGGATGAAAGAAGTCAAATTTAGACTTAAACCGTTATTCCTCAAGTACTAGACTCGGTGTCAGTCGAGGACCAGAACAAAAACAACTGACATATCTTGAAGAAGTAGAACCGAAGTTTCTTATATTAGTTAGACTAAAACCATAACCTATAGACCACTACAGGTGCACATCTGAGAAGAGAACAACTTTCTCCCACAAACGATACTGGTCACGTAAGAGAACCGTTTTGAGATAATCGTAAACGGGACGAAGTAAGACATGAAGTTCCAGTTTAACGGACAATGAGGTCCATAGAGAACTGAAGGATAAAAACGTAAGGTCAGGGGATATTACTTTTCCTGTAGAAAAACCCCACAGTCAAGATCTTCCAGAACATCCAGAAGTATCTTGGTAAGTTGAAGTCGAAGAAGTCGTAGTTAACATCCCCGTATCTGAACCTAATGACACTGTAACTTACTAAACAGAACCTTTGTTTGTCTCTAGTAAGACAGTAAAAAATCTGACGTTAGTTCATGACGTAAAACCTGAGAAACCAACTGAGACTACCGATGAGGTAAAGAAGATTCCCTAAGGACGGGTGTCATCATCTATATTACCAGTAGACTCAATTTAAGCGGGTAAGGTCAAGCGACTAAGGGTTTTACAGCTACAAGTGAGAACGGTAGAGGACAAACTGGTGAAGGTTAAACGGAACTAAGTACCTGGATTGTAAGGTCCAAGGATACGTTATGACGAGAAATGTCGTAGTCTGAAATGAAGGTAGTGGTCAGTGTAGGTGTCGACCCACAACAAAAACGAAACCAAGACAAAGAAGTAAGAAAGACCTCAATAAAGAGGTGACTAGAGGTCATCGTATAATCCGTGGATGGTTGGACCCCTCAAGTAGAAAGTCATAGGATAGAAGAACGGAAAAGTATGACAAGTAAATGGTTCATTAGTTTACGTTTATACAAGTAATGTCATCCAGAATTAAGTTTACTCAATATAGGTATACTTTTCACTTTTAGTCTGTATCTATGTATGTGTATCCCTTCTTTTACACCCCTCCATATCCCTCATAAGTCGATAGATGTTCGGTTCCTCTCCCCGGTCCTTGTCTCCAGGGAATACGTAAGTGTGGAACGTATTCTAGGTTGAGTCTACTTTGGAACCATACCTGGATTTCGGAGATGTACATACTCTCTTATTTACTTACAACAAATTCACTGGGTTAGTAATCGTAAAACATGTCCTCTATATCTTATGAACTTCTACAACTTTCACGATCAGTAAGTCAGCACAGACTGAGAAACACTAAGGTACCTGACATCGGACGGTCCGAGGAGACAGGTACCTTAAAAGGTCCGTTCTTATGACCTCACCCAAAGGTAAAGGATAAGATCTCCTAGAAGACCTGGATCCCTAACTTTGAACCAGAGAACGTAACGTCCACCTAAGAAATAGACCGGTAAAGGATTATGAATATATTATAAATTTACTGGAACTAATCAAAATATATTGTTATTTCATCTATTAGTATGAACAATCGAATGACAGTTTCATCTATTTATTAGTATAAACAACGGGACGACAGTGGTCTGGACTCGTGGGGTCCTTCTGACAATAACCAAGTCAATCCTTTTGGAGTGACATCTCACTGAGTCACTGACACCGATGGTCAAACTCAGGGAGTAACCGTCTGTACCTAAGTTACACCTGAATTCGAAGAGACTGACTTACAAGAGTGGTAGGGATACTAAAATTCGACGTTTAGTACTTCCAAAAGGTGAAGTTTTTATTCTCTTATTCCCGACCTTTATTACTGCAATCTAGTCGACTTACTTAATCCCATCTTTGGACACTAAGATCCTTCACACTTTACTCAAAATAAGGACTTAAAGAACGACGTGAAGACACGACGCAACCCCAGGAGAAATATTCACTTAGGTATTTGTTGTTACTACAACTTTTCCAAATACTTACCCCATACGGATAGGATAGTTGTGGTAATAGGTACTCAACTCTGAACGTTAACAATAAATTCGGTACTTCGATAAAGAGAATAAAACGGAAATGCTATTCGGTGTTGTAACGTTCCACTGAAGAGTAATCCGAGAGAATAAAGGAGTTAGTAGTTGACTTCACTTATTAATGATCACAATGAGGAGAAAGGTTAGAAGTTGTAGTTTGAGACGAAAAGGGAAGAGGTAGGATCTAAAGGACACATAGTCTCTACAAACTTCAGGGTCAATAGGGAAGTTTTGGGTTAACACCAATAAAAATCACAAAAAAAAAAAGAATTGACTACACAAGTAAGTTAAAGACTTAAATGTTTACACTTTCTTTATGTCTAGTAACTTTATAGATTACCGAAGACAAAGAATTTTTCTGAAGGATGTATTGTATACATAATATAAATCCAGAAATCAGGTAAAACTTAAATAAAAACATATACGACGATCTCTTACAAGATTGAAAAAACATACATCGATAGGTTAACAGGGTCGTGGTGAATAACATCTCTAACAGAAAAGAGGTAAACATATAAGAACGGAAAAAATTTAACATCTAATTAACCGGTACCTACCGTTCCTCTATGTTGGTCAATTAGGATTTACTTTAGTCAGGACTTATAAGTGACCTTCCTGACTACGACTTCGACTTTGAGGTTATAACACAGTTTACTACACTTCTTGACTGAGGAACCTTTTATGGGACTACGACCCTTTCTAACTTCCACCCACTCTTTCCCTGCTGTCTTCTACTTTACCAACCTACCGTAGTGGCCGAACTACCTGTACTCAAACTCATTCGAGACTCTCAACCACTACCTGTCCCTTCGGACCACACTACATCAGGTACCCCAACGTTTCTCAGTGTGTACTGACTCTCTGACTTGACTTCACTTGACTGGTATTCGGGTATCCAAATAAAGACCCGAGAGGACAAGATGCCTAGGTACACAGATAAAAACACGGTCATGATGTGACTAACCTAATGACATCAAAAGACAAGATCAGGTTTTAGTCCCTTGAGCTAAGGAGGTCAAGACCAGAAGAAGAACTTCTAACAAAACCGCTAAGTCCCAGAAAGTAGAAAGGTATGTTTTAAATTTTACCAAACAAAATCAAGACACCTTTTACGGGACCATAAAAGTATCCTTAACGTAACTTATACACCTAACGGAAACTATCGTACCAATAAAATTCTTATAGTTAAGAAGCTTAGGTATTTGTTCCATCTGGAAAGGGAGACAAACATAATAGAAGTTACAGAAACTAGTCCCAGAATAAGAAAGATTCATGTCCAGAAAGTGGTGGAATTCATTAAATAAGGATCCGTAAAATAAAAAGAGAAAAATTTAAGAAAAGATAATGGGACTACCGAAGAGTCGTTACTCACTAGTAAAAAACTTTTTTTTTTATTGGTGATATTTAGTAATTAGTTAAGGTCTTACACACCATAAAACCCCCCGAATTTATTACAATTTCTTTCGTCAAATTTTAAACGTTTTACAATCTATGATAATCACAAAAACACATTCATAAGGATAAAGACAAACACAAGACATAAACCGTTTACCCTAAAACAGTAAGAGAAGTATGACCAGTAACCAAAACTATTAAAAACCTCTATTTCGACCAGTTAATTAAAGACACTAAGAGTCCTCATGAGAAGACTCCTTCGGTCCTGTAAGACGAGTACGGAGACATCCAGTTAGTCTTCCTGTTCTTAGACACAACCTCATTTACCGATGGTTCACTAGACTCAGTGAGACTACGGACGTTCTCGAACTCAATACCTCCAGTTGAGAGTCCTTCGAGGTTGACTAATAAAGTAAAAAGTTGAATCCACTGAAACCACTGTAGAAAGTTTCAAGAATATGTAGTTGACATCTGTATTAAGTCGACTCCACTTACCTACTGACAAAGGATGTACCCCGGTGCAAGTTTCTAATAGACCACCTCCAGTGGCTTTCAAATTTCTATGGTGACTCAAACTGACTGATCCCCAATTTGTACCCTCTCGTTCCACCGACCTCAACCTCCCACCCCCTAGGTCTTTGTTCACTGTACCCGACGGTATCATTGCCCGGAGGAACGGAACGTAAAATAGGTTAGTCTATACCTGTTACAGACACTGTATCCCTTTCGTCCCGAATATTTTAGCCGGTTGACAGAAATTTGGAGTGTAACAGGAAGCGAGACTCGACACCCCTTACCTCCAAAGCTACATCGAGTCTGTAGGAGACTCTTGAGACACCTTCTGGTTCCGTAGTTTCTTTGGCCCTAAAGGTTTTAACTCGGGAGACTTTACCTCTGGAGTCTTTGTCTCGGGAGGCTTGGCCTCGGGATACTACGGCTCGGTTTCTTCCGTTTCGTCTTCTGTCAATACCTGTAGCGGTGGTAGGTCTGTTGAAACGATCGAAGTGGTGAATAAAGGGGTCCAACGACTCCGTTCACATGGGTCCGGACTTAGAGAGGGTGCTCCGGTACTTGCAGTACCTAAACAAACACTTCCTATAAAAACTCACCTATCGACGTCTCCGGTCCGTGGACCGATCGAGGTTGTTCGTGCCGTGGTAGTGGTCACCTCTCTAGGTCTACGATACACAGAAGAGAACGGACTCCTCTAAACGTTCATGCGGTACAGACTCCGGTGGTTCAGTCAGTAGTCTATGTTGACGACGTTTATTTGACGGAGTCCTGGTGGACTTGTAGTGTTTGAGCTGAGAAAAGTTTTGGTGAGTGAACCTCCCTTTCCTGGACATTACTACTTCTCGGTGTAGGTGAGACCCAAGAGAGGTATACGGGATGAAAGGTAGAAATTTTGGACAGATGGGACTCCTTTTGTAATTTTTGGAGTAGTTGAAACGAAGTTATACACAACCAACACAGTAAACAAGTCACATTTTAGTACGTGAAAAGAATTGGGTAACGTTGAGTAGTGAAAGGATTTACCAATAAAGATAAGCACCAAACAGTCAGTCGGTAGAATCCTTGCAAATACCAGTCTTAAGAAGGGTATTTTCAAAGTAACCGGAAAAAGTAAAAGTAAGAGGGTGGATCTATATCCTCATAGTAGGTCTCTAAAAATACGTGCCACACTTTCACTTCAACAAGTCAGCACAGGCTGAGAAACGCTGGGGTACGTGACATCGGGTGGTCCGAGGAGGCAGGTACTCTAAGAGGTCCGTTCTCATGACCTCACCCAACGGTAAATCGTTGACTATTTCTCGTCACACACGAAGGGCCCACCGAGTCGTCATTTCTTAGACGGACGTTACGTCCTCAACGTCCTCTTCATCCAAGTTAAGGACCCAGTCTTTCTAGGGGACCTCCTCCCGTACCGTTGCGTAAGGTCATAAGGACGGACCTCTTAGGGTACCTGTCTCCTCAGACCACCCGATGTTAGGTATCCCAGACGTTTATCAGCCCGTACTGACTTCGTTACATCGTACGTATGTGAGTGTTTCTCGTCACACACACACACACCACACACACACACAATCACACACACACGAGTCAGTGAATCAGTACAGGTTGACATTGAGGTACCTGTCCTCGGGTGGTCCGAGGACAGAGGAGGTTTAAAAGGTTCGTTCTTATGACTTTACCCAACGGTAAAGGATCAGGATGAGGTCCCCTAGAAAGACTGGTTCCCTATCTTGGGCACAGAGAACACAGAGGACGTAACAGTGTACCTAAGAAATGATGGTGTGGTGGTCATCGTCCATGTTTTTAGTGAATGGGTAAGATAAGGAAGTTAGGGTCAAGTCAATGTACGAATTTCATCCTGAGTTTATCTCACATTTAAATCTTTTAAGATTTAAAGATCTTAGTTCGTGGTACAGAAGACTTTAATGTATTAAGTCTAAAGAGACTAAGAGAAAAAACAAACCAAAGTTGGATCTTGGAAACCGAAAAAAATTTTTGTTTTTAGAACTGACTTAAAGTCACAACGTACCTACTACCCTAACAGGTCACTACCGTTTACATCGGTGTCAGAGGTATCGTCGGCGGTCACTCCCTGACCATCGGGTACTCGGTTTCGTTAACCGGTTTAAATACCACCTCACTCCTCTCGACTTGTTTATTGTTGGAAGGACACTGTGAGTCGGATCTCTACCCCGCCCTTCCACCCCACTATTAAAAGGACTACAAAAAGGTAAGTTCGTGGACGAAAATTGGTACCGCTAAATTCATGTCCGTAGGTAAAGAACCCCGAAGGGTCCACCTCGATCATCATTTCTTGGACGGACACATACATCCTTTACATTTTCGGTGTCCAAGTTAGGGAACTAACCCTTCTACGGGACCTCTTCCCGTATCCTTGGGTGAGACATAAGAACGGACCCTTTAGGGTACCTGTCTCCTCGGAACATCCGATGTCAGATATCCCAGAGTTTCTCAGTCTGTACTGACTTTGAAAATACTGACAAGATAGGGAACCAGGTAAAGAACGCCAAAGGGTCCACCACAGTCACCATTTCTTGGACAGATATTACGTCCTCCGTGTCTTCTGGGTCCAAGCTAGGGATCCACCTCTTCCAAGGGACCTCCTCCTACCTTTGGGTGAGGTCATAAGAATGTACCTATTAGGGGTACCTGTCTCTTGAGACCACTCGACGTCAGGTACCCTAGTGTTTCTCAACCTGTGCTGTCTTGTCTACATCGTGTGTGTGTACGTAGGTAAAGAACAACACCCTGTACAGAGATCGAGGAGTTTAGTTTTATTCTCCTCCTACAAGTCGTTAATTCTCTTTATTCTACTGAGGAAGAAGATGGAGTTCATAAACTGACGATTACGAATACTATTATAAATGACTTAAATTACAGGTAACACGAAGGAAGAATCACGTAACTGTAAAAAAAAAGATATCCATATAACGACTTAAAGTTTCATCAACCACTAAAAGGATAAAGAAAAAATTTTCTAACTAAAGTTCGAATGATGTACGAACCTCTCTCTCTTTCGTGAGGTGTTAAAGTCAGGAAACATTAAATGATACCTAAAGTAATCTTGAATTATAAAATAAAATAAAATTTGATAAGTAAAACTTGAAATTTTATTCGTTGTTCATATGCGACATGTCGTGTCTCTTTATGTCGTTAATAGATTATTATTCACAGTTGTCTCATATTATATATTTTGTTAACTTAGTCATACAACATTTGGACTTGTTTATATTATAACATTGAGTATTTATGTAGGTATTTTTTTAAAATTTCAATTTTTCTGGAACAGTCATGGTGACCTAAACCTACATCTTTAGACACTTCCTACAGTGAGAGTCGGTTTGTTACTCTGTTTACGATCCTTCTTGATGTTTTAAGATTGGAAAGGAACTAGGGTCAACATCACAAAGGAGATCCGGACAGTTCTATCTCAAGATATTCACGATTTAATAAAAGGATGATTAAATTACAAGGTAAAATAAGAGTAAGAGGGTTTCACATGATACCTTAAGAAGTCTTCGTAAAAGACACATTATACGTTATCTATTTCACTTCTTTGACTATATGGGTAGGTGATGGAGATGATATGTAAAGAGTGTATAGGGTCAAATAAATAAAAATTGTATAGGGTCAATTAGTTTGTAAATTTATATGTTTACCCCTGACTATATATCATGTCTTTACCGTTTTGTTTTAAAAGTGTGTGTAAAGTTAAAAAATTAAGGGACCAAAAACTTTAACAAAATCTTTAAGTATGTCTACATAGATTAGTCAATAAAAGATCATTTCTTAGTATACGAGAAATTTTGTGTCTGAAAGTACTGGACGTTACAATATAGGTAGTCTCGTTCAGGTCTCTTTCGTAAAGTTCGTAGGTAGAGGTGACCACGTCGGTTACCCCCTGACCGTCGCACACTCGGTGTCGACGACTGAGTTTCACACCAACTCACTGGTCTCGAGTTCTCTATTATCGGAAAGATACTTTTAGTCTGACCTCTAATTCCCCCCTTCCTTGACACCATGACACGGTCAATAAAAAACCAAGAAAAAAAATATAAATCAATACCTCTAAATTCCTGTACTTAGGTCTCGCCCAGTACAGAAGTCCGGGAATGTCGTTACATCTCCTCTTAATAGTCGTTATATTTTGGATGTCATAGAGGAAAATGGAGATCTACAAACTGACAAATCGAAGTACAATTTCAAGTACCGAAACGAACATGTAAGAAAAAAGAAACACAAGGTCCTCCTAAAAATAAACTTAAAGTGAACACATTTGAAGGATATACACCTCACTACCTAAAATTTCTACAACGATTAAAAGATAATCAAAGGAGCTATTTGTTCAAAGATTGAATACTGTAGACAACTCTCTCTTGTAAGACACCCTAAAGTTAGGAAATTTTAAATAATACTAAACGAAACTTCGAGTAGTAAAACACTTTATAAAGTAAACTTGTAAATTTTTTAGACATTTATTGGGAAAACTGATCCTACTACTTTGTACACCTCCTACAGAGACAATACGTTTCTTACTCTATTATCGATATATCTGATGTTTTAAGTTTCTAAAGTCACGAGTAAGAAGTCTCTCTGGTTTTGATTTAACAATATGGAGTATGTATCGTGGTGAACGATTTCTTATTTTACTCCCGTCCTAAACTATGATCTCTCACAAAAAAAAAAGAAAAAATTTAAAAAAAATAAAAAGATAAAAAATTTAAAATTTTAGAAATTAAGAATGTACAATTACCTGATAACGTTCATACTTACCCCGGCCCTAATGGAGGTCTGGAGAGAAACTCTAGTTATTATTTTACTAAATCCGTTTATTCGGGGAAGTTCTTCAAGTAAAGAATAATAATAAAACATTACCACTTTTAATTTTACTTCCTAAAAGTTCCTTTTTTTTTTTCTCGTTGGATAACAATTTTAGTTGGTACTTTAGGACACGTACGGAACGAAACGCATCGTTAATCTTTAACAATATAGGTGAGTCTTTTTTGAAGGTTTCACCTTTGAGACACGTCTCTGTCCACGAAAAAGACTCTTTGTTGACACTTGCTAAACTTTTCTCACTGAAGTCTTTTGTTTAATTACAGATACAACGATTACCAAGGACGAAGTTTTGTAGTCAAAAGGAAGGATACTTAGTCTTTACGTAATGGTTCCAATAAAAACGTACGACCAGGGTTTCTATACCAGCGACGTTTTTCATTAAGACTCTCTAGATTATGTGATTCTGTGACGATAGTACGAAACACATAAAACACAGACATTTATGTTTTTACGTTATCCTAGTGACAACTTTCTACAATGTCTACGTCGTATTAACCAGATCTCTCACTTCTGACCCTCACATTCCCTCCTGTTGTGTATTCTTTAGATCTTTCTTTTTTTCTTTTAATCTTAAAACAATAACAACAACCTCCACTTTCCCCTTCATCACTAGGATTAATATGGGAAATCACCCGGAAAAACCTTTCGTCCCTTCGATCACGGGTTAGCGCTAGATTACCACACCAAATGACACTTCTCCTTTACTCCCTTTTGGAAGTGGCGAAGTAGTTGTTTAATATTATTAGTTACGTACCTTTTATCATAGGTATCCAGTTTGCATGGGGTAATTTTGAGAAAGGAGGTAATGGAGCCAATACCTTAGGAAAATTTCACACCTAAATTTTTATCACTTGCTTATTGATTTAGTAAAATTCCTTTTTTTAATAATGTCTAAGATTAGATGAGTCTTTTTAGAATTAGAAGATTGACTTACCAAATGAGATTGAACAAGTCCACTTGACAGAGAAAAGAACAGGTCCGAAATGAGTTCAAAACTTTTACTGTTGGAATCACTATAAGGGGAGACTACTACCCTGCAGGTTAGTCTCTTCACGTTGCCGGTGAGACGAGACTTAATCGGTTAGTCCCTGGTCGGACTCACTCGGTGTCGGTAACAAGTTTTACAAGTAACAGGATTCAAGTTCGGTCAAAAGGGCGTCGGTACCTCATGTAGGGAAGGACCTACAAGTCGAAACCATTGTCCCTACCATAGTCCACGGTAAGAAACGGACGTGACAGAAACGACTTAACGAATTTACTAAGATTAACACCACTAAATTATTATAGTATAATCAATGGACCCGATTACATGTTTTACGGACTCTAACCAAATGAACTTGACGTGTATTAATTCCAGAGTGTAAAGACCTCCACTCTTCAGGTTTAGTTCTACTGTCGACTAAACTAAGGAAGTCTCACCATACTTCTTTCGTAGACAAGGTCAGAGAGTGGAAAAGAACAGTTTCACCGTTTCTGTTGGGATGTAAACAAGTCAAAGGAAGGATACACTCTCAGAGACACAGGTGCAAAGGAGAAAAATGCATCGATGTCCAGAAAAACCTAACCCCCGTAGGATTACTTATGTCAACTTGAAGTAAGGAGATCCCATCTAACATAGAGGTATTTGTTAGTGTACAGTCCATGATACAACTCCTGCAGTCGTATCCTAAAATCCCTCTTACTTATGTTGAGTATATTCTGTACTTAAAACTCAATATCTACCAGTATAAAGGAGTGCGAAGGTAAGATAATTCTCGTGTAACCACAAAAGGTGTGTATTTATCACCAAACTACGAATGACCCACCACATCAATCAAAGAATTAAGAAGATTGGGTACGTTCGTATCTTACAACTACCTTTCAGAATGAATTTTACTAATTAAAACTATTTAGTTCCGAAAGTGTAGTTAACGTTGACACTATTTGAACTTAAAAAGTATCATACATAGTAAATCACTAACAACGTAACATTTAATAAGGTCTTAAATCACTTAAATTCGTCGTTAATAAATAACGAAGAGTACCTAGACACCCGACCGGCTTACGAAGATAACTAGACAGACCATACATAGTCATAAGATAAACATCGAGGGAGAAAAAAGGTACCAAGGGTCATGTGAAATATAGTGTAACGAAGTTTTAATCGTCACATGTGTATCCCGAAAAGAGACAAACCATTTTAACAACAAACCAATATTCATTACAAAACATCTATGAGGATATTGTTATTATTTCTTCTCTTGTCATCACTGACGACCACTCGAGTGAACGAGTCAACACAGGTGTAGAACCGTTGAGATACCTGTCATCGGACGGTCCGAGGAGACGGGTAACTTAAAAGATCCGTTCTTTCACCCAACAGTAAAGGAAGAGGTTGTGATTATTGATGAATTCTCTTTTGTTCCACTGACGAGAGTACACTAACAGGAGTTGATAAACTTCTAACTTATCAACATAAATGAAAGTTTTTCAAAGAGTGACAAGTAGAGTCACTACTGCCCTCTATGTGAAAGTTAAGTCAGGAATATTTACGAAATTTTACAACTAATATCAAAAGAAATGTGTGGTTCATATAAGACAATACAAACCATAGGAAAAAAGACGAACATTTTATTCAAATTTTAAAAGGATAACTAATCTTACAAATTTACAGTTTTCCTACAGTGAGTCAGTTTACTACAGTGAGTCACTCTGTTTACTACCTATTGGATGTCTTTAGTTTTGAAAAGAAGTTCGGAACTCGTTTCCCTGTCGTGACAGGACTTCCCTGTCTTGTCGTTCAGAAATTTAAAGTCTTTGGGTGTTTGAGTCCTCATTCTGAACCCGTTCCGACCTATGATCTCTCTCGAGTTGGTGAGACTCAACATACAGATACTTCCCCCGGTAAAGGACTAGTTCCTCCCGAGATTTCCGGAAAAAGGAAACCAGGTCACATCTTGACAAGACGGCAATGGAGAGTTTTGACAGAACCCCGGTAATACTGTCTACTCGGTGACCTTACCATTCTATTGAATATACGAACTTAAAATATACTTAGAATACTTTTGTAAGGTTTTGTAACTGAAGGTTCCTTTGATCCCTTTTGATAGTGGTTTCCTGGACGTCCATTTATGGAGAAATGGAGTCCCACCAGAATGTATGGACTTTGTTTTAAAACCTACTCTCCTTGAGAACCATTTCGAGTTCCTACTGACTTTGTGTCCTTTAGAATTTTTTCTCACTCTGTCACCCTTAACTACGACTTCTCTGATTCCGGTTTATTCGTGTATACAATTGACTGAAGTCATCCACTAGTTCCTCTTTCCCGTGGAGGACATGTTAGTATTAAATATGACTCCAAACGACTGTACTGTTGTATACCCTTCTCAAATACAAATTATTGTGTACTACTTATTCCTGAACCTCTTTTATCATAATTATCCTATTTATTTGAGGTAAGTTTGGAACGACTGTAATAAACATAGTATCTTTAGTAAGCTTTTATATTCGTTCCAGGGTTTGTGTCACGATTTTATTTATTTCGTTTTACAAGGTCTTATTTACAAAGGTTTCACCTTCTTTGTCTTTAATGAAAAGACTGACCAAGTCTAGTTAGAAAAAAAAAAAAAGAAAGGACTTCTCATGTAGGAGGGCAAAACCTTTTCACCTTCGGAAGTACTGAACGTGGAGACGTAACACTCCTACGACCTTCGTAGGTTAGTCTCGTCGAGTTCGTGGTGAACCCTGACCGAGTCGGTTACTTTTCGGACGTTTAGGACTCCGTGTTGGGAACTGAGTTTTACACTTGTAACAGAACCCGACTTCGTTATCCTCCACATGATTGTAGACGTCGGAAGCTCTAACTCCATCCGTTCCTCACAACAAGGAACAGTAACCCGGTTTTACAATATTACACTGTATCCTATGTGGTTAGTGTCAGAAGAACCCTCAAACCGGAAACCTCTAATACCTCATACAACCATATCAAGTGAAGGACCCTAAACGAAGAACCGACGACAAATTTGTACCACCAAATTACTATACTTAAGTCTCTGACAGGACCTATACAGAAAACAGAGAACGTATTTTTTTACCGTTCTTCAACTAATGATTATAAAGTCCATTCTGAAAATTTAAGTATCTACATTTGTTTTGAGAAGTCTATAACTAATCATTCTAAAGTAGTGACATATAAAGGTGACGTAAAAGATCATTATATTAAGTCGAAAAGGGGGAAGTACTAACTTTAGAATAATTGTCATCTTAATCGACGGGGAAATTACAGGTTCTCCTTTGTGGTATCCTTCGGATCAGTAACCCTTACTTTTGTGTGACCACTGAGGGTAAAGAATTTGAGAAGATTTCACAAAAAACCCCCCAAGTTAAAGACATTAAATAAAGATGTATTTATATAAAATTCTTTATGGAAACTGACGTAATAGTATATAGGAACTTTCAATATCCTAAAATTAAAAACACACAAAGAGTGAATAACCAAGGTAAAGAATGGGGTACGACGACGACGACGACGACGACGACGACGACGAAGATTCAGCGAAGTCAGGACAGGTTGAGACACGTTGGGGTCTCTACTATCGGGTGGTCCGAGGGGACAGGGACCCTAAGAGGTCCGTTCTTGTGACCTCACCCAACGGTAAATGAAGAGGTTACAACCGAAGAATTTGTTACTCCATTGTAAAAGAGGGTTGGTTCTTAAGAACATACATAATACACCCAATAAAAAGTTTTGGATTTAACACAGCTTTTTGTTGAAAATTTAAACAATGAATGATTTATAAAAATTATCATTCTATGGTACTTTAAAGTCAAACACAAGAGATGTATCTCTGAGACTAAAACGTTAAAGAGAAAGGACTATAGTACTCCCAAAACTAGTCTCGACCTCTTTTATAATCCGGTCAATAAAGGCACTAAAGGTCCTCGTGATGAGACACATGTTCCTCAACTGAAAAGTGAAGATATAGGTAGACACAGATCGTCCAACACTTCGTGAAAGAGTAATTAAAACCGTAAAGGAATTTACAGTACACACTTAATAAAAGACTTGTTATAGTAACTCCCACCTAGTCTATACGGAGGAAGGACCGGGAAAGGTGGTTCCCGACTAAGAGTCGAGGTCTGTCTAAGAGTCGTGTGAAGTGGACGACGACGGTCCCCTCTAACCCTCGTGTTACACAGACTCCGGTGGTCCCGACGGTAGTCTATGTGGTGGACGTCTACTCGACGGAGTCCTGGTGGACTCGTAGTGTTTGGTTTCCGAAAAAAAAACGTCTCGGTGAGTGAACTACCCTTTCTGAACCTCGACAGTTTTTATCCTACACGAGATCAAAAACCTGGATACGGTAAATAGGACGAAAACTTCGGGAAATTAAAACTTCCTTTGTGATAGAGTGTAATAGTCTAGGTGTCCTTATGTTCCGAGATCACTTCTAAAAATATTCCTTTTGGTACCTAAAAGGGATTGGTATAAAGGAAAGTGGTGAAAGAATTACCAGTAAGACAATCAATAGTGAGCTCCAGACAAAAAACCCCAGAAATAGTAGTTTTAATAAAAGTATTATTGAAGTAAATGAAAAAATGAGAGTAAGAGGGTGGATCTTGTCGTGATTGAAGGTCTCAAATTTTTTAAGTACGGTTTATAAGGAGTTTGAAAGTTTAGTATTATGAGAGTCCTTTAATGGAATAGTGGAAGGATTGAGATTTATCATTACTGTCACCATAAAGTAGTCATTTGTAATATAATCCATAAGGAAACTACAAGAACAAAAAAAGTACTATGGTAAAAACCAAAACCTCGTACAGTCAATGGATTCTCTATAGTTCATAAGTCAGTCCAGTAAAATTGTTGTAAACTCTAAGTGTACAGAAAACAGAAAGCCGAATAAGTATATTTAGTGTAATTTTTTAAAGGTGAGTTTAGTGGAATCGTAAAACCTTTCCTTTAGGGAAGGGACCCATACAAAGTTCCGTAATTAATCCAAGAAGGGGTACACCTGAGTTCTCCTACCGGTGGTCGTAACAGTCTCTAGATAAAAGAGTACTGAAGAGATGGGAACTTGTGAACGAAAGAAGTTGTCAAGGGTTTCAGGATGACATAGGACCCCCAAAGTTAAAGGGACATCGTCAAGTGTGGGTACCGGATAGATCTGAGACCAAATTCCGTTTTGTCCCCGATGTCCTCACCCGTACTGGGATACTGGGATAAGGATCAGAAAAGAAAGTGGTCAAAAACAAATTAAGGAGTCGAGAGGTACGAGGTGTATAAACTACGCGTCGACACGACTCTCCCGTAGACATGAGTTGGCGTGACCGGGGGTTCATCTCGTACAAGACGTAAGGTTCGTATGAAGATGGGGACAAAGAACTGACGAGTTCCTGGTTGTGTGATCTTACATGTGTTTTTGGAAGTTTTCGTATAAATATAACAGAAAGAAGGAATGAGGTAGGGGTACCTCTCCATCCGATGAGGGGAGTCTAGTGTGAGGTGTGAGTGAGTCCTCGTGGACGGACTGTCCATACAGTACCAAATAACTTGTAATACACACTTCGACAAGTGGAGAAACATCCTTACCAGTGGCATATTAAAGAACAGGTTAATACGTCTTGGAAAACTCTCATTTTCCTGGTGATGTTTCTTAACACGACCCTGTTGTTTCTTTTAGTCCCACACACCTTTGTGAAATTCCCTTTTCTTGACCCTTTTCTCTTTTCTGTAGAGAAACCCCACCTTAACCTCTCGTGTTACCCACTCATCCTTTTACTCTTACGGAGTGCGAAGGTTCAAAACAAGGGGAGTCTTGACACCACGGAGACTAGAGATCTCTGTTTATTATGACGTATCACCGTAATTGTTCCTTATCTGTGTGTTGTCCCACAAACGAACCCAAGACATTGATGAAACTCGTCACTTTGATATTAGTCGTCGTTCTCACTGATTCCTATCTCCAAAACCTCAGTCTAATCTGGACCTAACTTTGAGGTCGACAGGAAGAAGGATCTACACCACGAAACCTATGCACTGAACCGGAGAGACTTGGACAAAGGATGAGACACCTTCTCCCAGATACTCTGACAGTACTCCTGAGTCATTCTATTCCGTCTACCTCACGGGTCACATGCCTCCGATAGGAATAAGAGTCAGGATTACAAGTACCAGAGTCCGTTAGTCTCCCCACCCCTCACTCTGAGCTACGGTCTATCGACCTACCTGAACGAGAGGACCGACGAGACCGGGGTAGACAAACGAATCCCGACTGTCACTCTATTCTCATCTACTCAAAAGTGAAGTCTCGGAGTGAGATCACTTCAACTCCTCTATTCCGTCCAGACTCCACACTACCCTTCAACGATCCCTCGTCTACCTCACGGTACAAACGAGCCACCGAAACTCTTAACGGTTGAGTCCCGAGACACCCGGTCTACAAGGAGGAGTGAGGTCACTTTGAGTCGGGGAGAGGGAGAAGGAAAGATTAGAATAAGTGGAAGGGTCAGAACCGAGTTTGGTATGGAGGAGACATTTCTACTGAACTGCTAGGGTCGGGTGACACTTAAGAGAGAAGAAGTCGAAGAAGTAGTAGTGTACATTTTTCCCGTATGATAACTGTTACGGGGATGTCTCCCCGACACTAATCCGGACTTACTCTCACATCTACATCGGACTGTTCACGTCACAGACCATGTCCGGATGCCACTCAAGAGTCCGACAAAGGAGAAGGGTAAGGGACTTGGAGGTACTGTACCTAGCACCAACACTAGTCCATGTCGGAAGATATCCGTTGGTGTGTCGAAAGGTAAGTAAACATTACAGTGTCTGAAGACCCAGTGTAAAATTGGGAGGAGTGAGAAGTCCTCGGTCGAGGTGTGTTTAGTGGTGTGTTTTGTAAAAAATAAACTCGTGAAATTCAAAGATACATCGTCCGTGAGACGACGTATACAATACGTGTAGACAGATAATGAGTGGGAGACACGAATATAAAAGGAGAATCCTGTTCGTTTACTTTAAGAGGCAGTTCTTCTGACTCCGAGACTCTGTAACTCAATTCATGGTGGGTTCGAGTGGGGGATTCATTCACAGGACCGGTCTTTAGTTCAGACTCAAAATGAAGTTATATTCTAATTTGTTACTTATCAGAACTTCCTAACCACCCTCCTGTCTCTCTTCATCTGTGGTCTCCTCTCTGTGGACGTAGGAAAGAACCTAAAACATCTCCCTCCGACGAACTGTTTATGAGAAATCAATTATTTCCATAAACCTAAGTCACCCAGGGGTTCAAATCACTTTTCCTATATAACGGTAACCCGTCCTTTTCTCTCTACCCAACTACTCAGTTCCATTTGGGGTCCCTTAAGGTACCACCAGGGTTCTAAGGTTTTTAGTCCACATCTCTTGGATGGGTGACCGGTAATAGTTCTCTTTCACAATTTGTTTGTCACCAATTTGTTTACAGGTAACTTCTCCTGATAATCGGACTTTTCACAGTGTTAGGGAACGTCAGTTCCGTCCCGTAAAGGAAGGTTGTCCAGAAGCCATTTTTGTTTCTGTCAAATGTTCGGACGTCACATACTAATCCCCACCTCAATTGGAGACGACGCGAGAACGTAGTCCACGTCACTACTTCTCTCGTCTCCCCTAAACTGTAAAGTAAACTACCTGAGGTTTAAAGATACGGAACTGTGACCGGACTCATGGGTACTATTACTGGAGTGTCCACTCTTCCGACCATCAGGAACCTTTTTGTGTCACGGGTGTGAAGGTCGGGAACTGGACTCCCTTAGTCTCACCACCCTGACACGAGTCGATCCAGAACGGGTCGGCTATCTCCGTCCAGAAGATGTCCACTTACGAAATCCCCAAATACTTGACAGAGTAACCCGGGTGGTCTACAAGGTCTCCGGAGTGTGAGAGTCTGTGTCCCTTCTCGGGTAGGGACCAACTCAACATCAAGGTCGAGAGGAGAATGGAACCGAAGGTCCGTAATTGTAGTCACTCCCTCGTCCCTTGTGGGTCTGAGAGGGAGCCGACCGGTCCGAGTCCTCGTAGGATGAATAAGAGACGAAGAGAAGTGTCATCGGAGGCGACCCTGGGTGAATCCCTCCGGAGTCCCATGTTCCTCGTTCTTTGACCCGTGAACACAGTGCCTCCAGATTCGAGACTAGTACCGTGTGGACACAGGACTTGACGTACTCCGTACCGTCAACTGAGTCGTAAGGTGACTACCTAGACAAGAAGTAATCGTTGTGTTTGTCGTGGCAGGAGGTTCCCAAAATCTCTAGGTAATCTTCACAATAGTACACGGGGGAGGGTTGAAGGTTCTTGGCCCGTTTCCGGTTGACAGTCTTTCCGTTAAACTGACTTTCGACAGTTTATACACACTGTAGTGGGTACATTTGACATCTTATACAACGTCATAATAAAAGAAGTAACAAGACCCGTTGTCCTATTTTTAACCATTGACGAATAAACATGTCTCTTTTGTCTTGTTCTTTTTAACCATAACAGTGAAGGTTCATTAAACGTCAAGAGGTAGTCACCATAAAATCAGGACGATAGGAGTCTTTCTCAGTCCTTTAAAGTACCATCCCAATATCAGTCGGACGAAAGTAAATAAGTTATTTGTAAATGACTGATGGATACTATAGTCCGTGACTATTCGAAGACCCTCAGTGTTTACGTATGAACGGCCCCAGGTTGGGACCACCTAGGTCCCATTAAGTTTCGTCCCTGTCACACCACTCCTTTTTGAATAAATAAATCTTTATATTTTTCTCTAATCCTTCTTTATCATATCATCCTTTTAATCATCTCTTTTCTCCGACTTATTGAACCAAATCCACCTCTTGATTATTTTGGAGTCCTGTTCTCTAAACGTGGTAGATGCAATCCGGTGGTCGCGGGCAAACTTATCGCCTCCCACGGGGCGGAACCCGAGGGAGAGAGTACCCAGAATCTTCGGTCCCGTTCATTCATATGTACCGCTCGAAGGTGCGGAGTCTACCGTAAAGTCGGACTTTTATCTCATTCTTTTCTTCTGTACCCCCTTTGGTCAGAAAGGTCACTGACCGGGTCGGAGATAACATACCTTTCCGGAATATATGAAAACTAAAATGTATCTCTAGTTACCTATTATGTTTGAATACGTAGTCGTCGTCGGGACTGAGAATAGCTCTGGTCCGAAAGAGAGACGTATGAATCAACATATGTGTTCAGAATCCACTAAATGTAGTAGCAGACCGGTCTTCCGGTTAATTGTAAAATGCCGGGAAAAGACTATTCCCAGACAGTTGGTCTCTTGAATAAACACAACAAGAAGGGTTTCAAACCACGGTGAGAGTCTTTCGTGATTTATTTCCATGTAAGAATGTATCGTTCCTGTGCTGTTAAATATTGTTACTTTCTTCATGTCACTGAATATTGTTTCTCTTTTCATTAATTGAGTTTTCAGATCACAACGATTGTAGTTTTGATGATATAAGGAAAAAGATATAGGGTTAATGTAACTAATTATAGGAAGTCCACGGATTTTCTATTTCTTATACCTCCGGACCGTCGTCAGTAACTGAGTTGTCACTTTGGGTAGCGGTTATATTAAACATCGAGAAATCTTTTCCGAGACATAGAAATTCTACGAAATTCGAAACACGGAGAACACCAACCCCCCGACATTTGTTAAGTGTTCAACATTTTCAGGTCCGTCTGGTCAGTCCATTCAATCTTTCGACAGTCTCCCCAAATTCGACTCTGTAAGAAAAATATACGTCCCCTGACAATTGACCTCGGGATTCAATTAAGGAAAGTCTCCGTCTTCTCACCTTTTGTGTCATGTTATTCCGTCCGTCTGAGACCAAAACCCCCCATATACAAGTCCTTTTGGGTCCCCCTTGGCGACTTCGGTCTAGTGCGGAAACGTATACAGACCGAAGGAAGGAGTACTGGAAACGGTGCCCGTCCTAAGGAGTGTGACCGAGGGCCGTTCCACTACCAGACGTTTGACCAATCACGCATCTCGCTCCTTCGTCTATGAAAGTTGTCTATAAATATTACATAATTTACAACACTGTCTCTACACAGGTCCAATAAACTCCTCGTGTCGTCTGTCGTTAGGTAGTGTCGATCCCCCATCTCAGATGTAATACACGTAAAACAAATGGTCACAAAAATAACGAAACGTAGAAAGCATACTACAAAGATTTACACACAGATCTGAGATTCCATAGTTCCTTTAGTAGGTAAGATCTCTTAATGGTCCTATAGTAGGTAAGATCTCTTAATGGTCGACAAAGAAGAATCTTATAGTAACTAAGGGGTCATAAATGAAGTGTCTGAGGATATTCTGCATGTAAAACACAAAAACCAGATGTAGAAAACAGACAACTTGAAAGAAATTGGTAATAAAGAATAGGAAGGTCCTTTGTAAGAGGTCTTAAAGAAAGTGAACAAAAATCATCTATTAAGATGAAAGTCCATACAGATTAACCAATAAAATTTACTATTATTGGAAAAGGAAGCTCCCAAGGTAAAAGGTGAAAGTCCTTAAAATAAACTAAGAAACGCAATAAACCAACGGAGAAGGAAAACTACCAAATATAGGAGAGCAAACATGAACTGTCATTAAGAAACCTTCCTGTATACAAACACAAAGAATAATACTCGAACAAACCCTCCCGAAGGGACCATCGAGTCGACCATTTCTTAGGTGGACGTTACGTCCTCTGAGACCAAACTAAGGATCCAGCCCTTCTAGGGGACCTCTTCCCTTACTAATAGGTGAGGTCATAAGACCGGACCTCTTAAGGTGTCTGACATATTAGGTACCCCAACGTTTCTCAGTCTGTACTAACTCACTCAAAGTGAAAGAAACCCTCCCGAAATAGACACCCTTGGTAGAGTTTCGGAGTCAATGCCCACCCAAGGAGGTCTTTCCTAAACTGAACGTACACGGGGTATAGACCTAAAGGTGTTCTTAAGGAACTTGGTATGACTATCACAGTTAACCTTGAGGTTTTGATTTACTCCTGTCTCTACACTAACGTTTAAGAGTCTTGACACTAAAGTTAAAGAGTTTCTTCGGAATAATGAGAGTAGTCTGACTTCCATATCTCCATAGTCAAAGGAACAGTAGAGTGTGAGAAACATGATCTCTCCGATCTAAAAGTGACTCCAACAAAAGTGAGTTCCCCGATTCCAACCATGTTTCCAATGTCAATGTATAATTAGACAGAGAAAAAGTCAAGTATGTTCGTGAAACCATATTACGAATATATTTAAAAGTTCATGAATAGTTATATAGACAAACCTTAGTCTTCAAAAAGTAGTTAGACAAGGTTTATCACAGGATTATTCTTCATCTTGAACTTTTCATATTAGATCTTATCTAGTTTGACGTCACAAGTCGGTTAAAGATTTCATGAGACGTTCCAAGCCCTGTTGACTGTGAGTGGACGGGTAACGGAGTTGTCACGACGAACGTTGTGAGTCCTCCCGTGGACATGACGAGGTGACTCAGAACGTCGTAAAAGTATACCACAGAGGTCGTCCTATCCACTGAAGAATGTACCTTCGAGTCTCGAAAATTGTTTGTTCCTTCTTACGTAGACAGGAGAATTTCTAATATAGACATTGAAGATATTGTAGTAAAGGTGGTACAAGGTAACCAGTTTCTTTAATGTACGGAAGGTTCTCAGTTCTGGTTCCTTTTTTCTGTCCTGGTTAGTCACAAACCTTCCGGTTCCTTATTCCCCGGAAGGACTTGGACTATATGTCACGGTACATGTGTGTAAAGAACTCTACGACGAACAACGGAGTACTACCCGTATAGGTACATAGTTTCAGGGACCCAGGGACCAGGTCTCACCATTAAAGACCTTATCAAAAGGTGAACTTAACGGGATCACTCCACTGAGTCGGGTAGTCGGGTAGGGAGACTTCTAGAAAATGGGACTCCTTCATACCTTAAAGGTCGACAAGATGTGTGGGAGAGGAATGAGTACCCATCGACCTGTATCTGTGTGTCTGTGTGTCTACGTGTATTTCTGTCTTACCTACTACAGAACACACACATGATCCACTTTCTTCGAAGTGGTCTTAGACCATGGTTATAGACTAAAAGGACAGAACTCCAGTGTTTCAAACGGGTATGAGTAGAACCAGGAGAAAAACGTTCTTAAAGGTTTGATGTCTGTGAAGTTAACGTCAGGTATGGAGATAGTACGGATGTCATGATGTATAAGTGTCTCACATACCCCATCTACACGTCAGTACCTTTCTTGAATCCCACACTCTCTTCGTCTTTATTGTAAGTTACAGACCGTAGGGTACGACCTCCATCTCTACCACCATTCTCTTCGTTTAGATCCAACGTAAAGGAACATAAAATTTGACAAAAGACAGTTCATCGTATTAAGTCTCTTCCTACCAAAGATCCTCGGAGTCTATACGAGATAGTTACTTTCCCACTATACTGTAACCTCACTCTAAGGTCTTTAGTACGTCCAAGGACTTCAGTTTAGATCAATCATCGATACACTGAAACATATTACGGGAAGTGATGAGACCCATATAGGGTAGATCTTTTTCAGTAACTCAAGGATCATCATTATGTTAACTGATACAATTATGTTGACTATATTTGACGTGTCTTGAATACTTGTACTAAACGGGAATTTTGGTTGAACGGTTACCACGTACATTTTACGGACCTATTCATAGTACAAAAAGGTTTCGGTTTATCATATATTGAAGTTATGGGTTCTAGACTGTAACAAGAGGTGATAGGAAGACATCCTTCTACAACCTTCGTGCCCTCAATGTAATACCTGTCGAGAATTCTAAAGTCTTCTTCGGATCGTCGTCTCCGGTACTCTTCGTTCTGACCGGAATAGTGTTACGGCCTATGGTTCCTGACCCAAGTACTGGACGATTGTCCCTGGACCCTACGAAAGGACAAGGTGATTACATACGGTTACTAGGATGAAAAATTTGAAGGAATGTTATACCTCTTTGGTATTTACTTGTCAAAAAAGATTCAATGAAAAGGATCGAGTGTAAGTAAGAGGAGAGTAGGTCCACACTGTCCTTTTACCCCCTTTGTTACCTATCCTTGGTCCTTGACGTGTAAAGGAACCGGGCGGACACAGAACTTTCGACTCACACTACATAAAGACGGTTCTGTTGGATCACCCAAGATAAAAACAGTCCAACTAAGGAACTTCCTCTTGTTTTTTATGAAGTTGTAAACATATCGATCTTTTCCTTTTGTCCTAGGTCCGTCCCCGTTAATAAAATTATTAAAAGTTACCGTTCATTAGTTTAGGGAAAGGGTGAAGTTAAAGTTTTTGACGTGCAGGGACCTTCTGAGGAAAACGAAGTCAGGTCCTGTTAACAACTGTGAAAACTCAGGTACCGACACGGAGTCCTTCACGTCTGAAAAGTAACCGACTCGGTTAAGACTCACAACGAACCCGAAGAGAACAACCTGTGAAGCTCGTCGGAGTGATACGGTGCGACGTGCAGTTCTTCCGAAGGTAAAAAGTTTTCGTCCTCCTACATGAGAAAGAACCCTATTTTGATTTATTTGAATTAGACTTGGTCAATCTGATCATTGAAGTGGAACATATCCATAACAAGAACTTGTAAAACGAAATAAAGACATGACACAAACCCAGGAGTCAAGACAAAGGTTTACTAAAGGGACTGTGTTCATTACAAATTTTTCAAACTTACCCCATATAAACAGGATCATTTTGATGAAAGAGGTTTAATAACGAAAGGTAAACAATAATTTAGTCATTTAAGGAAAGGGAATCAAATAGTAAAGTCATTTAGTGCGACAATCTAGTACTAACAAGTGATCCATCCACGGGAAAGAGAAATTAGTGGAAGACTCTAGTCATTAGGAGAAGTTGTAGTTTAGAGTAACTAGGAGAGAAAGAATCTAAAGGACACACAATAAGTAGAAACCTGAGGGTCAGAAATGAGGTGTTATATTAAAATCACGGAAAATTTGTAACAAATCATTAGGAGGACGAACTAAAGACTCAAATGTCTATTTATTGTACGTTCGTGTTAATACATATAACATCACAACATCCAAAGAAATTTACTGAAGAGTGTCTTATGTTATACAGACTTTAGTCAAACGTTCTTGACCAAACCTTTCGATTTGAAACCTTTTCTAAAAGATACCCTTTCGTGACCCTTAAACTTCATTCCTGTTACTGGTACTATCTTTTATTTGCTGAATAATTTTCACGACACAAAAGTTTGACCGGGTACCGCGACAGAAACTGTTACATGTTCCGAAATGGTTCTCGAGAAGAAAAAGAACATAAAATGAAATGTTATGACATAACCAAAACGGTATGTAGTTGTACTTAGGCGGTGCCTACATGTGCACAAGGGTTAGGACTTGGGGGGGAGGGTGGAAGGAGGGGTATAGTAGAGAGACGCAGTAACTTTTAAAACAAGGTCCACACATTCTACTAGGACTCCATGATGTGTCTGTGTAGATGGACGTCCACTAAACCACAATGATGAAGAACCAGAGGAAAGTTTAGTTAGGTAGTTTATAAAAGTATTCTTAGAGTAGTATGTGTTTTTATTTTTACTAGACATAGTCCCCCAAATAAATAAATTTTCAGATTAATAAGTATCCTGTCAAAAAGTCCCCACCATCGACTAGTCTTAAGATGTAATCTCGTTTTTTTTTTTTTCTGGAAATATCGGTAGGAACTAGTCCGAAGTAGACATCGGTGTGTTGGGACTCACCAATTCGTGAAAGATCATAGGACAGAACGGGTCAAGAAAGAGAACTCAAACACCCAAAGACTTAAAAAAAATTCTGAAAGACAAAAAAGAGAGGTCCTACTACGACAGGGAATAGAGCCCTGGACTTCTTGTCACAACCAAAGACATCCGACAGGTATAAAACGGACAGTAAACCGACTCTCACTGAAGGAAAAGTCCAAAACTGTAGAATTATTTATCCCTTCTAAAACTGAACAAAATGTTCATGCTTTACTTATGGTTTGTATTGACTTATTTGTAACCACGAATTTCGTTTGGTCTTACGTAAATATTCCCGACTTTACTTTATCATAGAAGAGAGAAGTGTCTCTCCCATTACAGTCTTTGAAAATTTTAGACTTATTTTAATAAGTGACAACTCTATCAACTCCTTTAATGTGCTCTCCTTACTGGAATAAAAGGGAATTCACGAATGGTTACAAGAGAAATAGTAATAATAATATACTCATACATGTTTGGTAATGAATATTAGTACGTATTTAAAATTTTGGGTCTCTTCTCAGAATACATGATTATTAAAACTTCGTTACACCATATTTCACATGTTTCCTGGTACTTTTTGTCTCCCTCGGTGTGTGTTTTTTTTATAGGACTGTGTATAGTCTGAGTATCTATGTACTTTTTAGTATTTATTAACGACCAAATTAGGTGATTCAAGACTCCATTAAATGTTACGTTGTTAACGATTACTATGTAATAATACTTTTTAAATTCAAATAGTGTCCAACGAGTCCTTAAACCTACGGACGAAATAGTTTTTCACTCAAATTCATTCTGAAAGGTAGTTATAAGATACAAATATACACAAACTTCTTAATTTTTAACATTGATATGGTGGATCATTCGTAGTACGGTCGTAAATAGACACTTTTTTTTTTTTTCTTTACCAAAGTTATGTTACCTTTTCAGTTGTCGATACAGGTGGATATTGAGTTTTAGGAACAGAAAAGACCCAACTTAAGAATAAGGGATTATGTAGACACCACTACGAGATTTCAGACTGTAAACAAATCATGATACATGTATACATACATACATACATACACTATTACTATTTGGACTATACACTATGTACGTATGTTTTTAGCCTAAATATGACCTCCTAAGTTCAAGCTGACCCAAGTAATACTACGAGGAATTAGGTTTTACTGGACATGGGTATATTTTCTCGAAGGGACTACCGAGTCTACTATTTCTTAGGTGGACGTTACACCCTCTCGACCTAAGCTAGGGACCTAACCCTTCTAGGGGACTTCCTCCCGTACCGTTGGACGAGGTCATATGAACGGACCTCTTAGAGGTACCTCTCTCCTCGGACCGCCCGATGTCAGGTACCCCAGTGTCCCTCAGTCTGTGTTGACTAGTTGACTCGTGTCGTGTGTGTGTTTCTTCAGTGAGTCAGTACGGGCTGAGAAACGCTGGGGTACCTAACATCGGGTGGTCCGAGGAGCCAGGTACCCTAAAAGGTCCGTACTTATGACCTCACCCAACGGTATTCGTGTCGTGTGTAGATATATTTTTACCCTTTATGGCTGTGTCTCTGAGAGTATATCCCTCCTTTGACACTTGTCTATACCCCTCCCCTTCCCAGTGACGACAGAGGTGTTCGGTTCCTCTCTCCTGACCTTGTCTACCAAGGAAGTGTTGTGAGACTTCCTTGTATTGCTCGACTATAGAAGTAACCTTAAAGACCGGAGGTTTTCACACTCTGTAATTCATACATGACAAGTTATTTAGCTAGAGACCGTAGAACATGTAGTCGGAGTCTATTGATTATACTATAAAATTTTAGAGGTGCTGATCTTTGTATGTTACTTCGTTCGTTGTTTCCTTTCTCGTCCATTTATTGGTGAGGGCTTTTGAAGAGACAATAGTTCCGACTTGTAGATCCTTCCGTGTATGAAATAACTCAAGTCAAGTCAAGTCAGTGAGTCAGCACAGGCTGAGAAACGCTGGGGTACTTAGCGTCGTGTGGTCCGGAGGGACAGGTAGTGGTCGAGGACCTCAAGTGCACTATCCAGGACTGTTTACTCAACATGAAGTCTGGTCACCGACACCGAGTGACCACACGTAGACACTAACCGACTAAGTCTCGGTCTCCCGATATAGTGGTTTCAACACCAAAAGTTTTCATCTTCTCATTTCGGACCCATTCTTTTCTTTGTCTAATGAACTAGTTTAATCTCATCTAGTAAGTCAATCTTCTAATGCAAAAATAGTACATCTACTCTTAGACCTTATCTATAAAAAGATATTTTAAAACTAACTCTATAAGGAGACGTCACAAACCTAGCTGTTAATTTTAGTTAAGGTATCGTGTCCATTGATTCTTTTCTCAAACTTACTCTAAAAAAAAAAGGATCGTTATGATAAAAGGTACTACGAATAGTAAACAACTAATTCGTCACTTCCGGAAGGGATTAAAACAGAAGTGTCATTTGGTGTGGTAATCTAGTGTTAACGTGTGTTCCACAGGAAAAGGGGTGTTAGCAGGTGACTTTACTTATTAGTCTTAGTGAGTGAAGGGGAAGGGTAGAAGTGTGTGTGTGCGTGTGTTCTTTTAGGGTAATAGAGTGAAAGAAAGATCTAAAGAATATATAATGAGAGGGAACATAAAGGTGAGAAGTGAGACGTCTGGTTCTTATGACGAAAGCGTTACACAAAGTTATTACGATAATAAGGTAAGGACTTAAATTTTTACGTTTTGTGGGTTTTCGTGTTATCACTCAAGTACCACATAATCTAGAGAATCTTAAGGGAACATATACCTGATCTTGATAATCCGGTCGTATGTTTTTATGTAGAAACATAGGATCCCTCTTTTGGACCTTAAAACTTCGTCGTGGTGATCGTACTATCTGTAATTCCCTAAAAGACTTCAGTTGAGAAAAGTTTGACGAGATGTAAACAAAGAGACTTTTCAGTTGATGTAGACGTTTCTCAAAACTGAAGACTCCCAAAAAGGTCACACATGTTGTTAAAGATCAACGATGTCTCTACTTCCATATGTGAACTAAAGTACCATCTAAAATTGTCGTTCAATACGCAAGTCAAGTCAACGAGTCAGCACAAGTTGAGAAACGTTGGGGTACTTAGTGTCGTGCGGTCCGGAGGGACAGGTAGTGGTTGAGGACCTCAAGTGAGTCTGAGTGCAGGTAGCTCAGTCACTACGGTAGGTCGGTAAAGTAGGAGACTGTAGGGGAAGAGGAGGACGGGGGGTAAGGGAGGGTCGTAGTCTCAGAAAAGGTTACTCAGTTGTGAAGCGTACTCCACCGGTTTCATGACCTCAAAGTCGTAGTCGTAGTAAGGGAGGTTTCTATAAGGACCCGACTAGAGGAAGTCTTACCTGACCAACCTAGAGGAACGTCAGGTTCCCTGAGAGTCCTCAGAAGAGGTTGTGGTGTCAAGTTTTCGTAGTTAAGAAACCGCGAGTCGAAAGAAGTGTCAGGTTGAGAGTGTAGGTATGTACTGATGACCTTTTTTGTATCGGAACTGATCTACCTGGAAACAACCGTTTCATTACAGAGACGAAAACTTATACGAGAGATCCAACCAGTATTGAAAGGAAGGTTCCTCATTCGCAGAAAATTAAAGTACCGACGTCAGTGGTAGACATCACTAAAACCTCGGGTCTTTTTATTTCAGACTGTGACAAAGGTGACAAAGGGGTAGATAAAGGGTACTTCACTACCCTGGTCTACGGTACTAGAAACCAAAGACTTACAACTCGAAATTCCATTTAAAAACTGAGAGGTGAAAGTGAAAGTAGTCCTACCCACCCAGTACCACCTCTCCAGACTGTCTTACACCAGGTGACCTCTTCCCTTACCGTTTGGTGAAGTCATAAGAACGGAACTCTTGGGGTACTTGTCATACTTTTCCGTTTTACTATCCTATGACTTTCTCCTTGAGGGGTCCAGTAATCCACGAGTTATACGATGACCTCTAGTCACCTCTTTATTGAGGTTTTTCTTACTTCCCTACCTGGGTTTCGTTTTTGTTATGGGTCAACACTTACACTGACCACTATCTTCGTTCCAGGCTACGACATTTCTCGTTATAACGTATCCTTGGATCTTACAGTCTAGATACTTAGTTCCGTTTAACCTTTACCAGTTTGTTCTCTACCGTTCTCACTTACAGCTATAAGATCCTTAGTCGTTTGATTTTACCTGACCTTACCCACTTAAATTGAGTCTACTGGTAATGTAGATGATTACACCCATTCTTAGGGAATCTTCTTTACCTCTTCGGTAGAACCAGTTGTTTTCTCAGGCTTTACGTCATGAACCTACGTTAGAGTCTTTACTGTCTTACTAGAGACAAGTAAAGGTTCCGTTTGGTAAGTTATAGTGTCATTAGGTTCAGATACGGGGCTGGTCATTACGACTTCTTCGACTTCAACTTACCAAGATACTTCTGGATGTTCTGGAAAATCTTGATTGTGGATTTCGTCTACAGGAAAAGTAATATCCCCTGACCTTACGTTTTCATCCTTCAGTTCTTTGTGGACCTCATTGTCCGTTTAAACCGGAACCTTATACCTTACTTCGTCCCGTTTCCGATTATCTCAAAACGGTTCTTTTACGTGACCAGTATCTTTTCTTGGAGAAGGTTGTTGTGTTCTCTTCTGAGATGTGTACCTGTAGTGGTCTACCAGTTGTGGCTTTAGTCTACCTAATATAAGAAACGTCGGTTTCTACCTCTTCGAGATATGTCAGTCGTTTTTGTTCTGGCCCTCGACTAACATCGAGTCTAGTACTTGAGGAATAACGGTTTCAGTCTGACTTTAACTTCTTTCATCCCTTTTGGTGATCTGACAAGTCCATACTGGATTTAGTTTAGGGAATACTAATATGTCACCTTTACTCTTTATCTAAATTCCCTGATCTAGACTATCTATCTCACGGACTACTTGATACCTGTCTCGAAGTACTGTAACATACCCTCTGTCCCTAGTTCTGGTAGGGGTACCCTTTCTTTCCGTTTTTTCGTTTTACCGACAGACTCCTCCGGAATGTTTATCGACACTTTTCTTCTCTTCGTTTTACGTTTCCTTTTTTCCTTTCTATATTCGTGGACTTTCGTCTCAAGGTTTCTTATCGTTCTTCTCTAATTTTTTTTGGAAGGAGTCACTAGTTACGTTTCTTTATTTCCTTTTGTCGTCTTACCCTTACTGATCTCTAGAGAAGTTCTTTTAATCTCTATTGTTCCCTTGTAAAGTACATTTCTACCCGACCTATTTCCTGTCTTTACTATACCTAGATTGTCTTCGTCTTCTATAATTCTTCTCCACCGTTCTTATGTGTCTTCTTGACATGTTTTTTCTAGAAGTGCTGGGCCTATTAGTGCTACCACACTAGTGAGTGGATCTCGGTCTGTAGGACCTTACACTTCAGTTCACCCGGAATCTTTCGTAGTGATACTTGTTTCGATCACCTCCACTACCTTAAGGTCACCTCGATAAAGTTTAGGACTTTCTACTAAGACACTTTACGACGTGAGTTATACGGTCGTGTAAACCTTTTGAGTCGTCACCGGTGTCCTGACCTTTTCAAAGTAAGGTTAGGGTTTCTTTACGTCACGGTTTCTTACGAGTTTGATGGTGTGTTAACGTGAGTAGAGTGTACGATCATTTCATTACGAGTTTTAAGAGGTTCGGTCCGAAGTCGTTATGCACTTGGCACTTGAGGGACTACAAGTTCGACCAAAATCTTTTCCGTATCCTTGGTCTCTAGTTTAACGGTTGTAGACGACCTAGTACCTTTTTCGTTCTCTCAAGGTCNAACTGACACACCTAGTGTTATTTGACACCTTTTAAGACTCTCTCTACCCTTATGGTCTGGTGGACTGGACGGAGAACTCTTTGGATATACGTCCAGTCCTTCGTTGTCAATCTTGACCTGTACCTTGTTGTCTGACCAAAGTTTATCCTTTTCCTCATACAGTTTCGACATATAACAGTGGGACGAATAAATTGAAGATACGTCTCATGTAGTACTCTTTGCGACCCGACCTTCTTTGTGTTCGACCTTAGTCCTAACGGTCCTCTTTATAGTTATTGGAGTCTATACGTCTACTGTGGTGGGAATACCGTCTTTCACTTCTCCTCGATTTTTCGGAAATGTGGGTCACCACGGATTAGGAATGTGAAATAACAGACTTTAAGGACATTCTCGGTTTATAAAGAGTCATTAACTAAACTTACTACGGAAGATGAGTCACGGAAACCACCTCCTTTCAGTTAAAGATAAAGTGAAACTCCTGGGATGCGTCGGTCGAAGAGTCAATTGGACCTGTCAAAACGGGGTCCCTAAAAGACTGTCAGGAGTGAATAAACCTGTTTCAAACAGTACCCTAGATTTTGAAATTATCGAGGCTTCGTCACCACAATGTTATACATCTACTATAAAACGAGACACGACTCTGTCTCCTTCGAACAAGTGCTCGGAGTCTTCTGAAGAATTCGAAAGACCGTCCGACCCCAATGTTCTGTAGTTCTCTTTTCCGAGTCGAAACAGTTGTTAGACAATCTATAGACCCGGATTAGTATAGTTTTCCCTGATCCTGGTATCCGGGGCTTTCTTCATTTAGATATGATTTAGTAGGGGATGGATACTGAAATTCTGTTAACTCTCCTAAAACCCCTTAGTGTCCAATAACAGCGTAAACCTAAGGTCCAATACCTCTTAAACGGGCCGGAAATATATTTGAATATCGACTTTGAGTCCTCCGGGTTTGGTTGTTTGACCAAACCAGAGGTCTATGAACTTTCCGAAAATTCCAAGAGGTCTGACGAGAGTACGTTCGAGGGCGAGACTCGAACGGGTGTCCCAGTCTTAAATTAAACAAACAGTGACTTTCTTTTCCACACCGGAACCCTCAAAACTGTGTTGGGGTTCCCGGAGTGGTCGTTGGATAACGAATAGATTCGTCTCTTAATCTACATTGAGGTTCACCCACCGGGGTGATGAATTCTCATTAACCCCGTCACCAAAATAATCGTGGACTTCGAAATTTTTATTAATTACCTGCTTTGGAATGACATGACTGAAGAGTACTACACTCACCTTAGAATTTAAGATTCCAATTATAAACCTACTGTCTGTCATCCGAAGAATTTATAGTCAGTAACAATAATCTTCCTGGTCATTGATTCGAATTTCAGACACCTTTAAATTTAGGACGGTGAAAGGAAGGACTTTTCCTATTACTTTGTGGACTAGTGCTAACAAGGGTTAAGGATTGAAATTTGATACGTCGAGTCCTTCTAGACTACCTATGGGGTAATCTGTCAGAAATGTACCTTTATAAATGACTACCGTCAAGAAAACAAACCCTACCTTTCGCATTTCGTCCAATCCGGCACCACCGACGACTTGTCTAAAATCTTCGTTTTAGAGAGGGGGTCGCTTGGTCACGAGTCAATCGTCTCGAACACCGAGACTGGACTCGACATCTCAATTCGTTTCCCGTCGCCCATTTATAGATATGACTAAGATTCATACGAATAAACTGAAATGTACGAGTACGACGGTATACCTTTCTTTCTGTCAAATGTTATCCGATTCCTCCAATATTTCTAAAATTTGGTACTTTAATAGGGGTCCAAACCCGACGGTGCCTCGGAAGTCTCACTGTTACCGAGACGGAAATTTCGACGACATTGAGTCCCCTACAGATTTCGAGATCCTTATCTTATAGTGAATGTGACAAGGACGTCTGGGGTTAGGAGTCGTTTCCAACTTTTTCGATTACTGTAATAGTTTTCTGTAGACGTGTTTAATTGAGTTATCTGTGTCCTGTTAACCTAATTTCAGGATTGGTATCGAAATTACTCCCGAGTTTGACGGGGGGTTTTCCTCCCTGACAGGGGGAAACTTACATAAATACCTTCCGGAAAGAATGCGTGTCTGTAACAATATCTGGGACTTTAGAACCTTAATTGATCAATATATTGAGTCGAGAGTCGAAAAGTTGTCCGTAATTGTCTTGAGGTCCTCTGCTGAGGCCTGGGTCGGAGACTCAGTTCGTTCGGAGACAAACTCGGTCCTTGGCTCCAGGAGTATTTTTGTGACCCCAGACCCCCGGGTAGGGAACTCGGGGAGACCCTTCAGGGAATGGTCCAATAAGAAAAAAGAGGGTGTCGACAGTTTCACGGTCTTTAACTAAGCACCCATGTAGTGCGAGTTCAATTCTCCACCGTGGGACTGGTCTTCATTCACTGAAGTAAAACACAGAAATGAAAGATACGAGACTGAAACGTGAAAAGTCTACCCGGACTATTAGATAGACTCGGATGAAGACGACTGAGTTTTTTAGGACTCAGACGGTAAAACTAGGAGTTCTATTACGGAAGGACAGGACCCGAGTGAGGATGCGTCGTAAAGTGTTAGTCAGATTGACGACCCAGACGCCTCGAGAGGGGAGAAGAATTCACCTTCCGAAGGGCACCACCTGTAGAGGTGAAGTTCCTTTTCTGAAAGAGGTTCAGACGTTTATGGAAGTTTTTGTTAGTATACACTACGGAGAAGAATTTAATTACTGTCGATTGTTAGGATTCTACCTGACTACATTGAGTAAAACTAAAATTGAACCAAATTACTGATAAAACGGAATGCAGACATTGACATATTACCTCAAAAGATTGGCAGATTTTCGAAAATTCAATGTTTACCAACAGGTTCGAGGATCCTCACGGTGTCGGAGGAGGTTGATAATGAACCCCGGGGACCTAGTCTCTGGGAACTATACTCCCAATCCTCTTATACAACGGAATTGTTAAATCCCTGGTGCTGGGATTTGTCGTCCTTCATCAATACTTTACTTTTGCTACGGGGAAAGGGAACCGTTGTATTAAGAGGATTTTCTTTTCCCCCCTTACTCTCTCAGTAAAGGATCCATCCAACTATTCTTCAGATCCCCAGGGGTTCCTCTCTCCCCAGACCTTAAGAGTTCCTTCTTTCCTATTTACAGAAAAACAGGAAGATGTAAGGAATCCTAATATGTTGTTATTACATAGGACGAACTCCTGTCAGAGACCTTTTTTGGAAGACTGATTAGGACAATAGAATTCCACATTTAATACCCTCATCCAGATCACTCCAGAAATGTTGGAGGTCTGTAAGAAAACTAAGTGACATTATTGATTAATCTCTCATATATTGAGGTACCGATTGTGATCGTTCCCCTATGAGAAAGACGGGGGAAGACTACGGATACAGTCTTCGAAAGAGATGGAGGAAATATGAAATTATTTTAAAATAATGTGTTTCGAGACTCGTTAGTTCGGATTAGAGACCGGGACCTAACTTAAGAAGAGGAGGTCTCCGGTTCTTAGGACCGTAGAAAAGTACACAGTCGTTGTTGGAAATTCTCCGTAGTATTACTTGGGTCAACTTGAACTAAGGAGGTCATATTTAGGACAGAGGTATATGTACATAATGTACATAACCATAATGTACAGTCCTTAATCCCAAATCATATAATCGTTCTACATAATCCCTTTCCTAAAGTTGGATCCCTTCTATTCTTAAAACTCAATATCTACCCGTATCGACAACTGAAAAGGTAACATGACTTTGGTAAAGAAAAAAGTGTCTATTTACGACCATACTATAAATGATCCACCATATCAGTGTTAAAAATTAAGAAGTTGGCGTATATTTTCATCTTATAATTCCTTTTCAAAACGAATATGTCTGAAAAAACTACTTACTTCCGTAGGTTTAGGGACTCGGTAGATCTTTTATAACTTAAAAGCTATTATATAGTAAATAGCTACCCACGTAATATTTAAGGAAGTCTTGAAACACCTAATTCCAGCGTCAACAAATACTAAAGAATACATAGACACCCGGTCCATTACGAAGACGACTACACAGACCATACACAGTCCTAAAAAAAACCATCGAGAAAGACAAAAAGAACCGGGGAACATGTGAAATATAGTGTAACGAAGTTCTAATTATACATATTCTGAGAAGGAGACGCAAGATTTTAACTACGAACTATCTTCTGTCTTTCTCTCTGTTTTCTCAATCCCTGTCTCTGGACAGAACTCCTCCCGTAGTACTTCCTCTTCAATGGTGTGTCATCCTTTGGGAGAGTGTCTGCCCAGACACCCCTCCAAACCTTAGAGTCTTTCGTTGTATTGGTCCTCTTTTTTTTGGGGTGTCTTATGTGTGGTTACAAATAAGTCAATACAAAACATAAGCAAAATATGAAAATAAATAAAAAATTAAAGGTAATAGAAAATAAAATATGTATATAAAAAATGAAATGTTATGACATCACCAATTGTTCAACTTTAAAAGGGATAACTAATCCTACAGTTTTGGACCTTTTCTTCAGTGACAGTCGGTTTGTCTGTCCGTTTTATAGATGTTGGATATCTTTGGTTGTGACAAGAAGTCTGGGACTCGTTTCTCTGTCACGGTGTGACCTCTATTTTTTGTATTTCATAAGAATTTTTTTGTAAAAGTCTTTGTACATTTGAGATCTCTTTTTTTGACCCGTTCCGTCCTATGATCTTTCTTGAATTGGTGAGTCGTAACCCACCGATATTTGCCCCGGACTAGTTCCTACCCATATTTCCAGAAAAAAAAAAAAAAAAAAACCAGGTCACATCCTCACTTTCACTTCAGCGAGTCACCACAGGCTGAGAAACGCTGGGACACCTGACATCGGGTGGTCCGAAGAGACAGGTACCCTAAGAGGTCTGTTCTTATGACCTCATCCAATTAATGGTGGGGAGTTTTTGACACGACCCCTAGTAATCTGATTCCTAAAATTTCTTTCCTTGAGGGACTGTGACTAGTAAAAATAAAAGTGTATGCTATTCTTAAAATACTTTTTAAACTACTCAAAATAAAGTTTCTTCTGGTTTTTTTTTTTTTTTTTGGTTTTTTGATTGTGGCCTAGTGGACGTTCATCTACACGGACACACCATGGAACCCTAGTATGCGTGGACCTTGTTTTAAAAGTTGTTCTTCTCGAGAACCATTTCGGGACATGTAACAGTTTCTGTCATAGTACTCGGTCAAACTTTCGTGTCGTGAAAATCATTCAGTACATAAAAGAGAGTACCAGTAACATAAGACCCTCTTCAGTAAAGTTCCTTAGATGTTGTGATGTTATATAAATTAACACGAACCTACATTTAAGTCTTTATTTCATCCTCGTGATTATTTGTTACAAATTTTCCGTGTTGTCAATCCTACGTCTCACTTCTGACCTTCTGGTTCCTATTAATTTTGTGTCCTTTAGATTCTTTCTCTCCTTATTACCCCAAGTCACAACTTCTCCTATTATGGTTTATTCGCTTGTACCAATGACTGAAGTTTTCCACTAATTCTCTTTCCCGTCGAGCACTCGTTAGTACTAGTTTTTCACACCAAATGACTTTACTATTTGATTCCCTTTAATGACTAAAATTTTGTTTACCTTTCATTGTTGAGTCTGTTTTATCAAAATGATCCTGTTTTTATACGATAAGTAACCTCTTCCTTTACCGTTGGATGAGGTTGTAAGAACGGACCCTCTATGGTACCTTTCTCTTCGAACTACCCGTTGTCGGGTACCCTAGGGTTCTCAACTGTAAAAGATAGACGAGGGATCGTTGAAGGGTAGTGTGAAGTCTGGACGGAATAGAGGTGTTTAAGTGATCGCTCCCCGAGACCTCACTTTTCAGGAGGTGGGATAGAGTGACAGTCGGGATTCGTTTGTCTACCCCGGTTCCTCCCGTCGGTCCTCTCCTACAGGTAGGTCGATAGACCGTGGTTCAGAGTGGGAGATGGGGAGACTAACGGACTCTCGTACTTGTAGTCCTGACTCTTATTCAGATCGGAGGTATGTGACCCGTAAGGTAGACGGAATAGAGTGACTCAGGAGTACTGTTAGAGCATCTGGGAGAAGGCGTCTCATCCTTTGACCCCACGTCTCTCCAGTTCAGTGAATAGGTCTCGTGGTGTAGATCCTTCCTGTCGACTTCAAAGTCAAGTCCAGATTAGACTGAGGTTTTGGAGACAGGAATTAGTGAGAACGACGGTTAATATCAGAGTGACGAGTTTCATCAATATCCTGGGTTTGTTTGTGACAGTGGGACAACACACAGACAAGGAACGATTACGACGATACGTCGTGAAAAACAGAGATCTCTAGTTTCCGTGGTGTTAAGATTCCTCTTCTTTTGAACCTTCGTACTCCGTAAGAGTAAAAGGGTGAGTGGGGAACACGAGACATTAAGGGGTCGGGGTCCTCTACAGAAATGGGAAAGGGGTCAAGAAAAGGGAATTTCACAGAAGTGTGTGGGACTAAAAGAAACAACAGGGTCGTGTTAAGAAACATCACCAGGAAAATGAGAGTTTTCCCAGACGTACTAACCTGTTCTTTAAAATGGTACTGGTAGGGATACTTCTCCTCTCGTCGAAGTCTGTATTACATAGTCATTTGGTACTGTATAGACAACCTGTCCACGAGGACTCACTCACACCTCAAGTTGGACTCCCCTCATTGGGTGGAGAGGTACCCCTACCTTATTCCTTCTTTGTGTAATATTTACACGAAAACTCCCGAAAACACATGTAAGATCAGACAATCAGGAACTCGTCAGTTCTTTGTCCCCATCGTCATTCGAACCTTACGTCTTACACGAGATGAACCCCCGGCCATGACAACTCATGTCTACGGGAGAGTCGTGTCGACACGTAGTTTATACACCTGGTACCCCTCAACTCCTTAGTTTGTTTTTGACGGATACTTTCTTTTCTGATCCATACCCCAATGTATGTGAGGGTATCGGGGACGAATCGGAATTTAGTCTCAGATCGATCCGGGACCCACACCTGAAGATGTCCCTTTAACTTTGGGGGTCCTGTGTCATCCTGAAGTCCCTGACAACTTCCTTAGGTCACCGGTTCCCATCTCTTCAGTACTCTTTTGTCTCGAGACTGTTACGACCGGTGACAGGAGTACTCAGACGTACCCTTTCCTGAATTAATTACCGGGTCCTTTGGATGGAGTCCTTCCATAAAGGAGGGGTCTTACGATTGCACTAAATTCTCACCTTTAAAAATTACCCTAAATACACTTATTCGACTTTCTGTTTTCTGTACACTTAGAGTTAACATTGTTGTTACTACACGCACTTACAAACTATAAAGAATCCATTGATTGTACGAGACTTTCGTTTCTACCATAACACTTTTTTGTACCTACAGTTTCCTTTCGGGTTACATTACAAACGACTACTTTACGGTGACAGTAAGGATAAATCTCAATCCTTCCACTATTCTATTAAAGGACTCTCGTAATACTAAACTTTCAAAACTCCTCATAATCCGTACTTAAGAATTTTGAGACCTTCAATGACGACAAGATCCACCCTCTTACTCCCATTTTTTCATTTACTTCAATACTACTTTTATTAAAACTACTATTTCTGGGGTTTTTCCGTTTGGAACTCGTTATTTATTATCTTACCGGTAATTCTTTCACCACTTTCCTTTACACCAATCCCTTTTAGTCCTAAAAGGAAACTTTTTGACGTGATCTTAGTATATAAGAACATCGAGACTATTACACTCTATCACAAAGGAAGTGGTAATTTCCCAAAGTTATTCCCCCTTTATCGTGTCCAGGTTTTGGATGTCGTGTAGGTTAAAAACTCTCGATGTTCAGAAAGGGTAGTTCACTCACCGAGACGTTTTTGTTTTGTTTTGTTTTGTTTTGTTTTGTTTGTTTGTTGTTGTTGTTGTTTTTTTGTCCCTTTTACCGTAACCAGGTTTTTGATCTCGTGTAGGATAAAAACTGTCGAGGTTCAGAAAGGGCGGTTACCACACCGAGACGTTTTTTTTTTTTTTTCGGAAACCAAACACTACGAGTCCACCAGGACTCCGTCGAGTAGACGTCCACCACATAGACTACCGTCGGGACCACCGGAGTCTGTGTAACACGAGGGTTAGAGGGGACCGTCGTCGTCCACTTCACACGACTCTTAGACAGACCTCGACTCTTAGTCGGGAACCGCCTTTCCCGGTCCTTCCTCCGTATAGACTGGGTGGGAGTTACTATAACAAGTCTTTTATTAAGTGTGTACTGTAAATTCCTTTACGGTTTTAATTACTCTTTCACGAAGTGTTGGACGATCTGTGTCTACCTGTATCTTCACGTTTCAGTCGAGGAACATGTGTCTCATCACGAGGACCTTTAGTACCTTTATTGACCGGATTATAAAAGAGGTCAAGACTGGTTTTGGGAGTACTGTAGTCCTTTCTCTTTAACGTTATAGTCTCAGAGATGTATCTCTTGTGTTTGACTTTATACTACCATAGTATAATAATTTTTATAAATCATATATGGTTTAAAATTTAAAAAACTGTATTAAATTCAAGTCTTTTTATTGGGTGTACCACTTATATGCATTCTCAAGAATCAACTCTTTTTTTACAATGGAGTGACAAATTCTTCGGTGTTACCCTACTTTTACCTTACTTATTAACTCTTTGAGTATTTTTAATTTTAGTACATTGAAAGTTCTTATATACTATTATCAGTTTCCATAAATAAGTTATATAAATGTATCTTTATTTAGTGTCTTTAACTTGGTTTTTTTTTCTGAAATCATCTTAAATTCTTTACCCTCAGTAGTCACACCAAAGTAAGGGTTCCTGATCCGAAGAATACCACAAAGGAGAATCTGTAAATTCCCTGTCGATTAAGATGATAATTATTCTACTAAAGTTAGTACTTCCCCCTTTTCGGTTGAAATGTCACTACTTTAGAATGATTAATTATAGACTTTTTAAGACAAATGTTGATTCTTAAATTTTTAAAATGGACTTTATAATAATTAGTTGAACAATAAAAAACTACGTTCCCTGTTTTCTGTATAAGTCCTGGTAAAAACTTAAGTATAGTAATTTGGTGGTACTAATTTGTCGTCGGTTCTTCGTTTGGTATCGCTTGCTCGGTATGGTTGTATGAGGTATTAGAGGTTTCCGGTTTGGAAGGTTCTTTCGACACTAACCACATAGGACACAGTGGGATATTGTCTAACTGAGTTACTGTTCCTGGTTGTGGGGAACGGATGGAGTCAGAGTTTCCGACTTCCACGATCATTCTGAGGATAAAGAAGCCGGGTCTTGTCACAAGTGTGAATCTCAGTTCCTAAAACTGAGTCCTCGACGTCCGAAAAGTGGCCGACTCGGTCAGGGTTCACCTCAAACTCGACGAGACTAACCTTCGAAGGTCGTAGAAGTTCTGCATCTCCACGTTCGGAACTTCCGACGGTTAAAAGGTTTTGCCCTCCCACATGAGAAGTTCTTTTTTTGGTTTATTCTAACTAGACTGGGTCAGTCTTTACATTGCAGTCAAAGACGGTGAAACTTTTGTATAACGAAGACCTTAAAAAACGAAGTTAATAAAATCGTGACACAAAGCTGGAACGTATAAAAGTTTACTAAAGATACTATGTTTATTACAGTCGTTCCAAACTTACCCCATATAAATAGGATAATTATGATAAAAGAGGTTCAAGGACGAGCAGAAAACAATAATTTGTATTTGAAGAAAGGTATACAACAGTAAAGTCGTTTGACGTCACAATTTAATACTAACAAGTGATTGACGGGAAAAAGGAGTTAGTGGATGACTTCAGTCAATAGTATACACGAATAAACCGAAATTAGAGAAGTCGTAGTTAGGGGTGACAAAGTGAGAAAAAATCTAAAGGACACAAAGTCAGNCTCAATTGAGAAGAGTACTCCACCGGTTTCATGACCTCAAAGTCGAAATCGTAGTAAGGAAGGTTTCTTTAGGGTCCCGACTAGAGGAAGTCTTACCTGCCCAACCTAGAGGAACGTCAGGTTCCCTGAGAGTTCTCAGAAGAGGTTGTGGTGTCAAGTTTTCGTAGTTAAGAAGCCACGAGTCGGAAGAAGTGTCAGGTTGAGAATGTAGGTACGTACTGATGACCTTTTTGGTATCGGAACTGATCTACCTAGAATCACTACAGAGACGAAAACTTATATGACAGATCCAACCAGTATTGAAAAGAAGGTTCCTCATTTGTAGAAAATTAAAGTACCGACGTCAGTGGTAGACGTCACTAAAACCTCGGAGAGGTTTTATTTCAGACTGTGACAAATGTGACAAAGGGGTAGATAAAGGGTACTTCACTACCTTGGCCTACGGTACTAGAAGTAAAAGACTTACAACTCGAAATTCGGTTGAAAAGTGAGAGGAGAAAGTGAAAGTAGTTCCCCGAAAAATCAAGGAGAAGTGAAAGAAAAAACCATACTTCTTGGATTCGGTGGGGTAAAACAATTTTTCTGAGGTAAAATCTCAAGACTCCTTTCTCAGAAACCTTTACGGGACTGGAGTGGGGTGATGGACTCTTGGTTAGTCTAGGGTTTAATCCTAGAGAACTGAAATGCAAGTCCTGAATACTGGACGGGTCCTTTAAGCTTAATTGGGGCCCTTTACCCTTGATTAGTCTTGGACACCGGTCGGGCCCTTTACTTTTGGTTAGTCTTGGGTTGTGGATTGGGAAGGTGTTTTCCATTGGTTAATCTGCAGAGGGTTGGGCCTTTGAGGACAAAAAGCTCAAAAAGTGTGTTCTTATGGGATATATTCGTTACATTGGGTCTCAAGCCCCGAGAAGAGGAATCGATGACACAACCATTTTCACCCGCGGGGTCGAGCTCGAACCATTATTTTTGATAGAACGAAAACGTAGCCTATAACCGAGGGACCACCAGTAACCCTCTAAAGCACTGAACCCGTATTGTCCATGCAAATAAAGATCGACAAGAGGAAGAGAGAAAAATTTAAATAAAAGAGAGTGGGATCACCGAAAAGTCGTTATTCTCACTAGTAAAAAACTCTTTATTGGTGATATTTAGTAATTAGTTAAGGTCATACACACCATAAACCCCCTGGATTTATTCCAAACTTCACTTAAACGAGTCAGCACAGACTGAGAAACACTGGGGCACCTGACATCAGGTGGTCCGACGAGGCAGGTACCCTCAGAGGTCCGTTCTTATTACCTCACCCAAATCTAATAGCCACTGAAATCAAAGTCAAGCTTCTTGCGATATTTTTGGGTGCCATACACAGGGTAAGGCTATAGAAATAAGTGTTTTGTACACTATACTATGGTGATTTCTTTGGATTGGCTTTCTCTTTACTTACTACTAGGAGGGGGACACCTACTATTTAGTGGAATCTTATACTGCATGCCACAGCTTTCACACCAAAGTGAACTGAAATTTCTAACCATTATAGACATTGTAACCATTTGTATAGACAAAGAAACAGGCAGATAGACAGCAAGGAGAATGTAAGTACAGATTTCTTGGTGAAAGGAACACAGACAGACCTGGCCTGAATAACTAACTTTTCTGATTTAGGAATACAGAGTTTTCTCATATACCTCATGGCCCTCTTCTTTTTGGGTCCTCTAATATCTGACATTTATTTGTAATTTGCCTCCTCGATTGTGAAAAGTGCATATCCACAGAGTCATAAATGGAGCAGTTTTGAGGAAAAAATTAGGGAGAGGGAAAAGCATAAAAAACTGCCCTTGTATGATGTTGGAGTTTGGTTAAGGGAAACACTTTATTATATGTATTTCACTTGAGTTACTTTCCAAAGGGAGATTTGAGATCAATGGAGGTTATTCTTTTATATCGAGATATTTCCTACCAAGCAGGCTCATCAAGAGAAGCATGGTTTCTGCAATCCTCTGATAGAATCACACAAAGGGAAAACCATGCATAATACTGGATCAGACTCTCTTTTTATTTATTTATTTATTTTACTTTACAAAACTGTATTGGTTTTGCCATACATCAACAGGAAGGAAGAGGCAGGAAATGTTCCCATGTTTAGTTCAAAATCCATATCTCCTATGGCTTGAATTTGTGCCTCTGAAATTAATATATCTATGCCATAAACACTCATATTCATATGTGATCATATTTGGAGATGAGCATTTACCAAGCAAACAAGTTCAAATATGTTCATTTGAGTAGGTCTTAATCTAAATGAGTTGTATCCATATAATAAGGGAAAATCAGACATAGACACATACACAGAGGAAAGAAAATGTGGACAGGTATATGGGGATTTCAGTTATCTGCAGGCCAAGGAGAGGCCTCACACCTTGCATAAGATCAATTCAGATGAAACTTTGATTTGGACTTAGAACCTCCACAAGTATGAGACAATAAATGAGTGTTGTTTAAGTGACCTAATCACTAGCATTTTGTACATGAGCTCTAGAATACTTGAGAAAGTGTTGAAAGTGTTACTCGCTCAGTCGTGTTTGACTCTTTGTGACTCCATGGATTGTATGTAGCCTAGCAGGTTCCTCTGTCCATGGAATTTTCCAGTCAAGAATACTGGAGTGGGTTTCCATTTCCTACTCCAGGGAATCTTCTGGACCCAGGGATTAAACCTAGGTCTCCTGCTTTGCGGTGGTTTCTTTACTACCAAGCCATTTCCTAATACTGATAATATATATAAATGACCTTGATTAGATTTATAAGACCAACTATAAAGTAGATAATTGTGCTTGTTACCCTACTGTCAGAGTAGATAAATAATCAAACCTGTTACCTGCTGTCACCAGACCTGAACACCCCAGGAAGACAGTTATTGGTTCAGTCAGGAAAACCTCACTGTAGAGTGGTTCAGTGACTGTGCCTACCAGTTTGAGTCCCTCCTTGGCTGACATGGAGTCAACATGAACTTTTTTAGTTTCTCTGACTGAATGAATGCTCTCACCATCCCTATAATGTTAAGCTGCAAATCATGAAGGTTTTCCACTTCAAGAACAAGAGAATGAGGGGTGACAAAGAATGACATTAGATTAGCTGAACAAGTTAGGGTAGACAGTTGTGATTCTAGGAAGTGTGAAATGGGTTGGGTTTTCTTTTTTTTTCCTGAATTTTCTGTTGCACTTAACTTCTATGCTGTGTTGGAGTCCTCTTTTTATGTGAATCCATAAACAATGGTAATGTTGAGAAGGTTTCTGAATGGAGTATGCCTATCCTATTAACACCATCATTTGTGAGTTGAGACCGGCAATTGTTATTTAAGCTGTGAAGCCATTTCCCTTATTTTGCATTCACAGTGATCCACAACATTGCAAGGTGATTGCTCACTAGGCGCTCTTATTTCCTCAATCATCAACTGAAGTGAATAATTACCAGTGTTACTCCTCCTTCCAATCTTCAACATCAAACTCTGCTTTTCCCACCTCCATCCTAGATTTCCTGTGTATCAGAGACTTTTGAGGTCCCAGTTATCCCCTCAAAACCCAATTGTGGTTATTTTCGGTGGTTTTTTTTTTTTTTTAATATAACTGAGGTGTTCATTTAATGTCTGAATTTACAAATGTGAAAGAAACACAGCTCATTAAAATATCTAATGGAATCTTAAAAAGACTTCCTACACAATATATGTATTATATTTAGGTCTTCAGTCCATTTTGAGTTTATTTTTGTATATGCTGCTAGAGAATGTTCTAATTTTACTTTATGACATGTAGCTATCCAATTATCCAACCACCACTTATTGAAGAGACTGTCTTCTCTCCATTTGCACATTCTTATTTTTTTAAATTGTAGATTAATTGATCATGGACTGCAAGGATATGCAACCAGTCAATCCTAAAGGAAATCAGTCCTGAATATTCATTGGAAGGACTGATGCTGAAGCTGAAACTCCAATANACTGATGCTGAAGCTGAAACTCCAATATTGTGTCAAATGATGTGAAGAACTGACTCCTTGGAAAGACCCTGATGCTGGGAAAGATTGAAGGCGGGAGAGAAAGGAATGACAGAGGATGAAATGGTTGGATGGCATCACCGACTTGATGGACATGA
>SJYO01029184.1:31937450-32060317 GCA_006410555.1 Capra ibex
ATTATACAGAGTGAAGTAAGCCAGAAAGAAAAACACCAATACAGTATACTAACACATATATATGGAATTTAGGAAGATGGCAATGACGACCCTGTATGCAAGACAGGAAAAAAGACACAGATGTGTATAACGGACTTTTGGACTCAGAGGGAGAGGGAGAGGGTGGGATGATTTGGGAGAATGGCATTCTAATATGTATACTATCATGTAAGAATTGAATCGCCAGTCTATGTCTGACGCAGGGTACAGCATGCTTGGGGCTGGTGCATGGGGATGAACCACAGAGATGTTATGGGGAGGGAGGTGGGAGGGGGGTTCATGTTTGGGAACGCATGTAAGAATTAAAGATTTTAAAATTAAAAAATAAATAAATAAATAAATAAATACTCAGATGTGCTTGAAAATTGGCTCAAATCAATAGACAGCTGACACACACACATAATTCTAACTGATTAATTGACTATACTCATAGTGAAAAACTGGACTTTCTTTCTCATAAGAAAGGAAGGACCAAAGAAAATACTAATTTTTGTCTTTGGCTGTGGGTGGGGAATAAAATGTTGATAAAGAATTTGTAACCAAAAGAGTGCCCTGATGTAGCTCTGGTATTCTAATTAATACTATCAGCATGGCCCAAGTAATTTCTGTTTGCAAACATATGGCAAATGCAAATCTAATTGAATCTAGAGGAGCTTAACCCTAATTGAGGCTTCTACAACTATTCCTACAATTAAAGGCCCCCTCCCGAGCAAATACAACTTCCCCCTCCAAAATGACAGCATCAGCATAAATTATAAACCAAGATGGAAACCTGTAAAGACTAATAATCAGATACGAAGTACAAGAAATATACCTAACATATTTAAATAGATGATAAGATACATAAGACGAGTAATAAATAGCTAATTATCAGCAGACAAATAAGCTTTCTAGTACTGAAATCATAACAGAAGAGTAAAGAAATTTTAAACAGCTGAGACAGAAATGGAGAAGGAATATATGATCTAGAAGATAGATGAAAGAAATACTACAAAATACTTCATAAAGAGAATAAAAGAATTAAATGGAGGTCAAGAAACCTAAGAAATGGACTAAGAAAATACATCTCCTCGGACTACCAGAAGTGATAAACATTTCTTAGGAGTTCCTTTATAGCTGTTTTGTCGAAAGTTTTCACTTTCATCACAGGTTCAAAGGATTTATTAACAAAATGAACTACTCATTATATACAAATAAGCAATACAAGTGTTTATTAGAGAATTATCTAACTTACTTGCAATATACTAACATTAAAAAAAGAGAGAGAAATAGAGCAGAGGATACATTACCTATCTGGGCGATTTATTTGTAACTCCATTTTGCTTTCAAGATTTTGGATCATTTTTACTATCATTATTCTGAATTCTTTTTCAGGTAGATTCCCTATCTCCTCCTCTTTTATTTGGTTTGGTGGGCATTTATCCTGTTCCTTTACCTGCTGAGTAATTCTCTGCAATTTCATCTTGCTTAGATTGCTGTGTTTGGGATGGCCTTTCCGTATTCTGGCAGTTTGTGGTTCCTCTTTATGGTGGAGGTTCCTCCCTGTGGGTGGGGTTGGACGGGTGGCTTGTCAAGGTTTCCTGGTTAGGGAAGCTTGTGTAGGTGTTCTGGTAGGTGGGTTTGGATCTCTTCTCTCTGGAGTGCAATGAAGTGTCCAGTAGTGAGTTTTGATATGTCTGTGGGTTTGTTGTGACTTTGGGCATCCTGTATATTGAAGCTCAGGGCTATTTTTCTGCATTGCTGGAGAATTTGTGTGGTATGTCTTGCTCTGGAACTTGTTGGCTCTTGGGTGGCGCTTGGTTTCAGTGTAGGTATGGAGGCTTTTGGATGAGCTCTTATCGATTAATAATCCCTGGAGTCAGGAGTTCTCTGGTGTTCTCAGGTTTTGGACTTAAGCCTCTTGCCTCTGATTTTCAGTCTTATTCTAACAGTAGTCTCAAGACTTCATCTATACAGCACTGATGGTAAAACATCCAGGTTAATGATGAAAAGTTTCTCCACAGTGAAGGACACCCGAAGAGGCTCATAGAGTTGCATGGAGAAGAGAAGAAGGGAGGAGGGAGATAGAGGTCACCAGGAAGAGGAGAGGGGGAATCAAAAGGGGAGAAAGCAATCTAGCCAGTAATCAATTCCCTATGTGTGCTCCACCAGAGAAGGCAATGGCACCCCACTCCAGTACTCTTGCCTGGCAAATCCCATGGATGGAGGAGCCTGGGAGGCTGCAGTCCATGGGGTGGCTACGAGTCGGATACGACCGAGCGACTTCACTTTCACTTTTCACTTTCCTGCATTGGAGAAGGAAATGGCAACCCACTCCAGTGTTCTTGCCTGGAGAATCCCAGGGACAGGGGAGCCTGGTGGGCTGCCATCTATGGGGTCACAGAGTCAGATACGACTGAAGTGACTTAGCAGCATGTGTGCTCCACAGTCCAGACCACTCCGAGGTGTTCATGGAGCTACACAGAGAAGAGAAGAGGGAAGAGGGAGACAGAGGTGACTAGGAGTAGAAGAAGGGGAATCAAAAGTAGAGAGACGGATCCAGGCAGCAGTCAGTTCCCTAAGTGTTATCCACAGCCTGGAATACCCAAAGAGTTTCACAGAGTTAGGAAGAGAAGAGAAGGGGGAGGGAGGAGATAGAGGCGACCTGGTGGAGAAAAAGGAGAGTCAAAAGGGGGAGCGGGGAATCAAGCCAGTGATCACACTCCCAAGTAAAAATGGGTAGTGAGAATTGGGTTCTTAAAGGTACACAATTGATAACAAATACCAAAAAGCAAAGATTAAAAATCTAGATTAGATGTAAGACTCTCAAAGATACAATATTAAAAAAAAGAAAGTCACAAAAATTATCAAATATATATATAAAGTTTGCTTTACAATAGGGTCTGTTTTTGCAAGGTAATAATAGGTTATAAAAATGAAAAGTAAAGGAGTAATAGAGCACTTAAAAATAAAAAAAAATTTAATTAAAAAATTATAACAGTAAAACTATATCTAGAAATTTCTCTGGAACTGTTGCAGACAGTGTGGGGTCAGTTCAGTTTCAGACAGTTCCTTGATCCAGCTTATATGTCTCAACATCTATAGGCCCCTTCCAATGTAGTCGGTGCTAACTACAGGGTTTTAATCTGTTGCACCTGTCTCTTCAAAGCGATTCCCTCAGTTTATTTTAGCTTCTTCTGTTTTCTGGTCCCTTCAGTGTCTAGTTTCTGCCCTGACACAAGGGGGCGAAGGTGGTCACTTATTTAGGCTCACTTGGTCAGTCATGCTGTGGGGAGTGAGGAACACTGCAAACAAATATCACTAGCGTGTGTGGGGAGTGCTCGCAGTGTCTCGGCCACACTGGGTTTGGCCCCCCTCATGGCGTGTGTGTTTTCCCAGTCTACACTGCTCAGGCTCTAGGTTGCTCTGCCAGGAACTGTCTGAGGCAGGCCCTAGGTTGTATGCACTTTCCAGGTCTAAGCCGCTCAGGTTCAGGTTCTCGGGTTCTCCACAAAGGAACACAGGCTCCGTTGGCCCTGCCTTTTGTGTCCTTCCCAGGTCCGTGCAGCTCAGGTGACCAGGTACCTGGCGAGTACACTCTCCCCAGGTGTGCAGCACATCTTATCACTTCCCCTGTCCCAGCTGCTCAGTTTCCTGGGTGTGCAGCAGGAGCACCGTCTCAGGTGTGTCATGTGTCTCCTCTGGGGAGCTGATCTGTGGCTGTGGCCCTCCTGGCAGATGTCAACCGTCCAGGATCCCTGGAAGACTTGGTTAGCAACTGGGAGCCTGCTCACAGTTTGGTAGAGGATGCTCCCTATGGGCTGAGATAGGCCCTTTCTGGCTCTGGCTGTCACCACCTGCCTCTCCGCCTCCAGAGGGGGATGGGCTGGTCCGCAGCCAGCTAACTCTCCTCTGGTATTCACTCAGTCCTTTGTTCTGTGAGTGGACCTGGCAGTGCCTTAGCTTAGAGCTTTTTGCAGGAAAGTTCTCTCTCTCTCTCTCTCTCTCTCTCTCTCTCTCTCTTTTTTCTCTCTCTCTGGCTATCCCACAGTTTGGGTTGCTATCTCACCTTAGCTCCCTCAGATTGTCCTCAGGGCATTCAGGCCCAGTCCTTACCCTAAGCAATGTATCCTGTGCCTCCCTGTTCAACCCCCACCTGCTGGTGGTGGATGCGAGCCTCTGGGCTACTTCTCTGTTGGGAGTTGCTGTTAGGCACATAAGCTGTGGGGTTTATTTTTTTATTTTTCTCCTCCCAGTTATGTTGCCCTCTGACATTCCACAACTCCCCACAGAGCCACCGGTGAGAGGGTATCCTGGTATTTGAAACTTCTCCTCTTTCACGACTCCCTCCCCAGGATAGGTCTCTGTCCCTAACTCTTTTGTCTCTCTTTTTATCTTTTATATTTTGCCCTACCTCCTTTGGAAGAGAATGAGCTGCCTTTCTGGGTGGCTGGTGTTCTCCACCAATGTTCAGAAGTTGTTTTGTGGAATTTGCTCAGCATTCAAATGATCTTTCGATGAATTTGTTGGGGAGAAAGTGGTCTCCCCATTCTATTCTTCTGCCAACATAGGACCGCCCCCCTCAGTCTGGTTTGTTTGAAACCCCAATGTTTCTTCAGTTATGTTTGGTATTCGTTTTAGTTTTAAAATAAGACACATTTTTCCCCATCAATTAGAGTATCAAAACCTCTAAAAGAAGTCACTGTCAGGCAAACAGGCAAAATATGGACAACCACAGAAATCAGCAGTGTTCTTCAGGCCCTGAGCAAAGAGACAGCACCACACTCGAGATACAAAACAGAAAGTATTTTAATTTTTTTTCAGAAATACATTAAAAGAAAATCATTTTAAGAAATACATAACTTCAAGAGAAAATAATTGGGCAAGGCAGGATACTAAAAGACCTTAATCACTCAGTGCTATGGGGTTCAAATGGGGCCTGATCAAGGATGTTCTTTTATTTAGTGTTTTTGGTCCAGTGTAGAATTCTGATGAGTTATCACACCTCAAACACTGTCCTGGAGATCATTAGACTAAGGATTTGCAATAAATGAATACATAAACTCAAGAGAAAAAAATTGGGCAAGGCAGGATACTAGAAAGACCTTAATCACTCACTGCTATGGGGCTACAAATGGGGCCTGATCAAGAATGTTTTTTGTTTGTTTGTTTTTAGGTTTTTTGGTCCAGTGTAGAATTCTGATGAGTTACCACCCCTCCATAACTGTCCTGGAGATCATTAGACTATGGATTTGAAATAAATGAATTCCCTGATACTGATTATTTTCATTCTTGTGTATGATAAGAATTTTATGACAACAGTTGGGGTTTCCCTGATAGCTCAGTCGGTAAAGAGTCTGCCTGCAATGCAGGAAACCTTGGTTCGATTCCTGAGACATGAAGATCTGCTCGAGAAGGGATAGGCTACTCACTCCAGAGTTCTTGGGCTTCCCTTGTGGCTCAGCTGGTAAAGAATCTGCCTGCAATGCAGGAGACCTGGGTTTGATCCCTGGGTTGGGAATATCCTCTGGAGAAGGGAAAGGCTGCACACTCCAGCATTCTGGCCTGGAGAATTCCATGGACTGTATAGTCCATGGGGGTCGCAACAATTCGACATGACTGAGTGACTTTCACTTTCATTTGATGAAAGGACTTTGATTTCAAAGGAGACCAAGAAAAACTAACACCAGATCACCTGCAAGTAGATGTGCCTGTGTGGTACCTCGGGATCATCTTGCACACCTGGAACAAAATTTTCAACAAGAAGAGCTCTTGGTAAAGCCCTGTACATTGTCAAAGACAGTGTCATGGGCCAGTTTGAAAACACAGCACTTTTAGTAAGTGATTTATTTTCTATCATGATCATTGCATTTGGTGAGATTTTAGGAAACCTACAACACTACAATATACATAATTATGCTTGGACGTTATGCATGTGTAATTTCAGAAGTAAGGCAGAAGCAATACTAAACAATATTTAAAATACACTACAGTAAGGATGGCAAGTGAAGACTGGGGGTCCAAGGATGATTCAGTTCACTTCAGTTCAGTTCGGTCGCTCAGTCAATTCGGACTATTTGTGACCCCATGAATCGCAGCACACCTGCCCTCCCTGTCCATCACCAACTCCCGGAGATCCCCCAAACTCATGTCCATCGAGTCAGTGATGCCTTCCAGCCATCTCATCCTCTGTCGTCCCCTTCTCCTCCTGCCCCCAATCCCTCCCACCATCAGAGTCTCTTCCAATGAGTCAACTCTTCCCATGAGGTGGCCAAAGTACTGGAGTTTCAGCTTCAGCATCAAGGATGATGAAAACACAGGAAATCTAAGAAAGGGAGGAACAATGGGATTTGATGTTGAAGAGCATAAGACCAAATTAGCAAACGTGATTACTGACTTCAAATGGTGATCAAGAGAAAGGGAAGCTTGTGAGCAATCACGATCTAACAGTGTAGTTTACCGAAATGATAAACTAAGAGAAAGAACTTTACTGATATAAAAACAAATGGAAACCATCAACTCAGACACAATAGTTTTACTAGGACACACAGACGCTATTCAATGGAGGAGGAAATGGCAACCCACTCCAGTGTTCTCACCTGGGAGATACCATGGACAGAGAAGCCTGACCGGCTATAGCCCAGGGTGTCCCAAGAGTCAGACATGACAGCGACAAAACAACCACCACCCCACTCAACTTTTCCAACATTACTTGTGTCAGGGAAATCATCTGGAAACAGAATCGAGGACCCAAACACAGCACAGAAATAATTAGAGCAAAATGTTCAAGAAACATTCGTTCAAAAAGTATCCAAAGCAGAAGAAACTGAAGTTATTATTAACTGAAGTGACTGCTTCAGATTAATCACATTTGGTTTCTTCCCAGGAATACATCCTCCTATCTTTGAAGAAATGGAAGCATTCTTGACTCTCAGATCAGCATAGTGAGGATTCTGGAAACATCTAATCAGAGAAGCCCACTTGCCACTAAGAATTGGCTCAGCCAATGAAAAGCCTGCAGATTCTGAGGCACAGCCATTGACTCAAAGTATGAACACTTGTCCTGGGCTGAAGAAAAATAAGTCTTTCAGGAACGTCCAACCTTTGAGATTGAAGTGGGAAAGGGATGTGATTCCTTGCTATCAACAGTGATTATAATAATCACCCCTGCCTAGATCCTGTTTTCCTTCTCTAGCTATAAAATTTTTGAAGTATTCTTTGTTCTTCTCCAAGCAATCGACCTGACAGAAATAGAACCCGCTAGGTTGTCTTGGCAGGAAGAAATCACACCCAGCTTTTAATACACGGGTCAAGGAAATGGGCAGCTCCTGGTTCCCGATCCATCGTTTTCCTCATTCTTCTGTCACACCTGGATGAGAGGAGAATGAGTGTGGGGTGGGGGAAAAGCAACTTTGAAGAAACTGTGCATTTATGATTTTTCCATATTGTAAGGAAGTTAAAAAGTAGGATCACTGGTGGACATTAGTGGAGCAAGAAAGCACCCCAGATCCCTGTTAGCAGGTCATGAATCCAGGCCTTGACCTCTGGCATTGTGATAAGGCCATTCCTGATTTTCATGACCTCTGCTGTTTCCTCAGGATTCTTCTGAAATCTTATGAGCTGTCCATAAGTAACTCTCGCGCTTCCAACATCTTCCTACAGAAGGGTAGTGAAGAACAATGTCAGATCTTGTGTGTTGAAGTCAGCCAAATACTATTTGGCTTTGGGAAGACATGATACTTCTCCAGGTATTTTACATACGCCATTGGTAAGTTGGTCATTTACCATTGGTAATTCCCTTAAGGGGGAATTATGTTCATTAGTTCTGTGCTGTTTATAACGGTTGCAACGCCATAGTGAGTTGTATTACTTCTAGGGACTCAGTGACTTTTTCTAGATGGGATATACTCAGAGTAGTGAATGGCTTTACCCAAGGTCACATAGCTACTGAGTAGATTTGACTCCAGGAACCTGGGTGATCTCTGGAATCTCATTCCAATGTCATATCACCCTTTCATTTCTAGAGCATATCTGAGGCACCTAGAAACTATGCTTCTCTGAATTATCCTACTGGACAGAAAATCGTTTAAAATAAAAGGAAATGAATCCTAGATTCCCTTCTCCTACCAGCATCTCCACCTCCAACATGGGATGCCAGACACTGAGGGTTATTTCTGCTTCCCCTATAACCACATGTTTTCTTGACTACCCCCTATCTGGGATGGATTCCCTTCTGCTATGCTCCTCAAACGACCTGGACACAGCTCTGTCACAACATTTAATATATTTTCAATATCTATCAAAAGTATCTGCTTCCTTTTTCTAGTCACTAACCAGTTCACAGAGTCAACTTTAGTGATTCCCAGCAGCACGCAGTAGTCAGTAAATGTTTGTTGACTGAATGAATGCAGGTGGGCTCTAAAGCCTACAATGAAATTTCCTGAACTTCATGAGGATAGCATAATTAAATACTGTGGTTGGAGAACTGAAAATGACTTGAAAGTGGCCATAGCACTTTTTCTTTTTATTTTTTCCTCTGTACTAAGAAGCAGTTACCAATTCTTATCCTGTTGCCCAGAAGAAGAAAGAAAATAATACTGCGACATAATGTTGCACAGCTTACATGGATGATTTCACACAGATTTGACAGTTTTATTGCCTTTCTGAGAGTTCACCTTTCCCCGGTTCTGGGAAGTTGGGAGCAGGCACATGATAACCCTTCAAAAGGATCTCTAAAAGCCTGGGAGGTGAGTGCTGTTTATGTTGCTGATGGACAAAGAATAGACCCATTAGTGGAATGTTGAGTCTACTTCCATGCCTCACCCCCTTCAGGACACAAGTGTGCCAGGATCAGAGCTCAGGTCTCTCCCTGACACCCATGGAAAGTTTCATGCTCCTTGTATCCCAAGGCTTCCCTAAGCAGGGCTTAGGGGAGGCTACTGTGAGGAGAAGCAGGGAATGGGTAGGATGCTCCCAAGGCCGGCCAGTCAAGGCAGGGGAGAGTCTGGGTGATCCTTGCTCCCCCACTAAGGCTAATAATATCTGGCAGCCAAGGCAGGAGGAGAGCTGGAACCTAGAACTCAGCCAAGGATGGGCTCTTTGCTGTGTCTTAGTGTGGGAGGCCTCTGGAACATCTGGCGGGCCCAATGAGACAGTTCATAGACCCCTAAAGCACTCACCTGTAGGAGACCTGCCTCTAGTGGCTGGGCAAGTCCTAGCTGAGCCCAGTCCCGCCACCCTGATTCCCTCAGGCCAATGGCTGGAAGTGTTGGCATTGTGTTTTGCTGAGGATTACCAGCCTTTTAGACTGTGACATCATTATCATGGGTTCTCAGGCCAGAGGAAAGGCATACAAATTTGGAGTCCACCGAATGAAATGTAAAATACCCTCTGCTCTCTCCATCACCACACGTGATACAGGAGTGCAGCAGAAGTTGTCTCCACACCTAATAATCCACTGCAGGCTTGATAAAGGGTCCTCGTTTTTACCAAGGACCTATTGGAGGGAAATGCTCTGCCTTGATTACAAGAGAAAGCAAGCCTTTGCAGGCTAATGATCCTCTTCAATGGATGTTTGTTTAACCCCTGTTTGTTTAACAATTTCTCTTGAAAATGGCTGGGGACCCTCTGAATCCAACTTCTTTTATTATCTAAAGGTTTTTGTCAAGCAGCCTCCCTCTACAAGTCCAAGCAAGGGTGCAGGTGTCCCTCCTCTGGTGTCTACTTCTCTCTGTCCTCCCACCCACCCATTCAGAGCCATTCCTTGTTCACTTAATCTCACATAGAAGTCAACTCAGACTTGATTTCCGGCCAGGACACTTACTTATGTGGGGAGCTTGGGTTGTACTTAACCAAATGTCTCAGAGCCTCAGTCTTCTTGACAGCGAGACTTTCACCTGCTTGTCCTGTGAGGAAACTATAAGAACAGAGTGTAAGTACTAGATAGATGTGCATAGCATATCCAGCAGAGTGCCTGCTACCTAGAATCCTAAAGTGCTCAAATAAAAAAGGTTTTCTATGGTGATTTGTGTGGAGCTGGCTCCTGAAGAGTGAGGAGGGTTAAAATGTGACCCCAAACTCTATGACATTACAAATGAACGAAGAGCTGAGTGTTTGCCTATAGAAGGCTGCACCTGATCACAACCATGATGAACATCATGAAGGTTCAGGGAATGGGAAGAGATACCGCCTGAGAACCCACCGTAGGCCTGTACCAGACACTGCACTTGTCAGGCTTCGTCTACACTCTCATTCAGTCCTGATCCCAGCCCCTCTGTAGGGGCATTGTCAATAGTATACCCTTTTTACATGTGCAGGTGAAGACGCTGAAGGTTAGGGGAGTTACAGTAGGCTGGGGTCGTGAAGTCATCTTCATAGAGGAGGTAGGATTGGAGCCAAGACTGGGAAGGTGAATAAGATTAGGAAGGGAGAGGGCGAGGGGTGAATTTTCACTGGAGTGAGGAGGAACAGCTGGCCCAGAGACCTGAGTTGGCCCCAAAGACACCGAGGAAACGTGGCATTCCATCTGCCTTATTTTACTGAGTCCTCACAACAGTCTTATAGACCCTCTTCCACAGAGGAGGAAACTGAGGTTCAGAGAGGTCAAGTCACTTACCCAAAGCACCACATCTAGGAAGGACAGCTGGTGTTTCAATCCAGGTCTAACTGGACTCCCAAACTTCTGTCCTTAATCACTTTTACTGCCGATTACAGTCGCACTGCTCAAAGTATTTACAGGACGCAAACAAACACTGTCAACCTGTTGTGTGTCTATTCCCTGTTCATGTGCTATGCAGTACTATTTGTCTCTAGAGATCAAAGGCACCCGAATTCTGAGGAGAACAAAACTTGGAGGAGTGAGGCATTCTCCTTTTCCCACCCCTGCTGCTGCTAAGTCACTTCAGTCGTGTCCGACTCTGTGTGACCCCAGAGACGGCAGCCCACCAGGCTCCCCCTTCCCTGGGATTCTCCAGGCAAGAACACTGGAGTGGTTTGTCATTTCCTTCTCCAATGCATGAAAGTGAAAAGTGAAAGTGAACTCGCTGAGTCGTGTCCAATCCTCAGCGACCCCCATGGACTGCAGCCTTCCAGGCTCCTCCATCTATCGGATTTTCGAGGCAAGAGTACTGGAGTGGGGTGCCACTGCCTTCCCCACCCACTGACCCCTAATGCTCTTTAATTCCCCAGTCCCAAGTGATGTCTTTTCCCTTTCCCCAGGATTTTTCCCTTGAAGTGTGTCCACATGCCCTGATTTTCCCTGTTGTCCCAGCACAATTCTTTGTAGTGCTCCTTTGACTCTCAAAAGGGTCTGCATAATTGGACAAGAAATTATACAGTGATCATCCCTATGAAGAGGCGAACAGCTTCACACATCATGTCCCTGCGCAACCCTGGCATACCTGCTGGGCAGGTGCTTCTGCCTGAGATTCGAGGTCGACCTGAGGGGAGTAGCACACCTCTCCATGAGATGGAATATAGGAGAAACACATTGCAAAGGTGCTTTTGAGGGCTTTTGTGTACATTCTAGTGTGTTGGTCCTGGAGCAGTCAAGAATCAGGGGTAGAAGTATGCCTGGAATGCAGAATGTGCTCTACTTGGGAGCCAGTGCCGCTGAATTCAGATACCCTCTCAGCACAGCTGCACATGACATATGTGGAGCATGGAGAACTGAGGACTCTAACAAAAACACGTGCTAAAAGACTATGTATGGGTTCATGCCCACTCCAGTAGCCCCTGCTTTGCCTTAAATCAGAGTCTAGCTAGGCCCTGGGTGTGGACTTCTACAGGGCAATTGAAACCCCCAGGACACAGTAGGACTTCAGGGACTGTTGAAGGAATCCAGTGGCCAAGGGTAGAGAAGTCATGAGAAAACAGAGCTCTGACAATGCTGGCCGCTGTCCTCATGAGTCTGCATGGGAAAGGACCTAATTAATGGCCCAGGAAACCTACCTCAGGAAGGTATTTCCTCCCCAGAATGCTAACGTGATTGAAGAGTGGAAAAATGTTAATGTGATTTATATGAATAAGCAGAAAGAAAAAAGACGTGTGAATCTCAGTTGCTGTTCAGATGACTCTAGTGCATGTTTGATATCTCTTAGGTAACTAAGATTTTTGAAACCAAAAATGGTATTGTGAAAAAACATGGACATCAAAGGATAGCCCAATATAATGTTTGTTGATAAAATGCTACTGTCACTCCTATTTAGAGTTAGGAAGATGACAAGACTATTTTCTGAGAGCGTTATGATTTGAAAGTTTTGAGGAATGCTAGGCATGAATTTTGGAAGAAGCACAAGCTGGAACCAAGATTGCTGGGAGAAATATCAATCACCTCAGATATGCAGATGACACCACCCTTATGGCAGAAAGTGAAGAGGAACTAAAAAGCCTCTTGATGAAAGTGAAAGAGGAGAGTGAAAAAGTTGGCTTAAAGCTCAACATTCAGAAAATGAAGATCATGGCATCTGGTCCCATCACTTCATGGGAAATAGATGGGGAAACAGTGTCAGACTTTATTTTGGGGGGCTCCAAAATCACTGCAGATGGTGACTGCAGCCATGAAATTAAAAGACACTTACTCCTTGGAAGGAAAGTTATGACCAACCTAGATAGCATATTCAAAAGTAGAGACATTACTTTGCCGACTAAGGTTTGTCTACTTAAGGCTATGGTTTCTCCAGTGGTCATGTATGGATGTGAGAGTTGGACTGTGAAGAAGGCTGAGTGCCGAAGAATTGATGCTTTTGAACTGTGGTGCTGGAGAAGACTCTTGAGAGTCCCTTGGACTGCAAGGAAAATCCAACCAGTCCATCCTACAGGAGATCTGTCCTGGGTGTTCATTGGAAGGACTGATGCTGAAGCTGAAACTCCAATATTTTGGCCACCTCATGTGAAGAGTTGACTCATTGGAAATGACCCTGATGCTGGGAGAATTACCATTAAGAAAGTGGTGAAGTCATATATGCTTAGGGAATGTAAATGATTTTCCTTTTAAAAACTGCACTAGAGCCATTTTTCTTGTAGATCTAATAATGTGAGATAGTGTTTTCTTCACCATTAAAGATTTTCAAAGAGGGGGATATGGCACAGGTCTGAAAACTGGAACACAACCTATTTTTGAGAGCTCCAAATTTCTCCCCCCAAGGGTGTGGCTCTGTAAAAAAAGAAAAGAAAAGAAGAAAAAAAAAAACCCTTCAGTTTGTGATGTTCAGGTGATCCTGAGGCAGCTCATCTGCGGGTGGCATATCTGATGGCAGCCCTGGTGGCCTCAGACACATTGTGCTCACCAATCTCCCCTGGCAGTACCAGGTGCAGAGTGCTGTCTGGAGAGGATCTGTGCAGAGGATCTCTCTGGAGGTGAGGATCGAGCCCTTGATGGAAGGAGCCAGGAAGGAGACATATCTGATCAACTCTCAATGATATTGTTAAGAAAATAATTCACACATGACGTTTAAAGAAATGCCAAATTTAATGAAAAAGTGCTCCACAACCTGCTAGACACAGATGGACATAGAAGTGCAAAGTCAGCTCCTTGTACACAGAGTAGTGCTCTTGGAAATCATGGAGATAACTGGCCTAGTATTTTCTCCAGGCCTGATCAAACTCTCATGACATCAGGAAAGAGAAATGGCAAAATCAGAGTCTCTATGTAGAAAACACATACTGAAATATGCTGGTATCAAATTATTAAAAATATTTAGTATATATCAAATGAAAAAAGATGTTGACATAGTTTAGGTTCTGAAAAATAACCCACAGGGTGAATGTATATCAGAGTACTTGTTTGGGGAAAAAATGTTACCTCATTGTTTAAGAAGCCACCATGGGGTGAAAAAGGGAACCAATAAGTGAGAAACACACAAAAATTAAAATCATATAACTTTCAAGAATATACAATAATGCATTCAATGGTATTTTAAAAATATATTTATGTAGAAATAAGAAATTGAACCAAAAATAAGACTTTGAAAGAATTGAAGAAATGGGACTCATCAATGTGGTTTCATTCCCAATGATTAGGCTTCCTATGGTGTTTCCTCTTAGACATTTAAGGGACAGCCACTTCTACTGTTAAAAAGGTGATGTCAGTCATGAAGTGGGAAAAGCTGAATTTTATTACTAGAAAATGTACTGGAAAGTTACAGTGGTGAAATCTTACCATTCAATATCTGAAGAGTTCCATCTACAACTAAGAATTTAAAAATCTTACCTGAAATATTAGCAATCAACTTCTTGCCATTTTTTGATGCAAGGAACAAAAGACTTATCCAGGACAGTCTCTGAATTCATATCATTAAAGCACCATGATTAAACAGCAGCCAAGAGACAAACCACAGGGAGTGAACCATACCAATACACTCCATAACCTCCAAAGGTCAAACCTCCCCAGAAGGCTGTGATTGGTGTATCCTGTGTCACACTATAACATTTTGGCCCAATGGCCAGGAACCACATCCTTTGCCTACCTCAATATCAAAGGCTGCAGGTGCCATTAAGACTCCTATTGCTTCAGCCCAGGACAGTGTTCCCACCTTGAGTGAAGGGTTGTGCCTCAGGAACTGCAGGCTTTTCATTGGCTGAGCCAGTCCCAAGCGGCGCTTGGGCTGCTCTGATTGGATGCTTCCAGCATCGTCACAAATCAGAGGTGCAAGCCACGAAGGCTCCCAATTTTCCAAAACGGGAGAATGTACTCTTCAGGAAAAAACCAAATAAGATTGATCTGAACCAGTCAGGAAAGTAACTTCAGTTTCTTCCACTCTGGATATGTTTTGCTTCTGGAACATTCTGCTGTACTTATTTTAGCACTGGGTTTGGGACCTTGACTATATTTCCAAATGAATTCTATGATACAAATACTGTTATCACGGCTTGAATGGGGTATATTTATCCTATTAATACTATTTTCTCCAAGTTCTTGCTCATCTTTTGTTATTAAACATAAAGTTCTTTCCAAACGTTGTCATTTCAGCAAACTCCAGTGTTAAATTATGAGTGTTCACTAGGTGTCCTTTCTCCTCGAATACCTACTGAAGTCAGGTAACATTTGTGCTTATTTGGCCTTAGCCTCCTCAGCATCAACCCCCACTGTTTCACTCTTTGTTAAATTTCCTGTGATTCAGTCGTCCTTGAGCTTTACCAAGAGTTCTTCTCATCCAACATTTTGTTCCAGGTGTGTAAGAGCATCCTGAGGTACTACAAAGAGGTATTTACCTGCAGGTCCTTTGGTGATAGCTTTTCCTGGTCTCCTTGGAAGTCAATGTTTTGGAAATATTTTCATAAGATTCTTATGATATTCAAGCATGTAAGTTATATGCCCATTCCTGTGGCTTACCTGTCATAATCCTTAGTATAATGGGCCCGAGACACTGTTGAGAAGTAATGGCAGAACAGAGTTCTACTGTGGACCAAAGAAAAAAAAAAAAAAAGGCCTTTAGAGTCTTCCTTGATCAGCAAATGTTCCCCTCCACCGGCACACACTCGAAGTGGTTAAGCTCTCTAGTATCCTGCTTTGCCCATGTCTTTCTCCTGAGCTTGCGGGTTTCTGAAATGTTAAAAAGTTGCTGTTTTGTCCCTTCAGCACAGGGCTGTCCCTTTTCTCAAGGCCTCAAAAATAGTTTTGATTTGTGTAGGTTATCCATCATTTGTCTCACTGTTTGACTGAGTGTCATCCTTTTGAGGTTTAAACATCCTAATCAATAGAGAAATTTAAAACTTATTTTATAAGCAAATAACAGATACCAAACATAACAGAATGTAATCAGTGTTTAACACAAATGATAATATTTTAAAGCATTTGTAAGGACTGAATTGAAAGTGTATGTTCCATCACTTTTGAGATGGACAGTGAGAAACTTTTCAAAAGTAAATACAACTATTCAGTCTTCAAATAGTTGAGGAAAATTACATGAGTGCAGTCACCTTATTTTCCCTTAAGTTAGTGTTAGAGAAGGAAATGGCAACCTACTCCAGTATTCTTGCCTGGAAAATTCAATGGACAGAGGAGCCTGGCAGGCTACAGTCCATAGGGTTGCCAAGAGCTGGACACGACTGAGCTACTGAGCTCAGCAGCAGTCACTACTGTTCCCTTTTTTTATTATTGTTATAGGAGAATCTAGAAAACATTGCTTATAACCAAACAGCAATTTTACCAAACAGAGAAAAGTCCTACATATACACTATTAATTTTGAAGCAATGTTATATCACAAGTGTACAAGGAACCATGAAAAAAGAGGGAGCTACAAATTGAATGCTGATTACAGTATTCTGATACAAAATGAATACTGATTCATACCAGACAGATCAACAGAAGCATTCAGCCAGCCCACCGATACATGAGAAGTGATAAATAATTGCTGCTTTAATTCACTGAATTCTGAAATAATTTACAATGGAACAGCCACTAAATGATACATATTATGAAAAGTCAAGTTTATCACAGACTGCTGACTTATTTGAAACCTTTGATTTATCAAAATTAAAAAGTTTAATAAGACTTTCCATCAATATTTCATGCTTACATAGCATAGAAGAATGAAGAAACTGTAACTACACCACCCGGTAAGCATCAAACCACAGTATATGTGTGAAAATGTGCTCTTAATAGAATGGAAGCGTGAGGAGATATGCCCACCTATAACTCAAAATTCATGTCTTATGTGAGTTGAATTCATTCTCCCTAAAATTCCTATGCTGATGTCCTAAACCCTAGTACCCGACATGTGATTGTTTATGGAGATACAATCTAACCTGGACGAATGAAGTTCAACTATATTCATTAGGATGCCTCCTAATCCAAAATGACCGATAGCCATATAAAAAGAGGAAATATGGACACAGAGACTCTCCCATAGGGAGGAAACTGAACAAATGTAAGGGTCTCTTTGCCACTTTGACAAACCAAGATGACAAGACTGGAACGGACGCTTTCTTCACACCACTCTAAAGGACCCAAATTAGCTGTCATCTTGATTTGAACTTTCACCTCCAGATATGTGAGACCCTAAGTATCTCAAGTAAACCAATCTCAGGCATTTTGTACATCATCCCAGGTAACTAATATGATATTAAATGACCACAATTAGAATCATTCAAGCAATTCAGCAAAGACAGTGCAGGCAAACAATGGCACCTGATGCCGTCCATGTTACCAAAGCTGAACATCCAGGAAGGGATGTACTGCTTGGGCGTGAAAAAAGTGGCTTGAACTTCAGACCAATGGCTGTGGCTCACTCAGGCCAATCTCTGATTGGCTGACTCATAGAAGAGTTGCCCTTGCACTTCTCTGATTGGACTTCCCATCATCTGAGGGGAATATCACTAAGGCTGCCATTTTCAAAATTAGAAGAGTAAAGCCTGGACAAGAGAAGAAACAGTTCGCCAGAACAAGTTAGAATAAACCATTCAGTTAGAAGATTTAAGATTTTTCCAGTTAGATTAGAATCTGTAATAATTTTTTTTCCTTAAAATGATTTAGTAATTCATTCACTGTCTTTGAATCCACACTCCAAATGAATTGCATAACACAGGTAATGGAGAAAAAAATTTCAATGGGGGTACATTTGACCTATCAGTACTATTTTACATGCATTAATGATAATAATTTGTTGATCAAGCAGTGAGGGATTTCCCTCATTTCCTCTTCACAGTAAACCACACCGTTAGATTGCGATTGGGTACTAGCTGCCCTTCTTTCCAAAAGGGCCCACTAAAGTGTATAATCAGAATCACTACTCCCCCTTCCATCTTCAACAACCATTAACAAAATTCCAGTTTTCTTCTTTTCTTTCTAGATTTCTTAGGTATTGTCCTCCCTTACGCTTCCAGTCTTCACTCTCTAGACCAATCATGCTGCATCTGTAACATCTTTCAACAATGATCCTATTTCATTTGTGTCTACAAATGCAAAACACCCAAATCTCCTAAAAACAGAACTGTCTTAGTGTCTTAGATATCTTGAAATTACTTTTGGCAGTGACCATCGCTTTGGGACCAGTGTGCAAAACTAACCATCAGTTCAGTCACTCAGTCTTGTCCAACTCTTTGCAACCCCATGGACTACACCATGCCAGGCCATCCTGTCCATCACCAACTCACGGAGATCACTCAAACTTATGTCCATTGAGTCAGTGATGCCATCCAACCATCTCATCCTCTGTTGTCCCCTTCTGCTCCCACCTTTAATCTTCCCCAGCATCAGTCTTTTCAAATGAGTCAGTTCTTTGCATCAGGTGGCCAAAGTATTGGAGTTTCAGCTTCAGCATCTGTCCTTCCAATGAATGTTCAGGACTGACTCCCATTACAATGGACTGGTTGGATCTCCTTGCTGTCGAAGGGACTCTCAAGAGTCTTCTCCAACACTACATTTCAAAACCATCAATTCTTTGGCAATCAGCTTTCTTTGCAATCCAACTCTCACATCCATACATGACTACTGGAAAAACCATAGCCTTGACTAGATGGAACTTTGTTTGACAAAGTAATGTCTCTGCTTTTTAATATGCTATCTAGATTGGTCATAACTTTCCTTCCAAGGAGTAAGCATCATTTAATTTCATGGCTGCAATCACCATCTGCAGTGATTTTGGAGCCCCCAAAAATACAGTCTGCCACTGTTTCCACTGTTTCCCCATCTATTTGACATGACTCGATGGGACAAGATGCCATGATCTTCGTTTTCTGAATATTGAGTTTCAAGCCAACCTTTTCACTCTCCTCTTTCACTTTCATCAAGAGGCTCTTACTTCTTCTTCGTTTTCTGCCATAAGGATGGTGTCATCTGCATATCTAAGTTCATTGATATTTCTCCCGGCAGTCTTGATTCCAGCTTGTGCTTCATCTAGTCCAGCATTTTGCATGATGTACTCTGCATATAAGTTAAATAAGCCGGGTGACACTACACAGTCTTGATATACTCCTTTCCCGATTTGGAATCTGTCTGTTGTTCCATGTCCATTTCTATCTGTTGCTTCTTCACCTGCACACAGATTTCTCAGGAGGCAGACAAGGGATCTGGTATTTCCATGCCTTGAAGAATTCTCCACAGTCTGCTGTGATCCACACAGTCAAAGGCTTTGGCATCCTCAATAAAGCAAAATTAGATATTTTTCTGGACCTCTCTTACTTTTTCGATGATCCAACACATGTTGACAATTTGATCTCTGGTTCCTCGCCTTTTCTAAATCCAGTTTGGTAATGCATTTCTGATTCATAGGAAGAAAAACTGATGTTTTGAAGCAGCAACTATTAGCAACATAGACATCAAGGCATTTTCTGAAGTCACTCTTTTCAAAGTGTGACTTGAAAAGTTCACACTTTTGAACTTGAAAATTTCACACTTGTTTCTCCTAGAAGTCACCTGTACACTTCTGAATTTTTTTTCCAGTGGATACTCCAATTTCTAATTGCTGCAACAATAACGTATGCACTGGATTTCATGGTTGATTTTAATTTAGGTTGCAGATAACATCTTTTTTTCCCCTTCAAATTCCTTCAATTTAATTTTCAACATTACAGAATAATACTAAGAAATGAGCTTCATGAGGGGGCTTATTGCCAAATTCTTTTTTTTAATTTAATGTTTTAATTGGAGGCTAATTACAATATTGTAGTGCGTTTGCCATACATGGACATGAATCAGCCATGGTGTACATGTGTTCCCCATCCTGAACCCCCCTCCCACCTCCATCCCCATCCCATCCCTCTGGGTCATCCCAGTGCACCAGCCCTGAGCACCCTGTCTCATGCATCGAACCTGGACTGGTGATCTGTTTCGCATATGATAATATATATGATTCAATGCTAGTCTCTCAAATCATCCCACCCTCGCCTTCTCCCACAGAGTCCAAAAGACTGTTCTATACATCTGTGTCTCTTTTGCTGTCTCACATATAGGGTCATTGTTACCAGCTTTCTAAATCCTATGTATACACGTTAGTATACTGTATTGGTATTTTTCATTCTGACTTAATTCACTCTGTATAAAAGGCTCCAGTTTCATCCACCTCATTAGAACTGAGTCAAATGCATTCTTTACAATGGGTGAGTAATTGTGTATACGTACCACAGCTTTCTTATCCATTCATCTGCCAATGGACATCTAGGTTGTTTCCATGTCCTGGCTATTGTAAACAGTGCTGCGATGAACACTGGGGTACACGTGTCTCTTTCAATTCTGGCTTCCTTGGTGTGTATACCCAGCAGTGGGATTGCTGGGTCATATGGCTATTCTGTTTCCAGTTTTTTAAGGAACCTCCACACTGTTCTCAATAGTGGCTGTACTAGTTTGCATTCCCACCAACAGTGTAAGAGGGCTCCCTTTACTCCACACCCTCTCCAGCATTTATTGCTTGTAGACTTTTGGATAGCAGTCATTCTGACTGGCGTGAAATGAGGACCTCAATTCTTTTTTTTTTTTTAATCTCATGAGGTTTGCCAGTTTAAAGAAAATCTTTTGTTTTTTTTTTTTCTTTCCTGTAGAGCCATGTCCCTTTCCTGAAGGGCTCAGGAAAAGTTTGATTTTGTGAATTATCAGGATTTTATCTCAGTGTTTGGCTGAGAGTGGTGTACTTTACAGGCTCTTATATCCTACACAATAGGAAATAATTACAAATGTAGGTGTAAAGAATACTTTGTACCAATTGCGAATGACAGACGATCTTCTCCCTCACAGAGGGAAGAAGAGATAAAATACTAAAATGACATTACTGAACATTCACAGAATTGTGAAAATGACTGTGGTGGGGCCACCTTGTTTCTCATAAGTGGTCACCAGTGTTCTGTTAATAAGATGGAAGAGGAAGGAGATATGCCCACAATTAGTTCAAAATGTATATCTCCTTTGGGTTGATTTTGTGCCTCTAAACTTAATGTATCTGTGCCATAAACACTCATACTCATATGTGATCATATTTGGAGATAGAGTATTTACCAAGTAATCAAGTTAAAATATGTTCATTAGAATAGGTCTTAATCCAAATGAGCTATATCCATATAAAAAGGGAAAGAGTCTCTTGATGAAAGTGAAAGAGGAGAGTGAAAATGCTGGCTTAAAGCTCAACATTAAGAAAACTAAGATCATGGCATCAGGTCCCATCACTTCATGGGAAATAGATGGGGAAACAGTGGAAACAGTGGCTGACTTTACTTTTCTGGGCTCCAAAATCACTGCAGATGGTGATGTCAGTCATGAAATTTAAAGACGCTTGCTCCTTGGAAGGAAAGTTATGCCCAACTTAGATAGCATATTCCAAAGCAGAGACATTACTTTGCCAACTAAGGTCCGTCTAGTCAAAGCTATGGTTTTTCCAGTGGTCATGCATGGATGTGAGAGTTGGAGTATAAAGAAAGCTGAGCACCGAAGAACTGATGCTTTTGAACTGTGGTGTTGGAGAAGACCCTTGAGAGTCCCTTGGACTGCAAGGAGATCCAACGAGTCCGTCCTAAAGGAGGTAGTCCTGGGTGTTCATTGGAGGGACTGATGTTGAAGCTGAAACTCCAATACTTTGGCCACCTGATGTGGAGAGCTGACTCATTGGAAAAGACCCTGGTGTTGGGAAAGATTAAGGGCGGGAGGAGAAAAGGACGACAGAGGATGAGATGGTTGGATGGCATCACCAACACAATGGACATGTGTTTGAATGGACTCCAGGAGTTGATGATGGACAGGGAGGCCTGGCGTGCTGCGTTTCATGGGGTCGCAAAGAGTTGGACATGACTGAGCAACTGAAATGAACTGAACTGGAAAAGGGAATATCAGACATAGATACATACATATAGGGAAGAACATGTGGGGAGGTATAGAGAGATTTCAGCTATTTACAAGCCAAGGAAAGTGGCCAGGAATGAAGGCCCCTTATGCATTCACACCTTGCAAAAGATCCAACGCAGATGAAACTTTGATTTGGACTTAGAGCCTCCACAAGTATGAGACAATAAATGAATGTGTTTAATTGACCTAATCACTAGCATTTTGGACAGGAGCTCTCAGTTCAGTCGTTCAGTCGTGTCCGACTCTTTGCAACCCAATGAATCGCAGCATGCCAGGGCTCCCTGTCCATTACCAACTCCCGGAGTTCACTCAGACTCACGTCCATCAAGTCAGTGATGCCTTCCAGCCATCTCATCCTCTGTCGTCCCCTTCTCCTCCTGCCCCCAATCCCGCCCAGAATCAGAGTCTCTTCCAATGAGTCAACTCTTCTCATGAGGGGGCCAAAGTACTGGAGTTTCAGCTTTAGCATCATTCCTTCCAAAGAAATCCCAGGGCTGATCTCCTTCAGAAGGCACTGGTTGGATCTCCTTGCAGTCCAAGGGACTCTCAAGAGTCTTCTCCAACACCACAGTTCAAACTCATGAATTCTTCAGCGCTAAGCCTTCTTCACAGTCCACTTCTAACATCCATACATGACTACTGGAAAAACCATAGCCTTAACTAGATGGACCTTAGTTGGCAAAGTAATGTCTCGGCTTTGGAATATGCTGTCTAGGTTGGTCATAACTTTCCTTCCAAGGAGTAAGCATCTTTTAATTTCATGGCTGCAGTCACCATCTGCAGTGATTTTGGGCCCCCCCCAAAATAAAGTCTGACACTGTTTCCACTGTTTCCCCATCTGTTTCCCTTGAAGTGATGGGATCGGATGCCATGATCTTCATTTTCTGAATGTTGAGCTTTAAGCCAACTTTTTCACTCTCCTCTTTCACTTTCATCAAGAGGCTTTTTAGTTCCTCTTCACTTTCTTTTTCGGTACGTTTATTTCTAGGTGTTTTATTTCTCTCTCTTTTTATGCGTTTTAACTCACCCTAGTGGCTTTTCAGCAATAAGAGTGATCATTTTTTGAGAAATAACCACTATAAATCATTAATCAATTCCAGTATGTGTGGTATTTGGGGGACCTAAATGAGGTTTAAGACAAGAATTTATAATTTGCAAAATGTTACATATTTTTAGTGTGTATGTGTAAGTATTCCTATTTCTGTTTGTGTTCTGTATTTGGAGAATGGGATTCTGTCATTCTCTTCATACTGATCACTGGTTTTGATAAATTCTGGAGGTAATAGCTGTTCATTTCATTCCTATGATTTTCAGGAGCACTCTGCTGGGGAAGCCAGGACATTCTGCTCATGCCACTGTAGGTCAACCATGAGAAGATTCTGTGTTGGAGTAAAATGTCCACCAAGTGACCTGAGTCACTCTGATGCCTGAAAGAGCTGGAACTATGGAGGACTGTCATACTCTTTCAGGAAGCTTTAACTGATTATTTCATTTTCCAACTTAGGTGAATTTCACTGAGTTTGGCTGAAAGTGAACGTGAAGTCGCTCAGTCATGTCCGACTCTTTGCGACCCCATGGACACCAGGCTCCGCCATCCATGGGATTTTCTAGGCAACGGTACTGGAGTGGGTTGCCATTTCCTTCTCCATGAGATCTTCCCGACCCAGGCATCCAACCCAGGTATCCCGCATTGTAGAAGGACACTTTACCATCAGAGCCACCAGGGGAGATGGGCTGACTGGGGGTTAAACATGGGGGAGGGGCAGGGCAGGAGTTGGGAGGTGGGACGTCCGGTGTCACGGGACATGAGCTGCCATAGTAACAGGCTTCCCTGCCTTGCATCCAATCAGAGATGGACAGTGTCTGTGACGTCAGGGAAAGCCGGGCCTATAAATTCGGCCAACGGCCTTCAACCGCCTCACTGTTCTTCTGGGCTGCGCTATGGAGAATGGTGGCGCTGCCGTGTGGAAACCGTCCTCTGACAGCCATGAGGAAGACGTGATCACCATAGACACCAGCACCTCCGAAACTGAGCCCTCTGAAACGGAGATGGCGAAAGCAGAGACCTCCAAACCAGAGCCGTATGATGCGGAACCAAGAAAGGCGAAGCAGAAGACAGCTAAGGGCCGCCGTTGCCGTCGCCGCCGCTGCCGTCAGGGCAATTTCTCAAGCTTTGCTACCTATTTCCCTAGGGTGCTGAAGCAAGTACATACAGGCCTGAGTCTTTCCCGTGAGTCCGTGAACGTCCTGGATTCGTTTGTGAAAGATATGTTCGAGCGGATTGCCGAAGAGGCCGGGCGCCTGGCCCACAGCAACAAGCGCTGCACCATCATGACCGAAGACATCCAGACATCTGTGCGTCTTCTGTTGCCTGGGGAGCTCGGCAAGTATGCCACGTCCGAGGCCACCAAGTCAGTCATCAGATACCACCTCTGCAGATGAACTGCCCCAGGACTGTCTGACCATCGCAAACCAGACTTAAGGGTTCGCCCCTTAGGCCCTACATTTAATCTTTAAAACATTTCTACCCCAAAGAAAACATTAAAAACCTCTTTAACTTTGCTTCAATATGTGTCGGTTGTGTCATTTGTTCGACGGAAGATCGTGTCCTTTTTTCTTAACATGTTGCAACTCGTCCCTTTCCTAAATGGTTATTTCTATTCGTGGTTTCTCAGTGATTTCAGAGATCTTTCTGGTCAAAATTCTTTCCCTAAAAGTTTCATTGGCCTTTTCCATTTTCATTCTCCCATCTATATTTAGGTATCATCCAGAGATTTTTATATGAGTATAGCAACCGATAAAAACCAGTGTGGTCTTCCCGGGTGGCTCAGCAGTAACGAATCCGCCTGCAATGCAGGAGTCGCAGGAGAGGCAGGGTCCATCCCTGGGTCATAAAGATCCCCGGGAGGAGGGCATGGCAACCCTCTCCAGTATTCTTTCCTGGAGAATCCCATGGAGAGAGGAGCCTGGTGGGCTACAGTTCATAGGGTCTGCAAAGGGTCCAACACCACTGAAGCAAGGTAGCACACAGGCTCACAAAGAGCACGATTGTGTGTGTGTATGCGTGTGTGTGTGTGTGTTTGTGTGTGTGTGTGTGTGCTCAGTCACTCAGTCATGTCCGACTCTGACCCCATGGACAGGAGCCCACTGGGCTCCTATCTCCTTGAAAGTTTCCAAGCAAGAATCCTGAATTGGGTTGTCATTTCCTACTACAGGGGATCTTTCTGACCAAGGGATAGAAGCTGTGTCTCTTTCGTCTCCTGCATTGGCAGTCAGATTCTTGACCACTGCACCAGCAGTAGCAGATATAAAAATCACATTCTATTCCTTCAATCCCAATTCACTTCCATGTGTAAAGTAGGACTCAAACACAGTATAAAATAAGAAAATTCTAAATTTCTGGAATCAAGCACCATATCTTTTGAAATCACCTTATTCAGATTTCTCTGATCTTATTTTTTGTTTGCAACCTAGAACATTTTGCTTTTAAAAAAAAGAAAAATAAAAGAAAGAAAACAAAAATCCTGACTGAATTGCACACTTGCAGGGATGATGGGATAGTTCAGTGACAGAGAATGTAGCCACAGTCTCCACAGTAGCAGCCAATGAGGGACTGGTAGCCCATGAGCCAAAGCAATTGGCCAAACGTATGGTGGAGTGAGGAGAGACGAACAAATAGCAACCTTCCTGCGACACTCAGCCTAGAGATGGAGAGGGAACATGGGGTGATAGTTTCCCTGATGTTTTTCCATTCAAGCACCTGCTTTTAACCATGGGGATTTAAGTACAGGCATCCATTTCCTGGGGCTTCCCAGGTGGTGCCGGTAGTAAAGAACCTGCCTGCAATGCAGGAGACACAGGAGACCCAGGTTCTGTCCCTAGATGGACATTTCTTGGGGCTTCGCAGTTGGAATCAGTGGTAAGAAACTTGCCTGAAATGCAGGAGACACAGGAGCCCTGGGTTTGATCCCTAGGTGGAGAAGGTTCCCTGGAGGAAGGCATGGAAACCCACTCCAGTATTCTTGCATGGATAAGCCCCATGGACAGAGGACCCTAGTGGGCTACAGTCCATGGGATCACAAAGAGTCCGACATGACTCAAGAGGCTTAGCACACACAGATGCATCCATTTCTTGTTGTGGGACATGCCTCTAGCTCTTTGCATCTGTAAAAGAGGAGGAGGATCAGCAATTAAGAGAAATAAGATGACTCCTTCTTCTACCTCAAGTATTTGACTGCTAATGCTTAAGAGAATATTTACTGAATTTAATGTCCATTGTGTTTAATGCCTTTCTATGAAAATCAGACTGCAGATTGATGGGGAAGGTACTGTGGTACTGTGCCAGTTCACTAAGACACTGCTATCATGCTTTGTGTTTTTTGTGTTTGTAAATACAGAAATGCAATAGGATCACTGTTGAAAAATGTTACAGATGCAGCATAATTGGTCTAGAGAGTGAAGACTGGGAGTGTAAGGGAGGACAACACATAAGAAATCTAGAGAGAAAAAAGAAAATTGGAATTTTGTATATCAGTTTCTTCACTCTATCTATTGTATATCACACATAAACTGCTTCTGAAGAACTCCATAGTACACTTTCGGAGAATGAGAATAAACTGGGAAATGAAATTGCTAGGAAAATAATTCAGAACTTACCGAACTCTGTCATGACTGACCTAGAGGAAATACTACAGCTGGAGTCAAGAGGTTGGAATTTTGTAGATCCTCCTAGCTTTTCTCTCATTGTTTTGCTGAGAATCAAATCCTTCACAGATTTTTACATCCAATAACAGTGGTACTGATAAATTCTTTTCAACTTTAAATTTTTTTATGGATATATTCATGAGTTGCAATATTATATTTGTTCAGGTTTACAACATAGTGCTTCAGTTGTTTTATATATTATACTCTGTTTACATTTATTATTAGATAATTGGTATATTTCCCTGTGCTGTACAGCATATCCTTGTTGCTTAAAGTTCAAAATGAATAGTTTAAAATATAATGAAATATTAAGTTCTAATGAAAAGCTTTGTAAATTACAAAGGACTGAAATCGCAGAGTGCTTTGTCTCTCTCCAAGGATGTAGTAATCTTGAAATCAATCTTTTAAAAAAGAAATAGGAGAATAGAATTACGGACAGAGGGAAAGGGGAGGAGAGAGTGAGATGCAAAGAAAGAGTAACATGGAAATTTACATTACCATATGTAAAATAGATGGCCAATTTGAATTTGCTGGATGGCTCAGGAAACTCAAACCTGGGCTCTGTATCAACCTAGAGGGGTGGGATGAGGAAGGAGTTCCAAAAGGGAGTGGATATATGTATACCCTAGGCTGATTCATGTTGAGGTTTGACAGAAAACAGCAAAATTCTGTAAAGCAATAATCCTTCAATAAAAAATAAATTAATTGAAAAAATAAAACATATCTCAAAACAAAAAAAATAAACGGAATAGGAAAATCACCAACTACTTTGAAATTCAGCAATATACTTTTAGAAATAAAAATGTCAATGCACCAAGAAGAAAACACAATGCACATTAAATTCAGTAAATACTATCATAAGCAATAGCAGTCAAGTACTTGAGGTGGAAGAAGGAGTCATCTCATTTCTCTTAACTGCTGAACATCCTCCTCCTTATTTTGAACAACGTCACCAGTACTCCGTCAAGTAGACGCCCACAACATAGACTACTGGCTGAACCACCGGAGCCTGTGACGCATGAACGGCTAGAGGGGTCCGTTCTCTTCTGAGTGCCGACAGACCTAGAGGGGTGAGCACTACCACGTCACGAACAACCTCGCCCGGTCCGAGGGCCGGAGAAGCCGCTAGACGAGTTTGTATAGGAAGTGCTTGCTTAGGTACTGCAAGTACCGGAGCACTCTCTCTGAGTCCGGCCACACGTGAACGGAGTCGTCGGACCCCTTTATACACCGCTTCGAACGTTTCAACAGGTCTACCGCCGCCGCCGCCGCCGCCGCCGCCGCCGGGAATCGACAGAAGACAAAGCGGAAGAAACCGAGTCGTAGTATCCCGAGACCAAGCCTCCCGAGCCAAAGGCTCCAGAGACACAGTCTCCCGAGGCAAAGACTCCAGAGACAAAGTCTCCTGAGGCAAAGTCTCCCGAGATAAAACCTCCAAGGCCGAAGCAACCACGGGTCCAGAAGGAGTCTCAACAGTCTCCTACCGACTCGGTACAGTCTCGGTGGTCAGGGGTGATGAGTCTTCTTTCCTGTACGCCCTTAACTTCCGTCAACCGCCTCAAATATTCGGGACGGGAGGGACTTCAGTGTTTGTGACAGGTATAGACTAACCTATTTTACGTTCCGTCCTCCGGACAATGATACCGTCGGGTACAGTGCACTGTGACCTACGGGGTGGGGGTTGAGGGTGACGGGGAGGGGGTGCAAATTGGTGTGTGTGTCAGTTTGAGTCACCATAGAAATTTGAAAGGCACTGAAGGTGGTCTTTTTAGAAACGTGAGACGGGGTACTTCCTCTGTCGGTCAGTAGATAAGTGGAGTCGACTAAATACAGATGGCAACTACGTTCTCTTCTAAGTTTTCAGTGGTTTCAGTAGATTCAACTTTTTACATTATTAGTCAATCTCGAAGGACTTTCAGATTGAGTGGAGGTATTGAGTTCGACAAAGTCTGTAGTCTTACTGAGTCCAGTGAACCACCTGTAAAATGAGGTTGTGTCTAAGAAAAGGAAGACTAACTGGATGCCACGGTCCTCGTCTTTGAGGACTGAAGGAGTCGTCTCACGAGGACTTTTCGTATCCTTAATCACCTGGTCGAGAATAGAGGTTTTGAATAGTTTCGGTTACTAGTGATACTTCTCTTACTGTTTTAAGGTAAACGGTTTATGTCTTGTGTTTGTCTTTATCTTTATGTATGATTTTTATAAATTGTAAAACGTTTAAAATTCAACAAAAGAATTTGTAATAAATCCAGGGGGTTTATGGTGTGTTACACCTTAACTAATTACTAAATATTATCAATAAAGAGTTTTCTACTAATGAGAATAACGATCTTTTGGTGGTCTCACTCTCTTTTTCTTATTTTTCTCTCTTTATTTTGTGGATCCTTATTTACATGGATCCACCACCACTTTCTGGACATGAATCTTTCTTATTCTGGGACTAGTTTCTGTAATTTCTATTATGTTTGTCTCCCTTTCCAGATGGAACAAACACCTAAGCTTCTTAACTCTAAGAAATTTTTTGGTACGATAGTTTCCGTTAGGTGTATAAGTTACGTTAAGGATACTTTTATGGTCCCGTAAAAGGTGTCTTGACTTTGTTTGTTAAAATTTAAAACATACCTTTCTACTTTCTGGGACTTAGTGGTTTTGTTAGAAGTTCTTCTGGTCTTGACCTCCTTAGCCCAAGGGACTAAAACCTGATCTTGTCTTTTGATGTCATTAGGTTAGTCACATCATGACCGTGTTTTTATCTGTGTACCTAGGCATCTTGTCCTCTCGGGTCTTTATTTGGATACCCGAATACCAGTCAAGTCAAGTCAAGTCAGCGGGTCAGTACACACTGGGAAACGTTGGGGTACTTGATGTCGTGTGGTCCGAAGGGACAGGTAGTGGTTGAGAGTCTCGAATGAGTTTGAGTACAGGTAGTTCAGCCACTACGGTAGGTTGGTAAAGTAGGAGACAGCAAGGAAAGAGAGGGAGGAAGTCAGAAAGGGTCGTAGTCCCAGAAAGGTTCCTCAGTCAAGAAGTGTAGTAAACTGTGTTATAACCTCAAAGTCGAAGTCGTAGTCAGGAAGGTTACTTATAAGTCCTGACTAAAGGAAATCCTAACTGACCAACGTATAGGAACGTCAGGTACTAGTTAATTAGATGTTAAATTTTTCCGTTCTTACACGTTTACCTCTCTTCTGTCAGAGAAGTTATTCACCGCGAACCTATTAACCTATCGATGTACGTTATTTCATTTTAATCTTGTAAGAGATCGTCGTATATGTTTTTATTTGAGTTTTACCTGACTTCTGGATTTATATTATGTATACAACACATCCTTCAGTAAAATTCTAAGGCAATCTATAAAATTACTCGACACAAAGAAAGTGTAAACATTTAAGTCTGTAATTTACTTGTGTAGTCAATATAATTTTTTTTTTTTGGTGACTTTTATTGGTGTTAACCCAAAACTCCCCTATTGACCCTGGAGTTTTCAGAGACTATGTGTCCTTTAGATCCTACCTCTATCCTTTTCGTCTCAAACTACAACTTCTAACCTTCCCCCTCATTGTGACCACTAATAAGTGAAGTCAACTACTAACTCCTTTATTCTCGCGGATCACTCGTTAGTGGAACGTTACAACACCTAGTGACACTTCCGTTTTATTCCCTTTACCGAAGTGCCGAATTTATTGTTAACGGTCAGAGTTGAGTGCTTACTACCACAACTATCCTATCCGTATGAGGTAAGTCTTTGGAAGAGTTGTAATGGTAACAAATACCTAAGTGTATTTTTCTTCTGAGGCTGTGTCGTATTTTCAATTCACGTTGTCTTTTAAGTCCTTTTGTTTGTGTTTTTGTTTTTGTTTGTTTGGGTAAAGTTTGAAGGATATTAGTGTTCAAAGATGGGATTGAGCAAGTCTACTAGATTACAGTAAGAAAAAGTGGGGAGTAAGAGAACAAAAACTTCACCTTTTGGAAGTACTAAACGTTGAATTGGAGTATCCCTACCACTCTCGTAAGTAAGTCAGTCTCTTCGATTTTTTCAAGTACAACTGAGGTACAGTCGGTTCCTCCCTGAGTTTGACCATCCGTGTCAGTGACTTGGTGAGATGTCGCTCCAAAAGGACTGACTTGGTTATTGACAGAAGGACCCCACAAGTCCAGACCACTGTCGTCCATTGTCCAAACCAATAAATAGATGAGACTGTCATCCCATTGTTCGTGTTAATAGATATCAACCAGAATATTTTGATTAGTTCCAGTAAATATATATAATAGTCATAATCCTTTACCGAACCATCATTTCTTAGGTGGCGTTTCGTCCTCTGGATCCAAATTAGGGACCCAGGTCTTCTAAGGGACCCCATCTTTTACCTTTGGGTGAGGTCATAAGAACTGACCTTTTAAGGTACCTGTCTCCTTGGACGATCCAATGTTAGGTACCTCAGTCTTTCTCAGTTTGTGCTGACTCGCTCATTGTGAAAGTTGTGAAAGAGTTCATAAGATCTCGAGGACATGTTTTACGATCACTAATCCAGTGAATTTGTTGTAAGTAAACAGAGTATGAACACCTCCAAGATTCAGGTTTAGTTCCAAAGTAGACTTAACTAGAATACGTTCCACACTCCGGAGAGGAACCGGACGTCTATTGACTTTAGGGGTATATGGACAGATGTAAAAGAAAGGAGACACATACACACATACAGACTAAAAGGGAATAATATACCTATACTGAGTAAATTTAATTGTGAATAGATTACTTGTATAAACTTGAACAAATGAACCATTTACGAGTAGAGGTTTATACTAGTGTATGCTTATACTCACAAATACCGTATCTATGTAATTAAAATCTCCGTGTTTAAGTTGGGTATCCTCTATACATAAAACTTGATTTGTACTCTTATAAAGGTCGGAGAAGGTAGTACAACTACATACCGTTTTGGTTAAGTAATAACATTTCATTTTATTTATTTATTTTTCTCTCGTATGACCACTGGTGAATACTCTTTGTTCCACCGGGGTGGTGTCAGTAAAAGTGTTAAGACACTTACAAATCATTAAAGTAAAATCATAAAATAAAGAAAAAGAGAGACACTCGCTCTTCTATCACACAGTAAAAGTTAACAATGTTTCACAAGAAGTGTGGACGTCAACATTAATAAAGCATAACCTATCCTATATTCTCCTCCTCCGTTACTGTTGGGTGAGGTCATGTGAACGGACCCTTTAGAGTACCTACCCCCTCGGACCATCCGACGTCAGGTACCCCAGCGCTTCTCAACCTGTGCTGACTCGTCGAAGTGAAAGTGAAAAGTGAAAGTACGTAACCTCTTCCTTTACCGTTGGGTGAGGTCCTAAGAACGGACCTCTTAGGGTCCCTGCCCCCTCGGACCACCCGACGGCAGATACCCCAGCGTGTCTCAACCTGTGCTGACTTCACTGAATCGTCGTCGTCGTCGGTTTGTAACTGTATTTTAAGACTATTAGGTGTTTTAGTTTGAAAAGGACTCGGGAAGTCCTTTTCCTGTGCCGAGATGTACTGTCTTTTTTATTTTCTGCAAGAAATTTCACCGTCTTGGAGTACTCTATTCCTCTTTCTTAAATCCAGGACACCGTTCTATGATCTCTCTCGGAGGGACTCATCATGTCCATACTTCACCTGTCACGGAAAAGTTCTTACCCGTTACTTCCAGACATAGAAAACCAGGTTATATCTTCTTAAGACTACCCGACAATATGGAGGTCCCGAGAGAAACCAGTGACGTGATTTATAAATCCTTTACACTCAGGTTAATAGTTCTTATAATAAATCGTAAAACACCTTTTAATCTCTTTAGAGTACTCTCTTGAAAATTTTTTCTTATACTAAGGGTTCCTCTCGTCCTTTAAGAAGGTGGTTTCGTTACCGTTCTTTTATAGAGATTCACCCTGGAACTCTACTAACATCTGTTCGACTTATATTAAAACCTTTACTTTTCGAGTAAAGTCTCGGTAACGTAAAAACTTTTCTCTTGATACCTGGGTATCCTTTTTCTGTAATAAAGTGTCTTATTGAAGTAAAGATAACACGAGTAACAACGACGAAAGTTATAGGGTCACATATGGGTATACTGTATGTTTACAAAAAGGTCAGTTTAGAATATGTAACAATAATACACTCTTAAGGACGGTCGTTTGGATTGGGTGATCGTATAAAAATGACCAGATCTACACAAAGTGTAAATCACTTAGGTTATTAGTTTATGTCCGCAATCCTTTGGTCAAAATGTTGGCGTAGTACATCAGGTACTTCTGTCTTTACGTACCCACTGACTGTGAATGGTGGATCCTTCCTCCTTCTCTTTACTCCAAGTGACGACTTCTGGTTCTCCCCTTTACTAGTATGCATTGACGAGTGAAGTGTCCCACTAACTTCTTTTGTCCGTGGATTTCTTATTAGTGCTGGATCACCACAACCGATGACGTTTGTGTTTAATCGTGTTCCCGAAATGACGAATTCATTGTTTGATATTCAAAGTTGGGGTCCCTTTATCAAGTTTACAAAAAGTTGTAGTAGAGATACTATCTTAAATGACATTTTGTATTTACTCTCGACTTTAAGCAAGTCAAGTTTTATAACGTCTTTATTGACGTCATAAGGAGATATGTCTCCGTAACACCTTAAGTAGTTAGAAACTCTTCACTTCTATTCTTCAGTATATCGTACCATCCCGACTACGAACTCGTCCATAAAACAGTACGTGGACTCCCTTTAAACAAAATTCATCCTCATTATACGTCCCAATGACACGAACACCTTCAGTTACCTGACCGAATACATTATATAGGCACATTATATTGACAGACTTTTGAGCTCAGGAAATGGTATGAGACCATCCACTTCTCGTAATGGGTCTCGGTGTATCGATGACTTAATCTTGACTGTGGTCCTAGGTCCACTAAAGGACTTAGAGTGAAGTCACAGACTAGGTCATAATGCGTACGAAAACGGAAACTCACTAAGATTGTCTCCTAATGTCTTTGGTACGAAGAGAACTACTCGGACGAAGTATCCTTTATAGAGCTATATTTTCGTATTGGAGGTAACTAGAGTTTATTAGGAGACCTTTTATTAAGTTCACTTTTTGTATATTATCTCACAAAGGGAATTGGTTTGAGGTTGTAGTATGTTCCCGTCAAAAAATACGAAAAGGGAGAGGGATTAAAAAAAGGAGTTCTGACGGGGTAAATACTGAGACACCTATACGTGAAAAGTGTTAGCTCCTCCGTTTAATGTTTATTTACAGTCTATAATCTCCTGGGTTTTTCTTCTCCCGGTACTCCATATACTCTTTTGGGACATAAGGATTTAGTTTTTTCAATCAATAAGTCCGGTCCAGACAGACACAAGGAAAGTGGTTCTTTAGACATGAATGTAAGAGGAACGACAGATAGACGGACAAAGAAACAGATATATTTACCAATGCTACGGATATTACCAATCTTTAAAGTCAAGTGAAACCACACTTTCGACACCGTACGTCATATTCTAAGGTGATTTATCATCCACAGCGGGAGGATCATCATTCATTTCTCATTCGGTTAGGTTCCTTTAGTAATATAATATCACTTGTGAATAAAGATATCGGAATGGGACACATACCGTGTGTTTTTATAACGTTCTTCGAACTGAAATTAAAGTCACAGATAATCTAAGTCCTTATAACGAACAGGGACTCATGAGGAAGGTTATTCTTCAGAACAGACAAAGGGGGAGGAGAACTCGACTACTTCGAAGACTAATAAAACTCGTTACTTATTTATTTTGACCACCTTTAACATAATCCGGTAAATGGTCGGATTCCAAATTCTTCCTTACAAGAAGACGGAACGACAAACTCCTGTATCTCGATGGTACCTTTCCCAATCAGACAGGACGATCTGGAGGGGTGTTCTTTTCTCCGGGGAAAGTCGCGGTCTATACACACTTCCGCGAACCTTGAAACGTCACATCGAATCCATAGTCCACTAATAGTGACTCACCAGAATCCTACCAAGTATAAAAATTGTCTATAAATATAAAGTGTAAACCTTTAACACGATCTTTTAAAAATTTACAAGGGTAATATTTAACATTATATGTTTCAATACGATTTCTCATAAAGTTTATGAGTCTACACGAACTTTGCACCGAGTTTAGTTATCTGTCGACTGTGTGTGTGTATTAAGATCGACCAATTAACTGATACGGGTATCACTTTTTGACCTGAAAGAAAGAGTATTGATTCTTTCCTAGTTTCTTTTAAGATTAAAAACAGAAATCGATACCTACTCCTTATTTTAAAACTATTTCGTAAACATTGGTTTTCTCACGTGACTACATCGAAACCATAAGATTAATTATGACAGTCGTACCGGGTTCATTAAAGACAAACGTTTGTATACCGTTTACGTTTAGATTAACGTTGATCTCCTCGAATTGGGATTAACTCCGAAGGTGTTCATAAGGACGTTAATTACGGGGGGGAGGGCTCGTTTATGTTGAAGGGGGAGATTTTACTGTCGTAGTCGTATTTGATATTTGGTTCTACCTTTGGACATTTCTGATTATTAGTTTACGCTTCATGTTCTTTATATGGATTGTATAAATTTATCTACTATTCTATGTATTCTGTACTCATTATTTATCGATTAATAGTCGTCTGTTTATTCGAAAGATCATGACTTGTAGTATTATCTTCCCATTTCTTTCAAATTTGTCGACTCTGTCTTTACCTCTCTCTTATATACTAGATCTTCTATCTACTTTCTTTATGATGTTTTATGAAGTATTTCTCTTAGTTTCTTAATTTACCTCCAGTTCTTTGGATTCTTTACCTGATTCTTTTATGTAGAGGAGCCGGATGGTCTTCACTGTTTGTAAAGAATCCTCAAGGAAATGGTATCAGCAAAACAGTTTTCAAAAGTGAATGTAGCGTCCAAGTTTCCTAAACAATTGTTTTACTCGATGAGTAATATATGTTTATTTGTTATGTTCACAATAATCTCTTAATAGATTGAATGAACGTTATATGATTGTAATTTTTCTCTCTCTCTTTATCTCGTCTCCTATGTAGTGGTTAGACCTAAAGCTTGTCGTAAGTCTGAATTTGTCGAGACCCTTCAGTGCACTGTGTCGTGTAGACCTCGGGGTTGACCCTTTTCCAGGGTCCGTCGGGCAGGTGAGGCACCCACTCTGAAGTTTCTAACGTCAAGGCCCAAGGGACGAATATTAGGGTCCGGTGTTTGACTAATAGTAGAAGTTAGACATTCGTTTTGACGTCGACACCATGCTACAATTAAAAAAGGTTACGACAACCGAAACAAGACGTTTAGAACCTTTCAACGATTTAGGACCTTACCAACCGGTCTGGAGGAGGTCCGTGAATTGTTTGACGTTCTAGGTGAAGGATAGATAGTTAACACAAAGAGAAGGTGTGAGTGTCATCTACACCGACTGTCGGTGTCGTCATCAGTCCCGTCACAGGTCCAACCAGTCTTCGTTTCAGTCTCCGGATAACACGACAGAGACTTCGGATTTGTTCTCATAAATAAATTAAAGAGGTCCTCTTTATAGTTATTGGAGTCTATACGTCTACCGTGGTGGGAATACCGTCTTTCACTTCTCCTCGATTTTTCGGAGAACTACTTTCACTTTCACGTCTTACTTTTTTAATCGAATTTCGAGTTGTAAGTCTTTTGTTCCTAGTACCGTAGTTCAGGGTAGTGAAGTACCCTTTATCTACCCCTTTGTCACCTTTGTCATAGTCTGAATTAAAAAGACCCGAGGTTTTAATGACGTCTACCACTGAAGTCGGTACTTTAATTTTCTGTGAATGGGGAACCTTCTTTTCAATACTGGTTGGATCTCTCGTATAAGTTTTCGTCTCTGTAATGAAACGGTTGTTTGCAGGTAGATCAGTTCCGATACCAAAAGGGTCATCAGTACATACCTACACTCTCAACCTGACACTTCATTCGACTCGCGACTTCTTAACTACGAAAACTTGACACCATAACCTCTTCTGAGAACTCCCAGGGACCTCTAGGTTGGTCAGGTAAGACTTCCTCTAGTCGGGACCCTAAAGAAACCTCCCTTACTACGATTTCGACTTCGAAGTCATGAAACCGGTGGAGTACGCTTCTCAACTGAGTAACCTTTTCTGAGACTACGACCCTCGCTAACCCTCGTCCTCCTCTTCCCCTGCTATCTCCTACNCGACAGAGACTTCGGATTTGTTCTCATAAATAAATTAAAGAGGTCCTCTTTATAGTTATTGGAGTCTATACGTCTACCGTGGTGGGAATACCGTCTTTCACTTCTCCTCGATTTTTCGGAGAACTACTTTCACTTTCACGTCTTACTTTTTTAATCGAATTTCGAGTTGTAAGTCTTTTGTTCCTAGTACCGTAGTTCAGGGTAGTGAAGTACCCTTTATCTACCCCTTTGTCACCTTTGTCATAGTCTGAATTAAAAAGACCCGAGGTTTTAATGACGTCTACCACTGAAGTCGGTACTTTAATTTTCTGTGAATGGGGAACCTTCTTTTCAATACTGGTTGGATCTCTCGTATAAGTTTTGATCTCTGTAATGAAACGGTTGTTTACAGGCAGATCAGTTCCGATACCAAAAAGGTCACCAGTACATACCTACACTCTCAACCTGACACTTCATTCGACTCGCGACTTCTTAACTACGAAAACTTGACACCATAACCTCTTCTGAGAACTCCCAGGGACCTCTAGGTTGGTCAGGTAAGACTTCCTCTAGTCGGGACCCTAAAGAGACCTCCCTTACTACGACTTCGACTTTGAGGTCATGAAACCGGTGGAGTACACTTCTCAACTGAGTAACCTTTTCTGAGACTACGACCTTCGCTAACCCTCGTCCTCCTCTTCCCCTGCTATCTCCTACTCTACCGACCTACAAAAAAAAAACAAAAGATTTTTTTTAAACTGGCAGAACCTCATGAGATAAAGAAAAAGAACTGAGGTCCTCATTTCACGCCAGTCAGAATGGCTGCAATCCAAAAGTTTACAAGCAATAAATGCTGGAGAGGGTGTGGAGTAAAGGGAGCCCTCTTACACTGTTGGTGGGAATGCAAACTAGTACAGCCACTATGGAGAACAGTGTGGAGGTTCCTTAAAAAACTGGAAACAGAATTGCCGTATGACCAGCAATCCCACTGCTGGGTATACACACCAAGGAAGCCAGAATTGAAAGAGACACGTGTACCCCAGTGTTCATTGCAGCACTGTTTACAATAGCCAGGACATGGAAACAACCTAAATGTCCACTGGCAGATGAATGGATAAGAAAGCTGTGGTACATATACACAGTGGAATATTACTCAGCCATTAAAAAGAATGCATTTGACTCAGTTCTAATGAGGGGGATGAAACTGGAGCCTATTATACAAAGTGAAGTAAGTCAGAACGAAAAACACCATTACAGTATGAAAATGAAAGTGAAGTCGCTCAGTCGTGTCCGACTCTTTGCGACCCCATGGACTGTAGCCTACCAGGCTCCTCCCTCCATGGGATTCTCCTGGCAAGAGTACTGGAGTGGGTTGCCATTTCCTTCTCCAGGGGATCTTCCAGACCCAGGGATTGAACCAGGGTCTCCCGCATTGCCGGCAGACACTTTAACCTCTGAGCCACCAGGGAAGGCTACTAACGTGTATATATGGAATTTAGAAAGATGGCAATGATGACCCTATATGCGAGACAGCAAAAGAGACACAGATGTATAGAACAGTCTTTTGGACTCTGTGGGAGGAGGTGAGGGTGGGATGATTTGAGAGAATAGCATTGAAAGATGTATATTATCATATGTGAAACAGATTGCCAGTCCAGGTTTGATGCATGAGACAGGGTGCTCAGGGCTGGTGCACTGGGATGACCCAGAGGGATGGGACGGGGAGGGAAGTGGGAGGGGGGTTCAGGATGAGGAACACATGTACACCCATGGCTGATTCATGTCAATGTATGGCAAAAATCACTATAATATTGTCAAGTAATTAGCCTCCAATTAAATAAATAAACTTTTTTAAGTAAAATAAATATATTAATTTTAAAAAACCATAATGAATTTATAAGGACTGAAATGAAACAGTAACTTCTCTCTTCAAATAGAGGGGGAAATCAGAAACTTTTATAAAGTGAATACTTTCTCCAGGGCATCTTCCCACTCCAGGGATTGAATCCATGGCTCTTCCATTCCCACATAAGAAGGCAGGCTCTTTACCACTAGCACCACCTGGGAAGCCCCAAGAAATGGATGCCTGTACTTAAATTGCCATGGTTAAAAGCAGGTGCTTGAATGGAAAAACATCAGGGAAACCATCACCCCATGTTCCCGCTCCATCTCTAGGCTGAGTGTCACAGGAACGTTGCTGTTTGTTCGTCTTTCCTCACTCCACCATACGTTTGGCCAATTGCTTTGGCTCATGGGCTGCCAGTCCCTCATTGGCTGCTACTGTGGAGACTGGCTACATTCTCTGTCGCAAAAGACTTAAAACTCAAAATTTGGTTGAAAAAAGTGAGAGGAGACAGTGAAAGTGGATCTCCGAGAAATCAAGGAGAAACGAAAGACGTCACTCCCACCATAATAGACGTATAGACTCCATTAACTATAAAGAGGTCCGTTAGAACTAAGGTCGAACACGAAGTAGGCGTGGTCGCAAAGAGTACTACAAGAGACGTATATTCAATATATTCGTCCCACTGTTGTATGTCGGAACTGTATGAGGAAAGGGTTAAACCTTGATCAGACAACAAAGTACAGGTCAAGATTGACAAGGAAGAACTGGACGTAATGTCTAGAGAGTTCTCTGTCCAGTCCACCAAACCATAAGGGTAGAGAAAGTCTTAAAAGGTGTCAAACAACACTAAGTGTGTTAGTTTTCGAAACCGTATCAACTATTTCGTCTTTATCTACAAAAAGACCTTGAAAGAACGAAAGAACTACTAGGTCATCTACAACCGTTAAAATAGAGACCAAGGAGACGGAAAAGATTTAGGTTGAACTTATAGACCTTCAAGTTCCAGGTACATGGCAACTTCGGACCGAACCTCTTAAAACTCGTAATGAAATGATCGTACACTCTACTCACGTTGACACGTCATCAAACTCGTAAGAAACCGTAACGGAAAGAAACCCTAACCTTACTTTTAACTGGAAACGGTCAGGACACCGGTGACGACTCAAAAGGTTTAAACGACCGTATGACTCACGTCGTGTAAGTGTCGTAGTAGAAAGTCATAAACTTTCTCGAGTTGACCTTAAAGTAGTGGAGGTGGTCGAAACAAGTATCAGTACGAAGGGTTCCGGGTGTACTGAAGTGTAAGGTCCTACAGACCGAGATCCACTCACTAGTGCGGTAGTACTAAAGGATCCGGTACTTCTAGGAAAAACATATCAAGAAGACACATAAGAACGGTGGAGAAGAATTACAGAAGACCAAGACAATCCAGATATAGTAAAAACAGGAAATAACACGGGTAGAAACGTACTTTACGAGGGAACCATAGAGATTAAAAGGACTTCTCTAGTGATCAGTAAGGGTAAGATAACAAAGGGAGACAAAGAAACGTGACTAGTGGTTCCTTCCGAAAGAACTGAGAAGAACGATAAGGAACGTTGAGACGTAGGTTTATCCATATAGAAAGGAAAAGAGGAAACGAAAAGTGAATAGAAGAAAAGTGTCGATAAACATTCCGGAAGAGTTTGTCGGTAAAACGAAAGAACGTAAAGAAAAAGAACCCCTACCAGAACTAAGGACAGAGGACATGTTACAGTGCTTGGGGACAGGAATCAAGAAGTCCGTGAAACAGATAGTCTAGATTAGGGAACTTAGATAAACGGTGAAAGTGGCATATTAGTATTCCTTAAACTAAATCCAGTATTGACTTCCCAGATTACCAAAAGGGATGAAAGAAATTATATTCAGACTTAAACCGTTATTTCACAAGTACTAGACTCGGTATCAGTCGAGGACCAGAACGAAAACGTCTGACATATCTACCTTAAGGTCAACTCGATAAAGTTTAGGACTTTCTACTACGACACTTTCACGACGTGAGTTATACGGTCCTTTTAACCTTTTGAGTCGTCACCGGTGTCCTGACCTTTTCTAGTCAAAAGTAAGGTTAAGGTTTCTTTCCGTTACGGTTTCTTACGAGGTTGATGGCGTGTTAACGTGAGTAGAGTGTACGATCATTTCATTACGAGTTTTAAGAGGTTCGGTCCGAAGTCGTTATATACTAGGTACTTTAAGGACTACAAGTTCGACCAAAATCTTTTCCGTCTCCTTGGTCTCTAGTTTAATGGTTGTAGACGACCTAGTACCTTTTTGGTTCTCTCAAGGTCTTTTTGTAGATAAAGACGAAATAACTGATACGGTTTCGGAAACTGACACACCTAGTGTTACTTGGAACCTTTTAAGAAGTTCTCTACCCTTATGGTCTGGTGGACTGGACGGAGAACTCTTTGGATATACGTCCAGTCCTTCGTTGTCAATCTTGACCTGTACCTTGTTAACTGACCAAGGGTTATCCTTTTCCTCATACAGTTCCGACATATAACAGTGAGACGAATAAATTGAATATACGTCTCATGTAGTACTCTTTGCGACCCGACCTTCTTCGTGTTCGACTTAGTTCTAACGACCCTCTTTATAGTTATTGGAGTCTATACGTCTACTGTGGTGGAAATACCGTCTTTCACTTCTCCTTGATTTTTCGGAGAACTACTTTCACTTTTTTCAACCGAATTTTGAGTTGTAAGTCTTTTACTTCTAATACCGTAGGTCACGGTAGTGAAGTACCCTTTATCTACCCCTCTGTCACCTTTGTCACAGTCTGAAATAAAACCCCCCAAGGTTTTAGTGACGTCTACTACTGACGTCCGTAATTTAATTTTCTGCGAATGAGGAACCTTCCTTTCAATACTGGTTGGATCTATCGTATAAGTTTTCGTCTCTGTAATGAAACGGTTGTTTCCAGAGAGATCAGTTCGGATACCAAAAAGGTCATCAGTACATACCTACACTCTCAACCTGACACTTCTTTCGACTCGTGGCTTCTTAACTACGAAAAGTTGACAACACAAACTCTTCTGAGAACTCTCAGGGAACCTGACGTTCCTCTAGGTTGGTCAGGTAAGACTTCCTCTAGTTAGGACCCTAAAGAAACCTTCCTTACTACGATTTCGACTTTGAGGTCATGAAACTGGTAGAGTACGCTTCTCAACTGAGTAACCTTTTCTGAGACTACGACCTTCCCTAACCCCCGTCCTCCTCTTCCCCTGCTGTCTCCTACTCTACCGACTTACCGTAGTGGCTGAGCTACCTGAACTCACACTCAATAGAGAACCTCAACCACTACCCCTCCCTCCGGACCGCACGACGCCAAGTACCCCAGCGTTTCTAAGTCTGTGCTGACTCGTTGACTTGACTTGACTTGACTAGATTATCTCGAAGAGGTAGAAACCGACGTTTCTTATATTAGTCAGAGTAAAACCACAACTGGTAGACCACGAAAGGTGCACATCTCAGAAGAGAACACAAAAACCTTCTCCAACAAACGATACTGGTCACGTCAGAGAAACGGTTTGAGATAATCGGAAACGGAACGAAGTATGACGTGAAGTTCCGGTTTAAACGGGTAATGAGGTCCATAAAGAACTGAAGGATGATAACGTAAAGTAAGGGAAAATCACTTTTCCCGTAGAAAAAACCCACAATCAAGACCTTCCAGAACATCCAGAAGTATCTTGGTAAGTTGAAGTAGAAGTCGTAATGACCAGTCCCGTATCTGAACCTAATGAGACTATAACTTACCAACGGAACCTTTGTCTCTAGTAAGAAGTAGGTTCATGAGGTAAAGTCTGAGAAAACAACTGATACTACCGATGAGGTAAAGAAGATTCCGTAAGAACAGGTGTCATCATCTATATTACCAGTAAACTCAATTTAAGTTGGTAAGGTCTGGTGAAATCAAGTGACTAAGGATTTTACAACTGCAAGTGTGAACGGTAGAGGACAAACTGGTGAAGTTTAAACGGAGCTAAGTACCTGAATTGTACGGTCCAAGGATACGTTATAACGAGAAATGTCGTAGAAAGGAAGGTAGTGGTCAGTGTAGGTGTTGACCCACAACAAAAACGAAACCGAGGTAAAGTTAAAAAGACCTCAATAAAGAGGTGACTAGAGGTCATCGTATAACCCGTGGATGGGTGGACCCCTCAAGTAGAAAGTAACAGGATATAAAACGGAAAAGTATCACAAGTACCCCAAGAGTTCCGTTCTTATGACTTCATCAAACGGTAAGGGAAGAGGTCACCTGGTGTAAAACAGACTTGAGAGGTAGTACTGGACAGGTAGAACCCACCGGGATGTGCCGTACCGAGTATCAAAGTGACTCAACCTGTTCCGACACCAGGTACAACCCGAAGGGACCACCGAGTCTACCATTTCGCGGGCGGACGTTACGCCGTATGGGTCCAAACTAGGGACCCAGTCCTTCTAGGGGACCTCTTCCTTTACCGTTAGGTGAGGTCGTGAGAATGGACTTTTTAGGGTACCTAGTTCCTCGGACTATCCGATGTCAGGTACCCCAGTGCACCAGGTACACTAGTCCAACCAATCAAAAGACACTAACACCAAAATCAGACGGTAGACTATCTCTTCCTATTCTCCGAATATTTTCGAAGGACTACCCTCTCTGAATGACTTCCCCTTTGACCCATAACAAGACTTCCTACCCCGGTACGAGTTATTTTGAAATTAGGTTAAAAGACAACTACCAACCTCGATACAAGGGAAGGAGAATAAATGGACCCCACTTTGACACCACCTGCATTACTTCTATTACCGCTGGAGGAAGTTTTCCGGAGTACGTACATGACGATGTGAGACACAGGGGTTGGGACGTCATCCGGTGGTGGCTGGATGTAGAGGTGACCTCTGAGGACCTGTGAGGGTCCGTTCAGATCCAGTCAGAGAACACCCCAGTGACAAGGAAAGAGGACCCAGGACCACACGTGTTCCAAGACAAACACGGGAAGTTCTCAGATAAAGGATCAGGACACATTCAAGACCGGTGAGATACCACCCCAATTACCGTTGGAGGAGGTTCTCCCGAATACGGTATGGGTTCAGACGACTTAGGTCCCGGGGACGGGGACGACGTCAGGTAACGACTGGGCATGGATGTGTCCTCTGTGAGTTTGGGTCAAGACAGAGTCAGATACACCCCAGAGACCCAGGACCACGTGTGTTCCAAACAAAGTCGGGAGACTTACACAGACCACCTCTACCCCACACTAAGATTTACACTTAAGCGGGGAGGATGGTAGAACGACCCCGAAGAGACGGGAACCTGTACCCTATAGAAGAGCTTCAGTGAGGTCGTGGTGGTAGGACGATCCGAAGAGACGGGAACCTGCACCCCATAGAGGAGTCCCGGCGAGGACGCGACGTGTCGGTACCTTTGGTCATAACCGGTTGTGCGAGGACATAAGAACGGACCTCTTGTGACGAGGGACTGTCTCTTCTGACCGTCCGGTGTCAGAGGTCCCAGCCTTTCTCATCCTGTGAGGGCTTCGCTGGGGTGTACAACTCCGTGTTCTGTAAAAAACGGACACCGTCGAGACGGGATCACTCTCAACTCCCACTTCCGCCGTGTCGACGAACCGAACGTCCCTGAGACCGTCGTGGTTCACACGTCCCTGTACCTGACGGAGGTGACGTCCTCAATACCGGGGTAGTCAGAAAAAAGCTCGGAGAACATCGACCGCTAGTCTTCCGGAGAAACCGGACAGAAAGAGGCATCGAGGTGGGTAAGTCCGTGCATCTCCCGAAGGAACGGGCCCCTGAAAGAGACAACAAACCGTGTAGTCCCAGTATATCCCCGGGGGGACCGACCTCAAGATGAGATGTAACCGTGTAGTCCGTGAATTTCCCCGTGGGACCCACCCCAGGATGAGACATCAAGTCACGCAGTCCACGAACGACCCGGTCGGAGATAACAAGTCGACGGTTACGACCGTGACACCCCTCTCTCCGATACCACTACCGAGGTAGGGGTTTGTACTGAGTCGTCATAGCGGATCGAAGGTACCGACGGACCGAAAGGAGGTGTCCGTAAAGGGTGGTGTCAGAGGAGGGAGTGTAGGGGAACTATTCAGAGAGGTGTCAACGTCGTCGGGAGTGGAACCCTNGACCGAAAGGAGGTGTCCGTAAAGGGTGGTGTCAGAGGAGGGAGTGTAGGGGAACTACTCAGAGAGGTGTCAACGTCGTCGGGAGTGAAACCCTAACGAGGTGTTAGGGATTTGAGGTCGATGGTCGGCGACGTGGAAGGTCCCCTAGACGTAGGGGCAGAACCCATACATACCAATGTTCCTGACAGACTAAGAGTAAGGTAAAGCCGACGGTGTCTAGTCGACAAAGTGAGAGTCGGAATTTGCGAAGAGGAGACTGAGTCTGTTAACGGGACTACACCCCTAGCCTGGGGACGAAGTCAAGGGGGTGGACGGCTCCCGTCCAGGTCAGGATGAGTGTGAGGACAAAAAGGGGGATCAAGGAAGTAGGATGGTTCCAAACCCACCCAGATATATAATAAAAGGCGACCAGTTACTGAGGACAGGTGACAGTCGACCACAAGACGTACGTGAAGACACAGGCTTCCACATAAGGACTACATAGGCACCTCTCTCTACATGAGGTGCAGGTGGACAAGGAGACGGTAGAACAAGAGGACATACTTACAAATTTTGTTAAAGTTTTTGGTCCTTTAATCTTTTAACTTTACACACACTTTAAAAACAAAACGGCCAAGACATGATATATAGTCAGGAGTAAATATATAAATTTACAAACTAATTGATCCTATACACCTTTTATACATTTACTTGACCCTATACACCCCTTTCATATGATCTCCATCACCTACCCATATAGTCAAAGAAGTGAGACAGATAACGTATAGTGTGTATTTGACGAAGACTTCTTGAGGTATCATGTGAAAGCCTCTTACTCTTATTTGACCCTTTACTTTAACGATCCTTTTATTAAGTCTTGAATGGCTTGAGACAGTACTGACTGGATCTCTTTTATGATGTCGACCCCAGTTCTCCAACCTTAAAACATCTAGGAGGATCGAAAAGAGAGTAACAAAACGACTCTTAGTTTAGGAAGTGTCTAAAAATGTAGGTTATTGTCACCATGACTATTTAAGAAAAGTTGAAATTTAAAAAAATACCTATATAAGTACTCAACGTTATAATATAAACAAGTCCAAATGTTGTATCACGAAGTCAACAAAATATATAATATGAAACAAATGTAAATAATAATCTATTAACCATATAAAGAGACACGACATGTCGTATAGGAACAACGAATTTCAAGTTTTACTTCTCAAATTTTATATTACTTTATAATTCAAGATTACTTTTGGTAAGATTTAATCTTTCCTGACTTTAGAGTCTTACGGAAGAGAGAGAGGTTCCTACATCATTGGAACTTTAGTTAGAAAATTTTTTCTTTATCCTCTTATCTTAATACCTGTCTCCCTTTCCCCTCCTCTCCCACTCTACGTTTCTTTCTCATTGTACCTTTAAATGTGATGGTATACGTTGTACCTGTAGTGGTCTACCAGTTGTGGCTTTAGTCTAACTAATATAAGAAACGTCGGTTTCTACCTCTTCGAGATATGTCAGTTGTTTTTGTCCTGGTCCTCGACTGACACCGAGTGTAGTACTTGAAGAATGACGGTTTAAGTCTGAGTTTAACTTCTTTCAGCCCTTTTGGCGATCTGGTTCGTCCATACTGGATTTAGTTTAGGGAATACTAATATGTCACCTTCACTCTTTATCTAAATTCCCAGATCTAAACTATCTATCTCACGGACTACTTGATACCTTACTCCAAGCACTGTAACATGTCCTCTGTCCCTAGTTCTGGTAGGGGTACCCTTTCTTTACGTTTTTTCGTTTTACCGACAGACTCCTCCGGAATGTTTATCGACACTTTTCTTCTCTGCGTTCTTCGTTTCCTCTTTTCCTTTCTATTTTCGTAGACTTACGTCTCAAGGTTTCTTATCGTTCTTCTCTATTCTTTCGGAAAAAGTCGTTAGTTACGTTTCTTTATCTCCTTTTCTTGTCTTACCTTTTCTGATCTCTAGAGAAGTTCTTTTTATCTCTATGGTTCCCTTGTAAAGTACGTTTCTACGGAGCTATTTCCTGTCTTTACCAGACCTTTATTGTCTTCGTCTTCTATAATTCTTCTCCACCGTTCTTATGTGTCTTCTTGACATGTTTTTTCTAGAAGTACTGGGTCTATTAGTACTACTACACTGGTGATTAGATCTCGGTCTGTAGAACCTTACACTTCAGTTCACCCGTAATCTTTCGTAGTGATGCTTGTTTCGATCACCTCCACTACCTTAAGGTCAACTCGATAAAGTTTAGGACTTTCTACTACGACACTTTCACGACATGAGTTGTACGGTCGTTTAAACCTTTTGAGTCGTCACCGGTGTTCTGACCTTTTCCAGTCAAAAGTAAGGTTAAGGTTTCTTTCCGTTACGTTTTCTTACGAGTTTGATGGCGTGTTAACGTGAGTAGAGTGTGCGGTCATTTCATTGCGAGTTTTAAGAGGTTCGGTCCGAAGTCGTTATGTACTTGACACTTGAGGGACTACATGTTCGAGGAAAATCTTTTCCGTCTCCTTGGTCTCTAGTTTAACGGTTGTAGGCGACCTAGTACCTTTTTCGTTCTCTCAAAGTCTTTTTGTAGATAAAGACGAAATAACTGATACGGTTTCGGAAACTGACACACCTAGTGTTAGTTGACACCTTGTAAGACTTTCTCTACCCTTATGGTCTGGTGGACTGGATGGAGAACTCTTTAGACATACATCCAGTCCTTCGTTATCAATCTTGACCTGTACCTTGTTGTCTGACCAAGGTTTATCCTTTTCCTCATGCGGTTCCGACATATAACAGTGGGACGAACAAATTGAAGATACGTCTCATGTAGTACTCTTTGCGACCTGACCTTCTTTGTGTTCGACCTGAGTTCTAACGACCGTCTTTATAGTTATTGGAGTCTATACGTCTACTGTGGTGGGAATACCGTCTTTCACTTCTCCTCGATTTTTCCGAGAACTACTTTCACTTTCTCCTCTCACTTTTTCAACCGAATTTCGAGTTGTAACTCTTTTGCTTCTAGTACCGTAGGCCAGGGTAGTGAAGTACCCTTTATCTACCCCTTTGTCATATTTGTCACAGTCTGAAATAAAACCCCCCGAGGTTTTAGTGACGTCTACCACTAAGGTCGGTACTTTAATTTTCTACGAATGAGGAACCTTCTTTTCAATACTCGTTACATCCATCGTATAAGTTTTCATCTCTGTAATGAAACGGTTGATTTCAGGCAGAGCAGTTCCGATACCACAAGGGACACCAGTACATACCTACACTCTCAACCTGACACTTCTTCCGACTCGTGGCTTCTTAACTACGAAAACTTGACACCACAACCTCTTCTGAGAACTCTCAGGGAACCTGACGTTCCTCTAGGTTAGTCACGTAAGACTTCTAGTTGGGACCTTAAAGAAACCTTCCTTACTACGATTTCGACTTTGAGGTCATGAAACCGGTGGAGTACGCTTCTCAACGGAGTAACCTTTTCTAACACTACGACCCTCCCTAACCCCCGTCCTCCTCTTTCCCTGCTGGCTCCTACTCCACCGACCTACCGTAGTGACTGAGCTACCTGCACTCAGACTCACTTGAGGCCATCTACCACTACCTGTCCATCCGAACGGGACGACGCTAGTACCCCAGCGTTTCTCAGCCTGTGCTGACTCACTGACTTGACTTGACTTGACTTGCCCTTAAACGACAATACCGAGTCCTTTGAGTTTGTCCCCTAGACGTAGTTGGATCTCACCACCCTACCCCTCCCTCAAGGTTTTCCATCCCCTATATACATACGGGATCCGACTAAGTACAACTCCAAACTGTCTTTTGTCGTTTTAAGACATTTCGTTATTAGGAAGTTATTTTTTAATTAATTAATTTTTTATTTTGTATAGAGTTTTGTTTGTTTTTATTTTCCTTATCCTTTTAGTGGTTGATCAAACTTTAAGTCGTTATATGAAAATCTTTATTTTTACAGTTACGTGGTTCTTCTTTTGTGTACCTGTAATTTAAGTCATTTATGATAGTATTCGTTATCGTCAGTTTATGAACTCCACCTTCTTCTTCAGTAGAGTAAAGAGAATTGACGACTTGTAGGAGGAGGAATAAAACTACGTTCCTCGATCTCCGTACAGGGAGTTGTTCTTCACCTACGTACGTACGCGCGATTCAGAGGAGTCAACACAGGGTGAGAAGCACCGGGATACTTGACACCGGGTGGTCGGAGGAGACAGGGACCCTTAATAGGTCCTTTCTTATGACCTCACCCAAAGGTACGGGGGGAGGTCCCTTGGAAGAAAATAATGCCCCAGTGCTTTCTTAGCTAATACATCTTTAGAAATCTGATGACAGACAGGGGAGGGGGCAATAATAGGAAATGGGTATTGTATTTCAGGGGCTCCATTCCTGTTCACTTTGGGAAGGGGTGGTGTTCCCTTCCCTGAGCAGATTCCTTAAATTGCTACTACTAATGCTTCTGAACAACACCCTGTGGCAACAAGACTACCCTTTGGGTTGACACTACCCTCTGCCTCCCCCTCAACTGCAGAGAAAGCAGCTGCTCATGAGAGTTCAGTACCAGGAGGCTTGGGACGACTCTGGCTTCACCCTAGCTACATACTAGGGGACGCCAGAAGCCCAAGAACTCCCAGCAAACCTCCCTCTGACCCAAGAAATTGAAATCACTGGGGAAAGATGAAAAACCATCTGGATGCCAGGGCATGTGAAAACACAGGGGACCCCTCCCCCACCACGGGGCAGGATGTAGCTCCAATCAGGCTCCCAAAGCCATGAGGGAGCCCAACATTCTCAGACTCTTATAGGCTTATAGCCTCCATCCTATCCTCTAAATCTGCCCTTGGAAGGAATCTGCCCCCTATTTATCCAAGATTAAAATATCACTCCTCTTTCTACTCACCTTTTCTCAATTTTACTCCATAATCACTTGTTGACTGATTTACACAAATTAAGTTTATGCCGTCATAATTTCTCTCTGGGACCAGACAGAGTATAAAGAAAAATAAATGCTATACCAACCAATGCCCTCCTTTACAGTGGAGTTAGCTTGGGGATTCAGTATAGACCACTTCTTTGATAACCTCTAATTCATCCCCCCTTTCTTCCAGCCTCTATCCTCTTCTATGTCATTTAAAGCTGAAATTGTCTTAAATTTTATTTCTACAAAATGATGCAAATCTGTGAGTTTATTTCATTTCACATGACACTGGCTTTTCTTTTATGCAAGAAGTATGTATTTTCCCTGTTTGGAATACATGGGAGACATGGGGATTCAGATCAGACTGAGGGTAATAGCGAAAAGAAAGCTTTTAGATAATTTTTTGTCTGATAGGTTTCATTTAAGATTATGGGTTTTCTTCCTTTCTTTCTCCCTAATCTTATTAGATGCTGCAAGATGAAATGAGTTTTGCCAGGAGATGCTAGCCTTTGAAATACCTTCTTTTGCATTATCTCCCTCCTTCTAGATATGATCTTCTCTGACACCCCAGTCTCATAGTTTCCCCTTCTAAGATCTTTTTGATGCCTCTCAGTCTTCTTTGCTGCAACTTCTTTCTCTTCCTGACTGTTCCATAATAATAGTGACAGAAATTAAAATCACCACAACTGTGACTTACTAAAAACATATTAGGTGTCAGGAACTCCTGTTCTAAGCCCTTTAATGGAATATAGCTCTTTAATCTTCATAGCAATCTCAGAGGGTAGCTATCACTATTTCTAATTTACTATTAATATTAATTACTATTAACTGCCACATATTTCTGGAGAAGGAAATGGCAACCCATTCCTGTGTTCCTGCCTAGAGAATCCCATCGACAGAGGAACCTGGGGTCACAATGAGTTGGACACAACTGAGCAACTGAGCATGCATGCACACCACATATTTCAGATGAGGAAACAAGCTGGAAAGGTAGGAAATGACCTAGGATCATGCAGCTAGTTCATGATGAACCGCGGATGACACTCTTGGTTGGCTGACTCCAAAGCTTGATTCAGGTTAGCTCTCAGGCACTGTCCTGTATGATGTAGATGCGGTCACTATCTGTGCATGACACATGAGGAGACTGAGGTCTACGCACAGGAAGTGATTAGCCAAACGTCATAAGAGTAAGTGGCTTGTGTGTAACACTCAGGGATGGAATCTTTAAGGAACCTTTCTTTGATACAAAAAAAGACTTTTCTACCCTTTCTTTCCCTTTCTCTCCAGGTTGCAACTGCCTGGCAACATCCCCTCCCCCTCCTCAGTTGCAGTCACATACCATTTCTATGTTTTAAGTGTAAACGGTTGTAAATTTAACATATGCAAGAAGTGAAAGCCACAGAAGTCAGTTGGGGAGAGATGAATTGTTCAATTAGTGGTACTGGGGAGACTTAATTACCTGATTGGAAAAAAGATCTGTTTACTTTCTACCATGACATTAAATATGAATTGCAGATAAATTTGAGAAATAAATGCAGATTTTATGTATGTGTGCACTAATTTTTAATAATATATTGTTGTTATGAAGGGAATGAACAGAATCAAATGTTCAAAAGCAACACCATTTAAAACTGCAAGAAAATAAATATTTATTAAATCTCTGGACTGCAGAAGACTTTCTATGGTTAGGAGTGATGAAAGAAATTATACAGTAAAGGCCAATAACAAAAGATAGCATTGGCAGAAATAAAAGACTAACAGCAAGCTGAGAAATATTGAGAACAAATAATAAGACAATAATAATAGCAAACTTTTATTGTAGATAGCTAACACTTACTAAGCTCTTACACAGTACCAGGCATATTCTAAGAGCTCAACATGGTTTCATTTCATTCTCATAATAAACCCTGATATAGATCCTAATATTATCTCCAGGTTCTAAAACATTCTTATTTAAGGGGGAAAAAACAGAAAGCATAAAATGTAAATATACACCTTAATAAATTATTGTACAGCAAACCACCACAAAGATCAAGAAATAAAACATTAGCAGAACTCCTGAAATCCCTGTGAGCCACTGTAAAATCGCAACCTGTTGACTTTCCCCTAAAGGAAACCACTCTTATGATAGTTATAGCTATTACTTTTATTATTAATTATTATTTTATGGCTTTTCTTGAGCTTTACAACTCAAATATGAATCTCCAACACTGTTTTTTTAAACATTATTTAAACAGAACTAATGATACCAAACTCGAGTCTCTGTTGCCTCTCACTCACTCAGCAAGGCCAATCTACCAACACTGGTTGTGAAACAAGTACAGTGTTTATTGCAGGGCACCATGCAAGGAAAACGGGCAGCTCATGCTCAAAGACTGAACTTCCCAGTGGCTTGCAGGGAATGGTTAAAGGCAACACTTGGTGTAAGGTCTACAGCTCAATGACTTGCTTTTGACTAGTTGGTGGTGAAGTAATAGTGTGATGTTTTCGGAATCTTAATCATCAGCTTTCCTCATTTCTTAATGTGCCCCTAAGACTCTTTAACCCTGACCTACTATAGACTTTAACATGTAATATTTAAAGGCCAATTAGCTCTCAGTTCAGTTCAGTCGCTCAGTCGTGTCCGACTCTTTGTGATCCCATGAATCGCAGCACGCCAGGCCTCCCTGTCCATCACCATCTCCCGGAGTTCACTCAGACTCAGGTCCATCGAGTCAGTGATGCCATCCAGCCATCTCATCCTCTGTCGTCCCCTTCTCCTCCTGCCCCCAATCCCTCCCAGCATCAGAGTCTTTTCCAATGAGTCAACTCTTCGCATGAGGTGGCCAAAGTACTGAATTTCAGCTTTAGCATCATTCCTTCCAAAGAACACCCAGGACCGATCTCCTTTAGAATGGACTGGTTGGATCTCCTTGCAGTCCAAGGGACTCTCGAGTCTTCTCCAACACCACAGTTCAAAAGCATCAATTCTTTGGCACTCAGCTTTCTAAGAAATCACAAAATTACCTAAACTTTCAAATAGTTTGGGGAGTTGTATCTAAACTTCTTTAATGAACTTTTCAAATACACACAAAGGTATATCGAATGGTATAATGAACCCCCATCTCCCATCACCCAGCTTCAAGAATTATCAACATTTTTGCCTCTTGATTCATCTATAATCCTTCATATTTTTAATGGGTTATTTTTACAGCACTTACTAAATATCATATTAAATGCTATGATTCTTCTGTACTCTATCTATACTTATATTTCCCCTTTTTCCATTCTGAATATTTTTTATTGGGGTTAAATTCATATAACATAAAATCTCCCATTTTAAGTGTACAATCTAGGGGCATTTGGAATATGTTTTTTAAAAATTTCTCTTTATTCTCAGTAGATTTTTCCAAAAGTTTACTAGTCTTTTGGACAAATTTGGTTTAGCTGACTTTTCTATTGTTTGTTTTCCACTTCTTTGATTTCTACTCTTATCTTTACCAGATGTTCCCTTATACCGTAACTAAATTATTATATCGGACATATGCTGCATATACTTTCAGTCTCTTTTGCAGTCTTCATTTAAAATATACACTCTTTAGCTTTAAATTTGCTTTTGAGTGTTGTTTGAGGTGTATTCTACAAGCTTGGCTGAAACTCAGATCTTTCATTATCATTCAGTTCTACATGTTTAATTATCCATTTCCAGCAGTTTCAGGTACTTCTCTGGCTGAAGACCAATGGCAGAATTCAGCCTCAAGACAGTCACAGGTTTCTGTAGATTTCTAGATCCACAAGTTCCAACCATTTTACCATCACCTTAGCTAAATATCACATCTTGAGGTACTCAAATAAAAAAATGGATGATCTCACTTGCATTTTCTGGAATGAGAAATTTTTTTGGCTTTTTTGTTTGGCCATGCTACATCCTCCTTTTGTGAAAATGCAACTACCCTCAATAACATATGGATGAAAAAGAAGATAATCAGAAATTTAGTTTCAAGCAGGACATGTTGCTATACTGTACTGACTAAACCATATTCTTGAATCTAGCTTTTGGGAGTTGGGTACTGGCTGGATGATTGAGCACTGTCTGAGCTCTTTGAGTAGTGATACTGTGATTCCAATCTGAATATTGTACTTTGTATAAAAGTGGCCAGGCAGGTTCCCTATGGAGGGGCTGGGCAGTTTGATCAAGAGAGGAGGGACATGATTTGCAGTCTTGAAACCCTGGCTCTTTTTGTTACAAGTTGTATGAATTTGTGCTCTGTGCTTCACCTTCCTCATTGGTAAACTGGAGTAATAACAGGAAGTCCCTCAAAGGGTTGTGGTAAGAATTAAATGTGTGAGCATTTGCAAAGCTTTAAAGAGTGCCCAGTGCATTTTAAGCACTGTGCCACAGAATACCATTACAACTGCATCAAATGCTTCTCTCCAAACTTTCTGAACAAGCTTGTAGACGGATTACCTAAGCCCTCCCTCTCAGCCTCTTCACAGGGAACTTTATTAAACTCAGTAGCTTTAGGCTCCTTTACCCATGTAGAAGAGGGTGAGAATAAAAATCCTTTAAGAGCTAACCAAATAGTTCCTCTTGGAACAGCAACTGTCTTTGCTTAGGAACACACCTGCAGGGATGCTTGTTTAGCTGGAGAAGGGAGTGAGGATCCAGCTGAAATGGCCTGGATCTAGATGAAGATAGCAGCTTTACTTCTTTGCAGAAGGAACTCTGGGAAATGGGAGCTGCTAAGCCAAGGAGACCAGGAGCTCAAGAGCCAGGCAGGAAGCTGAATGGAAGAGAAGTGTGAGTGAAACTGCCCTGAGATTCATTTGTGTAATTTGCTGATTGGCTAATTTATTGGCTGGCCTTTAAATAAATAATTTGTTTTAACATTGTTCAGTGTAGCATATGCTCAATTAAAATAAAACAGCTTTCAAATACAGAAAGGAACAAAGTAAAAGTGAAAGCTAATCTGATTCCCCACAGTCTAGTCTGGTCTATGTTCTTCCAGATCTGCTTTTATACAAAAACAAACATAAAAATCAGGTCATAGCAGGCACTTGGCTCTGAGATTTTTTTTCATGTTGTCTGCTGTGTTGAGATGAACTTCCTACAGTCTCCCAAACCATCAGCAAGATCCTACAACCTGCCTTGTGCTGGCAGGTCTTTGGACAAGATATTTGATTTCTGTCAACAGTTTCTTTCAGTGAAACTATCAGGGAGAAATTACAGTTTTACCTCCCTACATTCATATAATATTAATACAGCCACTGCTCACGGTGCCCTTACTCTGTATCTGGCAGTCCCTTCAGTGTTTTACTTCAATTCTCACATTACTTTCTCACAACAACCCTTTGGAAGTCAGTCCCACTATTATTGCCATGTGGGTTCACAGACAGGATGTGATAGGCCCAAAAGCTAAAAACAGGATCAATAAGAAGGAACATAAACATGTCAGAGGCAGGACTTACATCTGCAATGTCTCTTTAAATCCTCGTCATGACCTTTCGAGGGAGCTGTCACCACAAAGGAGGCAACTAAGGCTGCAGGGTTTACAGATCTTAAGCCACCGAGAACCTAGCAGTTTATAACTATATCCCTTTCTGCCGAATTGATGAAAGCAAGTAAGGAAAAAAGCAAAGATTTAAATGAATGGAGATGAGAGGATAACAGATAGGAAGGCCAGGGGTCTCCAAACAGAGGAAATAAGCTGCAAGTGTCAGACATTTTTTCTCTCTCTCTTAAATGGTGGGAGGAAACAAACTAATGTTATATTTTCCCCCTTCTTTATACAAATTTAAAAAGAAGTTTTTCTTAAAATTCTGTGTTGCCATAATGACACCTGGTTCCACCTGAACTTAACTTTTCTTAAACCTTGAGCTAACCAATGCATTTCTCTTAAGGAAATGTTTGTCTTAAGCTATGTTAATGTACTATGCATTTATCCTAGACTCTGTCTTCAATTTGGTTCCACCTAAAGGCTCAGAACTGACTTGACAAACCAGTATGTTATACTCATACACTGTTCTCCTAATCTATGTTAATGAAACTATATATTTGTTTGGAAATCTGCCTTTCTTCAAGATTTATGTCAATTGTTTCATGGTCCGGGATGACTCACCTGGTGCCAATGTTATCTCAATGCATGTTGTGGGTGACGGCCCTGGTGACATTCTCTGAGTTTTGAGACATTTCCTTTCTCTAATTAGCAGACTGCTAGTAGCTATATAATATCCAGCTAAGACTAGCAGCGGGGCACTCTTTCTGCCCCCTTCTGATGTCTATGTCAGAAGCTTTCTCTATCTCCTTTATACTTTAATAAAACTTTACTACACAAAAGCTCTGAGTGATCAAGCCTCATCTCTGGCCCCAGATTTAATTCTTCTCCTCCAGAGGCCAAGAATCCTGGTGTCTTTTGTGGTTCAGCAGCAACCTTTCAAAGAGACATGCAGCATTCACTGACTAGAAGACTTAATATAGGAAAGACATCAGTTCTCCCCAAAGTGATCTCTAGGTTTAAAACAATTAGTACAAGTAGCTTGGTGGTAAAGAATCTGCCTGCTAAGGCAGGAAATGCAGGAGATGCGGGTTCCATCCCTGGGTCATGAAGATCCCCTAGAGAAGGAAATGGAAACGCACTGCAGTATTCTTGCCTGGGAAATGCCATGCACAAAGGAGCCTGGCGGGCTGCAGTCCATGGGGTCACAAAGAATCAGACACGACTTAGCCAATAAACAACAACAACAGTGCACTCACTAGAACATTAAATACCTGTAAAGCATTTACAGGGCTTCCCAGTTGGCCAAGTGGTAAAGAATCCGCCTGCCAATGCAGGAGTCTCAGGAGACGTGGGTTCAATCCCTGGGTTGGGAAGGTCCCCTGGAGTAGGAAATGACAATCCACTCCAGTATTCTTGCCTGGGAAATCTCATGGACAGAGGAGTTTAGCAGACTACAGTCCATGGGGTCACAAAGAGTTGGATATGACTGAGTACACACATACATACACCCAGGAAGATTTTTCATAAATATAGAGAAGCTTATTCTAAACTTTGTGAGGAAATTCAAAGTAACTATGATAGCTAAAACAATTCTGAAAAAGCTAAAACAATTCTGAAAAAGAATAAACTGAGAAGAATCACTCTACCTAATGATAAGATTTATTATATAGATATAGCAAATTGAGACAGTATGATATTAGAGGAATGAGAGACACAGGTCAGAGGAAACAAAGAAAGAACCCAGAAACAGACCAACACAAATATACCCGACTGATTTTTGACAAAGGTGTAAAAAATTTCAATAGAAGAATACCTCTTTTAAAATGGTGCTTGAACAATGGAACATCCACAGGCAAAACAAAACAAAACAAAACAAAACAAAAAACAAAAATCCTTCAACCTGAACTTTGCATAAGATACAAAAATTAACTAAAAATAAAACACGGACTTAGGTATAAAATATAAAACTATAAAACTTTTATAAAAGACACTTACTCCTTGGAAGAAAAGTTATGACCAAGCTAGATAGTATACTCAAAAGCAGAGACACTACTTTGCTGACTAAGGTCCATCTAGTCAAGGCTATGGTTTTTCCTGCGGTCATGTATGGATGTGAGAGTTGGACTGTGAAGAAGGCTGAGCGCCAAAGAATTGATGCTTTTGAACTGTGGTGTTGGAGAAGATTCTTGAGAGTCCCTTGGACTGCAAGGAGATCCAACCAGTCCATTCTGAAGGAGATCAGTCCTGGGACTTCTTTGGAAGGAATGATGCTAAAGCTGAAGCTCCAGTACTTTGGCCACCTCATGCGAAGAGTAGACTCATTGGAAAAGACTCTGATGCTGGGAGGGATTGGGGGCAGGAGGAGAAGGGGACGACAGAGGATGAGATGGCTGGATGGCATCACGGACTCGATGGACGTGAGTCTGAGTGAACTCCGGGAGATGGTGATGGACAGGGAGGCCTGGCGTGCTGCAGTTCATGGGGTCGCAAAGAGTCGGACACGACTGAGTGACTGAACTGAACTGATAAAACTTTTAGTCGGAAAACATGAGGAAAATCTTTGGGACCTCGATCTTGCTGAAAAGATCTAAGAACTAGACACCAAAAACCATAACATACATCACAACAAACTGTGGAAAATTCCTAAAGAGATGGGAATACCAGACCACCTTGCCTGTCTCCTGAGAAACTTGTATGCAGGTCAAGAAGCAACAGTTAGAACTGGACATGGAAAAATGGACTGATTCAAAATTGGGAAATGAGTATATCAAGGCTGTACCCTGTCACCCTGCTTATTTAACTTCTATGCAGAGTGTATCATGCAAAATGCCAGGTTGGACAAAGCACAAGCTTGAATCAAGATTGCCAGGAGAAATATCAATAATCTCAGATATGCAGATGACACCACTTTAATGGCAGAAAGCAAAGAGGAACTAAAGAGCCTCTTGATGAAGGTCAAAGAGGAGAGTGAAAAAGCTGGCTTAAAGGTCAACATTCTAAAAACTAAGATCATGGCATCTGGTCCCATCACTTCATGGCAAATAGACAGGGAAAAAAATGGAAACAGTGGCAGATTTTATTTTCTTGGGCTCCAAAATCACTGCCAATGGTGACTGCAGCCATGAAATTAAAAGATGTTTGGTCCTCAGAAGAAAAGCTCTGGACACCTAGACAGTGTTCTAAAAAGCAGAGACATCACTCTGCTGACAAATGTCCAAACAGCAAAGCTATAGTTTTTCCAGTAGTCATGTATGTATGTGAGAGTTGGACCATAAAGAAGGCTGAGCACTGAAGAATTGGTGCTTTTGAACTGTGGTGCTGGAGCAGACTCTTGAGAGTTCCCTGGACTACAAGGAGATCAAACTAGTTGATCCTAAAGGAAGTCAACCCTGAATATTCCATTGGAAGGACTGAGGTTAAAGCTGAAGCTCCAACACTTTGGCCACCTGATGCAAAGGGCTGACTCACTGGAAAAGAACCCTGATGCTGGCAAAGATTGAGGACAGGAGGAGAAGGGGAAGACAGAGGATAAGATGGTGGATGTATCATCGACTCAATGGACATGAGTTTGAGCAAACTCTGGGAGACTGTGAAGTACAGGGAAGCCTGACATGCTGCAGTCCATGGGGTCGCAAAGAGCTGGGCATGACTTAAGTTATTGAACAACAAAGGAAAAAAATATTAATTGGCTTTCACCAAAATTAAGAATTCTTGTGCTGTAATAAAGCCTGTTAAGAGGATGAAAAGATAAGCAACAGATTTGGAGAAAATATCTGCAAACCTCATACCCAACAAATAATTGGTTTCTAGAATATATAACAAATTCTCACAACTCAACTGTAAAAAACAAATGATACAGTAAGAAAATGAGCAAAAGACATGAATAGAATCTCACCAAAGAAGACATATGGATGGCAAAGTAGCACATGAAAAGATGTTCAACATCATTACCTAATTAGAGTAATGCAAATAAAAACCACAATAAGCTACAATTAAGGAAATGGCAACCCACTCCAGTGTTCTTGCCTGGAGAATCCCAGGGACGGGGGAGCCTGGTGGGCTGCCGTCTATGGGGTCGCAGAGTCGGACACGACTGAAGTGACTTAGCAGCAGCAGCAGCAGCAGCAGCAGTGTACTCATTAGAATGGGTAAAATATAAAATAGTAATACCAAATGTTGGCAAAGCTGTGGAAAATGGAATCTTCTATACAATACTGCTAGGAATGTAAAATAGTAAGGCTCTAGGAATCATCCTAGCAGTTTCTTATAAAACTAAACACGCATTTACCATGACCCCACAAGTAAACTCTTGAGCATCTATCCCAGAGAAATGAGAAGAAGCTGTGGTGCATATACACAATGCAATATTACTTAGCTATAAAAAAGAACACACTTGAGTCAGTTCTAATGAGGTGGATGAACCTAGAACCTATTATGCAAAGTGAAGTAAGTAAGGAGGAGAAAGACAAATATCATGTATTAATACATATATATGAAATCTAGAAATATGGTACGGATAAACCTATCTACAGGGCAGCAGTGGAGATGCAGACATAGAGAACAGACTTTTGGACACAGTGAGGGAGAGAGAAGGGGGATGATTTGAGAAAGTAGCACTGAAACATATACATTACCATATGTAAAATAGATAGCCAGTGGGATTTTGCTGTATGATGCAGGGAGCTTAAATCAGGTGCTCTGTGACAACCTAGAGGGGTGGGGTGGGGAGGGAGGTGGGAGAGAGGTTAAAGAGGGAGGGGACATATACATAGCTATGGCTGATTCATGTTGATGTATGGTAGAAACCATCATAATATTGTAAAGTAATTACCTTCCAATTAAAAATAAAAGATTAAAAATCCTGTATATGAATAATCAAAGCAGCTTTATTCATAATAGCAAAAGCAGGGAACAACCCAAATGTCCTTCAATTAGCAACTGGATAAATAAACTCTGGTATATCCATCCAGTGGAATACTACTCAGCAATAAAAAGGAACAAACTATTAATATAGGGACTAGGATGGACCTCCAAGGGCATTTCACTCAGTGAAAAAAGTCAATCCTCAAAGGTTACATATTATAGGATTCCATTTATATAAATGCCAGAGATTGAGAAGAGATTAATTGTTGCCAGGGTATAAGGATGGAGCTGGGGGCTGAGAATATAAAGGGGTAGCACAAGGGAGCACTTTTGAGATAACTTAAAGTGTTAGTCACTCAGTCCTATTTGACCCTTTGAGACCCCATGGACTGTAGCCTGCCAGGCTCCTCTGCCATGAAATTCTCCAGGCTGAAGTGGGTTGTCATTCCCTTCTCCAGGGTATCTTCCTGATCCAGGGATCTTACCTGGGTCTCCTAGATTGCAGGCAAATTCTTTACCATCTGAGCCATGAGGGAATAATTGAGATAAATGAACAGTTTTATATATTGACTGTGGTGGTGGTTATACAAATCTATACATGGGGTAAAACTGTATAGAGCTACATGCACGCACAAAAATGAAAGAATGTAAAAACTGACAACTGAATAAGGTCTATAATCTAATTAACATTATTGTACCAATATCAATTTCCTGGACTTGACATTTTACAGTTACATGATTTCCTGGGAAGGAATGATGCTAAAGCTGAAACTCCAGTACTTTGGCCACCTCATGTGAAGAGTTGACTCATTGGAAAAGACTCTGATGCTGGGAGGGATTGGGAGCAGGAGGAGAAGGGGACGACAGAGCATGAGATGGCTGGATGGCATCACGGACTCGATGGACGTGAGTCTGAGTGAACTCCGGGAGTTGGTGATGGACAGGGAGGCCTGGCGTGCTGCGATTCATGGGGTCGCAAAGAGTCAGACACGACTGAGCGACTGAATTGAACTGAACTGAAGATACCATCATTGGGGAAATCTGATGACGAACACATGGATCTCTAAGCACTGCTTTTACAACTTCCTGTGTGGCCATAATTATTTAAAAACAAAAAAGGTTTTTTAAAAAGTTGTTGTGGGATTTCCAGAGTTGAAAGTAGCCTTGGTGACTTTAATTACTAGAATCATTCCATGCTAGTTCCTTTTCATGCATAGCTGGAGTAGTTTAAAACTTCCTCTTCCTTCTGGCAAGTTTTGCAAACGTGTTCAAAGGAAGTACACTAGTGCTTCTTTTTAAAAATTCTGACAGCTTTTTTATAATATAGTTTAAAATGTGAACAGAGTAAAAAGAGATCACTACTATTTTCTTGGAGAAGGAAATGGCAATCCACTCCAGGACTCTTGCCTGGAAAATCCCATGGACAGAGGAGCCTGGTAGGCTACAGTCCATGGGGTCGCAGAGTCGGATATGACTGAGAGACTTCACTTTCACTTTCACTATTTTCTTGGACTCTAAAGACTTTTACTTATGTAGGTTACAGATCTATTAATATTTACTATATTCAAAATAAAAACTGAAAATATCTAAAAATATTTATTAATTCATTAAAATAACAATAAATCCACTACATGTTAATATAAACAATACATTTTATTAAAATAACTATTTTCCAAAATAAAAAATAATTTAGAAATGTTTTCTTTTTTGAAAAGCTCTGTAATGTTTGCCTTAATATAAGACAGCTAGACTCTTACTTGCTTCATCACTGTGGTATGGTTGTGGTTATTTTGGTTGACATATATGAAGAAAATTTAACCTTATGGAGATATGTAGTGGGAAAAAGGAGGAGTTCCTAGGCACTTTGAATGGATTTCAGGTGTCAGGTGTCTCCAGGGTCCTCAGACCACACTTGGAAAATCACTGTGCTGGAGAAACACACTGAAATATTTACAAAGGAAATGTTAGGATGTCTGAAATTTGCATTAAAATACTTCAACACACACACACACATCAGTTCTCATTATATGGGGTAGTTATATCCAATAGAATTATCTTAAACAGTGAACTAGCAGATACTGAGCCACTGCTCCTAGTGTACATACAGGGTGACGTTCCTGCAAACCCCTGGTCACATTCTCATCAACCAATCAACATATAATCTTTTTTTGCCATTTTATTTATTTAAATTGAAGGATAATTGCTTTACAGAATTTTGTGGTTTACTGTCAATCATGAACAAGAATTAGCCACAGGTACATTTGTATTTCTGTTTAAAGACATCTCATTTTATAGTTCTTAAAATAATGAATTATATATGCACTATTCCTTTATCATACTGAGAAGGGTCTAACATTTTCCTGACCTGAGTAACAAGATCTTAAATATCTTTGGCTCTCAGCCTCAAAACAATGTTGTTTATTATGCTTTGTAAAGTTTGGTTGCCATCTTACAAATCCACAAATTTAGCTAGTTATCCATCTTTTCCATAGGTTCATTGCACACAACAGATAGTATTTTCGTGATTTCTGGATGGTGTCACATATAGGTCAGCAAATTTCCTCTTCCCTTTTCTTGATTTACCTTATTGTTAAATCAAGAAATTGAACTGACAGCCAACATCACCATAGCTCATGCCTGAAGGAAACTTATCTAATACATGCATTTTTCTCTGTAAACCACATCACAGTCTTCTTATTATGTCAGCTTCTGAACTCTGTTCACTCCCTTACCTTCACTGAGGGATATGGCATCCCAATTAATGTTTTCTTTTCCACTCTCAAGTTTTTCCATTACCTAAAGTAATTTCTCAAGTTCCATGTTTTCACTCATGCAGTACCCTGGCCTCTCATTCTCTTGATTTTCTTGTCTGCCTCCAACGACTTTCTTCCATGTTCATACCCTGAACATTGTGATCATCTAGAATTCTTTATCCTTGAAACAGTTTAGTCTACTTCTGTCTCTTCACCTCATTCTCTCTCTTATTCACACTGTACTAATTCTTCAAGCTTATCAAGACCTCCTTGATCCCTTTATTTTTCTTCCAGTATGGGTTATCATTTCCTTATTTTTTTATTTTATATCTTATAATCAATCACTTTAACCTCTCTGACCAATACTCTCACCAAACCTTGACCTAAGACATCAGCTCTGAATCCATGCAAGGATAGTCTTTTCTCATTATGCCATGACTTTAAAATATCAGGCTTCCCAGATGGCTCAGTGATAAAGACTGCCTGCCAACGCAGGGGACACAGGAGAGGCAAGTTCAATTCCTGGGTAGGGAAGATTCCTTGGAGGAGGGCATGGCAATCCACTCCAGTATTCTTGCCTGGAGAATCCAATGGACAAAGGTGCCTAGCGGGCTGCAGTGTGTGTATCCTTAAAGAAAATATAGGTATAATGATCAGCGCTCTCTCATTTTTGTGGTTTTCAATCCAATAATGCATGGAAATCCACCAGGCACAAAATCCACAAAATTTTAGTCAGTTCCCACTCTCACTTCTCAAAACAGCTCTTCTAAATCTTCATTACCATCCTCAAGCCCAATACCTATTTCTGCTCACAACATTCTCATTAGACAGAATAAACTCTTAGTTAACAGGGAAAATAGAACTAAGGATGGAAATTCTAGTCATTTCCTGGTCTGGGTTAAGTGAATAAGCCAAAGAAAGTGCCACAGTCATAAAATGCTTGGGAGATCCATTACTGTCTAACTAACCTTCATATATTCTCTTAATTCCAGTAATAAGAAAGCCTGACATTTTTAAACATCCAGAAGAGGGAAGACACCTCTTATTTTAGAGACTAAAGTGCCCCACTACCCTTATGCCTAACATCAGCTCCTCTACTTGAGTTTTGGATCTCATCCCTGCCCTTCTCAAAATCTCACAGATCAATCATCTCCCCTCTCTTCTGTATCTTCAACTTCCTCAATCTCCTAGCTCCTTCCACCAAAACATGCAAACATTCTCAAATATCTACCACCTTAAAAAAAAAATCTGCCCACAATCTTATGAGACCTTCTAGCTGCCATCTGGTCTTTCCCTTTCCAAGCTTACTGGAAGTATAACATGCATTTACAATCTTTATTATTTCAATGCCCAAATGAAGTGAAGTGAAAGTCGCTCAGTCATGTCTGACTCTTTGAGACAGACATGGAATCTTCTATACAGTCCATGGAATTCTTCAGGCCAGAATACTGGAGTACGTGGCCATTTCCTTCTCCAGGGAATCTTCCCAACCCAGGGATAGAACCCAGATCTCCCCAACTGCAGGTGGATTTTTTACCAGCTGAGCTACAAGGGAAGCCCAAGAATACTGGAGTGGGTATCCTATCCCTCCTGCAGTGGATCTTCCTGACCCAAGAATCGAACAAGGATCACCTGCATTGCAGGCAGATTCTTTACCAACTGACCTATCAGGGATTCAATGTCCAATGTTCCAGTTATACACTGCTGTTTAATAAACCACCCCAAGCATTCTATTATTGTCATGATTGGGTGGATGAGAAATTTGAGCAAGTCTTACTGGACAATCTTCCGGCTCCATATGGCATCTACTGGAGTCACCTAGTGATGTCCAGCTGGTGGCTAAGTTGATCTGGTTGAGCCAGGATGGTTTCCTTTATGGCTGATGCCTTGGTAGAGATTTCTGGAATCCTGGGTGCAGCTAGGCTTCATGCTCTGTCCATGTTGTCTCACAATCTCTCCATGTGGTCTCTCTAACAGGGTGATGAAGGCTCATAGCCCTAAAAGACCAAAGTGAAAGTGGCAAAGTTTCTTATGACCTAACCTTGTAAGTCAAGCAGCATCACTTCTTGCATTCCATCAGTTAAACTTATATACAGAGCTCACCAGGTTCAAGACCAGGTGACTAGACAGGGGTATGATTACTGAGAGGAACTGTTAACAGGGAACATAGGATGAAGTCTACCACACACTCACACTCCTCAAACTGCAATGTAGCAATGCCCCATGCTACTGAAACTGTGATCCCTGAGGTGAAGACCAATGCCTGCTTAGTACTTGCTTTGCTTGCTTTTTCTGCTGAACTGGAATCTACTGACCACTAACTCATTCGTGAAATTCTCCTCCCCTGTTTTTTGTATACCACCTCTCCTTGTGTGCCTTGAATTTTTCTGGCTGTTTCTTAGTCTCCTAAAGTGACTCATTTCTTAACGGTTTTCCTTTAACTCCTGGGCCTTGTTATCAATTGTTTTCTTACTCTGTTATCTGGTTATATCATCTACACCCATGGACTCATCTATCACTTAGCCACCAGAGATTCTGCATTATACATCTCCATCCCAGCTCTCTCTCCACTAATCCAGACTTATATGTACTCAGACTGAATGTCCCACAGGTTCCTCAAACTTGGCCATGCACTCACAGGGCAGTTTCCCACCAGTTCAGACCAAAAGAACTAAATAGAAATTTTGGCTGCTACTTACTGCAGGGTTAATTGAGTATAGAATCTGAGTTCTGTCAAGTTAACTACCTGCTAAAACAAAAAAATCAATACTCTTCCAAGGGACACAATGGAATCCAGATTCTGTACAACATGTCCTCCAAGAAATTCAAATGACTGAGCATATTGGAAACAGATAAAATGTGACCCATACTGAAGAAAGAAAGATAATCAGTGAAAACCAGCCCCTAGAGATCTAGATGTTAGAATTAAGGCAGAGGAGTTTTTAAGCAGATATTACACATATGTCCAAGGACAAACAGATTCAAGGGATTAGATCTGATAGACAGAGTACCTGAAGAACTATGGATGGAGGTTTGTAACACTGTATAGGAGGTGGTGATCAAAACCATCCCCAAGAAAAAGAAATGCAAAAAGGCTAAATGGTTGTCAGAGGAGGCCTTTCAAATAGCTGAAAAAAGAAGTGAATGGCAAAGGCAAAAGAAAAGATATACACATCTGAATGCAGAATTCCAGAGAATAGCAAGGAGAGATGAGAAAGCCTTATTAAATAACAATGCAAAGAAGTAAAGGAAAACAATAGAATGGAAAAGACTAGAGATCTGTTTAAGAAAATTAGAGATACCATTCATGCAAAGATGGGTACAATAAAGGACAGAAACCATATGGACCTGAATGAAGCAGAAAATATTAAGAAGAGGTAGCAAGAATATATAGAAGAACTGTGCAAAAACGGTCTTAGTAACCCACGATGGTTTGATCACTCACCTAGAGCCAGACATCCTGGAGTGTGAAGACTTAGGATGCTTTTACTATGAACAAAGCTAGTGGAGTGATGTAATTCCAGCTGAGCTATTTCAAATCCTAAAAGATGATGCTGTGAAAGTGCTGCACTCAATATGCCAGCAAATTTGGAAAACTCATGAGTGGCCACAGGACTGGAAAAGATCAGTTTTCATTCCAACCCCAAAGAAGGGCAATGCCAAAGAACACTCAAACTACTGCATAACTGCACTCATTTCACATGCTAGCAAGGTAATGCTCAAAATCCTTCAAGCTACACTTCAGCAGTACATGAACTGAGAACTTCCAGAGTACAAGCTGGATTTAGAAAAGGCAGAAGAACCAGAGATCAAATTGCCAACATCCACTGGATCATATAAAAAGCAAGGGAATTCCATAAAAATATTTACTTCTGTATCATTGGCTATGCTAAAGCTTTTGACTTTGTGGATCACAACATACTATGGAAAATTCTTAAAGAGATGGGAATACAGACCACCTTACCTGCCTTCTGAGAAACCTGTATGGAGGACAAGAAGCAACAGTTAGAACTGGACATGGAACAACAGACTGGTTTAAAATTGGGAAATGAGTATGCCACGGCTATATACTGTCACCCTGCTTATTTAACTTCTATGCAGAGGGCATCATGCAAAATGCTGGGCTGGATGAAGCACAAGCTGGAATAAAGATTGTCGGGAGAAACATCAATAACCTCAGATATGCACATGACACCACCCTAATGGCAGAAAGTGAAGAGGAACTAAAGAGCCTCTCGATGAAGGTGGAAGAGGAGAGTAAAAAGCTGGCTTAAATCTCAACATTCAAAAAATGAAGATTATGGCACCTGGCTCCCTCATTTCATGGCAAATGGATGGGAAAAAATCAAAACAGAGACAGACTATTTTCTTCCTGGGCTCCAAAATCACTACAGATGGTGACTACAGCCATGAAATTAAAAGATGCTTGCTCCTTGGAAGAAAAGCTATGAAAAACAGACAGCATATTAAAAAGTAGATACATGACTTTGCCGACAAGGTCTGTATTGTCAAAGCTATGGTTTTTCCAGTAGTCATGTATGGATGGAGATGGATCATAAAGAAGGCTGAGTGCCGAAGAATTTATCCTTTTGAACTGTGGTTTTAGAGGACTCTTGAGAACCCCTTGGACTGCAAGGAGATCAAACCAGTCAATCCTAAAAGAAAGCAACCCTGGATATTCATTGGAAGGACTGATGCTGAAGCTGAAGCTCCAATACTTTGGCCACCTGATGTGAAGAGCTAACTCATTGGAAAAGACTCTGATGCTGGGAAACATTGAGGGCAAGAGGAGAAGGGAACGACAGAGGATGAGACAGTTGGATGGCATCACTGATTCAATGGACATGAGTTTGCGCAAACTCTGGGAGATAGTGAAGTACAGGGAAGCCTGGCATGCTGCAGTCCATGGTGTCACAAAGAGTAGGTCACAAGTCAGCAACTGAAGAACAAAAGACATAGAGGAAAATTTTCTCATAATGAAGAGGAACATGTTACATTCCATCCAGGTCCAGTTCAGTTCAGCCGTGTCTCTTTGCAACCCCATGGACTACATACAGCATGCCAGGCTTCCCTGTCCATCACCAACCCCCAGAACTTGCTCAAACTTATGTCCATTGAGTCAGTGATGCCATCCAACCAGTGGTTGGTGACACCATCCATCCAGGTAGAGATGATCAATATGAAGATATGCGCAACTGATTCAAGGTCTAGAAGAGACATGGCAAACCCAGCCAGAAGCTACAGTACCCACTGACATCACCTTAGTTCAGATTCTCATTGTTCCTCGTGTAGACTATTAAAACAGCCTCATAAATTATCTTCCTGCTTCTGGTTGCTATTTACTATGACCACCGCCCCCAAATACACACACACACCTTAAACATATCTACACTGATTCGAGAGTTAACTTTTAGAACACAGCTTTAATCAGGATTTTACTGATTGCAAGTTGACAGAAATGCAGCTTTAGCTTGAGCACAAGAGGGAATTTATCAGAAGTCTCTAAGGGCAAGATTGTAGATGGGTCTCAAGGACAAGACCAGAGACTTGAACACCAATAGGAATGTACAGTTCCTTCTGCACGCTGACTGCATTCTCTCAGACACGCTTCTTCTTTGTAGTTGTAAAAGGGCCACCAACAGTTTCTGGCCACACATCTACAAGCTGTCCCACAAAGTGGGACACAGCATTTCCCCCCATTTAAGTTGGTGAAGAGAAGGATTCAGATTGTTCTGATTTAGATCACATGCCTGTATATCAACCCATCAGATCAATTGTGACTAGGGAGATGATAGGGTACTTGGATTGGAAGCCCAAACTAAAACGGGCATTGCTGGACAGGAGAAGAGCAGTACTCCCCTAGAACAGAGGGTTTTGCTTCCAAGGGAGGGGAAAGACCTTGGGCAATCAAAAATATTAAAGGCCTAACAGGTTTCCTGTATTCTCTACCTCCACTGCTGGTAACCCCATCCTCCTTGCAGTCACCCATGGCAGAATTCTGGAATGTCTCTTGTAGCAGACTGCCAGTTGTCCCCAGTATCTGTTCTTTCTTTCCCTCCACCTGGCATCTTGCTGCTTACAGCATGACCATGCTGGCTGGAGCTCTATCCTGTGCCATGGAGTCAAGTGCCACACTGTGGAGATGACTGGCCATTAAGCTTTTTAGGTTTTAATTAATTTCTTTCTTTAATGTAAGAGAAATGAATTTCTATCCTGTTTGTTGTTTAGTTGCTCAGTCGTGTCCAACTCTTTGCAACCCCATGGACTGGAGCCCACCAGGCTCCTCTGTCCATGAGATTTCCCAGTCAAGAATATTGGAGTATGTGCTGAAGGAAGAATCTTTCCTTCTCCAGGGGATCTTCCTGACCCAGGGATCAAACTCATGTCTCCTGTTTGGCAGGCAGATTCTTTACCACTGAGCCACCACAGAAACCCTCTACTCTGTTTAATCTGTTCTTATTTTGGATGTCTGAGAGCTCTTAGCTGAATCTAATCCTAACCCCCTCACTCCTCACATCTAATCAAGGCAAAACAAAATCTAGAAGTTAAGAGTGGCATGCAGTGAAACACGTTAGAGTGGATTAGAACCAACCACCGGGACTTGAATCTAGGCTCCTCCTTTACCAGCTCTCTGACCACCTGCAAATTGTTCTCTCTCTCTCTACCTCAGCTTCCTCAGGCACAAAATGAGGTCAACAACATTATCTACCCCATAGATGGGTTGTGAGAATGATGTGAGATATATAACCAGAGAGTAGTGCCTGGATCATAATAAGGGCTCAATGAGTGTTAGCTGCCATTTTCAGTGCCTGCCAATTTTACCTGCTAAAGATCCTATCCTATTCCTCCACAACATCCTCTGCAGCATCCTGCCTCAGCCTGATTTTTCTGGAACACTCCAATCTGACCAGGTCACTCCTTTTTGAAACCTCTTGACTCTCCATTATCTACAGAATGAAGGCTTAACTCCATAGGTGGGTGACCAAGGCCCTTTTGGATGAGGGACCACCTGGCCTTTGGATGCCCACCACCTGCCACTGCTTCACGACTGACCACACTCTGGCCACAGCACTGAGCTGTCTTCTGCCACCGCCTCTTGACCTACCTCAAGAGTGTCAACCACTCCCACTCCCTCTCTCCTCAACGTTTTCCTCTTTTGGCTTCTGTGGCACCACACACTCTCCTGATTTTCTTCCAATCTCCCTGGCTGGTCCTTTTTCATCCTTCTCATGGGCTTCTCTTTCTCCATTCCCTTGGTAAGTGGCAGAGTTCCCTCCGGAGTCCACTCCCTGCAGGTCCCCTTGCCAGTGAGGGCATCCACCATCAGGCTTTCAAGCTCTACCTTCACGCTGTGTTCCCCTCATCTTCTCTCCTGATCTCCGACCTGGGCTCTGATCTCCCACATTCTACTGAAGATCACACAGGCACAACTTAGCATCTCCAAAACGGAACTCATCTTCCACCCCAAACTCGCTTCTCCTCTTTGCTCTGAATCTATTTGTGGCACCACCATCATCAAAGCCAGAAACACTCATTCTCGACATCTAACAAATTACCAAGCACACCCAAACTCACATCCGCAGTAACTCTCCAGTCTGTCTTCTCTTCTCCATACTCACCACCATTGCTTTAGTCTGGCTCTCCAGCAAAGGTGCCTTCTCTGCCTCCAGTCTCTCATGCCTTCAATCCCAATGATGACATGTGCCACCAACCTACAGTGACAGTCTTAACACGCTGCTTCCCTGCTTGAAACTCTTCCCTGGTTCCCCCTGCCCACTCTGATGAAATTATTCCTTTCCCCATAGTTGTTAAACACCTACTAGGTACCAAGGACTATGCTTGGTATTAAGAATACAATGTTGACCACAAACTGGTCCCTGCCTTCTGCCACTTATCTGGTATGAGAGAAAAAACCACACACTAATAAAATACTAAGTCTTGTGACAGATATAGTCACAGAGCATCATAGGAGCATAAGACCAAGTTCCTTGAAGCAGAGACTTGGGTGTTTCTTATCTTTGCATCCCCAACAACTGGTACCAGGTCTGATTCAATAGAGAATTATTTTTGAATACTCAACAGATTATCTCTTAATCCTCAGTTTCCCTCTATGTAAAATGGCTCATAGCTCATATATCAAATGAATTAAATGTATGAACTCTGTTGGAATCCTGATTTGAATTAACCAAATACAGTTTTTAAAATGAGACACCTAGGTAAATTTGAACAGAAGGTATATATTTCACAATATTAGGGTATTATTTCTTGAGGGTTTTAAAAGCATTATAATGATACTGTGATGTTTAAAAGCCCTTTTTAAAATAGAAATGTAAGAAAGCATTTTAAAATAAAATTATGCAATGAAAAATCATCTGGGATTTGCCTGAAAATAATTCAGTGGTGTTGGGTGGGGGGTATAGCAGAAATAAGACTGGCAGAGCCTATGTTAAAAACTGCTGAAGCAAGATAATGGACAAAATAAATGACAAAATTAATCTCTCAAGGTTCTGTTGCCAGTCAACAATGTGACTATATAACATTTCTGATATAGTGCCTGATGTTTCAAAAAAGGGTAGCTTTGTTTCTCCCCTTACTTTTAGTTTCATCCAGGGCAGAGCAGGAGAAACAAGGCAATGGTGTGGGAGTCAGAAGTCCAAAATGCAAAGAACTGGAAATATACTCAGCATTGTCTCTCTCTCTTCTCTCGCCTGATAAAGACAGAGTAGCTTAAGCATCAGATGGCTCCCAAGTAGCCTTGGGTTTGGACATGAGTTTGAGCAAGCTCAGGGAGTTGGTGATGGACAGGGAAACCTGGTGCATTGCAGTCTGTGGGGTGGCAAACAATCGGACACGACTGAGTGACTGAACTGAACTGAGCCTTGGGTAGGAATGGCAGTGCTCCAAAACCAGCAGAACAAGACGGAAGAAGTCATAGCTTGAGTTTCTGTGGAGAGGAGAGAAAAACTGCGTCAGACAGAAACATGAACTCTTGGCTGGAAAGGGCTCCTCTGTTGGTTGAATGGGAGAAGACAATGGCAGCCCACTCCAGTACTCTTGCCTGGAAAATCCCATGGATGGAGGAGCCTGGTGGGCTGCAGTCCATGGGGTCGCAAAGAGTCGGAAACGACTGAGCGACTTCACTTTCACTTTTCACTTTTCACTTTCATGCATTGGAGAAGGCAATGGGAACCCACTCCAGTATTCTTGCCTGGAGAATCCCAGGGACGGGGGAGCCTGGTGGGCTGCCGTCTACGGGGTCGCACAGAGTCGGACAGGACTGAAGCAACTTAGCAGCAGCAGCAGCAGCAGGTTGAATCCATGTGTAATAGTGCCACCTGGTGGCTCCACAGCATCGCTTTACCTTGTTCCGGGATGCAGTTGACTCTCATAGATCTGACTGCACTGAAAATTCTAGAAGGGAACAGCCCTCTCAATCAAATGTTCCCTGAACTGCTCAGAGTCAAGCATAACATACCCTATCCCTCATGTACTGAAAAGTGCCTTGTATTCAATCTCTGTTACAGCACTTCTCGCTGTATTAGGTTCGTTTACCAGCAGGCATTCATTCACCCAACAAATTTGTTTAAGGCATGGGAGACACAAAAGTGAACAAAACTAATTCAGTATTTAAACAGTTAAATGTGTAAACAGAATTTTAAAACTCACCTTCCAGGCTTCCCTGGTGGTCCAGTGGCTAAGACTTCATGCTCCCAAGGCAGGGTTTGATCCCTAGTCAGGGAACTAGATCCCACATGCCACAACTAAGAGTTCTCATTCCAAAACTAAAGCTCCCACATGCTGCAATCGAAAGATCCTTCATGCCACAACAAAGACTGAAGATCTTGAGTACTGCAACTATTAATAAGACCGAGTACAGCCAAATAAATATTTTTAAAAATCTGCCTGCCTTAGGGATATATGTACAACATGATAAATACAATTAATACTGCTGTATGTTACATATCAAAGTTAAGAGAGTAAATCCTAAATTTTCTCATCACAAGGAAAATTGTTTTTTTAATTTAGTTCTGTAACTATATGAGATGATGGATGTTCACTAAACATTGTGATAATCACTTCATGATATACATAAATCATATCATACTGTATACCTTAAAATTTATTGTAATTATATCTCAAAACTGTAAGAAAAAATATATTGCTGCCCTTTGCTGAGCAGTAAAAGCACTGTATTTTGCATTATTGATGCATTATCCCATTTAATCTTCTCACAAAACCTGTGAGGCAGGAAGGTATTCCTATGTCACAGATAAAGATAATAGGGCCAGAGAGAATAAATTGTCCAGGATCACATAGCTAATAAGCACATAAGCAGAAAGCCTGGAACTTGAACTTAAGTAGTCTAACATCAGTAACTGAATTCCTAACCACTAGGACATACTGCTTCCCTCATTTTTTTTAAAAATCATTACCTAGTCACTGGCTTTCCCCCAGGGGTAAGCCTGAGGTATATTCCTACAGGGGCTCAGTGAGCAGAATTAATTAGATATTTCAGTTGGTTGCATTAAATTTAAACTGCTTTCCTACTCACCACACATTTTTTTCAACTAACCAACATGCACCAATTCTTGCAGGATAAGATCAAACCCATGCCTCCTGCAGGAAGCCTTCCCTGATTTCTCCAGCCCACTACTCATTGGTTCATTCAATAAGCATTTGTTCCCCACCCCCACCCCCTTTAACATCATTCTCTCCCAAATTCCTTCTAAAGGAATGGTTCATGTCCAATAAACTTTCTGGAGAATATGGAGAACAGTAAAGAGGAATTAGTGGCCCATCTGTGGAGAAGTTTGGCTCAAATATACCTCCAGGTTTTCAGGTGCCTATGAGCATAGAATGAAACAACTTAGTTGGAGAAAAGACAACATTAGCTCCTCTGGCTACCCACAGTTTTCACCCACTGGCCTGCTCATGATCACAGCCCAGCCTCAGTCCAGAACAGACTTTTAGAGTTCTCAAGACACAGGAAGAGGCCATCTTCAGCATTGTCATTGTTCATCCAAATCTTGTCTACTGCTAAGAAGTTCTGATGCAAACATCCACATAAGATTATTATTTTAGATGGAGATAGGGCTTTCCTAGTGACTCAGATGGTAAAGAATATGCCTGCAATGCAAGAGACCCAGGTTCAATCCCTGGGTCAGGAAGATCCCTTGGAGAAAGAAATGCTAACCCACTCCAGAATTCTTGCCTGGGAAATCCCATGGACAGAGGGGCCTGGTGGGCTACAGTCCATGGGCTTGCAAAGAGTCAGACATAACTGAGTGACTAACACTTCCTTAGATGGAGATCCAATTGTAACCTAAAGAGAATAAAAATCTATGAGTAGGAGCTTTCAGAATGGCATGGTAGGAACCTCTGGAAATCTACTTTTGCAAAACAGCAATGAGAACACTTGCAAAAAGTATTAAACGTTTTTGGAACTCTGGAAACGATTCAAAAGTTTGCAGACACCAATCTGAGGAGCATTTATTCAAGAAAACTACTGAGTCTTGTTAAGAACACTGATATTTGAGGCCTTTTAACTTGCCCTATTTCAATCCCCCTCTCTCTTGACCAGTGGTAGTCTTGAAAATCAGCAGTCTCACACCCATGGTAAAAGGCCATGAAAGCCAGTAGCCTAACAGTCGCTGGTGGGAGCAGGGTGAGTGAAGTGAAGTGAAGTCGCTTAGTCATGTCAGACTGTGACCCCAAGGACTGTAACCTACCAGGCTCCTCCACCCATGGGATTTTCCAGGCAAGAATACTGCAGTGGTTTGCCATTTCCTTCTCCAGGGGATCTTCCTGACCCAGGGGTCGAACCTAGGTCTCCTGCATTGCAGGCAGATGCTTTACTGCTTCAAAACAGCATGAAAAACTCCCAACCTCAGAGCACTATCACTATTTGATCTGTCAGCTCCCAATGAAAAAGCCTCCTTCCCATGGCTTGCAGTTATTTAACATGACTCAGCAGGACATGAGATAGTGGGAAAAGCCCCATCTATGGGGGCATTTGTCAAACAGTTTCAGTGAAAATTGTTTAACATCACAGCTGCCTAAACCATGATACCTGTTGAGATAAATGTGCTAAGTCACTTCAGTTGTGTCCGACTCTTTGCAACACTATGGACCATACTCCTCTGTCCAGGGGATTATCCAGGCAAGAACACTGGAGTGGGCTGCCATGCCCTCCTCCAGGGAATCTTCCTGACCCAGGGATTGAACCCATGTCTCTTATGCCTCCTGCATTAGCAGGCGTGTTCTTTTCACTAGCACCACCTGGTGGGAAAATAAGAGACTGATTAAAAAACTTAAGATTTGGGGAATGAGATATCCACAGAGGTCTTTGAAACGCCACAATACATTCCTAAGGATCTAAAAGTCACACAGGTCAAGGGCTGTGTACCTGCCCAAGAAAGACATAGAAGGCTCCCATTTCTCACCTCTGGCTAACCTTGAGTCTGTGAAAACACGAAGTGAAAGCTAAGACAGAATTGTGAACTGCTTACCAGAGCACTGGGGGGATTCCTTGGTGGCTCAGATGGTAAAGAATCTGCCTACAAAGGAGGACAGTGAAGTCAATCAGTCGTGTCCGACTCTTTGCGACCCCATGGATAGTAGCCTGCACCAAGCTCCTCCGTCCATGGGATTTTCAAGGCAAGAAGTACTGGAATGGGTTGCCATTTCCTTCTCCAGGGAATCTTCCCAACCCAGGGATCGAACCCAGGTCTCTCACATTGTAGACAGACACTTTACCGTCTCAGCCACCTGTGTTCAAAACCTGGGTTGGGACTATCCCCTGGAGAAGGGAATAGCAACCCGCTCCAATATTCTTGCCTAGAGAGTCCCATGGATAGAGGAGCCTAGTGGACTATAGTCCACAGGGTCCCAAAGAGTCAGACACGACTGAGTAATTAACACTTTCACTTTCACTTTACCAGAGCACTGAGAGTGTACCACAATACACACAGAGCTGGTCTGTAGTAAGTGGGAGGGTTATTGGTTCAAGACACTGTAGAAAAACTCGCACCAATTTTTAGCTGACAGCTAAGCTACAAGCTTAGTTTGGGCAAGACTTCAGTGGCTACACACAACAGGAAAAGCAGAATTTATAGAATTCAGTTCAGTTCAGTTGCTCAGTTGTGTCTGACTCTTTGTGACCCCATGGACTGCAGCACGCCAGGCTTCCTTGTCCATCACCAACTCCTGGAGCTTACTCAAACTCCTGTCCATCAACTCAGTGATACCATCCGACCATCTCATCCTCTGTCCGTCCCCTTCTCCTCCTGCCTTCTATCTTTCCCAGCATCAAGGTCTTTTCCAATGAATCAGTTCTTCGCATCAGATGGCCAAAGTATTGGAGTTTCAGCTTCAGCATCAGTCATTCCAATGAATATTCAGGACTGATTTCCTTTAGGATAGACTGGTTGGATCTCTTTGCAGTCCAAGGGACTCTCAAGAGTCTTCTCCAATACCACAGTTCAAAAGCATCAATTCTTCAGTGCTCAGCTTTCTTTATAGTCCAACTCACATCCATATATGACTACTAGAAAGACCATAGCTTTGCCTAGACAGACCTTAGTCGGCAAAGTAATGTCTCTGATTTTTAATATGCTGTCTAGGTTGACCATAACTTTTCTTCCAAGGAGCAAGCATCTTTTAATTTCATCGCTGCAGTCACTATCTACAGTGATTTTGGAGCCCCCCCCAAAATGAAGTCAGCCACTGTTTCCATATCTATTTGCCATGAAGTAATGGGATCAGACGCCATGATCTTAGTTTTCTGAATGTTGAGCTTTAAGCCAACTTTTTCACTCTCCTCTTTCACTTTCATCAAGAGGCTCTTTAGTTCTTCTTCACTTTCTGCCATAAGGGTAGTGTCATCTGCATGTCTGAGGTTACTGATATCTCTCCTGGCAATCTTGATTCCAGCTTGTGCTTCTTCCAGCCCAGTGTTTCTCATGATGTACTCTGCATGTAAGTTAAATAAGCAGGGTGACAATATACAGCCTTGACACACTCCTTTTCCTATTTGGAGCCAGTCTGTTGTTCCATGTCCAGTTTTAACTGTTGCTCCCTGACCTGCATACAGATTTCTCAAGAGGCAGGTCAGGTGGTCTGGTATTCCCATCTCTTCAAGAATTTTCCACAGTTTACTGTGATCCACACAGTCAAAGGCTTTGGCATAGTCAATAAAGCAGAAAGAGATGTTTTTCTGAAACTCCCTTGCTTTTCAATGATCCAGTGGATGTTGGCAATTTGATCTTTGGTTCCTCTGCCCTTTCTAAATCCAGCTTGAACATCTGGAAGTTCACAGTTCACGTATTCTTGAAGCCTGGATTGGAGAATTTTGAGAATTACTTTACTAGTGTGTGAGATGAGTGCAATTGTGCAGTAGTTTGAGCATTCTTTGGCATTGCCTTTCTTTGGGATTGGAATGAAAACTGACCTTTTCCAGTCCTGTGGCCACTGCAGAGTTTTCCAAATTTGCTAGCATATTGAGTGCAGCACTTTCACAGCATCATCTTTCAGGATTTGAAATAGCTCAACTGGAATGCCATCACCTCCACTAGCTTTGTTCATAGTGATGCTTTCTAAGGCCCACTTGACTTCACATTCCAGGATGTCTTGCTCTAGGTGAGTGATCACCATTGTGATTATCTGGGTCTTGAAGATCTTTTTTGTACAGTTTTTCTGTGTATTCTTGCCACCTCTTCTTAATATCTTCTGCTTCTGTTTAGGTCCATACCATCCTGTCCTTTATTGACCCATCTTTGCATGAAATGTTCCCTTGGTATCTCTAATTTTCTTGAAAAGATCTCTAGTCTTTCCCATTCTGTTGTTTTCCTCTCTTTCTTTGCACTGATCTCTGAGGAAAGCTTTCTCATCTCTCCTTGCTGTTCTTTGGAACTCTGCATTCAAATGGGTATATCTTACCTTTTCTCCATTGCTTTTCACTTCTATTCCTTTCACAGCTATTTGTAAGGCCTCCTCAGACAGCCATTTTGCTTTTTTGCATTTCTTTTTCTTGGGGATGGTCTTGATCCCTGTCTCCTGCACAATGTCATGAACCTCCATCCATAATTCATCAGGCACTCTGCCTATCAGATCTAGTCTCTTAAATCTATTTGTCACTTCCACTGTATAATCATAAGGGATTTGATTTAGGTTATACCAATAAAGAGACAAATTATTTTTAAAAGACCCAAACAGAAATTCTGGAGTTGAAATATATAATAAATATTTATTGGAGGAGTCTAACGGCAGATTTGAGCTGGCAGAAAAAAGAATCCTCAAAATTGAAGAAAGGTCAATTGAGATTGACCAGAATGAGGAACAGAAAGAAAAAAGAATGAAGAAAAATTCACAGAGCTTCAGAGACCTATGAGCATACCAACATATACATAATGAGTCCCAGAAGGAGAGAAAGAGAAAGAGTAAGGGACAGAAAGTATATTTGAAGAAAACATGCCTGAAATGCTCCAAAATTGATGAAAAACATGAATCTATACATCTGTGAAGCTCAACAAATTCCAAGATAAACTCAAAGAAAATCACACCTAGACACATCATAAAACCAGAAACAAGACAAGGATTTCCATCCTTGCCACTTCTATTTCACATTGTGTTGGAGGTTCTAGCCAGGGCAATGAAGGGAGAAGAAGATGTATAAAACATCTATGTTGGAAAATAAGTTATTTATAGGTGGCATGATATTTTACACATAAAATCCAAAGGAATCACAAAAATACAATGATAACTAATAAAATCAGCAAGGTTTCAGGTCAACATACAAAAATCAACTGTACTAGCAATGAACACTCCAAACAGGAAATTAATGAAACAATTCCATTTATAATAGCATAAAAATTACTTAGGAACTAATTTAACAAAAGGGCTTCCCTGGTAGTTCAGCTGGTAAAGAATCTGCCTGCAATACAGGAGACCTCCATTTGATTCCTGGGTCAGGAAGACCTGCTGGAGACGGGATAAGCTACCCACTTCACTATTTTTGAGCTTCCCTGGTGGCTCAGCTGGTCCATGGACTGTATCATCCATGGGGTCGCAAAGAGTTGGACATGACTGACTTTCACTTTCAACTTAACAAAAGATGTGCAAGACTTGTATATGTATGAAAGTATGAAAGGGAAAGTCGCTCAGTCATGCCTGACCCTTTGTGACCCCAAATATAAAGAATCCTGTGCCCACTGATCAGAAGACTTAACATTGTTAACATGGCTGCTGCTGCTGCTAAGTCGCTTCAGTTGTGTCCGACTCTGTGCGATCCCATAGACGGCAGCCCACCAGGCTACTCCCCCATCCCTGGGATTTTCAAGGCAAGAATAGTGGAGTGGGTTGCCATTGCCTTCTCCAACGCATGAAAGTGAAAAGTGAAAGTGAAGTCGCTCAGTCGTGTCCAACTCTTTGCGACCCCATGGACCACCAGGCTCCTCCATCCATGGGATTTTCCAGGCAAGAATACTGCAATACTCCATAAATTTTTCTACAGATTCACTGTAATCCCTATCAAAATTCTAGCTGTCTTGCAGAAACGGATGAGATGATCCTAAAATCACATGAAAATTCAAAGGGTCCAGAACAACCAAAGCAATCTTGGAAAAATAAAAAGAAGATGACTCTCAGTTCATGATTTCAAAAAATACCCCAAAGCTATAGTAATTAAGACTGGTACTGGGGGAGGTTAAACAGAGAGACCAGAGAAATAGAACTGAGAGTCCAGAAATAAACTCAGACTTTTACAGCAATTGATTTTCAACAAGGGTGCCAAGATCACTCAAGAAAGAATAGCCTTTTCAACAGATGGTGCTGGAACAACTAGATATTAACATGTAAAAAATGAAGTTACGCAGCCATTAAAAAGAATACATTTGAATCAGTTCTAATGAGGTGGATGAAACTGGAGCCTATTATACAGAGTGAAGTAAGCCAGAAAGAAAAACACCAATACAGTATACTAATGCATATATATAGAATTTAGAAAGGTGGTAACGATAACTCTGTATGTGAGACAGCAAAAGAGACACAGATGTATAGAACAGTCTTTTGGACTCTGTGGGAGAGGGAGAGGGTGGGATGATTTGGGAGAATGGCATTGAAACATGTATAATATCATATATGAAACGAATAAAAAAAAAGAATGAAGTCGGACTCCCACTTCATGTTGTATGTAAAGAAAGTGAAAGTGAAAGAAAAGTGAAGTAGCTCAGTCATGTCTGACTCTTTGCGACCCTGTGGACTGTAGCCTACCAGGCTCCTCCGTCCATGGGATTCTCCAGGCAAGATTACTGGAGTGGGTTGCCATTTCCTTCTCCAGGGTATCTTCCTGACCCAGGGATCGAACCCAGGTCTCCTGCATTGGAGGCAGATGCTTTAACCTCTGAGCCACCAGGGAAGCCTGTATGTGAAAAGTAACTCCAAACTGATCAAAGGCCAAATGTAAGAGATTAAATTATAAAACTAGAGAAAAACACAGGTGTCAATCTTCCCAATCTTAGATTAGGCAACTGTGTCTTGAATAACTCCAAAATTACAAGCAATGGCTTGTAACAGATTTGTTTTTAGTAAAAGATTAAAACTCCTGAAAACACCCTTAGATAGAATTTCTTAATTCTTTAGGTCTGTTCAGCATTTTTGGCTTCTCTAACACAATGCAGGAGACCTGGGTTCGAACCCTGAGTGGGGAAGATCCCCTGGAGAAGGAAATGGCAGCACACTCCAGTATTCTTGCCTGGAAAATCCCATGGACAGAGAAGCCTGTGGGCTACAGTCCACGGGGTCACAGAGTTGGACACGACTGAGCTACACAACACTTTCAACACTTATTTATTACATGTGGGGTGCCACTTACATCTTCTCTTTAGCTCCTGATGGCACATACAGACAAAAGTCTGTTTTAATAACTTTGATAATAATAATAATGACAGATATAACACCTAACATTTAAACAGTACTTACTGTTTAAACATGGATGAATCTATAGATTAACATACTAAGTGAAATATATCAGAAAGAGAAAGACAAATATCATATGATATCACTAATATGTGGAATCTAAAAAAAATGATACAAATGAACTTATTTCAGAACAGAAACAGGGGAATTCCCTGGTGGTCTAGTGGTGAGAACTCTGTGCTTTCACTGCAGGGGGCACAGGTTTGATCCCGAGTCAGGGAACTAAGGTCCTGCATGCCACGCAGTGTGGCCAAAACAAAACAAACAAACAACTCAAAACCGAGTCACAGACTTCAAAAACACGGTTACAGAGGAGAAAGGTTGGGGAGGGATAAATCAGGAGTTTGGCATTAACATATACATACTGCTGTATAAAATATATATAAAATAGATAATCAACAAGGACCTCCTGCATAGCACAGGGAACCCTACTCAATATTCTGTAATAAGCTATATGGAAAAAGAATCTGAAAAAGGGTGGATATATGTATATGTATAACTGAATCACTTTGCTGTACACCCAAAACCAACACAACATTGCAAATCAACTATCCTCTAATATTCAAAACTAAATAGCACTTACTGTTTGCCAGGCACCATCCTAAGCGCTTCACCTATATTAACTCTGCAAATCCCCCTAACACATCTCTATCTCACAGATCAGAGAACTACAGCACAGACAGGTTGAATAACTTGCCCAGAGTCACCAAAGCCTACAGAGCATATGGACCCCAAACTGCAAAACAGGCAGTCTTCCCCCAGAGGGTGTGCTATTCATCTGAGCAAGCACCCTTAACTCCTCATATCAAGGGTTCTTATAAACCATGTCACTTTGGACTAGACTGAGGCCAAACTGTGTTTCCTAGTCCCACTCCCTCTGCCCTGGATTTTAGTCACTTAAAATTTTTATTTTAATTAATTCATTTATTTGGCTGTGCTGGGTCTTAGCTGTGGCACACAGGATCTTTAGTTGTGGCATATGAACTCTTGGTTGTGGCATGTGCTATCTATTAATAGTTTCCTGACCAGGGATCAAACCCAGGCCCTCTGTTGGAAGCATGGAGTCTTAGCCACCGGACCACCAGGGAAATACCTGGCTTAGATTTTTAAATCTTAGAAACTGTATTTTCAGGTATCACAGAGAAGGAGATGATTTTCCTATATAAATTTGTACAAAATCACTTTCGCCTGGGGGTGAGAATTAAGAAGAAGAAAGATTGGAATAGAGCTAAGGAAAAGATACCTTTTTCAGAACACAATAAGCAAAGACAAGGAGGAAGAAGTCAGATTGGGAGGGGACAGCAGGTGATTTTGTTTCGTGAGATTTGAGGTAGAGTTACCAGGATGATGACCACAGGCCAGCGAGTACAGGGGACTAAAAGGTATGTGGTTTTATCCATCCTCTTTCTTGTCTTTCAGCCACAACTATGGCCTCCATTACCTGGGGTCATCTCTACTGAGAGAGCAGGACCTCTTGGGCAACTCTAGACTCCAGCCACATTGTCCCATTGGGATATCCCTAGCAAGGCCAATAAAAGGCAGCCATTAGTAATGAGCTATGCCTTTTTTTTCTTTTAAAGAAATACTAACTTTCCCAAGAAGGTTTTTACATAAAATGAAGACATTTTGTGTCCAGCACATCATATTTTTCTTTTATCAGAACACTGATGAAAGAGCTCAGTGGGAGCTGACAGTCTTTAGAATTGCTACTAGGGAAAGATAAGTGGTACAAGAGAGCAGTGGGAAAATACCAGTGCAGGAAAAGCTGGGTTTTGGGGGCTTTGTGTTTATTCTTTCTTGCATCAGGACAACATATGAGATAGAACTTGTGATAAGTAAATAATACCTATGCCCCCTAAGGTCATTGTACATCATCCCTGTACCTGAATGCCTATTTACCCCAATCACTTATTATTTCAGTAAATATTTTTTGAGTGTGCACTATATGCCAGGCACTGTTCTATGCAGTGGGGTTGCAGCAGTGAATGAAACAGACACAAAGGTTTGTGCTCATGAAGCATACTACTTCGTCCCTCTTTTCCTCTCCCCACTTTCCCTTCTTCATCTAGTAGAGAACATCAAGCTGTAAATTAGGAAACCTGGGTTCTGGCCCTAGCTCTGCTACAAATTAGATGTATGATCTTCATTAGCATGTCCAGGTTCAGGTGTCCTCTCTGCAGTCCCTAAAAATGAACAAAACATCCATCTTGGAGTTGTGGGGAACTCCTAAATGAATCTAATATAGATTCTGTTTTCCAGGGGCTCACAGACTAGTAGGAAGGTCAGACACAGTTCCAGATAACTACAATGCAAAACTGAAGGTCACAGAAAAGTGAAACAGGGAAAGGTGACCAAGAGAACACGAGATCTAGGTTTCCAAACAAGTGGTACTGTCTGACTTGGGCCTTTAGTAACACAAAAGATCGGGGTATGTGTGAACAGATAGGGATAGTTTTCAAGGAAGAATGTACAGAGGGAGTAAGCAGAACAAATAGTAGTAAATGGATGATCAAGGTTCCAGTAAGGGCGTTCAGTGTTGCCGGAACACATTGAAAGAGTCAAACACCAAATTCACATGTATTTTTACAAGGAACCAAGAGATTGAGACATTCTGCTCTTGACCCATAACCATGAGGTCAGTTGATGGTTTTACTCAACATTTACAACCAATAGTATCATTGAGGGCTCACCAATTACACAATTCCAACAAAATACTAGGACTTCTAACTTACAGATTAAATGACTTATGCAATGGGTATAACATATAGACAAATACGGAAGCTTTAAAAGTGAACCATATTCTGTCAGATTAAAAGAATAAAACATCTATACATGCCATTGGAAATACTGTGGTTTCCTTCAGCCCCATGCAGTGATACAGAGGAGATCAGCATCTCTCATCCTCTGGTTACTAAGTGGTGGTGGTTTAGTTGCTCAGTCGTGTCTGACTCTGTGTGACCCCACGGACTGAAGCCCGCCAGGCTCCTCTGTCCATGGGATTTCTCAGGAAATATACTGGAGTGGGTTGCCACTTCTTTCTCGGGGATCTTCCAAACCCATGGATTGAATCCACATCTTCTGCATTGCAGGCAGATTCTTTAGGGACTGAGCCACCAGGGACACCCCATGGTTACAAAGTACTGGTAATCAATGTTACTTGTTTCCTTAGGGGGAAAAAAAAAACTCCACATACTTCTGTTAATTTTAATCAAGATGTTCAATTAAAGAAATAACTAAATAGTTCCAGATCTTATTTTAAAAGAAGATGCTGTTATCTACACAAGTTTCATTTAGAATGAAACTCTTCCATCTTTCTGTCCACTCTGGGGTCTCTGGAATCAAAGAGCCCAGCAGTAGCAGCAGTAACTGCAAAACAAAACGTTTTGTCACTAGCCTGTTTTCCCTCTTACAATTACTTGCCTTCCTTGTTCCTTTCACTCCATTCCTTGGGTGTTAACCAACATTTCTACACGTTTGGGTTATTGTTGCTTTGTGATAAACCTATCCAAAATTCAGTGCTGCAAAATGACCATTTAAATTTGCTCTCAGATTCTGTTTGGGAACTCAGGATATGGCAGGGATGTCTTGCTTCTACTCCATGATGTCTGGAGTCTCGGCTGGGAAGACACAGCAGCTGGGGGACTCTAATCATCTAGAGGTGTCTTCGTTCTCCGGTCTTCTATTTGATGTCTGCTATTAGCTGGGACGTCAGCTGAGGCTGTTGACCAGAGGACCTGTAGGTAGCCTCACCATAGGCTTAGGCTTCCTCAAAACAAGGCAGCCTCAGGGAAGTCAGACTTCTTACATGGCAGCTTAGGACTCTAAAGATCAATGTCCCTGAAGATAAGTCACAAGCCATGCTGCCTCTTATGGCCTCAGAAGTCAGAGAGTCTCATTTCTTCCTCTTCTGTTGATTTAGATAATAGAAGTCTGTCCAGACTCAAAGCAGAGGGGACGTTAACCCTACTTTTCAATGGAAGAGTGGCAAGGTCACATTATAGAAGAGAGCATGGGATGAGACATACTATTCTGGCCATCTCCGAAAAAGACAATGTTTTCCCTCCCATCCATTTATCTTGCTGAAGTATACTCCGATGATTTTTCTTTTTTTTAGGAAAAACACCTTAGAACACTGCTATTTCTCATTGAGGCTCCTAAGTTCTGATAGAGGGTAACTAGATGCTTTCATCTACACCCAGCCTTCAATCTTTCCTATTCAACACATCTAACCATTTCTCTGCTATATACAGCTCCTGGCAGAAAGGGAATTTGGTCTCCTATAGGCTGCTGGACTTGGCACTAATCACTCTGAGGAGAAAAGCAGCCACTCACATATGGGAGCTGTCCTGGCCCTCAGCTACGTCTTGGTGTTCTCCTGATGAGTGTAATATAACCAATTTCACAGACCATAAACATCAAACAAGGCCACTCTGTGACAAAATCAAGACCACTGCATCCATGTCTGAAAAGAGATAGAACGCCAACTTTGATCAAACCACAAAATGGCCAAAACACCCTCCTATCCTGGCTAATAGCTTCTACTTTACCAATTAGCCTCTTTCTAGTCTATTCTCCTGCTGCTGCTGCTGCTGCTGCTGCTGCTGCTGCTGCTGCTGCTGCTGCTGCTAGATAAGATTAATTAAGATACCCAATCATGGAATTATCCCTATGTATTGTATGTTGCTTCCTAACAGAATGCAATTCAGAACCAAGCCTCACTTCTTTAAATTCTGCCACAAATCACCTAATACAAGTCCAAATCCTATAATAAGTCCTTTCTAACACCCTCTGAGATATTCCACCAGCTCCCGGTGGTGTGCATTTTGCCTCGACTTAGTAAGTAAGCAACCGACTTGCTCAAACACAGGTATGTTCCTGGTGGTCTTCAGTTGCAGTGCACTGGTGACTCCTCTAAGGACCTTGAAATTAGAAAACACATTTCTGGCAAGGCCATTTCTGATCTGCTGATCTCCAGCTTTCAGTAAGACTTTTACATGCAGTTTTGGAAGACAATTATATGAGTTCTTTGGATCTCTGAAAGCTATTAAAATGCTCCCATAGATACTGTGCGTGCGTGCGTGTGTGTGTGTGTGTGTGTGTGTGTATGAGAGTAGGTTATCAGGGTTTCTTCATCATATTACCAAGTACAGAAAAGTCATCATGATACATAGTAGCAATAACTCTCCTGTCTCCAACAGGTCACAGGATCTAAGGGCAACCTGGATGCAGGCACATGGTTGTTCAGGCCTCTACTGTGGGAAAAGCAGTAAGTCATACACCTAGCAACTGGTTCATCAGTTGCAGATTCCAGATTCTAGAATATATTTGTGTCTCCTCTTCCTCCTGTTTTTTTTCTAATCTTATTTTTCAAAGAAACAACATGGCATTAACTATGATAATTACCCTTCTCTCCTCTACTTTATAGTGCTCATTCACTTGATGTAAGAATTCTCATCCTCAGAAAAAACATTCCAAAGAAAACAATGACATCCATAGCCTTGTGGTTAAGGGCTGGATTGAAAACCTCACTCCACTTCAGGTTAGAGATACATACTGATTTAAAGTTAGGGACTTCCTGGCAGTCCAGTGGTTAAGAATCTGCTTTCCAATGTAGGGGACATTGGGTTTTATCCTTGGTCGGGGAACTAAGATCCCACATGCCATAAGGCAACTAAGCCTGCATGCTGCAACTAGAGAAGCCCACCTGTTACAACGAAGAACCAATGCAGCCAAAAATAAAAAATAAAGTTGCTTAGGGAATCAGCCGTAACAAGCAGGAAGTCCAGATTAGAAGAAATCTTGTCTGAATCTGAATTCAGGGGTGATCATGTGTTTGCTGCTCTGACACACCTGGCCGCAAATTCCCTTTAGCGTCCATTGGTCTGCTCTCAGGATCCATAAGCTACTGAGTGTTCGAGTAACAAAATTAAATCATTCCTACTTAGGAATCACTTAGGACACAGTGATGCATAGTTCAAACTAACACAGGTTTCTTTTATTCCTTTTTTTCCCCTCACATTCCATTGAAAGCTATACTGTCTATAAGACTAAGTGCAAATTAGGCAGAGATGAGGACTGGTGAGGAGGGGAGGAATCAGTGTACAACTCACCAACCATATGTGAAATTTAATTGATACTCAAGAGTCATGTGTGTGATTACTGATGGGGTTCAGAACATGCTACCCCAAAATATGGTACCATGGCATACTGAATATTTTAAAGCTGAAGGAGTTTGAGTAAATGGCAGAAACAAGGTCACTTGACCCCTTCGCCCCTCTTCTCTCCTGAAACAGGTCATAAAATCCTCATGTGAGAGGTTCCCTCCTTATATTCAGAGAAGAGGATAATTTTTCTCTCCAAATACAAAGGGATGCAGAGAAAATCCTAACAAATAGGACTTGCTAAGTCTCCCCCAGTTTACTACACTTCCCTTATACTCCTTAATTTGTCTTATTTCTCCATGAATTCCCACTCTTTGTCAAACCTAGCATAAAATTTTGTTGTTTGTTTAGCCACTAAGTCATGTCACCTGGGAAGCCAGCATAAAATACTGAACTCAGTTTCTCTGGGTCTTTATTTGCTTGTGACAGCTCCCATGTCATGTAAAACTTACATTAAATACATTTGTATGCTTCTCTCTTGTTAATCTGTCTTTGTCAGTTTAATTTGCAGACATAGCCAGGGACCTTGAGACAATAGAGGAAAACTTTTTCCTACCCTTACAGTGTCCTGCTGATTCCCTTGTAATGGAAGACCTTCAGACTTCTGAAACATCCAGGTCACTCGTCATCCTAGCATCTTGCTGGTCACTGAAAAAGCTCACAATAGACCTAAACCAGTTTATTTGGACTTTTTTGTGTGCATTTTATGTATGTCTGCATGATTGGTCTTGAGGTTTTGTTTTGCTTCATAAATGGCCTGGGGAGGATTTGGGAGCCGACACTAACAGGTCTACAATGAGTGACATTTCTGAAAAATGTGTCCTGATCTTTTTCAGGCCCATGGGAGAGTTTGGAGGGTAGGCAGAACTAGGGACTGCCATTCCCTGGTGACACAGTAGTAAAGCATCTACCTGCCAATGCAGGAGACCTGGGTTTCATCCCCAATGAGGAAGATACCCTGGAGAAGGAAATGGCAACCCATTCCAGCATTCTTACCTGAGGAATCCCATGGACAGAGGAGCCTGGTGGGCTACAGTCCGCGGGGTCACAAAAGAGTCGGACATGACTTAGTGCCTAACAAAAGCAACCCTCCAGTAGGCTGTTTAGGTCAATCTATAAAAGAAGGTTTCATGTTAATCTCTGGCACAGTAAGGTTTCTGGTTCCCTTTGTGCTCTAGAGTGAATATACTCATTATTTCTTCTGAAGAGGGAGGGATTTCATTGAGAGTGAAAAAATAAAAAATAAACTACTTATCACACTATCTCAATTCTGGCTCCTTATACAACTATTTCTGTGTTGATTAGATTGTCCCAACTGTCCTTTCATTTTTTAACTTCAAACATAATTACCAGAAGTTAGAACACCTCATTTTTTTTTTTTGGTGATGACACAAGTGTGAGTTCTATATATAACTAGCTGTGTGTTTGCCTGTATGCTAAGTAGTTTCAGTCAATGTCCGCCTCTTTGTGACTCCATGGACTGTAGCCCACCAGGCTCCTCTGTCCATGGGATTCTCCAGGCAAGAACACTGGAATGGATTGCCATGCCCTCATCCAGAGAATCTTCCCGACCCAGTGTTTGAACCCATATTATGTCTCCTGCATTGGCAGGCAAGTTCTTTATCACTAGAGCCACCTGAAGAGCACAAATAACTACCTATTTGAATATAACTCAGAAAGGAATCTGAAAAGAAAACAACTATTGTGTTTTTTATATGATTTAAGAAACTCTGATCCCCATGAGTGAAAAAAAAACTGATGCAAATCTTACTTTGTTTAGTTCAAGAAGATTCATCCTTGCTCATCCATTTAAAACATACAAATGAACAACCAAAACACATCTGTTTTATTTCATATCTACCATGGCTTAATTCAGACTTGTTTAACCTTTAGGAATATGCTTACTTTCCCCTAGAGATGTCCTTTCTGGTTACTAATCTCAGTCCTGTTTAGACTAGCACATCTCTGAGTGTGTTCTGAGAACACCCAGAATGAGCAGTATCAGCGTCTCCTGGGAACTTGTAGGAAATATAAATTTGGGGGCCAATGCCAGACCCACTGAATCAGCAACTCTTTGGTGGAATTCAGCAATCTGAGCTTTAGCAAGTCCTCCAGCTGATTCTGATGCACAGGAAAGTTTGAGAACCACTGACTTGGAATGCCTGCTATACTGCTGTTTCTCTGGCAAACAAAGCAGAAGGTATGAAGATTCAAAAGTTTTAAAAGATTGCTTAGAATTTCAAGTAAATCCACAATTCCCAGCTGTGAACTGAGTTTGCTAGAAAACCAAACAGCTGCCACAGAAGCGTTTCAAATGCTTAGACCAGACAGCCCTTGAGTTCTGCCATTTTAGTCCTACCCAGAGCTCAGAGAAGGCAATGGTAACCCACTCCAGTACTCTTGCCTGGAAAATCCCATAGACAGAGGAGCCTGGTAGGCTGCTGTCCATGGGGTCGCAAAGAGTCGGACACGACTGAGCGACTTCCGTTTCACTTTTCACTTTCATGCATTGGAGCAGGAAATGGCAACCTACTCCAGTGTTCTTGCCAGGAGAATCCCAGGGACAGGGGAGCCTGGTGGGCTTCCGTCTATGGGATCGCAGAGTCGGACACGACTAAAACGACTTAACAGCAGCAGCAGCAGCAGAGCTTGCAGGCTATGCATGTAAAGGGAGGTCTTGCTCTCTGGTAAGACTGACTCTCCAGCAGGGGTCCTGGAAGTGCCACTGTGATGGATAAATGCTCTCACCAGGTATAAACGAGTATGGGCCTTAAGTGCTACTCAGTCACACTCCAGATAGCTGAGCTAACCAGGAAGGGAACGTGCTTGGAGAAAACTGCACATAGTTTTGCCCTGTTTATTTTATCTTTAAAACATATGTCAAATCATCACATCAAAGATCATACCAGATGGCACCCTCAGGAGTGTTTGTGGCCCCCGACAGGTTTTCAAAACACTTTATCTCCTTGTATTGTAACTGCCTGTCTCAAAATGCATACTACTGACAGGCTGTAATTGTAGAGGAAAAAGGTTAATTCCTTTCCTCATACAGAGAGAGCTTCCAGTGCAGTACCCAAAACAGCGCAAGTGCTTGGTAATTTGTCAAAAGGGAGTCAACTCGTCCAAAGTAGAATCTGAAACCAGGGGCTCAATAAAATCACTCCAATAAAATCATCCCATATAGGTACAATTCGCATGTGCTGGTGCCCCGCCAACAAAATGTTTTTTCACTCTGCTGACTTTACCTTCCATTCATCTGTTCGCCACCTCCCCTATCCCCAAACACTACAAAGAAGATTCACACACTCATCACCTACACAATATAATTACATACCCTCTTCCGACACCCTTGTCATCACTTCTCGCCGCCGGGTCCGTCAGGCTGTCAGTTCCCCCGACTCCTCACCCCCTTTCACTTCGGTTCCCCTGTTCCAGCGCGACAGGAGGCCAGAACGTGCCTATACCTTCAGCTCAAAACATGTGTTACAAAGTTCCGCCTCCTCTGCTCTGCTGATGCCGGCCGACGGTCCCTGCTTTCCAGCCTCGGAGAGAAGCTGCACCGGCAGTGGCCAGACTCAGTTAGCTGGTGGCCCTTACTTAGGATCGGTCATAATAGAAAAAAGCACTGCATAGTTCCCGGATGCCCTGGGGCGACGTACAAAGGAGCTCCCACAATCCTCTTCGCTTCCGCTTGTTCCACCCCCAAACCCCGGCATTGACCCTTTCACGTCCATGTTTGTTGGACTATCGACGACCCCTGGCACGCAGATTGCACCATGGGGAGATCCCCGACACTTACGTGGTAAAAGACGTGAAGGATGGGACCTCCAGTTATAGGCTTCCCAGGTGGCACTAGTGGTAGAGAACCTGCCTGCTAATGCAGGAACATAAGAAGCGCAGGTTCGATCCCCAGAAATGGCAACCCACTCCCATAATCTGGCATGCTCTATTCTATAGGGTTGCACGGAGTCTGACCCGATTTAGCACGCAAGCAGGTCCCTCAATTATAGTTATCTCGTTTTTGCAACTTGCTTGTAAATTGGCTTGTAAGCTTACCTACTCATTTATAAATAAGACCTTAATACACTTGTTGAGTTGACAACATGAACAGTTCACAATGATGCCTTTAAGTCTCTAAACCAACTGACACTCTAAATTTGCTGTTTTTGACTGTTCACCTTGATCTTGTGCCTTTTCTACCCTCCATTTCCCATCTCCTTTTAGTTCTTGTCTATTTAACTGCATGCCTCAATGGTTAAGGGTACCGATTTTGTAAACCGGGCTTTTTGGGTTTGAATCTCCACTCTACCATTTATCCAATCATGGAATCTTGGTTAAAGGATTTAAGCACGCTGTTCCTTGACTTCCTCATCTGTAAAATGGGTATAATAGACCTACCTCTAGAGTTGTAGTGAGAATTTTAAAAGTCACATGCAGGCGGCACCTAGAACATTGCCTAGCAAAGAGTTAAGTGGTATATTGGAACAGAAATTACAATTACTGACGTTGATGGATATGTCTTCTCAGTTAAGACCTTCTAGCTGATAAAGTGTAAATGATAATCATGGTTAACATTTGATTATCTGTGAACTAGGTACTATGTTAAGTGCTTTACATCCATTTCTGTTGTTTAATCCTCATGGTCTTTGGTAGTAGTTGTATTATCCTTCTCTCCCCTCCTTTGTTTTTCTAAGCAACTAAGAAAATTCAGAACTGTGAGATTGCAGATAACCCAGAGCTACTAACAAATAGAGCCAAGACTTAAAACTCTGATTTGTCTTGTGTGCGTTAGTTGCTCAGTCGTGTCTGACTCTTTCTGATTCTGTGGACCATGGCCGACAAGGCTCCTCTGTCCATGGAATTCTCCAGGCAAGAATACTGGAGTAGGTCGCCATCCCCTACTCCAGGGGATCTTTCCTACCCAGGGATCGAACCCAGGTCTCCTGCATTGCAGGCAGATTCTTTACCATCTGAGCTACCAGGGAAGGCATTTTAGATACGACTTGACCCTTCTCAAATATCACTGAGAAAACTGCCATAAATTATTTGTGAGTGCTCTTCTTTTCCATAAGAGTTCCCTCAATATCCGTGCAGGTCAGGAAGGATAAGTTTTCTTCAAAGGCAGAAGGACAGCAGACAATAAAGCAAGGGACTCTCCCCTGAAGGCTGGCTGCAAAGATGACTAAAATAGCAAGTCATAATGAACTCAATTATTGTGCCCCACTGTGCCACACAGGCCCTATTACTGCCCATACTGCCTAAGACCACTGGAGATAAAAGGTCCAGGATCCCCACCTCACCTCATCATTCTCTAAAGCTTGGATATTATTAAAGATTTTGCTTGTTTTAGGATGGCACCAAGAGACTCTTTAATATACTATTCTGACTCCAGCCCAAGTGGTAGTAATTTCCACATTAGCAGCAGGTAGAATCAGGTATTTCTACCTCAGCCCAAGAGCACAGCGAAATCTCCTCTTTCCTAGTTGAAAACAAAAAAGGAATCCCCTCTTTTCCCTCAGATCCTACAGTACCAGGATCTTGTTATTCTCACTCCACACGTACCTACTCCCACTTCCCAACTGATGCTCAGGCAGTTCACAGTGTTGTTTTTTTCCAGGAGAAAGGCTGCTGATGGTAAAGGGACTGGTAAGGAGAAAGAATGCAAGTCCCCAAGTTTGCTGAAGGTAAAGCAAGTACTGCTTTGTCCCTAGCCCTGTACCCATTTTGTAGCTCCCTGGCCTTCTTTACTCCCTTTTGGCATTTCAGAACTCATTACCCTGCACACCCAGGAACGCCTTTGGACTTGAATTGCCAAAAAATCAACTTGTCTTTTTTTTTCTTCACAATCCCCAACAATAGCACAGATGGCTAGTCTTGTGTGTGTGTGTGTGTGTTTAATATGGGCCATTTAAAAAAAGTTTTTATTGACTCTGTTACAGCATTGCTTCAGGTTTTTTTTGAAATATGTATTTATTTGGCTGTATTGGGTCTTAGTTTCAGCACATAGAATCTTTAATCTTGGGCATACAGGATTTTTTTTAGCTATGGCATGTAGGATCTAGTTCCCTGACCAGGGATTGAACCCAGGCCCCCTGCATTGGGAGCATGGAGTCTTAGCAACTGGACCACCAGGGAAGTCCCTGCTTCAGTTTTATGTTTTGGTTTTTTTGGTCATGAGGCACGTGGGATCTCAGCTCCCCACTGGGAATCGAACTCGCACCCTCTGCATTGGAAGATAACGTCTTAACCACCGGACTGCCAGGTAAGTCCCTGGGCTTGGTCTTCTACTCAAAATGGCTAAGTTTAGATTCTTCTCCCATATAGGCCATCACACTGACACAACATTGTGGGTCAGCTATGCCAATATTCTTGCCTGGGAAATCCCATGGACAGAGGAGCCTGGTGGGCTAGAGTTCTTGTGGTTGAAAAGAGCTGGACACAACTAAGCAACTGAGCACACAGCGCATGCTCCTATAAATTGTTTTTTAAAAGTTTGTGTGTGTGTTAATCATTCATGTGACCCCATGGACTGTAGCCCTTCAGGTTCCTCTGTTCATGGAATTTTCCAGTGGCTAAGTTTAAAAAGATAAAGGAGAGAGAGAGAGGATGAGAAAGCTTTTATCTTAATTTCCCCCATTATTTCTAGTGTCAGGCTATTAGAAAGTGTCAGCATAGGGGTAAAGCTGAGAGAAATCCAGTTCCAGAAGTCAGGAAATCTTCCCTGGCGCAAAGCATAAGTATCGACAGAAGGAAAACAAGCAGACAGGGGTGTCTCTAGGGCCAGTAGAAATAAAGCAGAGAGGTTGGGTGCAGATCTCAGACATAAACAAGAGACCCTACACTTGTAGCTCCTTTCATCCTAAACCCTATATTCCCATTCTAGAGATTTCATCTGCCTCAAATTCTTAGCAATTTGGTTCTTTGACTTCTGGGCAACTTGCCCTGATCACAGAAGCCACCACCAGCTGCTATTGCTTTGCAAAAAGAGTAGGTAAGGGGAGAGGATATGCCTTATTCCTAAACCCAATTTTAGAAAGGGAGATGTGTTTCCAGTATCTCATCCCAGATGTTCTCATAATGTAATTTTCGAAACTGTCATATGTAGTTTGTGTTCAAGTTCTGCTGTGCTTTTTGTGGTATTTTTCAGTTATGTGTTTTTAAGGGCTCATCTGGGGTTCTAATACACATATGACAATGTTTCTATACTGTAGGGTACACACACTGCTGGTGACCAGTTCAGGCTCCCTTTACAAGGCAGATGGACCAATTCCCCCAGCAGCTGTGGGTGTTAGCAGCTAACTACAGCTGCTTCCTTTTCTGGGTAATTGCACTCTGTAGAATAAAAGCTTCAGTGCTGTTACAAGACTCATGCTCCCCACACACCCCTGCAACCTAAAAAATGAAAATGAGGCCCAGCCTATTCCCAGCTTCTCTTGTCTTGCTGATATCAACAGACCACATTCTCTCAAATTAGACAGTAAATTCATTCATGCTTCATTGTAGTTCTTTTTCACTACAGACTATGGGGGAAAAACTTATAATTGTTAGAAAAAGCTATTTGCGACTTGTTAAAATTTTGGTTAGATTATAATTATTTTGTGATAGATAGTCCTGCTCTAATAGCATGAATTGTAAATTGATCAGTTGTTGGCTATTTCTTTTCTGTTGACTGTAAGCTGTTACTGCAGATGGCCAAGAACAAGCCCAAGGTTGTGTATCTGATAAGGATACTCTGATTAATCAAGAAGTGTTAAGAAAAACAGACAAGACTACCAATTTGCAAATAATAAAAATATATCTTAAAATAATTCTGGTATAATTCAGAAGATATATTGGGATCATTATTATAAACCTTAATCATAATATTGTAGAAGTGTGTAGGTATTGGTTGAATAAGGTTCAGGTTGAAAAAGTGTTCAGGTTAAAAATGATCAGATTTTTAAATTTACGTTTGCAGACATACAAAATACTAAACTTCTGGCATCACATTCAGTTTCTTCCCCCAACACATAAATCCTATTATAGAGCCTTTGTAAAACCACCATACCAAAACGGCTGGCTAAATCCACTCTTGTGGCTTAAAAGAACCAAGGTGATTTTTTTCACTGGGATTATACCCTTAATTAACTTCCATCTAAATTAAGACCCAAACATATCTGAAAACTTATTTCTCTGTGTATTTTAATATCTTGCTTTTAGTGTGACCTCTGATCATTTAAAACAATAAAAACATTTTCTTTACATGTATTTATTTGTATATTTTATGTTGTTATTTATTATTTCGGGCTTCCCTGTGGCTCAGCTGGTAAAGAATCCACCTGCAATGCAGGAGACCTGGGCTTGATCCCTTTCAATTCCTTTTTACTTGTTACTTTGCTAAATATATTTATTTTATCCTCTCTTGAAAAAAATCAGATTATGGAAGGTCTTTTAAGTGGTGGTTTTTGATTTGGTAACTGAAATAAACATTTCCTATTTCATAAGAGGAAAATATCATTATTTAAAAATGTATACTGATCTGAAAACTATTGGTTGTTTCTGAAAAGTCCTTTCTACATTGGTCAAATAAACCTCAGTATTTATAGAGCTTGTTCAGTATTGTAGTTCTGTACAGGATTTTCAGTATAGCATAGGAAAGAATGCTCTGTTAACTTGCTTAATGCAGGTATACTGAAGAGAAGAAATGACTTTCCTAACTTATCTGTAATCATTGTTAAGTGAAGTCTTGGTAAGAACAATTAAAGAATGGTGAGTTACTCATTAAAATTTTTGAAGTACTAAAGCATTGGAATGGATAGAATTATACAGGAGAATAATATAACTTATTTTCAGAAATAATAAGAAAATTATATGAGGATAGATATGTAAATTTTATTATAACAGTACCCTCTCTTGGTATTTCTCAAAAATTTTCTGCCTAAACCCTTAAAGGTTTCTAAGATTGTAAATGATTAATTATCACATTATCCATTTCTAATAAAAACATTTTCTAAGTCCTTCATCTGTCTTTCATCACTTACCAGTTTTACCATAGAAATGATATGGAATTTCAGTGTCACTCTTGATACACAATGCCCATCTTTTCCGGCCTAGTTGACAGATACACATATTCTAAAATCCCAAGCCAAATGTCACTGCCTCTGTGAAGACCTTCCCAGTCTCCTTTTTCCTAGGCAGAATTCATCCTTTTCTTTAATGTGCACTCATAGGTCTTTATACACACCTCTTTTAGACCTTGCATCTCACTGTATTATAATTATATGTTGTATAAGTTAACAACTGTTTTTTCATGTCATTAAGAAACCCATTATTTTTCTATTATATAAAAAATCCAAAAGTAGGCAGTTCAATATTGTTACAGCTTCTCCTTTCATCTTTATGCTTTATTTTTCAACCTCAAGCTCTGCCTTCCTAGCTCAGTTTCCTCAATGTAACAATATGGTTGCTGTAGCTCCAGCCATCACACCCATGTCCTAGGCAAGAATGAGTTAAAACGTAATGCAATATGGCCTCCCAGCTTAACAACTTCATAAGCACCCTCACTCCTCCTCCCCCCCCACCCCAGTGCATGTATGTGCACATACACATACACACGGACAAAATTTTAAACCTTTCTAGGAGGCCCCACCCAAAAACTTCCACCTACATACCATTGACCTATGTTTAGTCACATGAGCACCCCTATTTGAAAGAAAGGGTGAGAAATTACATTTTTTCCTATTTGGGTACATAGCCACACCCCCACCCAAGAAAATCAGGTTTTATCACTTAGAAATAATGGGGAGAAAGGGATAAACAACTAGCAATCTCTGTCACATTCTTTCACTTAAAAAAAAAATCATACCTGTTTCCTTACCTAGGCTGTAAAATCTTGGATGGTTTGCTGCTGCTACTGCTGCTAAGTTGCTTCAGTCCAACTCTGTGCGACCCCATAGATGGCAGCCCACCAGGCTCCCCCGTCCCTGGGATTCTCCAGACAAGAACACTGGAGTGGGTTGCCATTTCCTTCTCCAATGTATGAAAGTGAAAAGCGAAAGTGAAGTCGCTCAGTTGTGTCCGACTCTTTGCAACCCCATGGACTGCAGCCTACCAGGCTCCTCCATCCATAGGATTTTCCAGGCGAGAGTACTGGAGTGGGGTGCCATCGCCTTCTCTGTTGGATGGTTTAGAGTATGTCATATTTATTTTGTATTTCAAGGGCCTAGCGTAGTACATGACACTATTTATTGTTTATTTTCTTCACCTACAATGTGAAGGGTTATTTTATGTAATCTTCCAAATAAAAAAGATTTCATGTTTTACCAGAATAATTTCTGTGCTTTGTGTTGACTTTAATCATGTCCTTGATTAAGAAAACAAAGCTTCCTCACTTATGAAGGAGCTAAGGTTCTTGAGAGTCATGTTACCTTCTGTGTTTATTTTTAAATGCTGTATTGTTCCCTTCATATGAATAGCCAAATACTGTTTCTTTTCACCAACTATCCTATTTTAAGTATTCAAATTTCTTGACTATTGATTTTGTTTTCTTCCTAAGGTTGAATCCTAAATGTAAAATGAAATAAAATAACTTTCAGGATATATTTTGTACCTAAAGGTATATTTGATATTTTCCAAAGGGCCCTCGATCAAAGATTTGTTCTTTCTTTTACCTTAGAAAAAGTTGCTAGAAACTATTATGTTTATTTAGTGTTACTATTCGGAGAAGGCGATGGCACCCCACTCCAGTACTCTTGCCTGGAAAATCCCATGGATGGAGGAGCCTGGTAGGCTGCAGTCTATGGGGTCGCTAAAAGTCGGACACGACTGAGTGACTTCACTTTCACTTTTCATTTTCATGTATTGGAGAAGGAAATGGCAACCCACTCCAGTGTTCTTGCCTGGAGAATCCCAGGGACAGGGGAGCCTGGCGGGCTGCCGTCTGTGGGGTCGTACAGAGTCGGACTGAAGCGACTTAGCAGCAGCAGCAGCAGCAGCAGCAGCAGCAGCAGCAGTGTTACTGTTGATGAGATGCATAGGGAGAGTTGTCTAATTAGAAGAGATGCTCACTTTCCCCTAGGTTACATTTGTATGGGCAAAATATTACTAATGTAAAAATGTCAGAAATTGTATCCTAAATGGAAAGTATCTAGAGATTTCTCAAGGCTCTTGGTCTCCATGATATTTCTATTTATCAGAGTTCCCGTGGTACTTTGCCTGAGAATATTAGGCAAAAGCAGTTTAGCATTATCGTTAATAATTTTAGTTATTAATGTAAACCTTTTCTTGGCCACAACCTTACTTCTTATTAATTTGAATCTAGGCCTGTGGCTTTTAAGTGAAGATGTGTATCAGACTTAACCTATGGAGTTCCATTAAAATATAGGTTTTGTTGTACCTGCTCCAGATTTACTGAATTTCTTTAGTTGGTATTCTTTTTTTTATTGGAGGATAATTTCTGTACAATGTTGTGTTGGTCTCTGCCATACAACAATGTGAATCAGTCATATATATATATATATATATATATATATATATACACACACACACATATGATATATATCCCTTCCCACTTGAGCACCCTCCCCCCAATTCTACTCTTCTAGGTTGTCACAGAGCAGCAGGCCGGGCTCCTTGTGTAATGCAGCAGCTTCCCACTACTTGTGTATTTTACACGTGATAGTGTATATATGTTAGTGCTACTTTCTCAATTTGTCCTAACCTCCCTTTCCCCCCCTGTGCCCACAAGTCTGTTATCTACGTCTGTGTCTCCATTTCTTCTCTGTAAATTGTTTCAACAGTACTATTTTTCTGGATTACATATGCATGCGTTAATATATGGTATTTGTTTTTCTCTTTCTGACTTCTTCACTCTGTGTAACAGAATCTAGGTTCATCAACGTTACTCCAACTGACTCAAGTAATATCATTCTCAACAGTGAAAACCTAAAAGCATTTCCTCTAAGATCAGGAACTAGTTACTATTCTTGATATTCTGTAAATGTATGTTCTTCCTGTATGTTTAGTATATTCATGGTATAGAATGTACGTCATATCTCTATTATTATTTATCTTTCAGTTTTTTCTGCTATAAAAATTGGTTCTATCTTTTTGTAAATTGGATGTAACATTTACTGTTTTTGATGAAAGTAGACTCAATCGTTATAGATATTTTGTCTAAAACTTAGGCATTATCAGAATTGGCTCTGATAGACATTCTGCCCTATTAGTTTGTCTTCTAGGAAAAAGGATAAACAGATAATTCAAAAAAGAAAAAAAGGAGAGGTCTCCAATTAGAGGACTGAAACCCTAACTGCTTTTTGGGAATTCTGGATTTCTTTTTCTTTTTCTCAGGCCTCTTAATTTCATGCTTTATAAAAGGCACAGAAAGTAGAGCAAACCCTACATGCTGTGGTTCAGAGAATATCAAGCGATTTAGACAATGCCACTACAGTGGGCTGAATGGTAGACCCTGAAAGATATTTCTACCTTCTAATCTCTGAAATCTGTGAATATTGCAGTATATATTAAGCCAAACATATTCATAAAGATTTTGAGAGGAGAACTTATCCTGGATTATCTGGGTAGGCCCTAAGTCCGAAGAAAAGTGTTCTTAAAAAAGTGAGACAAGGACTTCCCTGGTTGTCCAGCAGCTAAGATTCCGAGCTCCCAATGCAGGGAGCCTGGGTTAGATCTCTAGTCAGGGAACTAGATCCCACGTGCCACAACTAAATATCCTGCATACTGAAACTAAGACCCAGCACAGCCAAATAAATAAATATTTTTTAAAAAAGTGATGCAGAGGAAGATTTGAGAGACACACAAAGGAGGCAGTGTGATGAAGGCAGATGTTGAAGAAATGAGTCTACAAGTCCATGGAATGCAAGGGCAGCTACAAGAAGCTGAAAGAAACAAGGGACGACTTCTCCTCTAGGGTCTCTGGAGTGAGTGTGGTCCTGCCACATTTCAGATTTCTAGGCTTCAGAACTGTGCAAGAATAAAGCCACCAAGTTTGTGGCAATTTGTCATAGCAGCCTTATAAAACTAATACAACCACTTAAAATGATAGAACTTTTTGCCCCAGAAGTTCATGCAGTTGAATGGGTCATGGTTCAGAATTGAACTGCCTTAGATATAGGATTGGCTTCTTGAGGGAGAACATGAGCTAATTTAACAGTAGGATGTTGTGGCAAGATTTATTTATTTATTTATTTATTTATTTATTTATTTTTGGCTGCATTGGGTCTTGATTGCTGCATGTAGGCTTTCTCTAGTTGTGGCTTGCAGGCTCTAGAGTTCAGGGCACATGGGCTTAGTTGCACTGTGGCATGAGGAATCTTCCTGGACCAGGGATTGAACCTGTGTCCCCTGCATTGGCAGGTGGATTGGTAACCAATGGACCATGAGGGAAGTCCTCTGAGATCTTTGATACTACTAAAAATCCAGGAAGTAAACCAAGAAATCTAAATTTGGGTAATTTGGAGAACAACCCCATAGCTGGTTTGGCAGGCTCTTCAGATCAGGGATGGGATATATTCCCTTGGTTTAATATAGGCACTCATGGCTCCTGGCTGAGAAGTGGACCACGAATTCTGATCATAATCAAACATATAAACTCTGATCATGATACTTTTTAGTATTGTTTTTCAGTTTCAGATCTATGATCTCTATCACAGCTATTATGACAATCTAGCAAATGGCTATATAGCAGGAAGAGCAGAAAAGCCTGATACAGAGATATAAACAACCACTGTGGGAAACTTGGGGACCAGAACAACTATAGACAGAAACTTGACATGTGATTGTGATAGCCCAAACAACAATGAAAATCCAGAATGGTCACACCTTAGATATTAATAGTGTATTTAAGGAAAAACTGAAAGCCCAAACTGCCTATCCCCACACTCAGCCTGGACTCTGAGAACTAAAACTATGCTTAATGTCTATATTAGTATAACGTTGCTGTTCCTCTGTCTTCATGAGCATCTCTTTATTTTCAGGACTGTCCTGCCCAGGCAAACAGGTTGATTGCTCATCCCAAGAACTTCCTCAGGAAACAAGGTTAATATTCAAAAGTGTCACTTTCCCATATACTTGCAATGATCAAGTGGCATTTGAAATGAAAAACACAATACTATTTACATTAGCACTCCCAGTGATCTATAGATTCAGTGCAATCCCAATCATAATCCCAACAATTTATTTTGTGGATATCGACGGGCTGATCCTAAGTTTATATGGAAAGTCAAAGACCTAGAATAGCCAACACATGTTGAAGAACAAAGTCAGAGAACTGACACTACCCAACTTGAAAACCTACTATAAAAGCTACAGTAGTCAAAACAGTGTGGTATTGGCACAAGAAGAGACAAATAGATCAGTGGAACAACACAGAGTCCAACAAAAAATAATCTTTGACAAAGGAGAAAAGATATCTTTTCAACAAATGGTGCTGGAACAACTGGTCATCCACATGCAAAAAAATTTATGTAGACACAGACCCAATAGGGCTTCTCTGATGGCTCAGTGGTAAAGAATCAATCTGCAATGCAGGAGACATGGGTTCGATCCCTGAGTTGGGAAGACCCCCTTGAGGAGGAAATGGCAACCCACTCCAGTATTCTTGCCTGAAAAGTTGCATGGGCAGTGGAGCCTGGTGGGCTACAGTCCAAAGCACTGCAAAAGTTGGACACAACTGAGTGACTGAGCACACATTGAATACCCTTCATAAGAATTTCCCAAAAGACCCACCAACTCTTCAATGGAAAGCGTTGAAAAAATTTGCACCCTAAGATTCTCTGAATTTCTTATCTCAATTCTTGCCTTGCTGCTTCCACCACTCTTGGACTGTTGTATCATAAGTCTTACTCAATCCTAGTCAAGTCTCCACACTGAAATCTCTACTTTTAAAACAAACACCCTATTTTAATCAATTCTATCCTTACCTTTTTCCCTCTGAGACACTGCCAAATCTTTATGGAATAGATGGTCTCCCATGCTGTGATAAGTAATATACTCAAGCTTTGTTTTTTAAGTTGTGTTGGTGATACTTGGGGAGCTGATTTTATATATATATTTATAAAATATATCTGGGGCTTCCCTGGTAGCTCAGCTGATAAAGAATCTACCTGCAATGCAGGAGACCCTGGTTGGATTCCTGGGTCAGGAAGATACCTTGGAGAAGGGATAGGCTGCCCACTTCAGTATTCTTGGGCTTCCCTGGTGCCTCAGATGGTAAAGAATCCACCTGCAATGTGGGAGACCTGGGTTCAGTCCTTGGGTTGGGAAGATCCCCTGGTGGAGGGCATGGCGACCCACTCTGATATTCTTGCCTGGAGAATTCCCATGGACAGAAGAGCCTGGCGGGTTACAGTCACAAAGAATTGGACATGACTGAGCAACTAAGCACAGCACATGTAATATATCTAGGTATAGACATAGATATATACACGCTTATAAGTTGCATCCATCTGTCACATGAAAAAATTATAAAGATTAGATCACAGATCATTGTGTCAAATTCAATCTATTTCTATCCAGTAGTAACCAAAATGATAAAGATTGTTTGGTAATTCTCGATCCTGTCAGCCTCTTCACAGCCCTCTTACAGTCCATCATCTCTCTGGGTACTAAGTTATGCACCTGAGGAAGGTAGATCACTCCAGGGTTGCCTTCCAGGCCCAGACCCTCAAAGAATGTAGGGAACTATATATACATATCAGAATTATTCCATTTCATTATAATGGTAGGGAAGGATGAATTGGGTAAATGCATTCAGACTAGGTACCCCCAAGAAATTAACCAAGAAAATTGAAGTGGAGCAAGAAGGAAGGATGCATAACAGTCATCAACTCCTAGATCATATATTTAAGTAAACATTATACATATAGTGCACATTCTCTATGTGCGGCTGTCATATTTCTATCACTGTTTCTCAACTGAAAAATATATTTACGGGAACTCTTAAAAAATTTCTCAGACCCAATCATTTATGTTAATTTGTATACTACTATTTCCTAAATATAAACAAAACTAAATATGAACTCTGCTGTTCATAAAGCTCTTATACAAATTCAATTTACCAATTCTGCACAAATTTTAAAATGTTCATTTAATGTGGTACATGATGTTTGCTGAAACAAAACTGCCCTTAGAAACCTAAGCATACTACCGACTGGCCTGTGTGCACTCTTGATTTTCAGCATGCTTGTATGTGCATCTTGTGAGGACTCTCCTTTCCCATCACTTTCCACTTTCAAATGACAAAAATTTTCAGTTGTAATCCTTGAAGGAGGAGGGTCACTTCATATCTTTTCTCACTAGTTCATGACAAAGCAGTATTACTTTGTGCCAACTTGGTTTTAAAAACAGACTCAAATACATGTCCTAATTATGTGGCAGCTGTTGCCATTCAGTCATCCAGATACTCCAGAATATGCCTAAAACTGAATGTAAAACATACTTGTAGAAAAACTCAGACTCTGTCATTGGATTCCAGTTTGAAAAACACTGTCCTATTATAGTATGTGTAAATAAATATATGTTTAAATGAGACTATTTTGTTAGCTTCTTACTAATACTTTCTGGTGCTATTACCTGAGTACCTGTATTATACTGCAGCACTTGACTCCTGCTTCATTTGGACAATCAAGTCTCTTGTTGGTGAGCATAAGGTATGGGCCATTCTGTCTCACTAGTCCAGGCCCCTGAAAATGGGTGCATTGGAGACCATAGGTCTCCATCATACATCATCACTGTTCTTTGATCTCTAAATTGAGTGAAAGAAGATATACTCAACAGTAGGGTAGCCAAATAACTGAAGCAAGACATTAAATTTTAAGGAGCGGTTGAGGAGTTGCTGGACAAGACACTGTTTGGGGCTCATGTGGCAACTCCCCACTTCTCCCAACCCCCTTTCTCCTTCCCGTCCTCCTGCATTCTTTCACTGTTCCTCTCCTTTCCATCTACTTGTGCACTTCCCTCAAGGCTCATTGTGATGTTTTTCCATAAAATATATTTAATGTTTTTTAATTGAGAGATTATGGCCTTATCATTTTATATTAAAATGTACTTCCTTTTGTAAAATAGTAGTAGGTAGTTTTAAAAATTGTCTTTGGTAAAATAAGTAATTGGTAACCTTGTGTTTTCCTCCGACTATTTTTAAAAATTTTACACGCCCAAGATCGGGAACTACTGTCTAGAAATGAGAGACGAGAAAGAGGTAGGAAGAAAGAAAAGCATGTGACACCTAATAAGTTGATTTATCAAGTTCAAGACGTTTAGCACCTTAATGTATTATATCTTCTACAGGAGTAGGAATACCTAAGTCTCATTTGGGAGTCAGGGAAGGCTTCACAGAGGAGGTAACGTTTGAGCTGGGGCTTTAAGGATTACCAGTGGAGAAAAAGCAGGGCTTTCCAAGCAGAATGCATAATGCGAGCAAGAGCACAGAGCACAAAAGAGCATTACGTGCCCGGCAACTCTAAGAAGCCCGCCGGCTGCTGCGAAGAGTTCTCGGGGTTAGGCGATCAAGAGAGAAGCAGGGACTATTTTTTTTCCTACTTGGCTCTCTTCCCCTGCAGCCCATTGCACAGTGCTGGGCACACACACTGCAGAAGTTCAATAAATACTTGTTGAATTGGGACAGGGTGATCGAGTGTGCTGGGAACCAAAGCCTCCGGATTCTTTCTCACGCACCCGTAGTGTGACCTTGGCCAAGTCCCTTTTCTTGGGACTGCGACTTGCGGTTTAGTAATCCGCCGAGGGTGAGAAAGTGGAGGAGGAGGTTGGCCTGAAGCGTCGGGCTCTTACTGCCCCTGGAATCCCTGATTCGACGCGCGAAGGGCGGGGCGGGCCGGGGCGGAGCCGGCGGCGCGGGCTGCGGCGGGCGGAGATTCAGTTCCTCCTCCGCGCCAGCAGGGGGCACAGGGAGCGGCTTCCCGCCGCCCTTCCCCTCCCTGCGGGCGCCTGGCAGACTGCTGCAGTCGCGAGTGGCGAGCGCGGTGGGCGGGCCGGGTGGCGGCGGCGGCGGCGGCGGCGCTACGCTGGGCTAGGTCGGGCAGCCGCGACGACAGCTGAGGTGGCTGCAGAGGCCACTGAGGCGCTGATTGGGAGGCCTGGAGCAGCCCCTGCGAGCCGCCAGGCGCTCCCGGGCAGCAGTGGGCCGCGGACAGGTTAGAGTGGGGGCAGGGGCCGGCGCGGGAGCAGCCCCGGGCCGGAGTGGGAGTCCGAGCCAGGCCATCTCCAGCTATGTCCGACGAGGCGTCAGCCACCACTTCGTACGAGAAGTTTCTAACTCCCGAGGAGCCCTTCCCGCTTCTGGGACCCCCTCGTGGGGTGGGCACCTGCCCGAGCGAGGAGCCGGGCTGCCTGGACATCAGCGACTTCGGCTGCCAGCTCTCGTCTTGCCATCGCACGGACCCGCTCCACCGCTTCCACACCAACAGGTACAATCCTCTGCTGAGGGCAGGAGCAGATTTACCACACCCCTGACTGCAGTCGCACGACGCCGGCTCCCCCGATCCTGGCCCTCAGCCTAGGGGCTGCGCGTCCAGTTGCCCCCTCCCCCACCTTTCTCCGCCCAGCGCTCATTCCCGGGCTCCTTCCCTCTCCCCCTCCCTATTGCACCCCTTCCCTCCGATTTTCCTTTTGGCCGGCATTTTACTCTCTCCCCCCACCCCATTCATCTTCTGACCCAGCTACTCTTCCCTTCCCCCTCCTGCCCCATCTGTACCCTGCGAATCCCAAACCCCCACCCTTGATTTTTAGATGCTTCCCTGTTTCCATTCACCCGCAAAAGTTTAACCCCTTCCAATTCCGGTATGCTGTAGAGAGGATTTCGGAAGGCTCAAAATCAAAATCAGTCGACGTTTTGAAAGGTGGCACTTTAAAAGCTAGAATCTTCCTTTCTCTATTTTTGAAACGTCTTATAGCGCTGTTTCCAACCTCCAACCCGCCTCCCATTTTTTAGTGAAGCTCTAGAAAACCAGATGATTCTCTTTTTTCCTTTCTCTATGAACTCTTTGCCCTAGCGCTTTAGGCCCTGCCAAAATGTATAACCTTAAATCTGGAAGATTCTTTCCTGAAGCACATCCTTTGCTTTGCTCCGCCAGTGGAGGGATGGAGCGAAGCGTAGGATGAGCTTGCTTATACAAATTTCTTCAGAGGGTGCATCCTCTAACTAGTTTTATTAGAAGGTGGAGTGTTCTGGAGAATTCTATCATGCAGACATTTGTGTTATATCAAATGTGGGGAATTTGAAGATGTTTTCCACACAGCCCCAACCTATAACACAGGTGCATATTATATGTATTAGTGTATGTGCATGCTCAGTCGCTCATGTCACTCTTCGCTACTCCGTGGACCATAGCCCACCAGGCTCCTCTATCTATGGCTTTCTCCAGGCAAGAATACTGGAGTGGGTCGCCGTGGCCTCCTCCAGGGAATCTTTCCGACCCAGGGATCGAAACCCAGCCTCTCTAAGTCTCTGCATTGGCAGGCATGTTCTTTACTGCTGAGCCACCAGGGAAGCCTGTATAGGAGCACACAAACAGGCTGGGGAAGGTGTGTGGAGCAAAAGGGAGGAGGAGGGAAGGAGAGAGGAACTCAGCTGTGGAAAATACTGGAGCTGAATTAAGGTGAAGGCGTCTAGTTCTAATTTCTGGTCCATTTTACAATATGAGCACAAACAAATCCTTCCACATTCTAACACCTTTTGCATGCTCCCCCCACCAATCCCTTAAATCAATCTACAGAGTTGCTGAGCTTCTGCTGAGTACTAGGAATGTATAAAATATATTTATTACCTAAAAGAAAGTTATAGTCTGGAAACAAGGTGTTACGGTTAAATAAAGATATAGTTCATCACTGTACACATTAGAAAAGGAAGTCATGGTAAGATTGTTTTAACTGTTCCAAACCCTGGTTACAAAAAATGAAGAAACTGGGGCCCAGAGAGAAAAGATTTTATTCAAGGTCATAAAACCGAGTTTGGCAAAGCCGGGATTACTCCTTTGGAGCCAGTGATGAAACTTGGAACAGAGCTAATGGCTGCAGTGTTATAAATGGTTGTTACAGTTTCTTAGACTAACTCACAGAAGCCCAGGATGTGACTATAGCATGAATGTAATATTTATGAAATCAAGTGTGCTTAGAATTGTTTGCATTGGAAAATAAAAATACTTGTGCACATATCTGATAGTAAAGTTTTGCGGCATTGGAGTAAATCATATACACAGGAAAATTTAATGATCTCAGGATTAGCCTGCTCTAATGATGAGGGCAGGGGAGTGGGGATAGGGGTTAAGTGCTCCCAAAATGTGTGGAGGTGTTGGGGAGTGAAGAACGGTGAATAATACATTTCTTACAGATTGTTCTGTTCTGTTCTCTCTCCTCCTCCCCATTTTCTCCTTGTTTTTCTCCCCCTTGTCTATCAGACCTTGGTAAGGTCAAGGTTGTTTTCCAGAATGAGGTGTTGAAGATAGAGGGGGAGGTTCTTGTTCAACCCCAGTTTTTCCAAGTCAAGCATTATTTTTTTCTAGTTACTGCCTGTTTTTCAAGACCCCCTCTCCTACCCTGGGCTTCCCTGGTGGCTCAGCAGTAAAGAACCCACCTGCCAATGCCAGGAGACAAGGGTTCAATCTCTGGGTCGGGAAGATCCTCTGGAGGAGGAAATGGCAACCAGCTCCAGTATTCCTGCCTGGGAACTCCAGTGGACAGAGGAGTCTGGCAGGCTACAGTCCAGGGGGTCATGAAGAGTCTGACAGGACTTAGTGACTAAACAACAACTCCTTTTCATAGGGCTTGGAATGGTAGCAGCAGGTCTAGTGTATCTTACTCTGTACTCCTCAGCTGAGTTTAGGGAAAGTAGAGTTAGCAATTCTTAGAGCAGCTGATGTTTCTGCCCCAGGCTACCTTGCTTTTTAAATCTTTTTTTCCTTCTGGAATGGTCTGCCTTCTTATCCCCTCCTCAGGGTGGCATTTGAGAGGACCATAAGCTTCCAGTCATTTCTTTTTAGGGAGAAGCAAACAGCTAAATCATATATGTGGGCAAAGTTTAGTTTAAGGAGTTCTTTTATTTCAGAATCATGTGGGTCACTTTTTTTCTTCACAGCACATTATTCATCAATTCAAGGAGCAATCCAACACTCAGATTTGAATAGTTGAGTACTGATATTGTGTCTTGGGTTTACTGTGTGCTTAGTTGCTCAGTCATGTCCAACTGTCTGAGACTCCATGGACCATAACCTGCCAGGCTCCTCTGTCCATGGGCATTCTCCAGCCAAGAATATTGGAGTGAGTTGCCATGCCCTCCTCCAGGGGATCTTCCCAACCCAGGGATCAAACCCAGATCTCCCATATCGCAGGTGGAGGCTTTACTGTCTGAGCCACCAGGGAAGCTGTGTCTTGGATTTAATCATTATAAAATAAGTCCCATTGAAAACAGAAAGCTTGTCAGTGGGTAGATAATTGATTTACCTTTATTTTGCTTCTTCATTCTTACCTGATAACAAAACTGTGGAGATTGTTTAGATAGTGCTATTGATAAGGGCCTTGTGATGATGACAATTTTGTGCCCGCTCATTTACTGGACTCTGGGATATCTATGCAGTCTTCATTAACCAAGAGGGTCAAGGCACTATTACTTATGATCCCTAAGTTTGAATGTTGTGCTTAGAGTCACCTGTGACTTATATTGGTGTGTCACTGGTCTAGGTTCACTGGAAAATAAATTAACATGAACATTGCCAACTTTCTGAGAATTCACTTTCCTAGGAGTATCTTTTAGGATTTTATGACCAAGTTGGATTTGTCTGGAATTTGGGGAGAATAAAATAAATTTCAGTAAGCGCAAAAACATTTTTTTAAATTAAACTGTCAATATGAAATATATATGTATATAGTTTTTAAGGCTTTTTTTTTTTTGGTTTGGAGGATAGGATTTTTCTGATGTAACTGTGGATTTTCTTTCAGCCTTTGTCTACTGTAACTTCCGTTGTCATCAAATGAAGGATATCCTTTAGCAAATTGAAAAAATTACAGCGATATTGGTAGATCCTATAATTGTGAGATGAAGGAGGTTAATATGAACTACTCAGTGTGTTTTTCTCTTCCTCTTTCAGGAGTACATCAGTACTTTGACATTGAATAATTGTGAAAAGCATGTGGGAGGACAGTGTCTCACTTTGCTACACCCTATTGGCAGGATACAGAATGAACTATGTATTGTATACAGCAGTTAGTTACTCAGTTCTGTGATTTCAGAGCCCCATTTCTAGCCCCATTAACTAGAAAAAGCCCAAGACTACGGGTGCCTTTTGTTCCACCCACAGTTTTCCTGTCTTGTTAGAAAACTGGAGGTGCAGAAGAGCTGTGAGTTATAGGTGGGAGAACCACATTTCACGAAGTGAGCTATGTTACAGAGGCAGGAAGAATTTTATTTAGGGATTTGTTGCAACAAATTGAGGATGGGGATAAGGCTTTGGAGAAGTACCCAGGTTAGAAATGTAGATTGGGGAGTAATCAGAACAGCAATTTCAGTAGTGCAATAGGAGTGGAACTGGGGGTTACAAAGGTTGAGAGAATAGAAGAAACTTTTCAATAAATTTAACAGGGAAAGGAAAGGGAGATGTGATGAGAATTTGGAAAAAAGGGAAAGTTTCTTTGTTTTTTGCCTTGTCTAGTGTTTATTTTCGAAGAATAGTTATGTTAGCTCCTTAGAAGAAGCCCATAGGAAAAGAAGAAATCAAAAATACTAGAGCAGGTGGGATGACAAGGAGATGGATGGGATTAACTCAGAAGGCTAAATAGAAGAATTAGCCTTAGAAATATCATGGAATGTTGTTTACTTCCCAAACTATAGAGGGGGTAAGAGGGATGGGTAAGGATCTCAAGACAATTGAAGTTGCTGGGATGAAAGTTGGAAATTTGAATGAGCCGAGTAGGGGGTTGTGTCACCTGTTCTAACTTGGGACCCTGATGCCCTTTTGGGCTCCAGAGAGTAGCAGAGGTCAAGGTGGTTGTATGGGAATTCTAGCAGGGCGCCAGTGATGAATACAAGTGATGATAGGGGATTGTTAACTGAGAAAGGATGGCTTTGGAATGACTTTTCATCTTTGACTGTAGGACTTGATTCCACAGTGCTCATTGGATTCTCATTCTCAGAGGTAATGGTTAGGTCTTCCTGAGAAAGGCTTCAGAAGAATGTATATGATGCATGTGCTTTTCTTAATTTTATAAAAATGCCATTGAAAGCCCTTCATCTGTATATTATTGCTGAAATGCCTTGTGGATAAGTGTTCTTGGCTTTTTTTTTTTAATTAAAATTTTGGCAGTAAGCCTAGTTACTGAGTTAAACCCCATTTCGTGGATTCTTTTCAACATTTTTCTTTGGAGATATGGAGAGAGTCTCCCTTGTGAATAATTGCATGGTTATGGCTAGGATCTTAGTGTTAGGTAGTTTTCTCTTAGTGGAATAAGATTTAAGGGCTTTGTAAGTTTGAAGAGTTCAGTGCTGAGCACACGTACCTGGTGCTCTTGCGTTACATATTTGAAGCCAACAGAACTGTCTAAAAGCATCACTTAAATTTCTGTTATAAAAGCTCATTAGAAAAAATTGTGGGCATATATACAAAACCACAAAGACTACTTATAATCCTTTTCACAACAGATAACAGGTGTCAACATTTTGATGATGTTACCTTTTTTGGCTGTACCATGAGGCTTGCAGGATCTTAGTTCCCTGACCAGAGATTGAACCTGGGCCCCTGGAATGGGAGCACCAAGTCCTAACCACTGGACTACCAGAGAATTCCCTGTTGTTACTTTCAATGTTATTATTTTTTTGTACACATATAATTTTCAAAACCAGGATCGAGCTATATATATAATTTGTAACCAGGTTATTCACACTTTTATTTTCTTTTCCAATAAATGGTCTGAAAATATGATTTTAATGATTATACTCATTTAGTTTTGGGAGCGTTTGTCTCCCCCCCTTTTTTATTTGCTATTATAATGCTTGGACAAGTTTATATATACATCTTCTTTTCCAAATTTCTATTTGGGAAAAGGGATAGATTCTTAGCAAAGCAATTACTGAGTCCAAAGGAATGAACCTTTTTAAAGCTCTTTATATATACACTACCAAATTGCTTTATACACATATCTACCAAATCTATATATACAGATTATGTCAGTGCCAATATAACACTCCCACTGGCAGTGGGTGAAAGTACTTCCTACTTGGTTTTTAATCTACATTGTTTTAAAACAACAATAATAGTATTTGCATATTAGAAGATAAGAGAATTTTTTGAAAACTCAGAAGTGCTGTTTTTCCGGTTTGTAAATGACTGTTTCAAGTATGAGATCAGTTTCCTTGTTGTTAATTAAAAAAAGAAAAGAACAAGGAGCTAAGGCTTCTAAGAATACCCAGAACTTTGTAATATCTATTAAAAGTTACAGATCTGAAAAACTGAGGAACATCCTGATTTTGCCATAAGGTAAGAGCACAAAATCAAATTCCAGACTCCCTTGTCAGTGACCCAATGTTTCAATTATTAAGTATGGCATAGTTTTTTTTTAAAAAGAGAGTCATTATTATTAGAAAAAAAAACATATCTGCTAAATTTTTGAAGCTGAGAAGAAATTCTTATTAAAACAATTACCTAACAGCTTTTCCTAGTACATGACACAGTGCTTGGCACTTTGAAGATACTGACTGACTAAATGTCTGTTGAGTGTGTGAAAGGACAGAACTTGTAATTGCCATTCAAGGCTTTTTATTGCCCTGTTGCATGACTGAAGTAATTAGGTTAATTCTACCTAATTCAACCAGGTTTGTTGATCTTTTTTAAAAAATGCGTATACTGTTTACCTAGCAAGCCTGTGATAAAGCTGCTGCTGCTGCTAAGTTGCTTCAGTCATGTCCGACTCTGTGTGACCCCATGGACTGCAGCCCACCAGGCTCCTCCGTCCCTGGGACTCTAGGCAAGAACACAGGAGTGGGTTGCCATTTCCTTCTCCAACGCATGAAAGTGAAAAGTGAAAGTGAAGTCACTCAGTCATGTCCGACTCTTAGCAACCCCATGGACTGCAGCCCACCAGGCTTCTCCGTCCATGGGATTTTCCAGGCAAGAGCACTGGAGTGAGGTGCCATTGTCTTCTCCGGTGTGATAAAGCTAGGTAATATTAAAAGGTATTCTAGGATTCTTAGATGAATTTTGAGTTTTTGCCTATTAATAAAAGTTTTTTGACATCTGCTTTTATATTATGGAACTATACTAGGTTAGCGTGTGTGTTTCAGTGTTTTATATTGTGTGTGTTTCAGTGCTTTAAAATACTCTACCTTTATCACAAAGGAAAAGGTGCCATAAAATTGTCAGATTGCCCAAATTTTGTAAATCAAGAACTTTGGGATTAAGATTAACTATATAAAATAAGAGGGGAAATTAAAAAATAAATACACAATTCAAGAAAAAAAAAACTGGATTTAATGAAGAATGAGAAACAACCTAATAATAGGTAAGTAATAGGCTATTCTTCAGGAAGTCATTATTTCAGTACCTTATTAGTGTCAGAAATATTAACTCATGTCTTAAGGATTAATTTCCTAGGCTGCTGCCAAAGCAATGAAGATTATCTCAATAATATAAAGCTAGTGGGAATTTATAAAAGAAAACAGATTTGTAGGTTTCAAGACCAAAAAAAAAAAAAAGAAAAATGCATAACCCTGCAACAGATAATATACAGTCAGTGATGCCATCCAACTATCTAGTCCTCTGTCATCCCCTTCTTCTCCTGACTTCTATCTTTCTCAGCATTAAGGTCTTTTCTAATGAATCTACGTATCAGGTGGCCAGAGTATTGGAGTTTCAGCTTCACCGTCAGTCCTTCCAATGAATATTTAGGATTGATTTCCTTTAGGACTGACTGGCTTGATCTTTTGGCAGTCCAAGGGACTCTCAAGAGTCTTCTCCAACACCACCGTTCAAACGCGTCAAATCTTTGGTGGTTAGCTTTCTTTATCCAACTCTGACATCCCTACAGGACTACTGGAAAAAGCATAGCTTTGACTAGATGGACCCTGGTTGGTAAAGTAATGTCTCTGCTTTTTACTACACTGTCTAGGTTGGTCATAGCTTTCCTTCCAAGGAGCAAGCATCTTTTTATTTCATGGCTTCAGTCACCAACTGCAGTGATTTTGGAGCCCAACAAAATAAAGTCTGTCACTGTTTCCATTGTTTCCCCATCTATTTGCCATGAAGTGATGGGACGAAACGCCACGATCTTAGTTTTTTGAATGTTGAGTTTTAAGCCAGCTCTTTCACTCTCTTCTTTCACTTTCATCAAGAGGCTCTTTACTTCCTCTTCACTTTCTGCCATAAAGGTGGTGTCATCTGCATATCTGAGGTTATTGATGTTTCCCCCAGCAGTCCTGGTTCCAGCCTGTGCTTCATCCAGCCCAGCATTTCGCATGATGTACTCTGCATGTAAGTTAAATAAGCAGGGTGACAGGATACAGCCTTGATGTACTCCTTTCCCAATTTGGAACCAGTCCATTTTTCCATGTCCCGTTCTAACTGTTGCTTCTTGACCTGCGTACAAATAATACAAAATATTAATATCCATACTGTATGAAGAACTCTTAACAAAATCAGCAAGAAAAATACTAACACATTGTAAAATGCTGTAGTATAATGGCTAATAAATATTTTTAATTTTGCTCTTGACGGTAGTCAAAGAAATAAAAATTGATATTAAAAAGTTTTTCTCCTATCAACCAGGTAAAATTTTAAAAACAAAAAATTTCAGTGCTATTAAGGTTGTGAAATGAACACTGTTATAGACTGCTTTAGGTAGTGTAATGGAGAAGGCAATGGCACCCCAGTCCAGTACTCTTGCCTGGAAAATCCCATGCACAGAGGGGCCTGGTAGGCTGCAGTCCATGGGGTTCCTAAGAGTTGGACACAACTGAGCATCTTCACTTTCACTTTCATGCATTGGAGAAGGAAATGGCAACCCACTCCAATGTTCTTGCCTTGAGAATCCCAGGGACGGAGGAGCTTGATGGGCTGCCGTCTATGGGGTCACACAGAGTTGGACACTACTGAAGCGACTTAGCAGCAGCAGCAAGGAGTGTAAATTTATGCAGTGTTTCAGAAAGGTACTTGGCTAAGTATACTATCACCCTTAGGAGTGTTCATATTGTTTGATTTAGTAATTTCCTTGTCCTGAGAGATTATATGTTTGGATAAATAATTATAAATAAAAAGGTTTCATTTCAGTATTATTTGTAATACCAAAAAATGGAATTTTGAACAACTAAGTACCTGTTATTGAAGGATAATGTTTAATAAATTATGTTTAATCAATGGACTATTTATATAGGCATTAAAATGTTTTCAAGTAATATAGCTGGGTAAATGTTCAGTATATAATGTTAAGTGAAAATAAATAGGGTACTAATATCTATACACACACACAATAGTGATTCTGTACAAATATACATATGCATGTAGAAAAAAGTACCAAAATATTATGGATCAGTTATTGCTAATTAGTGGGATTATTGTTCATTTTAATCTTATTCATGACTCCTTTCTTATTCTAACATATTTGCAATGATTTGTAAAAGTTACTTAAATATAAGAAACACTTTGAGCTTCTGCCTGTATACTGTGTTGGTACTTTTGTCTGCCCTGCACTGACTGCCCTCTTCCTTTAATAATAATAGCTGTGGATTTTTCTGGTCGGCCACAGTGGTTAAGAATCCACCTGCCACAGAGCAACTAAGCCTGTGCACCACAACTATTCAGCCTGCACCCTAGAGCCTATATTCCACAATAAGAGAAGCCACCACAATGAGAAACCCATGCACCGTGACTAGAGAAGTAGCCCCCACTTGCAGCAACTAGAGGAAACATGGGCACAGCAACAAAGATCCAGCGCAACCTAAAACCAATAATTAAAAAAAAATAATAATAGCTGGCATGTATTGAGCACATTTCATATCCACTGAGTGCTCTGTATGCATTCTCATATAATGTTCATAGTAACTGCATATTAAATATGATGACCCAGGCTTGGCAAAGATTTGTTTTGTTTCAGATCAAACAGCAGGCAAATGACAGAGCAAGAATTTGAATTCATTCTGGCTCCAGTCAGATGTGAAAGTAGAGAATAGTGTAATGAACCCCATATGCCCATCATGCAGCTTCAGTAATTACATATGGCGGCATACTTAATCTATGCCCCTGTCCATGGCGCTAGTGGTAAAGAACCCACCTACCAATGCAGAAGACCTAAGAGATGCAAGTTCTATCCCTGGGTCAGGAAGGTCTCCTGGAGGAGGGCATGGCAACCCACTCCAGTATTCTTGCCTGGAGAATCCCATGGACAGAGGAGCCTGGCAGACTACAGTCCATAAGGTTGCACAGAGTCAGACGACTGAAGCAACTGAACGTGTACTCATTCCTCAATCCCTTCCATATAATTTTGAGATAGGTTCCAGGCATACTCATTCATAAATATTTTAATATATATCTTTAAAAGAGCTCTTTTGAAAATAATTATCGTATATTGTATCTAAAAATATGCTCATATTCCTCATAAATGTAATAAATATATCTTGTTTGTAGCTCTGGGAGTTGGTGATGGACAGAGAAGCCTGGCATGCTACAGTACATGGGGTCGCAAAGAGTCAGACACGACTGAGTGACTGAACTGAACTGTTTGTATCTTAAAAAATTGTATGGATTCTGTAGTTTCTGTTGTGATTGATTTTGTGTCGTTTTTAAGGTGGAACTTAACTTCCTGTGGAACAAGTGTGGCCAGCTCAGAATGCAGTGAAGAACTATTTTCATCCGTTTCTGTTGGAGACCAAGATGATTGCTATTCCCTATTAGATGATCAAGAGTTCACATCTTTTGATTTATTTCCTGAAGGGAGTGTCTGCAGTGATGTCTCTTCTTCTATTAGCACATACTGGGATTGGTCAGATAGCGAATTTGAATGGCAGGTAGGTTTTTTTTTTTCTTATATTACCTTTATTACTCCATAAGTAGAATTATGAATTTCTGTTTCAGTATTTTCATTTCTACCTCAAAGTAAATTTCTCCCAATTTTTGTTCAGTCCTAGAGATTCTCTGACAGCATTAAGAATTAGAAATATGTATCCTTTATTTTTACTAATGTACCTTTTAGGCTTCTCATGCTGCAGGTAACCTTTTGTACATTTTCATGTAATTTAGTACTTGTATAATGTTCCTGTTAATATACATATCATCAGTACCTTTCTATGCATTAATCCAAGCAAATTTTCTCTTTAGTAATAAATGACCTTCATGTCCTTATAGGTATAATAACTTTACACCAGGGTCATATTATATATAAGATCACAAACCACTCCATAATACATAATTTTTCATTGTTGTCAGAAATATAATTTCTCATTTTGTATTCTCTTGATATGTAGAGATGTTTTCCACCTAACAGTGTTTTTTCTTCTGTGGCACATTATAACACAGAAAATGGCTTTGTAGCAAATTGCTGTCATTATGAGGCAGCATTTCCAAACAATCCTTCAGAAAATGTAGATCATGTTATTGCAACATCCATTTTCTGATTGTAAAAGAGAATAACAACAGCAACAAAAAAGACAATAACATTTGAAGAAGCTTTCCTTGCATATAGCAACTGTTATATTCATTGTATGCTTGAATATCGCCTTCTAGATACTTGAAATTGTTCTACAAAAGAGGAATCAAACATTTTATTTCAAAAAATTTTTATTAAAATGTAAAATAATACCAAATGGCATAAAATTAAAAAGAAGTCTCCAAGTCCAACTCTGCTGTGGTTACCACCATTAAGAGCTTATACAGATACAGTATGTTTGCACAGTGTTAAAAAGGCACATAAAGGGACTTCCCTAGCAGTCCAGCTGTTAAGACTCTGTGCTTCCACTGCAGGGGGCACAGGTTTGATCCCTGGTCACCTCTGCTGTTTCAACTACTTTATCTCATTCTTTTCAATAACTGAAGCATAATTTAATCACTTCCTTAATAATGAATATTTAGGTTGATTTCAGTTTTTTCTAGTTATAAACAATACTATGCTGAGAAATAAGAGGTTTTAAAGAGGAAGAAATAATCTAAAACGCCTTTATTTTTGTATTTTATTTCAAATGCTTCTATTTCATATGTAGTTATAAATATGATATGGATAAAAAATGTTAAAAATTGAGATAAAAGGTACCATTTTAATAATTCTATAATTCATAAATTTTAATATATTCACAATGTTGTGCAACCACCACCATATTTAAGTCCAGGATATTTACATCACTCCAAAAGAAACCCATACCTGTTAGTGGATAGTCCTAATTTCCCCCTGTCACCTGGCAACCACTCTTCTACTTTCTCTATGGATTTACCTATCTGGACATTTAATATAAATGTACTCATGGAAAATCCCATGGACGGAGGAGCCTGGTGGGCTGCAGTCCATGGGGTCGCTAAGAGTCGGACACAACTAAGCGACTTCACTTTCACTTTTCACTTTCATGCATTGGAGAAAGAAATGACAACCCACTCCTGTGTTCTTGCCTGGAGAATCCCAGCGATGGGGGAGCCTGGTGGGCTGCCGTCTATGGGGTCGCACAGAGTCGGACACGACTGAAGTGACTTAGCAGCAGCAGCAGCGGCAGCATGTAATATGTGGCCTTTTGTGTCTGTGGTCTTTCACTGTTTTCAAAGTTCATCCGTGTTATAGCACATAAGAGTATTTCATTCCTGTCTTAAGTCAGCTCGGGCTCCTGTAACAAATATCATTGACTGGGTTAAAAAACAAACACATGGTTCTGGAATCTGAAAGTCCAAGATCACAATGCCATCATGGCCAGGTTCTGGTGCTTTCCTTGGCTTGCAGATGCTGTCTTCTGCAGTATCCTCTTTTGGTTCCCTTACAAGGTCACCAATCCCATCACAAGGGCCCCACCCTCATGACTTCTTCTAAGCTTAATTACCTCCCAAAGCCCCACCTTCAAATATCATATTGAGGATTAGGGCTTCAAGATACAGATTTAGGGGGTGACAAACATCTAGTCCATAGCAGTTTCTTTCTATGACTGCATATTCCATTTTATGGATACATCACTATTTGTTTAATTCATCATCGACTGAGGGGTTATTTCCACTTTGGAGCTGTTATGAATAATATTACTATGAACATTCAGGTATAAGTTTTCATATGGATTTTTATTTTTAACTCTCTTGAAGATACATTGGGAGTTGCTGGGTCATATGATAACTTTATGTTCACTTTTTTGGGAAACTGCCAAAATGTTTCCCAAAGTGGCTGTACCATTTTACACTTCTACTAGCAATACATGAAAATTCCAGTTTCTCCACTTCCTTTCCAACACTTTATATTGTCTGTCTTTTTTATTACAGCCTTCCTACTATGTGTAAGGTTGGTATGTCATTGTGATTTTGATTTCCATTTCCCTAATTACTAATGATGTTGAGCATCTTTTCTTATCTTATTGACTATTTGTATATCTTCTTTGGGAAAATGTCTATTCAAATCCTTTGCCCATTTTTAAGTTGCGTTGTCTTTTATTATTGAATTGTAAGAATACTTTATACATGATGACTACTAGACCCTTATCATATACATGATTTGCAAAAATATTTCCCATTCTGTGTGTTGTCTTTTCACTTGATTTTGTCTGTTCGCTTGATATAATGTCCTTTAATACACAAAAAATTTAATTTTAAAGAATTCCAATTTATATTTTCTTGAGTTCTGTGCTTATCATGTTATATTTTTAAAACCATCCTTTAATCCAAGATCATGCAAATTTTTTCATCTGTTTCCTTCTTAGAATTTTATAGCTTTAATTAGTTCCTACATTTTAGGTCTTTGGTCCTTTTGAGTTACTTTTTGTATATGGTATAAGGTAGGAGTTTCAGATTCATTCTTTTGAATGTAGATATCCAGTTGTCCCAGCACCACTTGTTGACAAGACTGTATTTTTTCCTTATCTAATGGTCTTGGTGCCTTTGTGGAAATGAATTGGCCACAGACATATATAGGTTTAGTTCTGGACTCTTGATTCTGTTCCACTGATTCATATATCTATCTATGGCAAGATATTCTTATCCTTATGATTTGATGACTCTAGCTTTGTAACAAGATTTGAAATCAGAAAGTATGATTTCTGTAACTTTGTTCTTTTTTTATCAAAGTTTAGGATCAGGTTGTCACTTCTTCAAAAAGGGAAGTTCGAAGTTTGATAGAGATTTCACTGAATCTGTAGATCAATTTGGGGAATGTTGCTATCTTAATAGTATTATTAAATATTCCAGTCCATAAACATGGGCCAGAATGTATTTAGGCCTTCTTTAACTTCTTTCAGTGATTTTTAAAATAGTTTTCTATGCTTAATTAGGTTGTTTAGTTCCTTGGTTCAGTTTATTTCTAAACATTTTATTATTTCAATATAGTTGTAAATGGAGTTGTTTTCTTAATTTCACATTTTGGATTATTCACTGCTAGTGTATAGAAATACAGTTGTGTTTCATATATTGATTTTGTATCCTGAAACTTTGCTGAACTCATTTTTAATAATTTTTTGTGTATAGATTCTTTAGGGTTTTCTATATTTAAGATCATGTCATCTATGAATATATAGTTCTGTTTTTCCCTTTCCAATCTGGATACTTTTTTTCCTTGCTTAATTGCCCTGACAAGATCTCTAGTACAGTGTTGAAATAGAGAAGATCTAGATACCCCTGGCAAAAGCAGGCATCCTTGTTTTTTTCCTTATCTTAGGTGAGAAGCTTTGTCCTTCACTATTGAGTAGTTAGCTGTAGGTTTTTCACAGATGTTCTTTATTGTCATATTGAGGCATTTCCCTTTTATTCTGAGTTCTGTTTTTAATCTGAAAAGGTGTTAGATTTTGTCACATGCTTTTTCTGCATGTCTGTTGAGATGATCATGCAGTTTCTTCTCTTCATTCTGTTAGTGTGATGTAGTATATTGATTTCTAATAATGATTCACCCTTGCATTCCTGGGATTAATCGTAATTGCTCATGGTATATAATCCTTTTAAATTGCTGTTGGATTTGATTTGCTACTATTTTGTTGAAGATTTTTGCATCGGTAGTCATAAGAGTTATTGGTCTGTAGTTTTCCTTTCTTGTGATGCCTTTGTATCACTTTGCCTCACAGAATGAATTGGGCAGTGTTCGCTTTTCTTCTGGATAAGATGCTGTAATAAAAAATTTTCATTTAATCTATAAACTTTTTTGTGATATTTAAATTATTCATTTGATGACTAAATAATATTCCTGTACTAGATATTCCAGAACTTATGAAACCTTATTCCTCTATTCATATCTGTTTCAGTTTTTTCTATTATAAATAACATAGTATGCATTTTTGTTTAGATATTATACCTTTTTATTCTTCAGTGCCTCATTTAAAAAAATTTTATTGAAGTATAGTTGATTACAATATTGTATTAACTTCTGTACAGCAAAGTGACTCTGTTATACACATACACACTCCCATATATGTATATATTCTTTTCCATTATGGTTTATCACAGGCTATTGAATATAGTTTCCTGTGCTGTACAGTAGGACCTTGTTACTTATCCATCCTATATATAATAGTTTGCCTCTGCAAATCACAAATTCTCATTCTTTGCTCCTCTACTTCCCACTGTCTCATTTTTTTGAAGTGCACATTTTGTATTTAATATCCAACTACAAGGATTTTTAATAAAAGTGTAAGCAGATGGAGTTCAGATAATTCTGAGAAATTATTACTTTTTTGCTTATTTCATGTGACTTATTTAGAGTTCTTATCATCCATAATGTTGCAAAATGGCAGGCGTTTTAAAATCTTAATTGCTGACTGCTTCATTCATTTTATGAGTGGAGTGGAAAACTATCCCCAACCACTCACCATTAATGCACACGACTGACTACAATGTTGAAACAAACTAAGGCCTGCCTTAGTAATGTGTTTTCCCACTTCTGAAATTGGAGTGTAGGTACTCTGTTACCATGGATATTTGCTGTTTAAATATGCTGAAAGGTTTAAAAAGCTCTCTTGTCTTTGTGAGATCTCATAGAGATGAATAGTAAATTACCCTAGAAGATAATTATAAATTATGTGTTAGGATTAATATAGGCTAAAAATCATTGACTGTAGTTAAAAAATTCATATTACCTCTGTTGTGATTAAAATCTACATATGTTTAAATCTTTCTTCTAAACAGATGTTTCAGTTACTACTAAAATAAATATAAATGATTCATAGATTCTCTCGGAAGAGAAATGCTAACTACCTGATAAGGCAGAATTTTAACCTTAGAATGAAAAGCATCTTAGTATTTGAAGTTGCATCAAAGCATTTTGCCTTGCACATAGTTTTCTTTGCTTGCAGTCCTTTTATTGTTAAAGATATATTTGACTAGTCTTAGAGCTTGAGAAATTATTTTATTATTGAGCAGGAAAGTGTTGAAAATTTAGAAAGTGAGTAATACAGCTGTCATGTTTGAAACATAGAGGTGCGATTTGAAATTGCACATCAGCTGTTACAGAAATGAGCTTACTCATAAAATTTTGCTACATGCTACAGAAAACATGGCAGAGGTTTGATTTAATTCTCCTTGTCACAATTACTGATTCTAATATAAATACATAAAATATTGTTGTCCGTGAAAAATATGAGAATTATTAACCATTTTGACTCTGAAATATATTCAGTTATAAAATGGAAAATTGCTGCTCTAATAAATACACAGGAATCCATACAGTTGATTCTTCTGTACATCTGCAGCTGTAATCCCATATCTCCAATTGGCTACTTGACATCTCCGCTTGAGTGACCTTATTATTTAATGCTAACCCATTATCTGATGCTGAATCCTTAATCAGTAATGCAACTTCCAATTACTGTGTTTCCATGGAGGGAAAAAAAGACTCTGCTTTGTGACATGTCTTATATTGCATTGAAAAATGGTTATTGTAATTTCAAAGAACATTTGTACTTGGTTTTCTCATTATCACTACAAACTTACCATACCCCAGATTGCCTTCTTCTCTCATTCCAAACCACCTGCAAGGCAAGACAGCCTAATATAGTTGAAAGTTCTGGACTTGTGTCCTGATTTGGATGCTGCCACTAACCATATGACCCTCCCTGGATATCATCTTTCCCTTACTTATAAAATGAGGTGTTGGACTAGAAGATCTATATAACATTACTTCAGGTCTCTTGCCATAAGAAAATGAGGTCTTTAGGGGCTGTGTGTTAACCTGGATGGGTTGTATGACTGTGAAATGTTGCCAATTTTCTTCTGGTCACATATGGTCATTTGACTGTTGTGTGCCGTGTGCTTAGTCATGTTTGACTCTCTACAACTGCATGGACTATGGCCCACCAGGCTCCTCCGTCTGTGGAATTTTCCAGGCAAGAATACTGGAGCGGGTTGCCATTTTCTACTCCAAGGGATCTTCCTGACCCAGGGATCGAACCGGCATCCCTTGCATTGGCAAGTGGATTCTTTACTGCTGCATCACCTGGGTAGCCCCAGTTGACTATTATCCTTACCTATTCAGTTATGAAATAGTCTTGTAAATTGTATTTCTGTTCCCATTTTTCTTTCTTTTTTTGCTTACCTTAGTCCAGGTCCAAATCACAACAGTTCAGTTCAGTTCAGTCGCTCAGTCATGTCCGACTCTTTGCGACCCCATGAATCGCAGCACGCCAGGCCTCCCTGTCCATCACCAATTCCCGGAGTTCACTCAGACTCGCGTTCATCGAGTCAGTAATGCCATCCAGCCATCTCATCCTCGGTCGTCCCTTCTCCTCCTGCCCCCAATCCCTCCCAGCATCAGAGTCTTTTCCAGTGAGTCAACTCTTTGCATGAGGTGGCCAAAGTACTGGAGTTTCAGCTTTAGCATCATTCCTTCCAAAGAAATCCCAGGGCTGATCT